>JAXRJS010000074.1:2090000-2795000 GCA_037127375.1 Dione juno
TTACAAATGACGCCTAAGGTAAGATAATACTAATTAAAAAATTATGTTTAATAGCAAAAATGACATTTAATGGCTGCTTTGTTAGCAACTAATTTGTAAACACTAAAACTTCATTAATTTTTTCATTAATTAATAAACTTTATTAATAAATTTATTCGATAATACTAAAATACATTATTATACATACATTTCTTTTATAATGCAATTATAACCACCATATTACAACTAAAATATATATTACAACTTATTCTTTAGGAACAACAAAAAGAAGTGATAAAGTCGCTTAAAGATGAGAAGCGTCGTAAACTTGTTCTCCTTGGTGAGCAATATGACCAGAGCATCAGTGAGATGTTGCAGAAACAAACTGTTCGGCTTGATGAGAGTCAAATGGTAAATTTATTTATATTTTGCTTCAGCTGTACTAATACTTAATATAATTAATTATTAGTATATGAAGACTAAGTTATTGCTGCGCATTAGTCAATAATCATAATGTTGTACGTATTTAGCAACTGTGCTGTCATAATTTTATTATTGATTATAATATCACTGTCATCTCACTATAGATGGAGTGCCAACAACTCAAAATGCAACTAGTCCACGAGCTGGACATGCTAACTGCTTACCAGAGCAAGAGCAAGATGCAAGCGGAGGCGCAGCGGAACAGGGAGCGGCGTGAGCTGGAAGAGCGTGTTGCCGTACGGCGCGCGCTTTTGGAAGCGAAGGTAGTATTATCTATTAAATGTACTTAATTATCTATTAAATGTACTTTACTTGAGGAAAACTATTTATATATGGCTGCTGTCAGAGTGTTACGTCGAACTTTAAGTCGTATTGGTCGGGACACGACCCGTTGAAGTTTAATGGTCCTTGACTGTCTCATCTTCCATGATCTTCAGCAGCATATATTGCATATGATTATGATGATTATTTATTGTGATTCTATACTCGAAAAGCATTTTTGTCTCTAATATCTTTTTGCCGTCATATTTTGTAATCTCCGTATCAGCCCTGGTAAGTATTTGTGCAGTAAATATTTTATTTACTTTACTATTTATAAATATTTAGACGATACTTGTGACGAGTATTTAGATGTTACGTTACTGACCTACATGCAAATAAATTGACCTCACGACCTTACTGCTGAGTAGACACTATTTACAGACTCAAGTCTAGTGTGCACCACTTGTCTTCCATCTTTGAACCTGAAGGCAATGTGACAATGACATTATTATAATACATTAGAATAAATTTTCATGATTTTTTTATTTGAATTCTAGCATTGAACAATGAACAAGTATATTTGTAGTTGTAAATTTTTATATCCAATATTAATTAAAATTACATATATCTCTTAGTTAATCTTGGCAATCTCAATGAAGCCATGAATGCTTTAGGACTTTTCTGTGTTTATAAATAATTATTAAATATTGATGATAAATAATATAAAATATATTGAATTTAATTGTAACATGAAACAGATGGAGTCTGAGTGCGCGCAGTTCGTCGCCGAGCGCGCTGAGCGCACGCGGATGTTGCACGAGCGTCACGAACGCGAGCTGGAGCACTTTGATAGCGAGAGCGCACGGCTTGGCTTTAGGTATGGTCGCCGTCTTTATGTTACATACTTACGGTCAAAGATATTTTTAGTGTCCGACCGAAAGTTCGGTTTCGGTTGAGTTTCGGCATAAAGATGAGATTCGGTTTAGTTTCGGTTTCGGTGGTAAACCCGCCGAACTAAGACCGAAACCGAAACTGCATTTGGTAGTTCCCGCGCTGTGCTCGCGCATGTTCTGGTAAATTTCTAATCATGTCGTGACTTGTTTGTGTTCGCAATGCGTTTTGTTTGTTGTTAGTTTGTTTTAAATTGTGTTATAAGTGTTTTGTTTTAAATTAGGTAAGTTTTATCGTGTGATATAGTATGAGTTAGAGTATGTAGTAAACATCGAAAACTTATTTAATATAACAATTTTAACATAACTATCTTAATATTTAAAGGTTAAACTCGTTCGCTAATGCTATACATAAACAAACATTAGTTAGGGATTGAAACCCGCGCCTCTTGGAACCAAAAAACCGCTGCGTTATTAAAAATCTATATGTTTTCTTTAAATATTCTTTCTATCCTTAGTGCGGATTAACACTTTAAAAATCATGAAAATATTTAATGTAAATAGAATTCTCTCTTGCCAAATAATTGATCTTTTGATATCCGAAATTTGTAAGTATCTCCCTACAGAGATGCTAATAACGTAATAAGTTGTATAAAGCATATAAGAATTTCGACGCAGCGAGAGGAAGAATGTGGCATGGTGCGAGTCGTCAGATCGCTTCGACGGTTTCCATGAGGCGTGGGTTCAAATACCAGTGTTTAATTTTTTATGTTTTCTTTAAGTATTTTTGTTAGTTAGGTACTTGATACTTACTATAGAGCATTAGTTGTGATAATATTAGGGATTTAGAGCCTCAACGTCGAAATTAATAACCATTACCAATATTACCAAGTAGCACAATTAAGTAATTGTTTCATTTAGCAAATTAACACGCTTATAATGAAATTAGTGGATACTTACAAAGGTACCTAGGTATCCATTTTATAAGTTTTGTTTATCACTTCAATATTAAATACCTACTTATGACAATCGTGATATTAGGTACCAAGTTAAAAAAAAGTATATAAGTTATTATTTAACGCATTTTTAAAACTGTGATTTAAAGAAAAATATTAAAACTTGACTTAAAACATGATGCCCCTAAGGATCTTCCTACCTTCGGTTCCGGTTTCGGCCGAAACAGACCGTTGCCGAAATGCGTTTTCGGTTTCGGTTTTCGTTTACTTTTACGCTATATTCCAAATTACGAACTTATTAGACTTTTAATAAGCTAGTTTGCTAGTTAGAACAAAAGACAATTCTGTGTAAGAATAGTTATCTATAAATGGTAGATGTAAAAGCTACATACATTGTCCTCACCTACTTGTAGTTTCGAATTTAAATTTTTGTATTGAATTGTATAAAAATGAATTGAATTGAACCTACAACTGAATTGAAAAATATGTTATATATTAGAAAATATGTTTCCTCTGTTAGCTATATAGTGCGGTCTGGACAAATTAATTATAAAGTGTTTTTATTATAATTACAGTGCGATGGCAATCGCCGAAGGTAGTCGAGAAGGTTACGGCGAGGAGGAACAGTCGCTGTCAGGCTCGATGTTGTCGCTCGCGCATAGCAACTCCTCGGCCAGCTTTCCCGCCGGATCACTTTAAATCTTCATCACACTAAAACTTTTAATAATGTTGCCAGATATGAAAATGATTATTTAATGAAACGTTAAACACATTGGCAACACTTTATTATAAGCTGTAGTTAGATGACAATCACAGTGATGACCATGTCATTTTTTATATTAGATTGCTTAAATTGATTTAGGCCACGTTTAGTATTGCGATATTCCGAAACACATTCATATTTCACAACTACATCTCAGTCTCCTCTCATGTCATACACGCTGCCCAGTTAGTGCTGTCGCTACTAGTGCCTAGTGACAATAGTTCATAGAAATAACTTACTTGTGTAAGAAAAGTGTCTCATGAGTTCGCAATACCATTTTAAAAATAACATATTAGACATAAGATTTGTAAGGAAGAAAATTCGAATGATTTACATGGAAGGCACTTTAAATAAACTAATTATTGTGTTTCGTATTGATGAGTACTGAATAAGAATCGTTTATATTATAGTGCAATTGTAAATTAAAAATATATTGTCTTATCTGCTTACCTATGTACATACGAGTAATGTACACGAAATTTTACAATATGTTAGTTGTGTTAGTATGATAATAAATTCTTAGATACTGTAGATACTTCAGAATTTTGTAGCTATATAGGTATTTGTTTGTTTAGCGCAAAATATTAAATAATAATTTGAGGCAGTGCCTGTTGTGATGGATACAGTTGGCAAGCTAAGACAACTGTTATATAACCTATTATGGAAAATAATTAGGAATATAGTATGTTTAAATAGGTATGTCACGATAACAATTTCTAAGTAACATAATATGTTGTATAAATTGCCAAATGAAGAATATATTGACTGTCGTCAAAATCTAAAAATATCTTTGATATTTAATTTTGTTGTTTTGTATTATAATAATTATTAGTGATAAACACATATGGCACAATGACACACTAGCGATATATGTACTTTTTCTCATCGTTAGTTCACAAAACCTCCATTATAGATACTAATAAAACTATTTCATTCAATTATTTAAAGATTAAAAATCACTGCTAGCGGCAGCGCGTCATTTCACCTTCTTCATTTATTACTGAGACTGTATAGCCCTCCCGTTGTTGCCTTCTCATTTCATTAAAAGATAATCATTCGAATTTACTCGCCATCGAGATATAGGCATTGATATTATCACCAGTTCACTTTTACATATTTGTAAGTAAAGCTTGTGATAACAACAATACCTCAGTTGTATGTCAATAGTTGTCACCTATTTATACTACTGTTTTAAAAATTGTTTTGTTATATTGTATTTTCGTTGTCTTCCATAAATACGACAGTATTTGATTTAGCCAATAAATAGGAGCCGGGAGGGCGTTTCCTATATAAAATATTAAGTTTGTAGCACTCCAAATTTATTTTATAAATTAATGCAATGGTGTTTCTGACACTAAGATAGATATTTAATTTGTTACATATAAATAGATTATTATATTCATGATACACAATAATTAAATGAAATAAATTATTGAACATTTGTTAGTAATAATATTTTTTTTTATCAGACGTGTATTAATATGACAAGAAGAGAAAAGTTTCTAAAGAAAAGAGAAAAGAAAAATTTGCAATTTGAATATATGTACATATTTTTATGCATAAATAATATAAAGTTATTTTTATTCTTATTTATGTATGACAAGTCACATAGTAACAATAATATCCTGTGACCATAGCTTTATTTCATTTTAAATGTTACAAAAATATTGTATTTTATACAATCTATTGAAAGATCAGAATAATCTTTATAAATGTCAATCAGTGTACATTATTGTGTTTATATATAACTGCTTTAGTGTCAAAGATACGGTTGCAGGAATAAATGATATTTGTAGGATAAGAAGATAAGTTGTTTGTGATTGCAGAGAGGATGGTTCAATGTGAAGTGAGCATGAGACGCTTTTATTAGAGTTTTCTAAAGTAACTTCGCTCTGTTTGTTTATATGAACAACACATGCACAGATTGTTACTGGAGACACTGTACAGACGTCGAACGCTTTAGATTATGACACAATTGACCCGCAAAATTCACATGACACTAGTAAATAACTAGATACTAAATGTTTTAGCACAGTGTAAATTAGTGTGTCAAATGTCTAATTTGTAAATCATAATTTTTCTTAGTTTTGTATACATTAGGTCTAAAATTTACTTATTATTTTATAATATAATTTTAATTTGCATTATATTTTTGCACCATGATTGTTTTTAACGTCTGACTCAACATAAACATTTTGGTCACTTATTTTGTAGACTTTCCATATGTAACGATGATAAGTCGAATATTCACAAAGTTAGGCCGTCCATCGTATACTGTGCGTACTCCATATAAAAGCAGAGCGGAGTCCAGTAGTAGGCATGATTTAAACTATGATACTAGTATTTTCGATCTTCTCTTGTATAATATGTAGTCTATGGTAAGTTTCTATAGTTTTTTTAGCTATTTTTTCATCTTGATTAACTCTTAACAAGAGAATTCAAGATTGAAAAAATCCTAAATAGAAAAGGGAATACCGTGGAATGGTATAAATCTAAGATAAACTTTGTAGTGTAACCGGGAATTGCGTTTATGTTTCCCTACGGAAGAAGAGCCGCCGACCGCGCGCCCCCACACGCTTGCGACTATCGGACAGAGATATATTATTATTTATAATATTAGATAGTCAAAATTATTATATTCATATCATTAGTTTTTAATTTAGGCGTTATTTTTGCATATATGACTATGTTAAATTTTTTAATCCATATATTCGCTAGGCCTTATTATCCGTTAGGTCGTCCGCGATCCTGAAGCGGTATATATTGCCTGCGCTAAATATTTTTTTAAATTTTATACGTGACACGCTTTATTGCATGAAAAGAGCAGGTGCTGTTGGATGTCGTAAAACTGACTGTCATTTATTATTTGTAAATATAAAGTTTATATATATTAATAACAAAGCACGAGATTTGCCTTACGGTGGCGGAGCGCGGTGAAGCGCGGTGGAGCGGTGGCGTCTTGTACATAGTTGACTACTATACAATATACATAGCTTGTTACTTCTGAGAGGCGCGTGCGTGTGCGTGTGCGGCAAGCAGTGCTATTTTTCTTTAAATTAGTGTTCTTAATACATTGCTGTATTTTCTACTAAGCTTACCAGTCATATATGTATAGGCGAATACATATTATTTAATTTAATGAGGATTTTAGTCATAAATATCCAAATTTAGTTAATTATTATTATTTGTACTCCTTATTTCTCACATTATTTTTATAGCGATCACGAGATGTGATCACTCTTATTTATCGAGTCCTAAAGTGGTTTATTATTTAGATATTTTCATGATTCCAGATGTTAATAAAAATGAATATAAAAGATTAGGTGTATTTTACTATTTTTGACAATAACGTCTGTATGCAATGTTTGATTATTATTTATATATTCAGAGTGACTTGTTTTGCTCATTTTCTTCGTATTCGATGTGTAACATCTCTTGTACCTACCTATGTGTACGAGGCTGTACTCGACACTATCCTCCCGTGCTGACCAAAATTAATGACAATAATTTATAGACACAGCCTAACTAGACTCGTCATCTGGTCTCCGTATAGTTTTACAGAGGACCACGCGTGAGAGTGCAGCGGTGGTCAAAATGTTTTAGTAAAATAATATATTATTAATATTCTGTTTGTAACGTGTTTGTAATGTATGTAATTATTTCAAATTATTTCTACACAAAAATAATGGACAAATATTCTAAATTCTACAAATCGCAACGAAATTACATGCAGGTATTACTGTTTTATATATTGGTCGACTACATTAGCTGTGTAAGTCCAGTGATATTTTTTATATATAGGATAGTAATATATAAACACTCTTTTATACCCGAAAAAAAAGTAGTATCTGTATCACCACCGTTGTACATTACAAACGTCGTAGCAATATCTGGGAGCGAAGCACTAAGGAATTGATTTGTAAGCTGTAACTTAGCTTGAGTGCATTAGATGGTTGGTACTTAAAGTTAGGCGCAGAGCTTATCATTGTCGTAGGCCTCTGAATAAGCCATGCTGTCAGTTATTAGCCTAAAATCTAAAAATCCAACGATAGAGATAATTTAATCGAGTAAGTCCGTTAACATACCGTACAAATACATCGGCAAGAGTTACAAGTATAAAGTGTAGGTGCATCGGTTCTCTTCCAACCTCCCACCACTTGCTAGTTGGACTAAGAATGTTATTATGTCGCGAGTGACATGAAATCTATACTATATAAGTACCAAACTAGTAGATAGCGAACACGTATTATGTACATTATAACTATTATTTTTATATTTTACCATTGTATAGTCATGGATCATCGCAGGTAGTTAGCAACATTTCGTGCGAGGGGAACAAGGTGCGCGGCCCGCTAGGGGCGCGCTCGCGCTCTCTCGCGGTGTCTCGAGTACTGTTGTTGTTTTCTTTTTTTTTGTTATATATTTAAATAACACAATCGACTTCTAGTTTTAATAATTATTATCATTAATTATTATATTGTAATATAATCTTATTAATGAAAAAATCAAACAAAATAAATAATAGAAAAGAAATTTATACGTTTATTTATTTTATTTTAACAATATTTTACCTTTTAGTTCTTAGTTATTATCCATGACCTCACAAAAATTTTATATAATTTGAAGAAAAATATTACATCATCGTACAGATATAAAGAGAGAATGAGAGATGAGAATATAGAAACTTTGGTATTTATATTATTTCCAAATCTTGAGTCTGGTTCTTACCAGAGGCACTTGCAAAGGGCGCCGTTCAGTTTCGTCACATAACACGTAATATTTCTATAATGAACGGAAACTGAAGAGTATTGTTTGTATTGGAGAGAGAACATAGTGTCTTTACAATAAATAGCTTTTCTCCGTCTAATCAAGAAAGATGCGCGAAATAAAAAACAAATATTGCGCCAGTAATTTCTCACTATATGAGTGACTGAGTACTATACATGTATAGTACATATCA
Source organism: Dione juno (assembly GCA_037127375.1). NCBI lineage: Eukaryota > Metazoa > Arthropoda > Insecta > Lepidoptera > Nymphalidae > Dione > Dione juno. The sequence goes on from JAXRJS010000074.1 coordinate 2,098,293, forward strand.
CGTAATTAATAAAAGTGCATAATCTAAAAACATAAAAGGTATTTAATATTTATATAATTAATCAACAATTTTAACATTTCATTAATAAAATAAATAAATAGATTTACCCTTTTTCCCGCATATAGCAAGGCAGGCAAAGGATTTTGCGCTGCGTTTTCTTTACCAGAACGAGGAAGTACAAATAAATAATTCGCCCCGAGTGGAAATCCTACGAAAATAAATCGATCCTAGGACCGTCGTATTTAAAGTTAGACCATGTGTCACTGCGTCACGATGGCCTCAACATTTCAACAAGTGTTGTAATTTATTATTGAAATACAAGTAACTTAGGTAGGTGTATTAAAAAATTCAAACTATTTTAAAAGAGTCATGTTTGAGAGAGCCGAGGTTTACTTATTGAATAAATTTTGTTGTGAGTCATTTGCTATAGCTAAATCTTAACGTGTACATTTGGAGGCGTCACAACAAAGGCGGTAAGTAGATGCAGATGAATGCATTGTTTGCATATTTTATTCATATAACTACTCACTAGTAAGAAGTCTGTTAATACCGTAAAACGTATCATGGTCACATGTTTAATTTCTGCGATAACTAGATAAATGTAATATTAATAAAAAAAAATTATAATAAAAAGAACAGATGCGAAACATATATATTTGTATTAACCTTATAAAAACTAAAAATTTTATCATATACTCATAATGAGCAAAAAGGTACGAAGTACAAAAACCATAAGAAACATTCTACATTATCCAGTATCGGAGTCCAGGTATCGGACTATTATTTAATGTCAGAAAACAAACTCTGGATGACAAAATTATTACAAAATCGGTGCGTATTGCAATATTAAACAAGAAATTTTGTTGTCATTGAGATATGCATGTCAATATTAACTTATTTATAACAATTGAAGGGAAACTGAATATAATGATACCGATTAATATAATTTATATTATTATAAATGCGTATTTATGAACTTATTATAGTTTATTACATTTATATTGTGCCAAGTGGCTGGAACGTTCATAACAGAAGGCGGGACACACCCAATCCTGCGTTCTTGCCCTAATATCTTTTGATTACACGTACTTAGGTACATAGACCACACTATGATGGTAGGTATTACCCGTTCACTATTAGGGTTGAAAGTTTTCTTTTGCACATAAAGAATTGTTTTATAGCAAAATTAAATTAAAGGAATAATTTCACTATCGTGATCCAATTCATGTAAGAGTCTGATATATGTTAGTTGGAGGTTCGATAACACTGATCATTTATTCTCACTTCTGGTGTCTATTATAACAACCGTAGCATTAAGTTCTGGTATAAAGCAAGCAATGTGCCTAAAATAGGCGCAAATAAGTTAAATAGTGATCATTTCTGACCCTTAACGCTTCCTACTGTCATAGGCAAAGGCCAAAGTTTTGATATAATAATATTTAATTATATTTATATAATTATAATATATTATTATAATATTATGGTTTCCTCGACTTCTACACGACTTCGTCGGTTTTAGTAAATACCCCGTCCTGAGACCCTCAAGAAAAAAGGTATTTACTTCTACATTTGTCCTATATCTTATACTAAATAGAAATATAATAAGATTAAAAAGTTTTAATTGGTTTCGATTGTGGGTTCTGTTTCCGATGGATGAAGCTTGTTACTTGAAATGAGATTAAATATGGACGGTGATTATGAAGATGATGTGATGTTACGTGGATGGCTGTTGAGTTTGAGATGACTGCGTTACAAAAACGGAATCCCCAAGGACTTTACTAATTATGGTGGAAGAGTGTATTGCTGCTTGTTTTTGGAGGATGTGAATGTTTATATGTGCATCTAACTTATCGCAGTACCGTTTAAGACTCTTCGCCACTACTCCCGTGGCTCCTACTACTATCGGGATAATTGTGACAGTGGTGTTCCATAACCTAGAGAGTTCAACTTTCAGCGGATGGTATTTGCTGATTTTTTCAATTTCCTTAGCACCGATATTATAGTCAGATGGTACAGAGATGTCAATGAGGTATGTATTATTCTCTGCTTTATCTATGTATATCAAATCAGGTCTATTGTGTATTATTGTAATATCTGTTTGTACAGGCATTTCCCACATTATCTTGGCTGTGTTATTTTCTTTAACAGTTGGTTGTTTTAATTCCTGCTTCCACCATAACTTGTCAGTTTCAATTTTGCTTTTCCTAGCCAAGCACCAGAACACATACTGGACTAAATTATTGTGCCTTTTCACGAAATATGTACCAGCAAGTTTTTCGCAGCCTGCAAGAAGATGTTGCACTGTTTCGTCTTTACTCACACACAAGCGGCATTTGCCATCAACATCCGCTTCAATATCTCTCGCTCATGTTAGCGCGTCATTACTGCCTGGTCTTGTATAGCAAATATTGACGATTCCAATGAAGGCGAAATAGGTTGTTTCTTCAGCCATCTAAACGAGAATTCTTTATCAACATTGGCAACATCAAGAACTTTTTTAGGGAATTGGCCATGTAGGCTTTTATTTCTCCAGATTTCATTTTGTTTCTTTACCATGCTATTTTTTATTTCTGTTTTAGTGTGAACTGTATCTGGCGTTATTCTGAATTCTTTTTCTATTTCTAGTGATTGTTTGTATATTGAATATTTTTCCTTCTTCTGATCATGTTGTGCTATTGCTTCTATTAAGTAATCACTCTTCTGTTGTAAATATAATTTGTAATTCAAAATATGAGCTTTATATAAATTTTCTATATTAATTAAGCCTCTACCGCCACTCGTTACAGGTAAATAGAGCCTCTCTAAATCTGCTTTTTGCTGATGAACTTTTTTCATTGCTAATAATTTACGTGTTTTGATATCTATTCGTTTTAGGTCACTATTTTTATAATTAATTACACCAAATGAGTACATTAGAACTGGAACAGCGTATGTATTAATTCCTTTTACCAAATTTCTTGCATTTAAATATGAATTAGTTATGTTTTTAACCCTCCTGAAGTACTCTTTCATTAATTGGTCTCTAATATCACTATGATTTATTTTTCCAGATTCGTTTATTCCTAGGTATTTATATGTTTGATCTAATTGTAATTGTGTAAAGCTATTTCCGTTCAGTAGGATATGTTCATCACCTTCAGCGTAGTTCCTATGTCCAGCAGTTATGTGAAGTATGTTGCATTTATTTAAACCAAATGACATTCCTATATCAGAAGTGAAAATTTCCACACTATTTAATAAATTTTTTAAGTTAGTTCTATTATTTGCATATACTTTGAGATCGTCCATGTATATAAGATGATTAATCCATACGCTGTCCTTTAGATGGTATCCCTTTTTCTCATACTTCCCTAGAATGGTGGATATTGGATTAAGTGCCAAACAAAATAGGAGTGGGGATAAAGAATCCCCCTGAAAAATGCCCCGTCTTACCTGAATCGGTTCAGTAGTAAAAGAGTTTGAAGAACCTTTTGCTGTCATGACAACATTCCATTTTGGCATAGCTCTTTCAAGGAAAAATTTGATAGTTGGTGGGCACTTGTAGATATCCAATACCCGCAGGAGCCATTCGTGGGAGATAGTATCAAACGCTTTTTGATAGTCTATCCATCCCATACTTATATTTTTTTGGCATTGGTGAGCATCTTCTAGTATGGCCTTGTTTATCATTAAGTGATCTTTGCATCCTCGTACCCCACGACGGCAACCTCTTTGTTCTGGGGCCATGATGTTATTTGTTGTACAATGACTGTATAATTGTTCAGCGAGTATTGAGGTGAGGAGTTTATACATAGTCGGTAAACATGCAATTGGGCGCCAGTTTTTAGGTTCTGTAGTATCGTTATTTTTTGGTATTAAAATAACTTTACCGGTTGTTAGCCAGTCATCTAACGATTCTTCGCCTTTCAGAATATTTGTAAATAGCATAGCCAAGTGGTCGTGCAATTTAGAAAAATACTTGAGATAATAGTTTTGTACTTTATCTAGTCCAGGTGCCTTCCAGTTTAGCATTTTACCTACAGCGTGCTTAATCTGTTCAGTAGTAATTTCTTCAAATAGGTTAGTTCTTATAGCTGTACTATTGTGTTCACTAATATCTGATATCCATTTTGCATTATGATTGTAAGAAACCGGTTGTGATAAAATATTTTTCCAAAACTCCTCGGTACTATCTTTGCTCGGTAGTTCTATATTTAAGTTTTCTTGCTTACTGCTTAAATTCCTATATAATCTGTGTTCATCTTCTGTAAACATTTTATTTTGCTGTTTTCTACTATTTATTGTTTCATATCGTTTAATCCGGCCTGCTAATGCTTTAATTTTTTGTTTCAATAACTCTTCTCTGTTTTTATGGTCTATTTCGTTTTTAATGCTGTGTTTCGAATACAGTTTGTCTTTTATTTTTATCATCTTTCTTGATTTAACGCCTCTGGATATCTCTATCATCTGCCCCAATTCTTTTCTCAAATGTTCTATTTTGACTTTTATTCTTTTTTTCCATGGCGGGTCCGCATGCTGCTTAATTATATTTGTAGGTGAGTAAGGTGTTTGATTATTATTAACTATCAATGTTTTTGCAGCCGAGTAAATAATATCGTTTGTATCTCGGAGAGACCGAGCACCTGCCAAAAGGTTTGGCAAAAAGTTGTTAATAATTGCTAGGTTTTGTAAAAATTTTTTATTAATTTTGGCTTTTGGCAGGTACTCGCGCTCCTCGATAGGTATTTCCTTAATTTCAGCAAAATGGTTAAGAAATTGACAAATTATCGGATTTTGGTGATCATCAGATATTTCAGCACTTTGGACTTCTTCCATTTTGTTAGTTTCAATGTCTTCTGTATGTTGTTCTAATATCTCTTCTGTTACACTATTAAGGGTGGTGGCTATGTTTATGTGAGTGTTATCGTGTTGTGTTAAATGTATTTTATTTTCAGCAGATTGTTTTATTTGGTTAAGTAGCTCTAGAGATATAAGCTTCTGTTTCAAAATTCGACGTGCTTGGTTGGATAGTGTATTTCCATTAAATCTTAGTATTTTTGGATTTTCAGGGTTCCGTTCCTTAAAGATACTTTCCAATTTTTTTATGTATTCCGTACCTTCACATTTTGCCATATAATAGCAAAACATTAACTCTTCTTCCTCTTGTTGTGTCCACTTCCTTCTCCTGTCACTTTGAGATTTGTTCATGTTTATTGGATCTGGGCTGTTATTACTATTACTAGTTTGTTCTGGTTGATTTGTGAGTGTTGATGATGTGAATGTTGTGATCGGGTGAGTGCTTTGTGCGATTGTAGTAACTGTGATGGATGCTTGTTGTGTTTCATTTTCTATTGTTTTTTGTATTCTATCGAGTGTATGTTTTGAAAGAACGTTTTGTTTTATGATTCGGCGCGCTTGGTTAGATAGAAGACTTCCGTTCATGTATCTTTTTGAGTTGGATGGATTCCGTTCGCTAAAAATATTTTCTAGTTTTCTAATGTATCCCCCTCCTTCACTTCTAGCCTTATAGTAACAATATATAAGCTCCACTAGTTCTAGTTGTGACCACTTCTGTCTTCCTGTTGCTGTTGAACTTATTGTGGTCCCCACGGATGGACCGGCCAAGTGTTCAGTGGGAGATTCCCGTCTCGGCAAAGTCTCATTCGTTCCTACCCCATTCCCCTCAGAATCGGCTGTGACATTTTCGGTTTCCCCGACTCTCGCCCGCCTGTTCAGCGAAGAGCCACTGGCGGTCCGCATGCTGTCATGTCCAGCGCCAGCTCCAGACATGCCCCGGCGATCACCCCCGGGTAGCGACCCTAGACGTGTATTCTTAAATTGTCTCTTCATGATTAAGAAGGTTGCTAGTGCTCCGTTGGCCATCGATTAAGTCACCGCCTGTTACACAGACTTCGATGTTCCACCCCTCACGTGGCATAGATGTTACAGCCGGACGTGGAGTTAGGCTTTGAGGGGCTTATTATAATAATTATAATATATTATTATAATAATTATAATATGTTAATTATAATTTTTGTAACCTTTACTTTTCAACACATGGGTATTTGGTACTATTATTTAATTTTTAACTGCGTAAATCATTTAACGGAAGTAATTTTTTTAAACATCGGTATTTTCTTCAAAATATCAATAACAAAATTTTCATATTATCTATCTACACTATGATAAAACAGTATGTCGATACATTTAATATTTTATTTAAACATCGTTAAGGATAATGAAAAGTAGTAATGGAACACGAATCTATGTATTTAAAAAGTTGTCTGTTTGTTTCCTATTTGTCCGTCCTACACGCACATATTCGGAATAGCTATTAGGTCTGGGCAGGATCAAAACCTGATGTAGAACCATAGTAGTCCATCTGAACTATAAAAAATAATGAAATACTATTCTAACAAAAGTTGTTTAACGTGATAAGCAATCTACATTGACATATATATGTAACACCAGAGGTGCTTCAGGTGCGTTGCCAGCTTTACATATAACAAGACTATAAAATGGAGATATTTGCAAGAAGCGCCCCGTGCCAAACTCGATTGATTGATGCTTTCGCCATGTCCAGACTAGTAGACAGACCATCTCCCTTGCTCTCAACAATCGCAGTGCAGTGGTGTGTAATGTAAACCAGGAGATCACCGGTTGATCCACGACCGTCAATATGGCTCCTCTATATATAATCCTCTAAATAAATCAGGAGCTCGCTGTTTTTTATATCCTGATATAATGGTAATAACGATAGGCCTGTAGGTAGCCGGATCGGAAAATTGCGTTTTTTCGGGATCAGGTGGATCAGAGCGCACTTCCATGATTCTGAAACTACGTCGAGAGTTCCCAAGAGTTACTGTCGTTGGGTTCCACCAGGTTGAGTGGCAGTACTCAACGCCACGTTTTTATCTTATTATCAGATCGAAGAAAATGAATCGATCCCACAAACGTCACGTAACCTTGACATTAAATTAAAATTAAAATTCAGTATGATGGACACTTTTAATTTGTAAATAAAAATGTAAGCCGCTCGCTCTCGCTCCGGTAAGATAAAGCGGCGTTGAGTTCTGCTGCTCAACATGCAATGTCTCGAATTCTGGTTAAAGATGGAGAGCGGATTATCTTTAAAAAACTTTCTTTTACTTTGTATATTTCTTGCGTGCCTCAAGTTTCAAAGACAACGAGTGGTAAACGTAAGTAGCATGGCAAGGGCGAAGTTCTAAATAAAATGATAAACAATTTTATATGCGTTTTGTTCTTCTGTCGTAAGAGTATTGTCTTTATAATAAAAAGTAACATACTAAAAAAATAAATTTAATGTACAACATACGTATGGACAGCGATATTTTAATATATTTATGATGAAACCTTTAAAATTAAAATGTATGAAATAAATTGGATAAAATATAGACTTAGAATGTATAATTAATACAGTATACTTAAACATAAAATATTGCATTTTGAACTGTTAACTATTAAGCTTAAGTTAAAATCATTATCGTTTATTGCTTCTAGTTTGTACATAACTTTAAATTTATAGGTTGACTGAGTCGTTCTGTATTAAAAGTAGATTTTAATTGGCAATATACGTAAAATTGAATTAAATTGTCACCATTTTCTATCTACAACTGTTGAATGTATTTAAAGTACTTAATTGTATAAAGTATATAATCTGTAATTAAAATATATAAGAGTTAGACAGATCGTGTTCTTGCGGACGATGCTTCAGTTTGAGTTATTGCTAATATTTTAAACTCGAGCATGTGGAAGCACTCACTCTAAATTGAAATTATAAGTAGGTATGTGTACCATTTAAAAGTATCGAAATCTAGAACAACTGTCATAAAATAGAAACAATATATTTATAATTTTCTTTTAAATAGCAAAGTAAGCTTTCTTTCTTTTATTTTATTTATTAAGCTTTCTTCTTTCATTGCAACTACAGTTTCAGGTAATTTCGTATTATGCGAGAATTTAAAATTTCATCCACTTCTGAACCATCACTTATATGAATTTTTGTAAAGCCATGAAGTATATTGCGTACGAAGAGTGGTTGTCATTTTCTTATTGAATGTACAAAGAGAACGTTAGTGGGCGCGGCAGGTTTGTATCAGAGAATTAGATTTTCGTACCGCTTATACATACACTGTTACTTTTAGTATAAAGACGTGTACAGACAATGCGAGTAGCTTTACCTGTAGTTCTCAACTTAAATAAATTTATATAAATGTTCTTATTTACAGTATAGTACAAGGTATGACATCTAACTAGGTGCATAGAAATGTGCAGGTAATAGTGAATTTTTAAATACCTAACTTGAAATTATTATTTTACTTGACTTATGTATTAAAATATGGTAGCATTTGCTATAGCCCTAAAATTATATCTCAATATAACGTATGATATTTGAGATGTAACGGATTAGTAGCTTTTCGTTTAGAACTTTTTATGAAAAAAAGAAATTGTCAGACTTCTAAAAGAGTCTTTACGCCGATATTGGTACTGAAACCTGCTGGTAATGGCACAATTACGATAAACGCATTGTCATTATTGCGTACAGACCTTTTTATTTAGCTGTCTCGGTTTGTAAATATAGACATAATAATTATATAAATACCATTCCTTCGATTTCATACATATTGATTTGAACTGAATGAAAATATAATTACGATGGTTGCTACTTGCTGTATATCTGTCACAAATTACATATTTGTCGCTTTGTATGATTTATGTTATGAATGCATTGATTTTAATAGGATATCATATATTATTTGTCACTTATTATTTGTAGATTACCGATTGTTTTACATTATTTTACATTTAATAATGATAAAAATATAGATTATAAAAATAAATGTTTTTTTTTTACTTTGAACCATCCATGCGACATGATGAGACGTGCTTTATTAAATGATGCTTGTGAGCTTCGTTCGTATTTAGTATAAAATGTCTAACTTTATAAGATGTGTGTAGTAGATACGAATCCTATATGTGGGAATATGTAAGACGTAAATTATTATACGCTTGTTATAAGTTATTTTAATGTAAAATAAAACTTAAGCGGAAAATGGAGGATGCCCAGAGATACCCATTCATTGAGTTCACATAACCTTAGATACTTATTGATCATCAAGTGCGACGAGTAGAAATAGTACCTAAACATATTTATGTATATATTAGTTTATTGTTATCTATATATTAGTTGTTGTTTTTTAAATAGCTTACCTGGATTTTTTAAATTATATTTTTAGATTATTAAAATTATTAAAACATTAATTATTATTATTATTTATAAAACATTAATTTAATGTCTTTTTTGTCATAAAATACACTAATACTGTCTAAAATGCGTTGAACACATCGATTAAGATATTATATTAATTAATATTAGTTTTATCATCTATAATTCTAGTATTGTTGTAGCTTTTTATATTATCATAGCCCAGTCCCCAAGTACCTCTTACATTGGAGTCTACTCTATAGGGCGGGGCGACTAGGAGACAATCTTCTTTTTTAGTATTTTTCAAGTGAAGTTCCAAATTGTTTTTACAATCTTATTCTTTCTCTTATTCTATTATAGAGGAAATTAAAGAGTAAAATTATGTTGTCAATATCCATCACTCTGCCTTCCGGTTTGCACCGCAAGCGGAAACTGATTACAATGCAACACTTGATGATAGTTTAATCCAATTAATGCAACTCCGGGGTGCACTGGAGCGTAGACCACGCGACCTAAGAATGTCGACTAATTACTTTATGTGTAATAAGTAGAAAAAAGTGTAAAATTTGAAATTAAATATACCAAAAAGTCTAGGTTGTGAATTTTTTTTTAATAATTTATTCTTGTACAAAAGATGTAGTCAATCAATAGCATAATATGTATCTTGACCGCATATTTGTTAATAATAAAGCATATATTTCATTTGGTTTTAGTTACTTTTTTATCTTCGTCGTCGTCGTCATCGTCTCACAATCACAGACTGCTTTAGTAAGAATATTAAAAAAAAACATATTTCTCTTAAACGTTTACATAATTATGATATGAACGGAATTAATGTCTTTAGATAATGTCAATTGTCAGTTTATATTTAACATTGACATTTTAGTTGTAAAATATTATCTGGTGACTGGTCTACGCCATTAAATGTAATAACTGATCATAGAAAATTATATTAATTAACATACGTCTTGAAATGTTCATATAATTTTAAGGTAAAGAAAACGTTTCAATAATGTATAACTCTAATACTAAATATTATTATGAACAACGACAATTAATGTTACTTTTTATTCCATCTAATGTACTTGTATTTACCGAGTACGACTGATTATGTCGCAGTGAATTATTCATTTTTGCACCTACTCGAGTTTTTGTCGACAGAAGTTACCTTAAACATGGACCTTGTGGATTATCTTTAATTTATTTTATTATATATTTATTTATTCTTGAACTCGACCCTAGCTTCGTCTTTATGAAGCTTTTATGAATAACTGGCGATGTAGTGATATATATAGTGTTGCAATTTGTACGCAGCAAGGAATAGATTAATATCATTGATGTTGTGCGTTTCTTTTATTCTTTTGTTTTTCTTGGTGTATCACCTAGTGTTAGGAACCATGTATGTATTCTTACATGGTTTCTCTTACATTTAGATAAATAGGATAATAATTCATCAAACCGCATTTATAAATAAGAACCAACTTCAATAAAGTTCAAGGCTAGTATAAAACAAATTTTAATTGTATAATCAATATGTTTTGCCAAACCAGCATATTCGATAAAGTAAAATTACTTCTTGCGGAAGTATACTAACTGAGCTAAATGCTTAATCAGATCTAGAACGATTTATTGAGCAATTGTTTCCAACGAAAGGAAAGTTGTGACAACTGTTAATCGAAAAATATTTCATGTTATGAAATATAACAAGTGTGATTATAAGCGACGTGCACCTAATGTTATATTTTATATTTCTTTATAAAGCACTCCATTACATGAAGAAAGAAAATAAAAAAATAGTTCTTGTAAATACAGCAGATAGCAGATGACTTCTCAATTTACCTACCTACTTACCTAATTTTTTTCGATTTTGATATCACTATTTATTTAATTAAGAACGAAATACTTCTTGAATCATTATAATTTATTAACATATTAGGTTATACATATTAGGCGACGAACATGGGTTAGATCCTCACTTGGGAGATTTACTTTAAAATTTGCACAAATATTTGCATGTCACGTTAGAGGAAGAGAAAAATGTAATAATATTTCTTTAAATCTATTATGGTATAATGGGGTTGTGTATGATTATACATGCGATGGCCACCTAGGCCTATATTTATATTTAAAGTTGTAGATAATTTCATTTTCTCCGCCTAGTCTAGTGTATGAGCTTTTATGTAAGGCTTCACCCGCGTGTCTGAGGTAACTCTGATTAATATTTACAATATTTATTCCGAGTAATATAAAAGCCGCAAACTCTCATCGTTACTCATTTTACAATTTATTTTATGCATATACTACATGAATTGTAATATTAAAACCAATAATAAGTTTCTTCTTATAACCAAATTAGGAATTATTATTATGATAAAAGAAACTACCTATAGCTATTGAGCTATTTGGTACAGTTGAGTGCAGTTCTATTTAAATAGGCCGTTCAATTTTAATATCTTTAAAATAATATGTGCAAGTAGTACTCGCGCACCGAAGGTTGAGACTTGCCGAATAATTACGGGTTGCCTTAAAGCTGCACCACTAAACAGGACCCCTCTCGTTGGTATAGTAATGACAGCGAGGGGGTACATAAATTCTGTTAAGTTGTGTGTTTAGTGGGGCTATGTAAGGTATGCTACCCCCAAATGTTCGACATGCGGTGGTATGCTCTGTGTAGAAGTGGATTCAAGAATAAGACTTTTGACATCTACTCTGAAAAACTGACAGAGTTTTACGCAATCCACCACCACTATAGAGGTTCACCAAAGACACGCCAGGGAACGACTGTGACAGAGCCATTACCCATAAGCCATGGCCCACTTGCTTGTCTGTCCTAGCTGTCCGTTCACTTGCACAAATGGTGATCTTACTGGGTAATGGACAGTGCAGTCTACGTGGCCAACGACTGTCAAAACACTATTTGAGCATTCGGATCGTTGACACGAAAAAGAAGAAGAATCAATGTTCCGTACAAATATCATGATTGTAGGTTATCTTTAACCTACAATCATGATATTATCATACAACTTATAAAAGGTGATAAGCTACAGATAAATATTGGTAATGGTTTTTTGATTTGATGTATTTTTGGACTTTTTTTCTTTATTTGTGCTGTAATTTCTATCTTCTTGCTAGATTGCAACGAGAAGAACAAGAATGGCAAGTATGAACTATAAATAAATGCTCATATCTTATTATTGTATTGACTTAGAAGTTTGATTTTTTCTGTGCTCTAGGAGACTATAGATTTGGTTATTTTATATAAAATTCAGCTTGATATCTCGGTATGATTTTAAGTAAAATGGTCTTGGAAGACGGACTGACATACATACACATTATGTTCGTATAAGGGCTACAATTTTTCCTTTTAAAATACAGAACCTTAAACAGTGTTTTTGTTTTATTTTTATATATATATATGTTAGATACATTATTCAGTTAAAAATTCAATATCGTAAAACTATTTGAAGATTGACACAACATGCTAAATAAAAAAGAATCATGATTACCATAAGTCTTATGTAGCGGAAATTTAAAAATATCTCTACAAAGAGAAAAGAAACTCCTTAGCATTCCATGGATTCACCACGTGCCGGCCACCATGGCCGGGCCCATCGCGTTGTAGGAAGAGGAGCGCAGCCGTACCTCAGACTTCATCTCCACTGTCCTAGCTCCTCCCACCACCCAACCAAATTTGAAGAGAAGCCGAGATCTTTTAGCAAGCTATAAAGAGATTTTGCTGTTATACCTTTCGTTCCTACTTCTACCGCTTACAAATTAATTCTAAGCCGGTTCTGCTGATCGTTAGTAGTTCATTATAGTTGTTAAGTTTAAAATTATACTATTCAAAGATATTGACATTATTCCCATGGAGTTCTAATAACTCTAAGTTCTTCCAGTATTACGTGGTTGGTGGTCGCGTGGTTTCTAGAATAAATCCGACCTGATATACGAAACACCAATATCCTCAGGGATCTTATTTTATTTCCCATACGTGTCCATCATAAGAGTCCAATCACGAGCTGATCTAAACTTGACAAATGCTATTGTGTGTATTTATTACTGGAGCCTTCTTTCAAAAAGTCTATTAATCGTTTGCTGGTTGTTATGTGCTCTTGCTAATGAAAAAGTAACCAATTCACATAACATTTTCATTAGTTTATCATGGTGCAGCGAGTACTTGCTACTATTACTATCTAAGAATACCCTACATCCTAACAGCAAGTGTTTAGCTGTTAGGATGTCTCTTAACAGATGTGGAGGAAGATTTATCGGTTGTTTTCCCCATCTTACCAAATGATTTTAATAATGATGATTATAATAAGTGTTACAACTAAGCGTGTAAAAATTAACTTTACCCAAGGTACACGTATTTACATCCCACTACGTTCAAAATAATAGACAAAATAGCATGGAAATCGAATTATAAAACTGGCATGCGATATCCCCTAACTATAAGGAGAGAAGAATATAATGTATGAAACTAAACTTAAAATCATGGTTGGACGAAAATTAAAAATGCCTCAGAAACGGGATGGCTGTCGGAAAATTTTTCAGAGATGAGGAATGTGATGTTGATATATAAATAAATACCGGTCAATCTCGATTCGAACACGAAAAACGAGTCGCACTAATTCTATGACTGTAGGTCAACGGGAACTACAACACTACAAATGTAAAATAACTTTTTTCCGTAAAATAACCATAAATTTCCAATTTTCAATTTAAACTCTAATTCAAATGATACACTGAAACGATACGAATGACTATGACCTAGAGTTATGAAATTTGAAAAGAAGTTAGAGTTTAGTTAAAACTTATAGAATAAACAAAGAAAAAAATCCAAGAACTAAATTTACAGGTAGATCACAGAAAAAAGAAATACATACTTATATGTGTAGTTCATTTTATCCAAAATGAGTATACGCCCAAAAATTAAAGTTTGGCAATTTTTATATGTTGTACTTTCTACTGACCCACATTCATGAATTCATTGGCATGGAACCCTCGAGTGCTCCTCGTATTTGACTAATGCTTTTTGTTTTTTTTTTGTTTTTGGGCGAAATAGCATATTTTACAATACATAAAATCGAACAGATGTTGCTATAATATATGATTTACTATCATAATAAAGTATAAAACATGTTATCGCTAAATAGCGATTTATTCCAGGCAACCTTAAGGTATTGGACGTAAAGAGAGAGAAAAGGGCTAAAGGTGTGAACAATAAGTATAATAAAATACTAATAAAAACCTATACTATCTATACTTACACTTTCATATACTCATTCATACATAACCATGTATATATACATATATATGTATATTAAATACTATTTTAAAAAGTAAACAAAGAAAATAATAAAATAACACAAATACATATTTTTGTAATTGGTGATTGCTTATCATACACCTCATTATAGTACTAATGGAGAATCTTGCAATCGAAATTATACAAGGATGTCTTTATCTCTGACACATCGGAGGATATTACATTACGTAGATAAATTGTACGTAGTGTTGAATTATACATATATATTGTTGTTCTTGGGTAGTCAAAAACAACGAGAGAGCTTATAATTCATAGATTAACAGACTTATGAGTGGGTCTGAGGTGGTAGTAATCTTTGTTGGATTAACATAATAAAGACAAGCCAAAGTCACGATCTAGTTGTATATGTCTCATTGCAAAGAAATATTACTTTTAATTGGTCTCAAGAATTTAGGTTACAACTCTACTCGACAATAGTTTTTATAGGAGTTGCCGATCCTGTTTATCACTACCTTCACATGGTATAAGTATGGTAGAAGTGCTGGTGTTTATTATACTATGCGTGGCTTGTTGTTGTTGCCACAACGCTGGGACAGAAGTGTTAGCTTGTTCTGATGAAGGGCATTCTTCACCAGTCGAAGTTCAGAACTAGTGTGAGATTCACCCTTCACAGTTATCGACCTTCGGAAAATCTTGGCTTAGACAGCCCACTACCTCTAATATTTCGAGAGGAGGAAGAAAGTAAAATTTTATTAATTTTGTTTAAATTTTTACAAGTTTTAGAAAACATTATTCAACATCTGTATATAGTCTAATGTCATATACACGTTAATTTACACGTACCTATTTATCAAAACCATTAAGACACTAAGTATCGTATGCAAATGTCGACATTCATAAATAGCACTTTGATTATTAATCAAATTTTATTGTCCATGCCTCTGGCCAAATATAATGTTTTCTATCGTTATTTTATTTCTAATTGTGTGTAAATTGATTAGCCTTCTATTATATTTAAATAGTTTAAAAGTATTCAGTTACCATTGACATTGTCGTATATACTGATTTTCTTCACAGTTTCGAGTAACACGCAATCTAAAGTGTTGTTTTAAATAGATACAATTTTGATATAATTATTGTGGTAGAGACTAGTTACAAGTATGTAGTGTTAATATATTAAGATTAAGAAGGCAGTCGAGATCTTAAATCACTGAATGGTAGGAAACGCAACACTTAAACTCATAATTACTGGTTATTCGACCTGGTTTTATTATGCCAATTATTTCAAATTTGTAAATCAGCAAGGAAGGGCAACATATATTTGAGGATAGTTGTCTATTCGTCGTGATTTATAGATTTCCATACTCACAATCTACGAGCGAGTTGTTTCTATAATATATTAATATATTGCTTTATGACCAATAGCGATTCAAATAGCCTTGCGTGTATTTTATTCCTTCTTTTGACAAATATGTGTAGGTTTATTTAATACCTACAAATATATTTAAATAAAATAAATAAAATGTATAATTTCATAATATGTATAATTTATCTGTTAAAAACTATTTTTTTCTAATATTTGCTTTGAGATCAATACATTGTCATTACAATTCTCTAATTCTGACTTGTACACGCTATAAACATAGATTCGAAGTATCCGTGTAAGAATAAAGATTCAAACATTTTTAAGAATATTTATAATTTAAAATATTTAACAAAGCGCGGTGAGGACCTGCCACGGCTTATAAAACTGTTTCAAATAGATTACTCATTTATAATTTATTTTACCATTTAATACATTTAGTTTACAATTGTAAGAAGAATAGTACTAGTAATAACTAAGTACAACTATGGAAATATTTTTTATTTATTGAGATTTATTACAGGCATTAGTTTAGGAGATTGGTTTTAAAAGCCAGTGAGAAATTTTGATACTTACTCTTTGAATGTATTACTGAACAAAAACTAATTTTGAACTCGAAATGAGATATAATTTACAGTGTATGGTAATTATTAAGGTATGGTTCCGTCATTGTTACTGACATATTTATTGAACAATTTATAATGTTTTTTTTTTTAAATTGACAACAGAATTCGTTTTAAGATAAATTGATAGATAACAATTACCTTGTGTAAATAAAACAGCAAACGTTACATTAATATATTGTTAACACATTAGCAGAATGTCATATCTATTATTGTCGACACATATGTACCTACTTTAACGTTTTTACTTAGGACGTTAGGATAGCACCTTATCTGTGTATCCTCTCGTATTAAAGATTTCAGTTCAAAATATAAAAAAAGATCCCCTTAATTAAGAATATTTTTTGAAACAATCATTCTAATAATAATTCTAATTCTTTTTCCAAAATCAAATATTGTTCTTACATACTTCATATTAAAGCAAAAATACTAATTATTGTATAAATTAATTGATATTTATAAAAAAATATTAATACTATGAACACTGACTTGCTGACATATTTATTTATGTATGTAGCTATTTCATCAAATACTACGAAGCTGTAAAAACTTTAATACCTGTAATTAAGAAATTAAGTACTTAACGTATTGTATAAAAATAAATAAATGGTTTTTATGAATTAAATTAATAACAAGTAAAGATAAAGCAATTATTTTGTATTAAAAAATGTTGTATATTTGAGAAATTTGTAGATAGTACTACAAATTTCTCAAATATACAACATTCAATAACAACTAAAATATACAATATTAGAATTCAACGCGCTTCTAAACTTATTAAAATTTATAATTTAATACGATTAAAATTATCATTGGTACCGTAGTGCGAGCATATGATTGTTATAATATACACAAGGGTACACAGATGATATATTTAATATGAATATATTGAATGATTATTTATTTTGAACATATGAGGTATATTTGAATATGTAAATGTCCTTCTTGTCTGTTTAAAAATCTAGTGGGTGATAACTCTTACTTAGAGTGGTCTATATAATAAAATAATATAATTATATAAAATAGAGTAATAAAATAATATAATTTGAAAAATATAAACATTTTATTTTAGCTTCACTATTATTCTGCATATAGCAGGGGATTTCACCCAAATTCACAATATTGCGAAAAGAGTGGTGTCATACCAGACCGGGCAAATATAAATAATTGATTCCTTCAAGTGGTGATTACAAGAAGAAGCACTAACTTACTGCACCATGATGGAGATCGTATAAAGATTGCATAAAAAAAAATTATATGTGTTATTTGTTTGGGTAACTATAGATAGTGATGATAATATATATCAATTAAATTCTGTATCACATAGATCTGTCGAAATATCCAGAAGCTAGGTGAAAGGGCTCTGCGGACCGACACTTTGCAAGGTTAAGTACACAATGCGATAACACCGGTTTAATGCACTAGTTGCTTGCACAGTTTGTTACACATATACAAGTATGTCGTTATAGAATATACAGTTTGCCTAACTTGGTGCATATGCTTAAAATATTACAGGTGGAATTTTGTTATGAAAGCTCAATGTTGCGGCATTCTAACGGCTAGACAATACACGAGAAAATAAAAAAAATAATTACGTAGTCTATGCTTAAAAGGTTATCATTACGCTTATTTCCATATTACTTATGCTAATTGTATAATCCAACCAGGGATTTAAACTTAAACTAAGATATTTTTTTCGTTAGAGTCTACCTACATTGATAATAATTCAAATGTCTTCCACTGATCATCTTACTTCGTCGTATCAATTGGTAAAACTGCGAAAGCAGAGTGATTATAAAATTGTATATATTTCAATGATTTTTAAAGTGTTAATCCACACTAAGGATAGAAAAAATATTTAAAGAAAACATAAAAATTTGAATACAGCGGGCCCCCGCGCCTCATAAACGTTTGCCATGAGGCGCGGGTTCAAATCCCGCTGCGTTCAAATATTTATCTGTTTTGTTTAAGTGAATTGTATCTATTCTTACTATACAAAATGTAGATAAAAAAGAAACAACACAATTTGTAATAATTTATAAGTTAGATAATAAAGTTTAACTTTGTTTAAAGCCGTAAGTGTTTAGAATGTTCCTATTATGAGGACATTAATGCAATATAATTTACTATATTGAGTTATTTCATACCCGATGACTGCTATGACATCTGTAGCAAATGAATAAGTGAATCGTAATATTGCAATACGTATGTATGTAGATATACGAAATACTAGGCCTGCAACTGCCTGCTGCCTGCAACTTCATTCACGTGGACTTTACGTTGACTTTTACATTAAACATCTAATCTCGTAGAGTTTCACACCATATGTTCTGGACCGATGGACCTAGTTCCGTATCTCAAAAGGAAAAATATCCGGAACCCTTATAAGATCACTTTGCTGTCCGTCTTTCAAGTCTATTTTTTCAAAGTTGTGTGGAGGTATCAAATTGAAATTAATGTCAACTAACCAGGACTATTGTCACCTTAGTTTTTTTTTACTTCTAAATCAACACAATCAAAAAATACGAGCGGTGCTTCGTTATTACTGCATTTGTATGAAATTCGTAATCAAAACCTATAAGATACTTCCCGTTGACCTAGAGTTATGAAAATTGGCATTAAGTTAGATCTTACAGTTCAAACAAAGAAAACATTTTTAAATTTGTAGGTATGTCAAAAAAAAAGACTACAACTTGTGTAGTTCAATTCATACAAAATAAGTGCATAGGTCATATGCATATTTAAAATTTACAGGTTTTATTTTTGTTGATCTATATGAAATTGGTACGGGATCCTCAGTGTGCGAATATCATTTGCATTTGAATGATATATATTTCTTTGTCTTGCGCTTATTGACTATACATATGCACGCTATACATTTATTTATAAAGATTAAATAATTTATATATATATATATATATATATATATATATATATATATATATATATATATATATATATATATATATTTATATATATATATAAAACCGGTAAAACTGGTGTAGCAGTAGTTTTATCTGAAGAGCTACGGAATGGTCTCCTCGAAGTTGACCGACGCAGCGACCGCCTGATGCGGGTGAAGGTACTGGTTGAGGGGGCTATCGCCAACTTAATCAGTGCTTACGCTCCCCAGGCTGGTTGTAAGGAGTCGGGGCCGAAAAGGAGTCATTCTGGGAGCAATATGAAGAGGTTCTACTCGCTATACCATCTACCGAGGTGATCATAGTTGGGGGAGACCTTAACGGTCACGTGGGTAAGGCTGCGGATACGTATGAACGTGTCCACGGTGGTTGGTTGGTGGTGGTCACGGTCGCCGCAATATAGAGGGCGAAAATATCCTAAGAACCTGTATTGCATCTGATATGGCCATCGTGAATACGTTCTTCCAAAAGAGTCCGCAGCATCTTAATACGTATTCGAGTGCACTCCACTCAACCCAAATAGATTATCTATTGACCAGGCGGTGTCATGTTGGCAAGGTAACTAACTGTAAAGTCATTCCTGGTGAAAGCCTCACAGCCCAACATCGTCTTCTTGTCATGGATTATGTCGTTACCCCGATAAAGAAATTAGCCGAGACGCGTAAGTCTAAGATCAAGTGGTGGTTGCTGAATGGACCGATGCAGACCGATTTTCTGGCAGAGGTTAACAGTCAAAATTTATCAATTAACACCGAAACAGCTCAGGATGCTTGGGATCGAGCTCAGTCAGCAATCATTACGGCTGGTAAATATGTTCTTGGCGTTTCTAAGGGAGGACGTATTATGGACAGGGAGACATGGTGGTGGAATGACAAGGTACAAGAGGTGATTCATGATAAGAAGACTGCATTTAAGGAGTGGCAGCGTTCCAACTCTCCTGAAGACAGACTGGAGTACATAGCAGCGAAACGTGCAAGCAAAAGAGCTGTAGCCAGAGCCCGCAGTGAAAGCTTATTACCTCTATATGATAAACTTGAAACTGTGGAGGGGCAGAAGCTCATCTACAAATTGGCACGTGCTCGGGATAAAGCGACGCAAGATATCACAAAATGTCTTTGCGTCAGAGATTCCCAGGGCAAGCTGTTTTGTAGTCATGCTTCTGTGAAGGAGAGGTGGAGAAGTTACTTCTTGGAGCTGCTGAATACTCAGCACCCGGGTAGTATTCCGTCTGAACCACCTCCTAACCTGGGACTTATTGCTCCAATAACCCTTGATGAAACTCGGAATTGTCTTCGACGCATGAAGAACGGCAAGGCGGTGGGACCTGACGATATTCCGATCGAAGCGTGGAAATCGTTAGGCTCTCGTGGTGTGTTCATGCTTACTGATCTTTTTAACCGCATTTTGAACACTGGGACGATGCCACATCAATGGCGGCACAGTTTTATTACCCCTATTTACAAAGGAAGGGGCAGTGTTCAAGATTGCGGTAGTTATAGGGGCACTAAGATTATGAGTCACATCATGAAGCTCTTCGAGCGCGTGATTGTCCTCAGGCTCCGCCGAGAGTGTACTGTCTCTGAGTGTCAATATGGATTTCAGCCAGGATCAGGCACTACGGACGCCATTTTTGCCCTCAGAATTTTGATGGAGGCACACAGGGAAAAGAGGAGAGCTCTGCATGTGGCATTCTTAGACCTGCAGAAGGCCTTTGACTGTGTGCCACGTCAGTGTATCGGGGGCACTGCGATCCAAAGGGATCCCTGAATCCTATGTTGGTATCAGAGACATGTACAACGACTCTGTTTCTACAGTTGGACCGCTGTTGGCGATACCAAACCCTTCCCAATTACAGTAGGGGTTCACCAAGGCTCAGCTCTTAGTCCACTTTTGTTTAATGTAGTGCTAGATACTGTCACGGCTCACATCCAGGACCAGCCTCCATGGCTGACGATGTATGCCGATGACATAGTACTCATTGGCGAGAACCGACTGATGCTGGAGCGTAAAGTGAATGCCTGGAAGGGTGCGCTTGAGAACGGTGGTCTTAAACTGAATGTGTCAAAGACCGAGTACATGGCTTGCGGGAACCCAGACTCGAGCACCATCCACATCGGGCCTGAGCCAGCCGTTAAGTCGGAGAAGTTCAGGTACCTTGGATCCATTATGCACGAGTCCGGAGGCATCGACTACGATGTCCACGCCCGGGTTAGGGCTGCTTGGGCCAAATGGCGGGAGGTCACTGGTGTGGTCTGCGATCGCAGAATACCGCCCAAACTCAAGGGGCTGATATACAAGAGCATGATCCGACCAATTCTTTTATACGGCAGCGAATGTTGGCCAGCATTATCTCGGCACACTCAGGAGCTTCACGTAACGGAGATGAAGATGCTGAGGTGGATGTGTGGCGTTACTCGGGCTGACCGCATACGCAACCCATTCATTCGAGGTAGTCTTGGGGTCCGTGACGTAGCGGATAAGCTCCAAGAGCGTCGTCTGAGATGGTATGGCCACGTTTTGCGCCGGCCTAAGAACTACGTCGGAAGAAAATGCCTTGATATGTCTGTCCCTGGAGTAAGACCCCCCGGACGCCCAAGGAAGCGATGGCTGGACGTCGTGACGCACGACATGAGAGCCAATGGACTAACCACTGAGGATGCTCAAGACCGTGCAAAGTGGAGTAGATTAAGTAGGAAAGCAGACCCTGACAATAGGCCGGGATAATGCTAAGTGGAAGAAAATATAAACATACTAAAATACTAAAAAATATTTTAGTATTTTAGTATGTAAATTAAAATAATGATTATATTTCTATCTGTGCAATGGTACTAATGCAAACTATTTGAAATGTCAACTATAGGTCAATAGGTAGGTCAATAAAATTTTGTATTTTTAATCAATTAAAATGGCTAAATTTGTTTTATTTAATATATTTTACTTATGTCTATTTTTACAATATAAACGTTGTAAATAGGTATAAGCGTTGCATTAGAGGCAGATACTACATAAAATTAAATAATGTTTAATCTAAGTAATCATACTTATTTATTAAAACGTAAAGCTAATAAGAACAAGAATCTTCTTATGACTCCTTTTATCCCGCAAAGTAGATAGAGAAAGGAGAAAAAACATTTCATACAACATTAATTTATTGTATTTTAAATAATGAAACAATTTGAATTTAATTCATATTTTAAATATTTTTTTAAATTTTATTTATATTTAATGTTTTCTTAGAATAACTAACTGTATTTTGACGAACGATAAACATCTTTGTAACACTTATCATATGTCAGTTTCTAGTATTGTCATTGTGGTGCTGCTTGGGTGAATATTCAGTTTATCCTTGAACGTCACGGGCGATCGATTTATAATAGTTTAGTTACAGATGTTATTGACCGATTTTTTATTACTAGGTGGTGAAGTATAAAATAGAAATAATAAATTAATTAAACATATAGTAAAATTTTTCGGTTACCAATTTTATATGTAATTTAATTTTAAATAACAAATACAAAAAATTATTATAAATTGTGTTACTTGTATTATTAGTGTACGTGTATAAATATTTATTTATATATTATAATATACCAGAAAGCCATATCTATATATGCCTATATAACACAAGTACATATACCAAATAGATTCATGATTTATTAAATAGTTACGCGGAAACGGAGGTTCTTGTAACAAGGACAAAACAAAGTACGGTGCAGTGGAAGAATATTCGAGAAAATATCCGAAATGAGTTGCTACCGTATATATATGTATATATATATATACATAATTGAATTGAAATACCTTGAAATACACGACTGTGTAATAGTTTAGGCGTCGGGACGTACATTCATGTAAAATGTGTCACTTCATCGCCATTTACTGATTTGTCATATTTATTATCCTTGTTTCTTAATTATAAATTATTATTTGTGTTGATTCGACGGTAGACGGTAATGGATTCGATTCCCACTCAGATGATTGAAGTATTTAATATCGTCGCTCTAGTAAGAAAACAAACCGCGGCGTTGAGTTCCGCTACTCACGCATGGTTTCGAAAATTAGGCTAAAAGAGGGTATCAGATAGTCTTAACACTAGGTTACCTCTATTACCCCTGATTTATGTGGCAAAAAGCGTGAAGCTATTTTTTGTGTTTATCTAAATATTAATTTTATATTTGTACTTCAAATTGTGAAAATATAGACCTCCAAATCATAGCGGTAGAGTAAGTAACGTATCTTTCCTTGAGTGCTGACGTAAAATTATTTGGTTGCGTATTGCTAGTTATTTTATACAATTTTAAAATTAACAGACGGTGACTATTTTTAAGCCTTTTCATTCTTTTACCACGCTATCTAATTACCAACCAACCTTAATATGTCCAAGTCTTGTTAAGGTGACATTTCCTTATTTCTAAATCGGTTTATTATAGTTCTTCCACAGATGTTCCATAATTTAAAAATTTGCCTATATGTCAATCTAAGATGCCTTTGAAAACATCTTTTGTTAAATAAACATCTTATTATGTCTTATATTCAAATTCAACTACAGCTTGTGTCTTGCCTATATCTAGTGGTAGGTATACGGATAAAGAAAGCTTTATTTATTTACGTCCCGAAGTTGCAAAGATGTGCTGGAAAAAAAATGTAACCTAGTGTTAAAACACTCCATTCTGCCCAATTTTCAAGTTCATTGGCCGACATCAAACACGCGGTTTGTTACCAGAGCGTTGAAATAATCTATTCTCTCTGTGTGCGAATCGAGACCACAACCGCTGCGTTTACAGTCTGACGCTATGCCGCTGCGTCACGACAGCCTCTATAAATATATATTTTCACAAAGAAATGCATATAAATATTATTATATACTAATACGTCCGTCCATGAGGCATCATAATGAAATGCTACTTAAAAAAATATATATATAGAGAGTTATATGATCTTTACACTTTCCAATTGTTGTGCAATATTTTATAAACATTTCAATTTCCAGTTCTGGCAAGTGGCAAGGCAAGCAATACTATAATAAACAACTTGTCACTTTAATAATAGACAAATAAAGGTTCCTATTAAACCATGGCATGCGGCGCGACCAGTTTGGGAATTACGATTTCAGTGAGATTGCTCTGAAATATATGTCTTGGTGAGGCAGCTGGGCCAGGCAACTTGCTTACTACCGCCGGGTACGAACGGAGTTTGGGCCGAGTTTGAACGCATCCTGGGTAAAATTATCACTAAAAAAAATGTATTATTTTTTCTAATTCTATTTGTACTATGTGTACAAATATGTGTAGGGGACCGTCGTGGCGCAGAGGCGTCTACCTGTAATCGCGACGGTCTGTAAATTCGATTCCCATTCAGGGAGAGTGAATTATTTTCATTTTCTTCGCTCTGGCAACCAGGTAAGAGTGAGTTGAGTTCCGTTGAGTTCCGCCAATCAGCACGAAATGCTTTGAAAGGCGAAGATGAACAAAGTGTCTTAAGACTAGGTTTCTTTTACCTGCGGTTCGTTCTGTCTACCCTGCTCCGTGCCTACGTGTACGTGTTACAGCTTAAAACCAAAAAAATATGTGATACATGTTTTATTAATACGTGTTTTGCTAATAGCCTTGTAAATTCGCAAATTCAATTCCAATTTCCACTGCCCCAAATTGAAACCTAAAGTAATATCACCAAGTGTACATTTAGAACGTGATTGAAGTAATATCTTGTTCAACTATTCTTTTTTGAATCGCTAAGTAAAATTTCCTAAGGGTATAAAAATATACTGGCATATAATTATCACCTCTGATATATGATTATATTGAACAAGAAGTGTTATATATTTATGAAATCAAAACTAATTGAGGCTTGTCTTATTAGATTGCACAATACTTGAGACACCAAATAAAGATTGATTTGCCGTACAGTTTTATAGCTCACAACGCCCAAACATTCGGATTCTACTCCTGTGACAAGAACGTTGTAAGGGTATATAGAAAAAATAGTATGGTAGTTATAGCTTATATAGTCTATTTTTTTATTTCTTTATATATAAAATACTAACTAGAGGCATTTTTCAGGAGGAGCACAATGGGCATCGCGCCTTATTAAAAATGTTAATTTCTAAAAAAAAGAACGTTGTCGCATAATATATAAAATAATTCTCAAATTTCATTAACTTTTAAAAAAAAGGAAATGTTGTCAAACCTACTAAACCAAAACCTCTCTGACTGACTAAAAAAAAAGGATGCTCCTTGCCTAACTACCACAATAATTATGTGTTTTACGTTTTTACATACATTTCGTCCCCTTTTGTCTTTCGTACTGAACATTATGATTTTTATTTATAAAAATATGTTTTGTATCATTTCCAAAGTGCTCTTAGCTCTTAGCTTAGTAATGTCGGTATTCCAAATTACAAGTGAATGGTATAAGGTATGTTTGATGGCTGTTTGTCTATTGAGTCATACTGATAGACAGCTAGATGTGGCTCGGAGACAATTGAACCCTAATACAGACAATGAGGCCCAATTTGCCATGTATGTAATACAATTTATGTCATTGTTTATGAGTGACGGTGTAATATAATAAATATATTTGTTATTTTAATAGATCTTCATTATTCGAATAAATCTTTTGAAGTAATCTTTTTATATCTTTTACAGTATTTAAAGCATTTTACAAAATATAACTTGTTAACTTTAAAAATATTAATTTGAAGTATGTATGTTTCTTCATATAATATATGACTTCACTTGTTTAATAAATGAGAATATGTATTTATTACAGATTTAGGCCTCAAATATTTATTTTCCTTTGTGCTAGAAAGTATCTCGCGATAGATTTTGTCCATCATATATCATTTGATATTAAAACAATTTTACCATGACTAGAGAAAAGGTATACATTTATCATTATTATTAAATTTATAATATATACAATTAAATATTACCCCTACTTAAATTTATTTGAATGTGAACATTTTTTTTGTGTAATATTGTTCCGGTCCAATAAAAAATGTTTTATAAGGCTTCCATCAAATGCGTGTCGAAACTGTGGTCAAGTACGTGTAGTGGTATATTGAATCAAGTCTTAAGAAAGTTTTTTTAATTATGTTATAACCAGTTTATATATTAAATTTTGTGCAACATATCTTATTATGCTATATTGTAGTCAAAATTCTATACATACTAAATCATAAACATGACTACGTAAAATTATACTCACGCCCAATAATTATCACTAAGGATTCCTTATCTCATTTTCATCAAAAATAACCATTTTCATATTTGTTAAAGTTTAGCTGTTCTTTTGTAGTTCTGCACCAGGTGCTATAGATGCTTAAATGCTTAATGAGTTTAATATTTATTGTTATTTCAGTTATAATATTTATTGTCATTGCAGCATTTGATTATTGCTTATAGTTCTAAGCTTGTGCATTAGGTGTGCCTGGTGTGTGTATCGTCAAAATAAGTTATAATCTAGATTCTTCCCACACCTAACAGCAATACAACAAAAAAAGACAAACAGACAGGCAAAAAATAAAAAATATATTTACTCATATATGTATTCTATTAAGGTTTTTGTTCTCTCTAAAAGTCTTAAATAATTAAAATCTTATCTGTAAATAAGTAAAACCAAAATACTATTTAAACATTTCAAATACTTTACAAACTTACTTTACGCATTAAAAAATTGAGTAAGTTTTAAAACAATAAATAAATTATTTATTAGCATTTATTTTCATAAATTTAAAATGGGCCAATCGGTATATATTTCTCATATGAAATCATCTGGACTTAAGCAATAAATATGGACTTAAAAATAAATATTGTAATTAAAATATTGCTAAAGTTATTTGCCGTAAAATATTGTCGTTATCGTATCATAAGGAAAAACATTAATTACGAAGCGAACAGCACTTAAATTATATTATTAGTATGTCTTTTTGCT
Source organism: Dione juno (assembly GCA_037127375.1). NCBI lineage: Eukaryota > Metazoa > Arthropoda > Insecta > Lepidoptera > Nymphalidae > Dione > Dione juno. The sequence goes on from JAXRJS010000074.1 coordinate 2,125,606, forward strand.
TCTTTATGGTTCCTATTATAAAAATTACATTTTTTTAGAATATGATATGACAACATTAATTTCTATTAAGTTCCTCCACTTTCTGATCTTGGCATACTCTAGAAGAGTATGTGGTATGCGGGAAGAATAGCATAGTAATGATTTTAATGAATATCTTATTATAAATACATATATATTCGTTAAAAAGCCTTTCTCCTTGACGAAATCTTGTACGTATGATTAACGTGCCTACGACAGTTTTAGACATTCATGCAAAAAATGAACACTGAAGCAATTGAAAGCAATTTTAACTGTTTAATGACTAAGAAATAAATAGACCGAATAATCAAAGAGTCTGCGCACGCATATATTTTATTTCCAGCCAAGAACAATGCGATAGCAACTTTATATACGCAAAATTAATCCTAAAGTTTGGTAAATAAGAGCTATTTATGAGTGTACAAGGAAATTGAATTTATCTTGATGTTATTGAGGGTCGAAAATTGTAATGCCATAGTTTGTAAAGTGCATAGCAGTAATGCATGAAAATTTGCAATAGTAAAAGGTAAAACTAATGTCGAATTACATTTAAATAATGGCTTTAAATTTTGTATGAGCGAATAAATACGATTTGATTGTGATACATATTTTTATTATTTGAATTTATCACTTAACAGAGCGTAAAGAAAGATGCTACGGTTGTTAAATTTTTAATGGGCATTAATAATTAAAATAATATAATAATAGTATATAATAGCTTAATTTTACTATTATCTTTATTACATGCGCGGCTATGATTTCCGCTACTCAATATATAATATCTTTGAAATTGGGCGGAAAGTGAGGAACGGGGTGTCTTGACACTAGGTATTCTGCCTACCCCGCTATTTTAGGAAATTAGCGTGAACTATTTATTAATTGTTATGTAATTAGCCAGATAAGCGGGAAAAGCCTAGTGTCCTCTTTGAAGTTGCACGTTTGATGGAAGGGAACAAAAAGTCATTTTGTATTTTAAATATACGATTTTGTTAACATTAATCGTAGACAATTGGATATGTTTTAGCATTACCAAAAAACGATTATAATCAAGTAATATAGTTGCAATAAAATAAAAAATTAAGCATTTAATAATTGTCGGCACCTACGCACTTCGAAGCCAAAATATCATTACGTTGATAGATTGTTTATGTTTATTACTGATTTTGACATGTCCGTATTGCGACAAGCACCTAATTATTTTAATAAAATAATATATCATTTGTCTTTTTCAAGGAATTTATGTTACTTTAATTATAAAATGTGTTTATGTACTTTTCACACAGCACGCGTTAGAAAGCAAATACATGAAATTGGTATGATCGACGCATTTCAACCATAGAGTTTTTTTTATATTCACTGGTTATCACCCACAACATCTATTCTTTATGATACTTGATAATTGATTTCTTTTAATCTGGCTATAAATATTTAAGCTTAACCAAGAACTGTAGTAATGTTAGATAGCTTATACTGCTTAATCAATTCTAAGTCAATGTAATCAAAAGAAACGAGCGTTTTTATTTCGGTTTTGTTGCATATTGTATGAAATTAAAACTTATAGGATACTTCCTGTGTATCTAGGGTTATGAAATATGGCAAGAAGTTAAATGTTACATTACAAAAAAGATAATACCGAAAGTTTTAATGATATTCGATATAGGAAAATATACAAGCCTATATTTTTCTTTCATGTCATAAAAAAGGCCATATTATCCCCCGCGTCTATACTTTCCGTTGTATGATTTGTGTTATTGTAATCATAAAATTGGAATGAAATATTCGGTACGCGAGTACGACTTGCATTTGGCTTATATTTTTTTATCGGACATGTTTCTAAATTACAAAATAACTATACTATTAATCCACACTAAGAATAGAAAAATAAGTGTATATTAAGTGTATTTTTATAGTTACAGAAAACAATATCATTTAATATACTGTCTTATAAGAATTAATGTAGATCTGTTTCTGGAAATATGTTGCCTTTCACTTATTTCTAGTAATTATTTTCCTTCTATTATCCTTGAAGTTTGTTTCAATGACTCAATTTTTCTTCTTCACGGATTTCCCGTATATTGTGTTGCAGGCAGACAGGACCTAGTGCTACATCAGGTTCTTCACATTCTACAGGCTACATCACATTCTTTTTTTCGGTCTGTTTAGATGGAGCTATGGGTATGACGTTAACCACCATTCATTTTTAGGGTTCTGTACCTCAAAAGGACAAAACGGAATCCTTATAAGATCACTTGTTATCTGTATGTTTGTCAGTCTGAGCGGACGGACCGTTCATCTATTAATTTAACAAAACCATATTTCTTAAGACTTCTTACGTAGAGGTATCAAGCTGAAATTAATATGAAATATCCGTATATATACCGACTGTAGTACACGAGAGCAGAGAAAAAATCAAACAGTAGAATTCAATGAAATATTAAAATACGAGCGTTTATACTTCGTTTTTACCGCATTTTGTATGAAAATCGCCGCGTAATCAAAACCGTTGACCTAGAATTTAGAAATGTGGCAAGTAGTTAAAAAATATAGTAGAAGTAAATAAAGAAAAAAAAACCAAAAATTAGAAATTTATAGGTCATACAAAATTAGTGCATTCGCCCGCAATTTAAAGTTTTGTCTACTCGCTCTACTTTCATAATTTGTACTTCGATGACTTAGAATTCAGATAAGAAGTAAAAACTTATAGTATTAATAATGTAAAAATCTGAAAATTGGTAATTTATTAGTATATTATAGAAAAAACAACATTAAAAAGATATATCTGTATTTAATTAAATACAGATATATCTATTCTATCTATTTAATTATAAATTAGTGCAAATTTTAATAGGTAAATCTTTATTGCACTTTCCGCTGACCTACAACCATAAAATTGATACAGAATTCTCGGTGTGCTAAGTACTACTCGCACTTGGCCGATATTATTTAAATATCGGCCTACCTATTATATTATAGAAAAATCAGCTTGGAAATATAATATATAATAACAGAGATAATTCACAATATTTTCTGATGGTATTTGTTTTAAAATAATAATCAAGTTAGTCAAGAATATTTATTCCATTTAATAGTGATTATAAGTTTATAAATATATCAGTTTCACATATAATTTTTTTTCATATTATATAAATTTACACGCAAACGTTGGATTTCAATGATTAGAACGCAAGCGTATAAAAGCGAAAGTTTATAGATTAATTAAGAGAAATTAAACCTCTTGTACGAATGTAAATTAGTAGAAGGGCGTTGCTATGTAGTTACTAATTATTGCACTAACTTATAAACAATTTTCATTTGATAAATTGCTAACTTAGAATTAACATTTTATAAATACATATTAATTTAGATTATTGAGAAGTGTTACTAATAAGTTTGTTTTAATTTACGACGTGCCTGGTATTCTATATTCTATATTGTAAAACCAGACCTTTGGTTTTTAGTAGGTACTCGTATATGTAATTATGATTGTTGTAAATCTAATTGATATGTTTATTGTAACATTAAAATAAAGCATTTTAGTAAAGTAGTCTATATGAAAAATTAATATTGAATGAATTAACATATATTACAATTAATATATCCTTTAATTTGAATATTGTTTTAATCAGAGCAAATCCTCGTTCCATATTCTAACTTATTCATATCCTAATCTAAAGTACTATTAACAATGACAGTTTGTTAATAATATTAATAAATATAGCATCGTGATTTATTAATTAAATATCTTAACAAGTCGTTGCTGTCGGCCGCCGCCTACTATTCATTTGCAGATTTGACTGCAATCTGTAATCTAGAAAAATTATTTGCGCTTGATATGACTAGGTATTCTTAAATAGAAAAACATGTTTTTTTTTGTATCACGTTTTATGCTGCATATGACAAGGTAAGCAAGGACACCCTATTGTTAAAACACTGTCAACTTTCCACTCAAACTCGAATTAAATTGAACTGGTGGAACTCAACGCCGCACCTTGTCATACCAGAGTAGGGAAATGTAAATAATTTTTTGTCTTAGACAGGATCGAATTGTCAACTATAGCGCTTGCAGTCAATGGTCCACGATGGCCTCGAACTATCTATAAAAATAGATATTAAACATAATTGTTTTAGTTACATTTTAATGTCTTACCTATATCTTCAACATAACTTACAAGATATGTTTAACTTTTAAAATCTTTAGGTACATTCCAAATGTTTAAAAATCTTCGATAATTATATATTTTTCTATTTAAAATAAATTATATTCTACAGAGTTTTCATTTCTACAGTATATTTATACTTCTAGAAAACCTATGAATTATAAGAATTTTATCTGGACAGTTTGCTAGTCGCACATTAAGCATGTCAATGTTTAGACCAACCTACGTAATTTTAAAATTAGTATACAAATGCAATAAACAGATCGTATACCTGTTTTAAAATTACATATTTATTAATAGCTAATTAATTGTCCCTGTTTTGGAGATTATTTAATTTACTATAGATATTTCATATTATTTCTATCGAAAATAAAATTTATATAATTTTTCAACTTTATAACTGTGTATATTTACTAATTATGAAGCTGTTTGTGCGTTTGTTTGTTTCATTAAACGCGCTAATCTCAGGAATAACTGGTTCGAAATGAAAAAAATCTTTTCGGATGGTCCATTTATTGAGGAAGGCTATATTACATTATGTCAATCGTTTCTGTATAGCCCACTATACCTGCAGTCAGAGTTACTGGGCACTTACAATCTTTCACGATTGACATACAAATATTGTTTATTGCCATTTAACCACGAGGGCGAAAAAGCTAAAAGCTAACTAATAGGTAATAAATATCATTGCAAGACTGTTAACGAATTATGTACATTTTAATCTATTACTACCAGCTGCTTTAAGCTAAAGGCTTATCTTCTTTTATCACCCAATTATTAATAACAAGAACTAGAAAAAGACTAGAGGTTACGATACGGCTTACACCTCTTAATAAATATTAAGCAATAATAAAGTCGTTGATTTCAAACTTAAAAAAAATGTATGGCATAAAAAAAAATATTAAATTTAAAATTAAAGCTGTGTAATATGCACTAATTTGTTTTATCTTGATTTATTACAGGAAATTATTTATATAATTGCTTGTAAGGTTTACTTATGTAATTATAATAAGCCACGCCTCTTGGTTGTAAGTAGCAAATACAAATAAACGAGGCACTATCGAGATTAGTTTGTGTTTTTAATTATGAATTACGCAACCGTCTGCCATACGTCCGTTTAACAAAACACGATGTTTAATAAATTGAGTTGCTCCTATCTCAGCTGTAGATTAAAATAAGTGAAATACTATAGACACTGCCTACTAAAGTATAGTTCATCTTATTATAATTACAAAGTAAATTTAATTATTGTGACAATCGATGAGAAATGTGTTTAATATGAATGAATTAATGAATTGCTTCACGTTTTATCCTGTATGTAGCAGGGTTGGCAGAAAACTAGTATTAAAATATTTTGATGATTTCGGTGTTAAGTGGCGGAAATCAACGCCTCGCTTAGTCTTACAAAAATATGGGAATATGGGAAGTAAAATTAATTAATTTCCGAGAGGGGATCGATCGAATCCATCACGTTCCTAATTAAACTCCGTCCCACTGTGAGACGACGGCCTCATATACTTTAAGTCTATTGTCTTGTTTCAAAGTATGTCTCCAAAGTTTTTTTTAGCTTCACGCTATATCCCGCACATAGCAGGGGGCACACACACACACACACACACACACACACACACACACACACACACACAGAGAGGGTACCGTAGGCAGAAGGAACCTAGTGTTAAGACAATCCGTTCCCTGCTTTCCGACTTTCGAGGCATAGCATGTTGAGTGGCCGCTTCTCTCCTCCTCCTCCTCTTAACTCCTTTTTTCCACAGCGAGAAAAATTAAAATAATTCTTTCTTCCCGAGTGGGAATCGAATCCACAAGCCATAGCGTCTACAAGCAGACACTGTGCCTCTGCGCCACGAGGGTCTAAAAATTTTGCTTGTATAATTTATTTTTTATATATTTTTATTAAATTCAAATGATTAAATTTGATTATATATTATTTAACAACGAAATGATAATTACGTTATTGTTTTTATGTGTTAAATAATATTAAAACCTATATGTTACGTGCGCGTCCGTACAAATATTATGCATATTTCAAGTATTCATTTTATAGAATAAAAACAATGTGGTAACCTATTTTTTTAGATTATATTTGTATAGTCGAGATGGCAATTCAAAAAAAATAGGACTCTGTGATAGATATTAGGATAGTGATGTAAGTCTAGTTTTAAGTAATAAGAAAAGTGAAAATATATTAGTAAAACTAAGGATAATAATAATAATACAAAAAAAATATTTTTAATTACTTAACCATTGTTTGCAATTTTTTTAATAATGAATGATTAATATTCACTACACCAGCACAATATCACAACACCAGCTGAAATTTAACAAATAATTATATTATTAATAAAAAAAAAATCTTGAACTTGCTTTTTACAAGTTATCTCCCCGATAATCGTCTAGCCGCTAGCCGCTAGGGGAGTCACGATTTAGATTTAGGCTATTCTGTCTAACATTTGACGCGATTGCTAAATTATGTGTAAGTTATAAGAGAAGTGAACAAATACACATTTTTCGAAATAATAAATAGACATTCCCAAAAGCAGGTGCACATTCCATTTTATTTTCTTCTAATCTGATGGGACAGCAATTTCATACGCGTCCGCGTATGAGTAATAAGTCTAATATAGAACCGACTGCTGCGTAACTATTCGAGGCATGTATGTATCTATCTACTAAATTTGGTTGACGCACGTCATACAAAATGAAACGAAACACACAGATATTGTGATAAGTGGTTACTGGTATACAGGGACAGAGTCTGATTCTATACTCGATTGTTGTAGGGTTGGATCCACTCGCATAATGATTACATATATTTATTTTTATTTTTTCGGTTACTGGATGCTCTCTTGAAACTCTGATATTTATATATATGTAAGTACACATATATACATAGTTCCACGGCTTATCCCTAGCAGGGCAGCCAGAGAGAATAGAGCGCCAAACGCTAATGTCTCTACCTCTTTCGCCTATTCCAATAGCCTCACGGATCATTATGAGGGTCTGATATGAAGGTTGAGTTTATCCGCTGTATGCTCATGCACAGCTGACTTCGATACACGCCCATGAGCTGCGAGGTTATTGAAATTAAAAAAAAACATCCTAATGTCAATAGAGAAGACCGTTGGAAGCATTCTACCTGGGGTGCACTCATAAAAAATTGAAGTCTCAAATCCACCACACCAGAAGGCAATGATATAGTTAGCTCCTTTTGCAGGAATCCAGGGCAGTACGCGAGGCAACTCAGAATCTGGTGGCGGCAGTTTAATATAATACTTATACCAACGGACATACAATAACACCCCTGACCACGGACTATGGCAGTGCTCGAGACGTCGATTTTCCAAAAAAAAAATCAAATCGATTAATCCGTTTAAGTTGTGTAAAATTCGCGAATGTCGAAGATTTTATGACGTCAGTTTGATGATTATATGGGCTAGGTTGACAAAGAAAGAGAGAGATTTGGGACAAAAGAACTAGGGGATCTCAAATAATTTTCATAAAAAGTGTGTATACTACATTACTTTTGTTATATAAGTATATAAACGTGGGAAAATATTATATTTAAATTTAATTTATAATTTATTACATTCAAAAACAATAAATACTGACTATCAGTGAGTATTTATTGTTTTATTTAAAAATATCGGTCAAGTGCTAGTAATACTCGCGCATCGAGGGTTCCGTACCTATTTCATGATAGTATTTTCCTCGGAAATTTTAATACCTACAGTATTCTATTTATGAAATAATAAATACTATTTAATTAAATAATAAATACTGTTTGTTAATAGGTACTATTTATAAAAATTGACATACTTAAATTTATGGTCGTATCCACCCATTTTGTATGAAATGAACTACAAATATAAGTTTATAATGGTTTCTCTCTGTGTTAAATATATAAATTATCAATTTTGAGATGTACTTCTTTATAAATACTGCTCTACCTTCTCACTTTTTGTCAAACTTAATATGTCTAGGTCAATGAAATCCAACCAATAAGAATCGACTAACTTAGCGGTCGTGATGAGTGCATCTCATTTTGTATGAATTACACGATAAGTTTTTAATGGATTTTTTCTGGGGTATGTTTATAAATTTGCAATTTTCCTTTTGTTTATACATACGTACTATAAGTTGTAACTTATTGCCAAATTTCATTATTCTAGGACGGCGGAATGTACCAAGTTTTGATTACTCTGTGATTTTCATACAAAATACAACAAAAAAGCATAAACGCTCATATTTTTTGATTGCGTTGACTTACAATTTTGATTTTTTTTTGTACTTCAAGATGTCAAAAACTTGGATATTTGTTTTAATTCCAGCTTGATTTTTCTACGTAATTTGGGGAAAATGATATGGACAGACGGACAGACAGACAGACAGAGAGACAACAATTTTCGTTCGTAAACTGCCTACACATTTTTTAAATTTAAGATAGAAGCTATGCATTTTATGTTAATTTGTTATATAAAACAGAGAATATTAATTACACAGAAAAGTTAATCTATATTTCGATACTAATGTTTGTTGCTAAATATTTAGTTTGGTTGAACGAATTAATGTCAAAAACTGTTGGAATTGTTTGAATTGGTCAGACTCACCTCGGCTAATTAAAATGTGTCAAATGTATCTCAAGTAGCTCCTAATTATTTCCATTTGTACGGTAAAAGCTTAAATCTGACTGAAAGCTGGTAAAAGCTAGTGAGCTATAATTTCAATAGTGGCACAGTGAGACAACTTCTGACTGTAAGCGCGATAATCATGGGTAATAAATTTCTGCCACTCAATGCGCAACATCTTGAATTTTGGCGGGACGTGGAAAACAGAGTGTCTTGTTATCAATTTCTCTTTATATAGCTATATGCGGCATAAACCTTGAAGTTGGCAACAAACGTTTTTCTCACACTGATGAATTGACTATTATTCCTTATACTATTATTCCTATATATTCCTCTTAATGATAAACAGCAGATAACTACAAAACAACTGCAATTCTGTGATTAGTACAATAAGAAAAAATATGTTATATTAATCATACTAAAACAATATAGTACAGTCAATGGACCGGAACATAAGTTGTAAGGCTACAAGGGTGAGAGAGGAGACGGGACGACAAGGTCATGAGAATCCAGTACATGTATCTGTATGTTTTTTATAGGTGTTGCTTGACATTTATAGCAATGGAAATATTTTAACTGTTCAATTTAAAGGTGATATTTGATTTACATACATGATGATGTATATAATTTTGTCTAAATAACATTACATTTTTTATAGTAATTTGCTATTTTGATTTCAAGACGTAAAGAGTGTGTTATTGTAAATAATTTTTAAAGAAAACTATCTTGATTCTGGTTACGTTTCTTAGATTTGTGATAAAAGTTAAACTTTAACGACCATAGTTATAGGGCTAAAGCCTTGATCTATAACAATTGTATTGGACCGAGAGACCCACCTATATTTGCAAAAGTTTCGAGAAATGAATCATATACAAAGCTTATAAAGCAACAAAATTAGTATTAGAGTTACCTGTACTCGGAGAGTCAATTTCTTAAATTTACATAGTATCTTTACAAAGTATCTTGTTATTAATAATAATAATAATCAATACTTCAGTAAAAAAACGCATATAAATGGAAATTTGAAAAATCGTAACCGTTTGCACTGTTAATGCTTTATAGTTAGACGACATGAGGATGTAGGTAAAACCTACTTGTAAAATTAATATACACGATTACGGATCTTGATTACACTGAAATTATGTATATAAATTTGAACTATTTGAAATATCCATCAATATGAGATCAATAACACCGTCGAGGCACAAAACCAGTTCATTAAGCGCATGCTACTGCAATTAGTGCGGAATTAAATATTAAACATATACTTTATTAAATACAGACATAAGTTATGAATATATATTTGCTGAACGTTTTTCTTACATATTTAATGTTTAGATATAATTATTTATGTTAAAATTGTTCCACAAGTGTTTTATGACATATGAAATGTATCTCTTAGCTTGTAAATAAAATATCATTTTTATGTATGTATAATTTCAAAAGTTGAAACTATTTAAATATATATATATATATATATATATATATATATATATATATATATATATATATATATATATATATATATATATATATATATACATATATATATATATATATATATATATATATATATATATATATATATATATATATATATATATATATATATATATATATATATATATATATATATATATATATATATATATATATATATATAGTAAATTATAAGGCTAACCAGAGACAATCTTATAGTGCTACTATATACAAATATTTTTATTTTGCATTGTCTTAAGAAAGTGTGATCAATCCTAAAATCATCGGGTTAGCAACTAGACGCTTTTCCCACTACGCCTCAATATATCTGCATATGTGTATCAAATATTAAAAATATATTTACCAGCTGATTATTTTGTTCGATTTAAATATTCAGCCACAATTTTATGCTTAACTCTATTAACAAAAAGTGCGCCACGCTGCTGACATCAAAAGAAAAACGTTTTTTATACGTTTTTCTTTTGGCTGTGTTTTTATAGATACAACTATATGTTTACTATGGCATTAGCTTAGGTATATGATTAGAAACTATATATTTATTCTGTATTCAAAAACGACTTAAACACTACAGAGAGTAGGTACTCAACTTTCTTCCACAAACGTGTGCAGTTAGCGTACTTTTATATGCACTATCTGTTGAACAATTAAGACTGTAATATGATTATTATTAAACAAAATAATAGTAAATGAGTCAGTGACCTATTTAAAAATATAACTTTAGTAAAATATATAAGTTCTAATAAGCTTAAGTTCTTATAGTGTAAAAGAATCGAATTTTTTTTTATTTCGAAATAAATAAAATATTTTTCAAATAAATATTATTGAAAGTATGACCATTTCAAGTTATTTTAATTATATTTATTTATAATGAATGGTACAGATATATACATCAGCAGTTAAAATAATAATTTAAATTCGAAATAATTATGAAGGTACAAAACACATCTAAATATATGAAAAATCTACACAGACATCTGTTAAATGTATCAGCCATAAATAACACACGCTGATAAAAAGAATTCACTAAACCTAATAATAACTTTAAAGTCCATTATCGATTATTGTCTGTGTGGTCTACTTTTTATGTATCATAACAAACCTTACAAAAGACATCAACGCGTCGCGTCGTTCCGTTTTTGTTCCACCTGTTTATTCTTGGCCTTTTACTTATGGAATTTCGTCAAGGAAATAATAATCCATTTAATGTATGCATCTATAATTCGCAAAATTATATATAACAATTTTTTTATAATAAAAACCATAAATAATTGTCATTTAATTTTGACTCTATGTCATGTTTCAATAACTAAAGATAATAATTATTACACTGAAAAAATATTATTCAAAAATAAAGATGATCTAAATATATTAATTTGTATATAAGATAAATTAAATTAATAAACCGAATAAATATTTTCACCCTCAAAAGCATCCCTCACGGCGAACAAGCGATCACGCATCACAATTAAAATTACGGCATTGCACTTAATTGTTTCCAATTACGTACCACCTAGCGGGGTGTCACATATATAAGGGGGCGGTCTCAATCCAACAGCATTCCGACTTTAGAGGTAGTTGTGTACACACGCTTAGGCGAAATTCTCTAGGCGAGTACTGATTACAGTAGCGTTTAGTCAGTTCGTTTGAGATCTCCAGAATTAGTTTAAGAAATATCATCATGCAGTCGATGGTGAGTATATGTTAAAATTTATTTATATATTATATGTATATGTATTAAGTATCTGGCCATTATAGCCATTATTAAACATATGGATGTTTATATAAATATATATACATATACATATTTGTATGTATATATGTATATAATTTAGTCTTTTTCAAGATACAAAAATAATTTTAAAAATATAATAATTTTACTTATATATGACAATGTAGAAATTTCATTATATCGAATCTGACTCAAGTATCTAATAAGAAAATAGACATGAAAAAACGTATAAATTATCTAAAGATGAAATTGTATAATTTGTCACATATTGAAACATTTAACAATATTTCATTCGAAATCTTTTCTGCTATATATTTAATATGAAAAATATATATATATATATATATATATATATATATATATATATATATATATATATATATATATATATATATATATATATATATATATATACACGAGTACAACACAATATTGTAATATAAACATATATAGTTTTTCGAACGCACTATAATGCCGAAGGCGGGCGGATAAAAGGCGGATTTACATCTAATAAATGTATAAATACGATGTCAAGGTTACTTTTTAGAAACAACAAGACATTTGTCTGAAGATACTAATTGATTCAAGTATCCGGCTAATTGTCGCCTACGGCTGTTTCCGACGGAATCAACTGTTAGTCATTGTTTCAACAAGCATTCATTTGAATAACATTAATACGGTATGAAGAAATATCTATTTTTCAATTGTATTTTAGAAATAGTAAAATAATACCGCAGGAAACGAGAATTAAGTAAGAGGAAGTCAGTAAGAGTAGGGGTCGGGCACGTTGAGATCCTCTATTCTTTTCAATGTAAATTCATGTATTTTATAAAAGATTTTTGTGCAATGTTAAGTTACACCCAGGAAAAGCAATAGCCAAAATCGAAAGCAATAGATTAGATTCTTTTTGTTATAAATATAAAGACTGGGTGCAATAGGAGCGCAAGGCTCCCAACATTGTCGGCTTTCTCTACTTGGTCATAGCAATCATGCAATGTCGACCGCAAATTGGTCGAACACATAACCTCTTGAGCGTGACGGGGGGCAATAATAGTTTCCATCAGAAATTTTACTTATAACCTTCGTTACCATAGCACTTCCTAACGCCCACCCTTCTTGAGTAACACAGTGCAACAGGCTTGTTGTGCACCAGTTCGCTGAATGATAATTCCAAACTGTTGCGACATATCGTTTGCAACAGAATGCAAAGGCGAGTCGATATGAGGTCCACGCCTCAAATTATACACTTGTGTTTTGTTACCCATGAAAAGATATAATTGCTTTGAAACGTGATATTGTTTTATTGCTGGAGCTATATTTGTTATTATTACAGGCTGCAATAAATTTGTATAAAATATAAACTAGTACACGCGATTGATACTAAAAATGATTGTTAAAATCGCCACCTGCTAGGTATAGATGTGTCAGATAACACATAGAACTCGGACCCACGATATACTCAAAGGTTAAAGGATCTTTTAAAAGTCAAGCCGCTCCTAATGGGAATTAGATTACAACTTTACTTTGACCGTAGTTATTGGAATTTCAAATTGTCTATAATAAAGAAGTGGTCCACCTTTTATGTATACGTAACAAAAGATAGTTAATTAGACTGAATATGAAATATGTATAATGTGTACTCGTAAGTAATAATGATATCATATAACTTAGAATATAATTAATTTGATTTTTTTGAGTATTACATTTAACTTTTTATTTTATTATGTGCATTATGGTTTCTTTTTCTTTACCAATAATTGTCACAATATGATTTCGATGATTATAAAACTCGGTTACGCGTTCAAGGTGCGCAAAAAGCGACAAAAACTAAATTGCTTATAGTGTAAACTGGCCTATTTTACAAATTAAACGTATTATTGTGTATGTTAAATAGCCTCTCCTATGACATGCGTTAGCGTGTATTGTTATATCTATAACAAAAAATATACGTAGCACAAACAAAAAATAAATGAATAAAGTGACGGAAGTCTAACAAGATATTGTTAATATTGATCTTAAAAATATGTTTTTATCACTAACCCACATTCCAGTAATATAAAGTAGATTATGAACAGACATTTTATTATATTCATAGTTTCATCAGTATTACCAATTCGTCATACATTCGCAATCGGAACTTACCGTACAATATTATTGTTAGAGCAACATTGAAAAATTGTAACGTTTTTAGAAACATGCCAGATTTCTTATTTAGAAGTTACTATGTGTACGATGTCTTAAATTATTTAACATATAATAATGTACTTAATATGTCTTCTACAATATGTTTTGCACTATATATGATTTTAATATATGTATTCTGGTGGATAAAGTGCGGCGTTGATTTCCGCAACTTAACATGTAATGTCCAGAATTCGGAAGGGAAGCGGAAAACGGAGTGTCTTGACGCCAGGTCCTTTTTATACCGTGCTGTATGCGGGACACAACTTGATGCTAAAATAAAATATGATTTCAGTTTAAAACTAGATTGTAAAAATTAATATTATACTTATTAGGGTTAGGAGCTGGATTTTGCGGTTGGCTTTTATAACAAGATTTCAATAAGCGTGTGGTAAATTTTGCAATATGATATACTTTGTTATTCACTGTGTAATACAAGTTAATAATATAGGCTTTGTTGATAATAGTGTTGTTAATGATCTAGTTCGCCGTTATCGGTGTCTGTATCTAGGTGATAAATAATCAGTCAACTATCGCTACTGTTAATATAATAATATTCTCACGATTAAAATATTTATTATTTTATAATGATACGTATTTTAAACGTTTTTACTTCTTAAATATTGCTCTACATTTTACATATGATTCCGTGTTTCTAAGATAAATTAATATTGTCTTGATTTGCTAGTTTCTTAGCTTCCTTCTTACGCTCGTTACGTTATACCTTACCACGCCTTTAGTATTTAGGTAATATTATAATGTATAATATTATATAAACTATTCGGTATTGCAACTTTTGTTACTTATATATAATTTTAAATGAATAAAAGTTATAGTAAATAATAAAATAATTATATTACGCTGGATTACATTACAGTTCAAGTTATTTTATTTTCTTAGCCGTTCATTTAAAATGTTTGGAAATATAAATTTTCGACACGTTACCTCATAGCATCCAATTTCACAACAATTACTCGGTTAACTTTTTTTTGTGTCTTGTTCATTCACACACAGAGATCTAGTTTAATGTTGAAACGAGATTATCATAAAACAAAGTGCACAATTAGACATTTACATCAGTTGTGGTGAAATAGTTGTGTGAAAAACAGAGAAGCGTAATAATAAGGTTTTAAGTGGAATTTAAAAATCTTCCTTCGAATGTTCATTTACGTTTCAAGTAAGAATTAAGAAGGTTTTTATTAGCATTGCAAAATTTATTTTTTTATTTTTATTATAGTTTAGTGAACCACGTTAAAAATGTCCAAAAAAACATCAAGAAGCTTACAAATTTGTATAATTTTAAGAGTTTCGTATTTTTATAACAATGTAATGAATAAGTTGTTCTTATGTCGGTATTTCAGTTATAGTATTTTTGTCATGTTCATTTGAAGCAGCTATCAATAAATATCACAGCTGTCGTCAATTACACGTAATTGGTCTATGTCCATAATAACTCAGTCTGACTACAGATACAGATTGATTACACTGATAATTTTACATATAAGTATTGAAAATGATATTTAACCTTTTTTGGTAAGACGTAAATGGTAATATAATTCTTGATTAACTTTAGAGGCAACATTTATTACACTGCTGCAAAATAAATCGTTAACTAAAATGTATTTTATTCATACAATACCTATATTGTTCTAGATCATCTTTGCCGCTTTCTTCTGCCTCGCGCAAGCATCCTTCTACCCCGGCCCACCTGCACACGTACAACTCAGCCCTGATGGCAAGTATGTGCTGGACACACCCGAGGTAGCACACGCAAAGGCCGCCCACCTGGCCGCACATGCACAGGCCTCCAACGTTCACGGTGCCTGGGCTCCCGCTGGAGCGTACGCCGCTGGACCAGCTTACGGCGTTGGACCAGCTTACGGTGCTGGTGCTCACTACGGAGCTCCCGCTGCTGGTAATAAAAAAATATCAATATTATTTTAATTTATATTAAAATTTATATGATATAATTAGAATATTAGCTTGTAGAGCTTTAATTGTAAATAGTTTGCATATGTTAATATTTTAAATAAGGTATAACTTTATACGCAGGTCTCTTGAAATACGGCCCTGCTCCTCTCGCCCACGACGGTCGTGTCATTGACACCCCCGAGGTCGCCCATCTGAAGGCCGCTCACATCGCCGCGCACTCCTCAGCTGCCGCTAAGGCCGCACACGGTGGATACGCCGGTGTCGGTGCCGGCCTCGGAGCCGGATATGGTGCAGGTTACGGTGCAGGCGCAGCTTATGGCGCCGGTTACGCTGGTGGCTACGGAAAATGGAACGGACCCCAGGCCCATATCCAACTCACACACGACGGCCAATACGTTGTAGACACCCCTGAGGTCCAACACGCCCGTGCTGCCCACTTCTCCCAATACGCCCACGCTGCGCAAGCCGCCGCCGCCGCCCCTGAAGAATCTTGGGATGCCCACAGCGGACACGGCGCCCACGGCTGGCACTAAGTTCTACCTCCGACCTAGCCCAAACACTGCCTGAATATATTTTTATACAAAACATAAAGAAAAAGCCAAAAAAAAATGTTAAGCTGTATAAAGTTGAATGACCTGTGTATAGCGATGCTAGAGCGATTTTGTACTTAATGTAATAAAACTCTTATAATGTTACAAAATATTGCATTTTTCTTCCACGTAACCCTAATTAATTTAACAATTAATATTTATTATGAGTTTCATTTAGATTTTATCAAAATATTGTACGTACGACGTAATCAGTGAGGCTAAAGCTAATTATCTTCTTATGATATGATATTTATAGAATATTAAAAATAAAATAAAATTACATTTGATGGCTCCTGTAATGAAATATTATGAATTAACATAATATACAGCTTTTTTTTGTAAATGGAGATGGTTATGTGTTCCATCCCCACATAGGAAAATCAATTATTTTTATTTCTCCTTTGTTAAGAATGGCCGCCATGTAATGTTTAAATTCTGTCTGCTGTGTACGCTGCTAAAACTGCTGTCTGATCTGTTTAGGTAATTTTGAATTACCTAAACAGATCTACAGTTTATAAATCTGCTGAGTAATAACATATATTAAATATATGTTATCACTGGCGGCAAAGTGAGACAGGTGACTGAAATTAGCTGCAACGTTCGTGAGTTCGATGCTCATTCGGGGGAATGATTATAGTAATCATGAAATTTCTGAATCAATAATGAAATTTAATTTATTTTCATTTACTTAATTTAATAAGAAGAAGATTAGGAGTTTTCCCTGTCTACCACTGCTTGGGAGGACGTCCTTCAGATTTTTGACTGGAACGGACGGGATATAAGTATGAATGGATTAGTCACAGCAACACTGTAGGAAAATTTAGATTATTTATCTAAATAAAAGAAAATCAAAATATTGTTAATTTATGCCTAAATAGCAGATTTCGTTGATTCGGCGGGCAACATTAAAAATTATCGCTGTATATATTTAACGTTACATCAATAAATTTGAGTAAATCAGCCCACACATTTGTCGGGGAGCATGCAGTGAAAAGGCTGACGGTTAAGTCATAGTTTTTGAGGTACTTAATGACGAATAACCACAACAGATTAGCTAAACTATAAGAAATGAAAAATAGCTCTTGACCAAATGTTGTTTGATGTGATGAATAGTTTTTAATAATTTATTTATGTACCACAAAACACAAAATACAACAAATATATAAGAATAGAAAAAAAGGAAAGGCAAACCAGACTGACTGACTTGTATATCAACACACAGCCGACCCTACTGTACAGTAGTTTAGCTAGAAACTTGTTATTTGGTTGGTTGGTTGGTTGGTTTCTTTTTTGATGTAAGTGAGCACTAAGAAACGATTTTTAGAAATTCAATCCCTAAGGTGGTAAAATAAGAGTGTAAAGTTTATATGGAATTTTCTCATTTTTAGACTTAGAGGTATGAAAATGGGTATATAAGTTTTTGATTACAATTAAAAATGATTGGTTGATGGCTTGTGGGCTCGATCCCACTCGGGTAGAATTAATGATTTTCATTTTCTTCGCTCTGGTAACAAGGCAAAAAGTGCGCTGCGGCGTTGAGTTCCGCCACTCAACACACAATGCCTCGAAAGACGGATAGCGGGGAACGGAATGTCTTCACTAGGTTCCCACGGTTCCCTTTGCCTACCCTGCCATGTGCGGGATACAGCGTGAAGCTAATTTAATGAAATTTTATTTTAAGAAAATGTTGCTTCAATCTTAATTTAAAGATATTTAGACACGGCTTTCCAACAAGGACTGAATTAGGAAGTCAGTTCCATAAACTCACTGTATGGACCGTAGAATTCAAAAACGTCTACTACAACACCTTTAACTAAAGTATCACAATTGCTATATTCACATTGTTTGTAAGCTTTATTAATTTAATGTTATATAATAATAATTTAATAATTTAAGAAAAAAATTGGCAAGTAAATTAAAATGTTAGCTTAACATTGAACAGAATTCTTCTACTTCGTTTATTTCCCTGATTGATTTTTTTATGTATAAGCATTTAATTCAACTCTAACTCTCATCGTATAGTGAGTATAAGGTTGTTGTGGAAAATAGTAAAGGCTTATAATCACTTATAATCACTTTCAAAATCATTATAAGCACAACCTCTCCATGATGTTATAATATAACGTTAATCACTAAACAGAATTATAATTCTGTTTAGTGATTAACGTTAATCACTAACCTCCTTGTATAAATAAATTTGCAATAGTCCACCATTACGCTACTGCCTTCTAAAATTTAATACATTTTGGCGATATTTTCCATTTTTATAAAAATTGCAGATTTAAGGTTTTCATGTAAGTAAAGAAACAATAAGGTAAATACTGAACAATGTTTTTATTTAAGCTAGTTTCAATTTAAGCTTTCTGATGTGACTCGCGGGCAGTGACATAAAAATATACACCTTTGATAGCATTATGTAAATATTCTATTTCTTTGTTCTCTATATCTATTTGTACACACGTATCTTCAGAATTAAACTTTAAATTTCTATTAAACCTGGAGTAGGATCAAAATTAATTTTGAAGACTTACTCAACAAAATAATAATAAAATATTGCTTTTACAACATTTTAGGCGTCATTAGCATTTCCTATACAGAATTTGAAACATTAAAATATAATAAATTAATAAATGATCAAATGACAAAATATCTTAATAGGTGAGAGTCTCCTTATATGGAATGGTTTGTTTATACTAGGCCAACTGGTTTCCAATGTAGCTTTTCGGATTGGGATTAAAACTTATGAGGCTTGTCAATTTCGGCAGAGTCAACACCACATCAGCTTGAAAATCCATTAAAATACATTAAACATTAGCTCTTGTTCACAAATTTGTGCATGGTCTCTGTAATATGTATGGGTCGTACCATGTAGTGGCACAACGTTTCATAATAATCCTTCGTTTTAGCGTGAATGGTGAACGACAACAGATAGACAAAAAATCTATAAATCATATTCTTGGCTTCGTACGCTTATATAAATACCACCAAAGGTTTTTTTTAAGTTTATTTTCAATGTACAAATTTAACTCCTTTTATAGATTTATTGTACACATATAGAGATAAGATGAAGGAAAGATATTTATTAAAAATTGTTTGTTTGTTGGTAGTAAAAATAAGTCAATTTTCGTTAATCTTCGAGCAAATTTGCTCAAAAGAACATCAGTCACACGAAGGCACAGCAGTTCACGTATGTATTGCTTAAGTTAACAACAACACATAATCAACATTTATTTAATTTATGGAAACATGAAAAACCAAAACTTGTATTTATATAATGCTCATAAATTCTGGAGTGTAATATGTATCTATTATGTATGTATCAACAGCATTTAATGCTTTTAAGTTCTCCAGTTTCTCCAGCTATCGACAGATATTGATAACAAATATTTTTTATGGACTTAGGTGCGTTTTAATTGAATCTAGCTCTTTCGCTGATTTGTTCTATAATTTAAAGAAAGTAAGCAATGCATATTTACCGGTGTACCAATACTATATGTACCAATGAACAAGGTGTCGATTATTGAGTTAGAAATGTGTCTACGTACGTCTAAATAAAACATCACTATTTTATTTAATTTAAATTAATAACAATAAATTCACAATGATTTTAGTTTTATTAAATTGTAATATAATTTTTAATTCGTCTCTCGTACAGCATGTACTAGAGACGAATTAGAATTAGTTTCAAGTCAATTATTAGATGTCTATAATAAGATGTCGTACATTGCTGAGTGCCAATTACTAGGTGTTGGTTACTAGGGCATCGATGTTAATAACTGGGGATTTTCAATATTTTTGATTAATTTACATTTTATATGAACAAAACTTATTTCCAATCTAATATATTGTAAACCTCGCTGGCGTAGACTCTATGAGCTTTGCCACCTACGAACTGCTTTCCATTTTCATTGAGTTTCATGAAATTATACTCTACTCTACAGCTCTAATCATTAAGCGTAATATATTACGCTTAATGATTATTACTAAATATATTTATCTTATTTTTTAGTTGAGCTTATCTATATAAGTTCTACATCAGGTGTTCCTGATCCTCGATATTGTATATCAAAATGTCAATGGAAAATATCCATCACGTTAAATGACTTTTATTAAGACGCTATTTTAGTATTTCTTGTACTTTAGTTGGCTATAGTGGTTCTTCATGAGATGTTCCAGTCCCACGTTCCAAAACTTGCTCATCACGCTCAATAACTTTTACTAAAGAGCCATTTTCTGATTTCTTATAGTTTATATATGCTATTGGGATTCTACATCAGGTGTTCCAGAAGCTTGATTTTAAGACGTCATTGGAAAGTGCTTATAACGTGCTATAATTTTTGTTATGACAGCATTTCATTATTTCTTATAATTCAGCTGGTATTATAATTTACATTAACTGGATCTCTTTAAAACATGCATTCTTCTATAGTGTAATATTAGCTCTTTTTTACCGTACACTCTCTTTTGTGTGTTCTCCATTCGACGTGACATTGGCGAAGTGATTTGTGCTCCACTGGCACGCTCGAAACGCCATATATAAAGACAACAACAACAACAACAACATAATTTACATTTGCATCAGGTATGCTAGTCTTCAAAATCTATTATAGCTAGATAATAAAAAAGAAAAAGATAGATTTTTCTATAGAGACATAATATTTTTACTATTTTATTATAGTATAGATACTTATAATTAATTTTATAGACTGTTAGAATGAAAATATTATCATAAGAATAGTTTCAGGCGTTAGCTCATATTTGCTTTTCTGTGCCGTTGAGACATGAAAACGACACTGCATGAATATTTATGCAGGCGTCAGTGAGTCAGTGATACTGTAATACCGCGTAATGTGAAACTCCTCCTCCCCTTGTCGTCACCGATCAGCCTCTTAAAGTCCACTGCTGGACACAGTCCTCATATTATGTTCACTTCTCCGAGTAGCATCTTCAATACAGTGGCTTCCCGCTGTCTCCTTCAGGTCGTCAGTCGTTGGAGGCCATCGGTTGTTAGTAGTCTTAATAATCGTAATATAGCGTGCCCATTGCCACTTCAAGTTACAGATTTTGAGAGCTGTGTTGGTAGCCATTGTTCGTCTACAGGTTTCATCGTTTTTGATGTTATTGCATAGATAAATACCAAGCATTGCTCTCTTGCCTTGCTGCAACTAATATTTATACAAGTCACAATATTGAAATGTCATAAAA
Source organism: Dione juno (assembly GCA_037127375.1). Lineage (NCBI taxonomy): Eukaryota > Metazoa > Arthropoda > Insecta > Lepidoptera > Nymphalidae > Dione > Dione juno. The sequence continues at coordinate 2,147,564 of JAXRJS010000074.1, forward strand.
AATAGCGTCAGGAACGTATGTCTATAAACCAATAACTTGTAACACTTCAATAAAACACGTGTGTACATTTTGAATACCTTTTGTGTGTCACCAACTAGTGTGTGCCTACGTCGACAGTTATTGATTATGATAGATCTGATTGTAAAACTATGACAACTATTTTAAAATTACTTACGGTACTTTATATAAAATGACCCTAATTATCCATAGTTTTTCTTTGACAAAATATCCGGAAATTTAGAATAATAGTACGGCTTAACATACTATTTTTGCAATATATCAATATCATACTAGAATTAATAGATTCGTACGATATACGATACGTTCTCAAGCGCACCCTTCCAGGCGTTCACTTTACGCTCCAGCATCAGTCGGTTCTCATCGATGAGTACTATGTCATCGGCATACATCATCAGCCACGGAGGCTGGCATTGGATGTGAGCCGAGACAGTATCCAGCACTACATTGAATAAGAACGGACTAAGAACTGAGCCCTGGTGAACCCCTACTGTAATCGGGAAGGGCTTGGTGTCGCCAACAGCGGTCTTAACCACTGAAGCGGAGTCGTTGTACATATCTCTGATAACCTCAATATAGTCTTCAGGGATCCCCTTGGATCGCAATGCCCACCAAATACACTGACGTGGCACACAGTCAAAGGCCTTCTGCAGGTCCAAAAAGGCCACATGCAGAGCTCTCCTTTTTTCTCTGTAAGCCTCCATCAAAGTTCTGAGGGCAAAAATGGCATCCATAGTGCCTGATCCTGGTTGAAACCCATACTGACGTACATTCTTGGCGGAGCCTGAGGCGGATCATGCGCTCGAAGAGCTTCATGGTATGGCTCATAATCTTAATGCCCCTATAACTACCGCAATCTTGAACACTGCCCCTTCCTTTGTAAATAGGGATAATAAAGCTTTGCCGCCACTGATGTGGCATCTTCAAGATACGGTTTACTTCCAGTATTCAAGATACGGTTAAACAGGTCAGTAAGTATAAGCACACTAAGAGAGCCCAACGATTTCCACGCCTCGATTGGGATGTCGTCAGGTCCTACCGCTTTTCCGTTCTTCATGCGTCGAAGACAATTACGAGATTCGTCACGGGTTATTGGAGCAACAAGTCCGAGGTTAGGAGATAATTCAGGAGGAAGACTACAAGACTACTGAGTGTTCAGCAGCTCCTTAAAGTAGCTTCTCCATCTCTCCTTCACAAAGGCATGACTACAAAGCAACGTGCCCCGAGAATCTCTGACGCAAAGACATTTTGTAATATCCTGCGTCGCTTTATCTCGAGCACGAGCCAGTTTGTATATGAGCTTCTGCCCCTCCACAGTTTCAAGTTTATCGTACAATGGCGACAAACTTTCTCTGCGAGCTCTGGCTACAGCTCTTTTGCTGGCCCGTTTCGCTGCTATGTACTCCAGTCTGTCTTCAGGAGAGTTGGAATGCTGCCACTCTTTAAACGCAGCCTTCTTTTCCTGAATCACCCCCTGCACCTGGTCATTCCACTACCATGTCTCCCTGTCGATGACACGCCCACCCTTAGTAACACCAAGAACTCGATTGCCCGCCGCAATGATTGCTGAATGAGCTCGATCCCATGCAGTCTGAGGGGTCTCGGTGTTAGTCAGTAGATTTTGACTCTCCACCTCCGCCAATAAGTCGGTCTGCATCGGCACATTCAACAACCACCACTTAATTCTGGGCTTGCGTTTCTCAGCTACTTTCTTTTTCGGAGTAACATTATAGTCCATGACAAGGAGACAATGTTGGGCCGTCAGGCTTTCGCCGGGAATGACCTTACAGTTGGTCACCCTGCCTATATGACACCGTTTAGTCAGCAAATAATCAATTTGAGTTAAGTGGGACCCGTTCTTATACGTTATAAGGTGCTGAGGTTTCTTCTGGAAGAAAGTGTTCACGATAGCCAGATCAGATGCAATGCAGGTTCTTAGAATATTTTCTCCCTCTGCATTGCGAAGACGATATCCAAAACCCCCGTGAACACGTTCATACACCTCAGCGACCCTACCCACGTGGCCGTTCAAGTCCCCCCCAACTAAGACTGATTCGGTAGACGGTATAGCGAGTAGTACCTCTTCATACTGCTCCCAGAAGGTCTCCTTTTCAGCGGCGCTACAACCTGCCTGGGGAGTATAAGCACTGATTAAGTTTGTGATAACGCCCTCGATCAGTACCTTTATCCGCATCAAGCGGTCGCAGCGACGGTCAACTTCAAGAAGCCCATTCTGAAGCTCTTCAGAGAGCGCTACCGCCACACCGTTTTTGCCTGTAGGTGACCCAGTGTATATAAGGCGGTAACCCTGCCCGATGTTACGAGACTTATTGCCCTTCCAGCGAGTTTCCTGAAGGAAAGCACACTGGACCCGACGTCTCATGAGTACATCTGCGAGTTCTCTGCATCGTCCGGTTAGAGAGCCAATATTCCATGTTGCAAAGCGGAGTTTCCGTCTGGGCATTGACGTCGTTAGCCGTGCCCGTACTTGACACGGTAGCCCTTGCCCACTTATCGCAGGTGTAGGGCGATGTGCCTGCGCGTCGTTTAACGGCGACGCCCTAGCCATACCCAGCTTTTTTCCAAATCGGTCCATACTAGTGGCGAAGTGGTGTTTAGTGGAGCGATTGCCATCTGACCTCCAAACCCATTACTGGGAGAAACCAAGAAGGGAAAGGGAATAAGAGGCAGAAAGACTTGGAGTACAGGGGAGGGACACCACATACATGGATTGGATAGGGTTATGAAAGTGATGGCTCGAGGTCCCGGGGTCGCGTACCCGTATGCCGAAAACCAAATATCGGACAGATAATTGACATATGACTAAAATAAATAATGGCAGATACTAAATTCAAAAATTATATTTTGTTTATTTTCATTGTATGTGCAGATATTAAATTCAAAAATAATATTTTGTTTATTTTTATTGTAACAGTATTTATGGCCAGACTAAGTATATGTATTTAAAGTCAAACTCAAGAGATTAGCAAATGTAAGACTTAAAAGGTTTTAAAAATAAACGACGACTGATACAAAAATTTATGTCATTTTTGTATAAGAAAATGAATAAATCAAGACAATATCAAAGCTTTTAAGTCCCTTGATTTCAAGAAGCCATCATTATTATTGATCATTAATTATATAATAGACGCCATTGCTCCTCACCTCGCGACTATACTTAATAATTGTATAGAATATTGTGCGTTTCCTGACCCAACGAAATATAATAAAGTCATACTCATAATTAAATTTAGTAATACAGAAGATCTTAACAATTTTTAACCCGTATCTGTGCCACCATCATTTAGTAAAATTTTTGAGAAAATTATTTTGAATTAAATATTACAGCATAATATACAATCTTATCCGTGATAAAAAGTACGATTTTACTAAAGGTCGCTCGACTGCTAACGCTGGAATGGGGCTCATAAAGAGTATTTATGAGGAGGGCTCGCAGGAAACTCTTGGCGTGTTTTGCGCGGCTTTTGATTGTGTTCAGCATTCGACATGGGTCATGACTCTACATCATTACGGCATAAGAGGACGTACACTCAATCTTCTGACCTCTGATTGAGCTGACAGGGTTCAGAGGGTAGTTGTTAATGGTAAGAGATCTCCTCAGTCATTAATCGAAATGTATGGGAGTCCCACAGGGGTCATTTCTTAGTCCTTTCCTCTTTAATATATGTAAATTATTAAATAAAAAGTAGAATAATATTAGGAAGACTTAATATTACGATGTAAAACAATGCTCTCTCAGATATAGTACATTGGTCATTGCTAATATATTTTTTTTCAATAGTAGAAAAACTAAATGTGTAATTTTTAGAACGCCTAAGGCGAAAATTGTTAAGGCCAATGTACTCTTGAATGGTGAAGCCTGTTGATTCTACAGTATTTCTTGGTATAACCATTGTCTCCAAATTTCATTGGGGACCTAATATTGATGGATTGGCGAATAGACTTAACTCAGCAGCTTTCGCGGTAAAAAAAATAAGATCATTTACTGGCGTGAAACGGCTCGTCTTGTTTACTGTAGATAATTTCATAATATTATATCTTACATAATATTATGATTATACTTTGGGGGAAAGCAGCCGCTATTAATTAGATTTTTGTGCTGCAAAAGCAAGCTATTCGCGTAATCTATAACCTAGGACCTAAATATTCTTTAAGGCAAAAATTTAAAGAAATTTATATATGGACAGTTGCATCTCAATATATTTTTGGCAATGTAATGTATGTTAAGTCAAGTAAATTTGTAATCAAATTATTTTTATAATTTTGATACAATACCAATAATGACAGTACCTGTTTAAGTACATCGAGAGTTTAAGTACATACAAGGGATAAATATCGCGACAAGCTTTTATGTATTGAACTAATTTTGTAAAATAAATAGGTTTAATTTAATTTATTAAATCTTAGTTTTACCTTTTTAGGGAATTAATAAAAGCTTTTTATAATAGGTGTTCTTTAATATTATTTTATTTACCTTTTGTGTTAATATTTAATAATAGCATTAAAATTATAGGGTAAAATTCTAATTGGAATTTATATATGTAATTTTCCTTATACAAGTTGATTCGTCATTTTACCAGTTAATTATTACAAGTAACAATAAAACGTAAAAATATATATCAATAACATTGTTAACGGTACATAACAATGCTACACGGAATCTTTGAATGAAAATCGATTTCGGTTGTCACTGTCACGAGCTGTATTGGGTGGGGCGTCCACTACATAAACAAGTACTGTAGCCGAATAGCGGATATTAGTTTTAGAAAATAACCAATCTACTTTTCAAATGAATATAATTTAGCTGTGTTAATCAAGATTAAAATGACTTGAATTTAAATATTTTCACATAGATATCACGCAACATCGCATTTTTAGTAGAGGTTTTCCTTGTAAGCTAGTAATTTTCCTGCTTTCTCTAAGAAATTATAAACTGTGTGCAAATTTAAGCCGCCATGTTTTCTAAGCCTATGAATATATTTTATTATTCATTGGCTAATCAGTCTTAGTGTCTCCTGGTCCAGTCCACATACTACAGTGTTTTACTCTTAAGAGCAATGTCACCGTTAACGGTATTACTGAACAATGAAGAACTGTGATTTAGCTGAGAATAGGAGTAAGAGGGTGGACGTAAATATACAGTTATTCTATAATATTCTAATTTAAATATAATAAATTAGAATATTATCGATATTCTCGGCATTACTTTAATATATAATTCACATATGTAAATGCATGTATATCTTCTTTTCAAATCCTACGTAGAGCAGGATCGGCGGGAATTCTGGCATAAAAAGTAGTCAGTTCAGTGAAAGTCCAATAAAATCGGCTTAAGTTGTTCTGGAGATTTCCCATGATAACTACGAAAAAAGTACAATTAATTTGGAATTATAAACGGATACTTTATTTTTCTTTTTATCTATAGCTGTGTATACACATGATGTACATTTTTTTGCATCTCACAACATTTACTGTATGTAGTATTCCTACGTTGCCAAAAAATATTAAAGTCCCAATTAAGACTTCGAGAAGATTAAGAAATATAGTTTTTTAAAAAAGTCACTAATATTTGAACCCTTGAACAAAATTTTAACTATATCTCAAAGTGCTCTATCCGTTAATTTAAGAAATTAAAATGTTAATCAATTAGTTTACAATATTATAATATTGTACAGTACTACCAACATTTTAAATATAAAAAAAGGGAGATCATTATTCACATCATCATTACTTTTCATATTTCATCTTTATTTGTCGTTGACGTGGATAATTAGCCTTGGTGAATGAAAACAACTTTCAGATAACAAATCAATAGACTATTATATTGTCAGTTATTCATACACTGTGAATTATACGACACTCCACCAAACACGTAACTCGCAACTTCGATGTCCACGGATTCTAAATTGTAAAGGCGGTGTTCACTGCGCTAGTGCTGGGTGTTGCGTCAGAGTGTCCAGCCACGCCATCTATTGATGGCCGTCACTCTCTAATAACTAAGCTCGTCGTCATATATATAGAAGAATATCATACATATTTTTATTAATATTCTAATATTGCCTTGATAAAACTTGTAGTCCATATACAAATATACATATAAAGTTTCACCTGTTCACAAAATTTGCTGTTTTTTTATTAGTATTATGAATATTACGTAGTTTCAAAATGGTGACTTACGTATTTTGTAATAAATGTATACTCGCACACTATTTTTTTGGGTTTGAAATAAACTGAGCATAAATTGTTTCAAACTATTTTTATTAATTTAGTTTATAAATTCCCCATTTGTATATTTAGCAGCTGCATGTACCTACTATTCTTATATTGTTGTTATTTCTTATTTTATGGCTTTTAGGCATGCCAGTAGAGCACAATTCACTTCGCCAATGTCACGTAAAATGGCGAAGAGACGTTGGAGATTGCACAGGTAAATATGGAGAAAAAAAAACAAAACTTAAAAGACTGGATCCACGGTATACAAAAAGTTGGTCTTATTCGATATACCACCACCTGCAAAATACACAAAACAAAAAAATATAATAAAGATTTACACCACAAGATAATAAGATATTACATAAATACAATGCTAGTACAATCAATTTATACAATAGGTTCATAGCTTAATTTTGTTACGCTTAATATATTTACATAATAATGTACAAAGAGGACTTAACACAAACGCTAACAAACACTGAACATTAAGGGGAAAAGAAACTTTATAGGGAAGGATATCATAAATAGGATGAATTAACTTGGGGCAGGAGAAAAGGATATGGGAAGCAGAACCTTCGTCGAGGCCACATTCGCAAAATAAGTGGTCCCTGATCCTGATCTTAGCCAGATGCACAGGTGTACATGCATATCGAGGGCGCAAACGACAGATTGTAGTTACCGTTCAGTAATTTTTTGATTATAAAACTAAGGACGACGCGGGAGATCAGACTGAATAGATGAGTAAAATGTACCCTTGCGAGATTCCATTGCATTCCAATAATTATTCCAAGAAAGGATATATTTGATTAGATGCATCAAATAGAGATAGAGAAATTTGCCAGAGACATCAAATCTTAGGCTGAAATGGAGTAATGTTCTAAAGTGCCACAATGAATAGCATTTTTTGCACACCAGCATTATCATTTACAATTTTGTTATCGTATTACTTCCGTAGATCTTTTGTAGCTACCTACACTACATAAATAAAACTAGAACACATTTATTATATTTTTATTGAAATCTATCTCTTAGTATTCCTTAGTCAGAACTAATTTCCAGTATACGCGTTCGTAACTGTGCCTTATAACGCATTATATCCTTTTGAATTGTAACGCACCAATTTTTAACAATAAGTACTCTGAATAGAAAAAAAAACAATTGTAAAATTGAATTAAAACATATGGAATTGTATGAAGGCGTACCGAAACAATTTATCATGGCAGAAAATACAAATGCTTAAAATAAAACTAACCTCATTTTTTCGTAAGCGCTTTATCTATTTGGGTTAATTTAAAACTAAATACCATTTTTTTATCATCCAATTTTTTTAATATGCAGTGTTATTAACTACTAATATTAATTTCATATAATTCTTTTGACGATATCAGTAATGTCAGTGTATATGAATATCAGTTTTGCTGCTATCATGGGAGTCGTAGATGAGATTTTATTTTTTGATCTCGGAATATATACTATACATAATCCGTATATATATATATATATATATATATATATATATATATATATATATATATATATATATATATATATATATATATATATATATATATATATATATATATATATATATATATATATATATAATATATATATATATATATATATATATATATATATATATATATATATATATATATATATATATATATATATATATATATATATATATATATATCACAAAAATTTTCAAACTCTATTTTAATGCTGTCGCTTAAGGTCAGTTATATTGTTCGAGTGTATCTCTAGATATGTCCGTCACCTTACAATTTTATATTAACAGAAGAAGATCACATAAAGCTACACATCAAGTATCTTCATTCTTAATATCTTTTCCCTTCTTAATTTCCTGACCTAGTACCAAAAATTATATAAAATTGACACATTTTGAAATAGTTTTAATTATGTTTCTGAATATGATATTATCTGTTCTTCTTAATAAACAATTATCAAGGCAAAATTTACAAGGATAAATCATAATATTTGCATTTTGCATTTTGAATTTGGATTTTTGTAATTTAATTACGATGTTCAATATTTCGTAAGATATTTGTTGTTTTCCACTAACATGGGCAACGTATGTTTGCAACATGCTTATTAATATGCCTACTTTTTGTCCGCTGGTAGGTCTGTGTGGGTCATGGTACTATGAAATAAAAAGAGACTTTTCAAGTCATCGTGCGTTGAATGGTGGGACGCCACGTTTTACGCCACAACAGGCAAATAATAAGGCAAATGATAATCGAACCTATAACCCTCATGGCAACAGTCAGACGCTGTCCCACTGCACCAAGATGGCACATAATATATTTTTATTATTGGGTATTTATTATAAATACAACAAATTGTTCAAATATTATTAGCTTGAGAACTACTTTAATTATATGACAACACTGCTGTGTGTATACAGTGGTATACAAATTAGTCAACCGAACGTGTTCAATCGAAAAAGAAAGCATGTAATTAGCAGCATGCAGCATATAATTATGCAGCCTACAAATTATTAAAAAATCATTACTTCTTGAGGGAATTAATTATTTTCATTTCCACGATCTGGTAAGATTAGACCAGGTGTTGCAGAAAGCGAAGAACGGTGTGTTTTGACATTCTCTTTCTCTAAAAAATATGAGTTTATCTCCAGAATACAGACTACGTCATTAGCAAATAAATGTAGGCAATGGCTACAATATGAAATACATATTTATAAAGTAATAAAATATGCATATATTGTTAAATCAATCTATATCTGTATAAGTCATGAATATATACTTTACATTTAATAATTATTAATGAACATTCACAAAGCGAAAGCTTATTATGAATTAAACTTCAACTAAATACTGGTGATGAAATATATGACACACCCAAGTTTTAATTTTGTTTAGGTTTAGGCATTATTAGGCATTATTATTTAACTTGTGTTCGAAAATCACTAATTAACAATGGACAACGAGTCATTTCTAGAAAGGTTGTCGGGCAAAGGTTGCGCTTCGATAAAAGTTACAACAAACTGCGGTCAGTTATACCCGCTTGTAGCGACATCGTCATCGTTTTTAGTTCCAAGACCTACCTAACTTCCAGCGATCGAAATTGACCATTTCACATTGATGGTGGTAAGCTTTATACTCATATGCTTCTAGACTAGTTTCTTGAACACAGATAAAATATAATTTATTTTATTTAAATAATAGGCATAATCTAGTATAATATTAATATATGTCAAATCATGCACTTTATGGGTAGTAGAGAAAAGAAAATTATGTTAACATGTTGTTGTAATAAGCAAGTGAGAAATAAAATAAAATCTAACCTCATATTCCATAGCCTCCATAAATTGTTTCTTCCTCTAAGGAATCTTCTTTCTTCTTCTTGGCATTAGTCCCGGCTTTTGCCAGGGTCTGCCTTCCGACTGAGCCTACTCCACTTTGCACGGTCTTTAACATCCTCAGTGGACAATTTATTGGCTCTCATGTCTTGTGTCACGACATCCAGCCATCGCTTCCTTGGGCGTCCGGGTGGTCTAACTCCAGGGACAGACATGTCAAGGCACTTCCTTCCGACATAGTTCTCAGATCGGCGCATAACATGGCCATACCATCTCAGGCGACGCTCTTGGAGCTTATCCGCTACGTCACGGACCCCAAGACTACCTCGAATGAATGTGTTGCGTATGCGATCGGACCGCGTCACGCCACACATCCATCTCAGCATCTTCATCTCCGTGACGTGAAGCTCCTGAGTGTGCCGAGATAATGTTGGCCAACATTCGCTGCCGTATATAAGAACAGGTCGGATAATGCTCTTTATATCAGTCCCTTGAGCTTGGGCGGTATTCTGCTATCGCAGACCACACCAGTGACCTCCCGCCATTTGCCCCAGGCAGCGTTTATACGGGCATGGATGTCGTGGTCGATGCCTCCAGACTCATGCATAATGGCTCCAAGGTACCTGAACTTCTCCGACTTAACGGCTGGCTCAGGCCCGATATGGATGGTGCTCGAGTCCGGGTCCCCACAAGCCATGTACTCGGTCTTCGACACATTCAGTTTGAGATCACCGTTCTCAATGCGCACCCTTCCAGGCGTTCACTTTACGCTCCAGCATCAGTCGGTTCTCATCGATGAGTACTATGTCATCGGCACACATCATCAGCCACGGAGGCTGGCATTGGATGTTAGCCGAGACAGTATCCAGCACTACATTGAACTAAGAACGGACTAAGAGCTGAGCCCTGGTGAACCCCTACTGTAATCGGGAAGGGCTTGGTGTCGCCAACAGCGGTCCTAACCACTGAAGCGGAGTCGTTGTACATATCTCTGATAACCTCAATATAGGCTTCAGGGATCCCCTTGGATCGCAATGCCCACCAGATACACTGACGTGGCACACAGTCAAAGGCCTTCTGCAGGTCCAAAAAGGCCACATGCAGAGCTCTCCTTTTTTCCCTGTAAGCCTCCATCAAAGTTCTGAGGGCACAAATGGCATCCATAGTGCCTGATCCTGGTTGAAACCCATACTGAGACTCAGACACAGTACATTCTTGGCGGAGCCTGAGGCCGATCATACGCTCGAAGAGCTTCATGGTGTGGCTCATAATCTTAATGCCCCTATAACTACTGCAATCCTGAACACTGCCCCTTCCTTTGTAAATAGGGATAATAAAGCTTTGCCGCCACTGATGTGGCATCTTTCCAGTATTCAAGATACGGTTAAACAGGTCAGTAAATATAAGCACACCAAGAGAGCCCAACGATTTCCATGCCTCGATTGGGATGTCGTCAGGTCCTACCGCTTTTCCGTTCTTCATGCGTCGAAGACAATTACGAGTTTCGTCACGGGTTATTGGAGCAACAAGTCCGAGGTTAGGAGATAATTCAGGAGGAAGACTACAAGACTGCTGAGTGCTCAGCAGCTCCTTAAAGTAGCTTCTCCATCTCTCCTTCACAGAGGCATGACTACAAAGCAACGTGCCCCGAGAATCTCTGACGCAAAGACATTTTGTAATATCCTGCGTCGCTTTATCTCGAGCACGACCCAGTTTGTATATGGGCTTCTGCCCCTCCACAGTTTCAAGTTTATCGTACAATGGCGACAAACATTCTCTGCGGGCTCTGGCTACAGCTCTTTTGCTGGCCCGTTTCGCTGCTATGTACTCAAGTCTATCTTCAGGAGAGTTGGAATGCTGCCACTCTTTAAACGCAGCCTTCTTTACCTGAATCACCCCCCGCACCTGGTCATTCCACCACCATGTCTCCCTGTCGATGACACGCCCACCCTTAGTAACACCAAGAACTCGCTTGCCCGCCGCAATGATTGCTGAATGAGCTCGATCCCATGCAGTCTGAGCGGTCTCGGTGTTAGTCAGTAGATTTTGACTCTCCACCTCCGCCAAGAAGTCGGTCTGCATCGGCCCATTCAACAACCACCACTTAATTCTTGCTGCTCTAGGCTTGCGTTTCTCGGCTACTTTCTTTTTCGGAGTAACATTATAGTCCATGACAAGGAGACGAATTTGGGCCGTCAGGCTTTCGCCGGGAATGACCTTACAGTTGGTCACCCTGCCTATATAACACCGTCTAGTCAGCAAATAATCAATTTGAGTTAAGTGAGACCCGTTCTTATACGTTATAAGGTGCTGAGGTTTCTTCTGGAAGAAAGTGTTCACGATAGCCAGATCAGATGCAATGCAGGTTCTTAGAATATTTTCTCCCTCTGCATTGCGAAGACCATATCCAAAACCCCCGTGAACACGTTCATACACCTCAGCGACCCTACCCACGTGGCCGTTCAAGTCCCCCCCAACTAAGACTGATTCGGTAGACGGTATAGCGAGTAGTACCTCTTCATACTGCTCCCAGAAGGTCTCCTTTTCAGCCGCGCTACAACCTGCCTGGGGAGTATAAGCACTGATTAAGTTTGTGATAACGCCCTCGATCAGTACCTTTATCCGCATCAAGCAGTGGCAGCGACGGTCAACTTAAAAAAGCCCATTCTGAAGCTCTTCAGAAAGCGCTACCGCTACACCGTTTTTGCCTGTAGGTGACCCAGTGTATATGAGGCGGTAACCCTGCCCGATGTTACGAGACTTACTCCTCCTTCCCTTCCAGCGAGTTTCCTGAAGGAAAGCACACTGGACCCGACGTCTCATGAGTACATCTGCGAGTTCTCTGCATCGTCCGGTTAGAGAGCCAATATTCCATATTGCAAAGCGGGGTTTCCGTCTGGGTACTGACGTCGTTAGCCGTGCCCGTACTTGACACGGTAGCCTTTGCCCACTTATCGCAGGTGTAGGGCGATGTGCCTGCGCGTCGTTTAACGGCGACGCCCTAGCCATACCCAGCTTTTTTCCAAAGCGGTCTATACTAGTGGCGAAGTGGTTTTTAGTGGAGCGATTGCCATCTGACCTCCAAACCCATTACTGGGAGAAACCAAGAAAGGAAAGGGAATAAGAGGCAGAAAGACTTGGAGTATAGGGGAGGGACACCACTTACATGGATTGGATAGGGTTATGAAAGTTGTGGCTCGAGGCCCCGGGGTCGCGTACCCGTATGCCGAAAACCAAATATCGGACAGATAATTGGCCTAGACACCCTCTGATCTTGTTTCTTCCTCTAAGGAATATCGCGCTGTAATCTGAATATCGTAATATAAATATTAAAAAATTTCTTACTTTGTTGTTATATTTGCTAGCAAATATACTTATTTTGTATTTTTTTTATTTGAACTTTGACTAATGGACAGACAAACATACGGGTGGACAATAAGAGTTCCGTCCGTCTTTTCTTTTGTACAAAAAAACACATTAAATAATGATAATTGTTAATAAAATTAAAGGATCAAAAGTGTACATATGTCAATTCATATAACTGTTTTACCTTGGCATTGGCAATCACTAATCACTGACGATGTCACAAAAACTCGGTTAGTGACATACTAACGATGTGTATTTAAATGCTAATAATGAAATATTTTTTACAGAAGTTGATTTATTACCTTGATTAAAATGATAAAAACAACCAGTGCTTTTTATTCGAAAATATACAGAGTTTACGTTTTTTTACCCAAATGAGTAGTTTTAACAAAAATATAATGTACTTTTTAATAATGTATATAAGGATTTAATTTGTAAAATAATTTATTTTATAAAAGTGCTAACATTATCGTTAGTAAATTTAGTATTACTTGATGGTGTCCGTTTGCTTTATATACAAATATTCAGAAAAGAAAATTAAAAATATATAATAAATGAAATATGCTTAAATACGTGGTATACTGATAAATATATAGGAGGAAGAAGACTTAAAATATGTTATTTGTGAAGTCATCAACCATGAATCTTTTTATCACGAAATTGTAATATACAGGAAAGTCTTGATTATGGGGCGAGCAATATAAACAAAAGCGACGCGTGTTGTATAGTCGGTCTCATTGGTAGCGCTTCACGTGGTTCACGTGCATCCCGCGTTTGCTCGTCCGTGCACGATTATATATCGCTGAGTGATTTTTTTGGACTTTAATTTCATAGGTATGTTTATTTTTTAATTTCAATATGAAATGAGACAGTCATATTTTATATAAATATATATATATATATATATATATATATATATATATATATATATATATATATATATATATATATATATATATATATATATATATATATATATAATATATATATATATATATATATTTGTCGTAATTCGAGAAGTAGAAAATTTTGCTGTAAATCAAATTGGAATATAAGAAAAAAACATTTGAAATATTAGAAAAATACGTAGTATCAATGATTTATGATAATATAAAAATAACATGTTGAAATATTGTTAAAAGAGTAAATATTGTTAAAAGAGAATATAAGAAAAAAACATTTGAAATATTAGAAAAATACGTAGTATCAATGATTTATGATAAAATAAAAATAACATGTTGAAATATTGTTAAAAGAGACTTGTTAAAATATTTACTTTGTATTCAAAGTAGCGCCTGAGACAAGCAGTATTTCGATTTACTGTTAGGTAGGGTATTTGTTGTTGTTGAAAAGTGACTTAAAGCGGTAACTACGTGAGTTCAATGTTATAGTTTTTTTTTATATTTATTTAAAAACAGCTTATAGGTACTAAAGTTTATAATATTTTAATAATAAAATATTAAAATTATTATTTTTTTCTTTAAAGGAATAATAGTTCTGTAAAATATTAGATTTTTATTAATAAATTTAAGGTTTTTGCACAAATATTAAATATTTAACTATAAATAATACTAAAAATAGATATTTTATATTTTTTCTGCTGTATACATAATAACGAGTTCGATCGATAAAGCGACCCGTTATGTTTGAGCCTAGTTTCGCTTTAAATTATATTTTACTTTAATCATGTGGCGGTCAAGTGTAGCCAATTTGCAATAGTCGGACTCACGTTATGTCAAAGTACCGTGATAAATATATATATAAAGAAATAAAAAATAAAAATAGCTTTTTTCTACCCAAAAATCTATATGTAATTCAGTCAATCATGTTAAATCATTTTCATTCAATAATATTCTATAATTATTAATTTATAATCATTGATATTTCCATTAATATTTCCATATTTTTATATTATTCCATTATTTATTTAATATTTTGGTTAAATATATGAACATAGTAAGCGTTGTATTTTTTATTCTTTACACATTGTTAAATTATAAATTATATTAGGCATTGAGACCATTATGGCGTAGATGTACGGCGCTTGATTGTAAGCCCGATGCTTGTGGGTTCGATTCTCACTACGGGTAATAATTTATTTTCATTTTCACACTCTGGTAAAACCTTTTCAACAATCCCACCATTTAACACGCCAAAGGTATTTCAAATTTGTTAACAAAGTGCGGATTGACAATTTGTTTTCTGTGCTCCTTCGTCCCTGCTTTATGCGTATATATAGATATAGTGTGAATATATAAAAAAATAATAGCACTCAATACTCGATATAGTATGATTATATTAAATTTATATTATATTAAAATTATAGAAATTTCAATTTTACTTATATAATGCAATGTTTTTTTTTTAGATTAGCACTAAATCACAAGGACATTATGATAAGGGCAGCAGAGGTAAGATATTTTTCTAAATTTAAATTGTCCTTTCTTAAAGTTATGTAACAAGTAGGTACACGCTTATTTCACTTTTTTACTAGTTCTTCTTCCTATCAATGATCCGAATGGTCAGATAATATTTTGCTTGTGTTTGGCTCCATTGGCTGTAATATGGGGTGCATGGAGCCTCCACGTGAACTAACTGGAAGCAATTAGATCCAGTATTGCAGCACCTAGGTGGTCTCCCGTATTCACAATTAATTTGGTTATATTAAATAACATTTCACGAGTTATTTTATTGATACATATAGTAATCCCTATCTCTAAAGTATATATAATGGAAGGATATGAAAGTCAATTGAGTACATGAAAAATTTTAAAATATATTAATTGGGGGTTTTAATATAAGAAGATAAGGAACCACTGAGCAAAGTTACATTATTATGATGATAGCTTTTGAAAATATATAAAGCGAGATAGTAGTAATAGTAAGCTCTGACCACTGCAAGCTGCGTAAGTAAGTTATTTGTATGCTTTTTACAAATTTTAGGTTTTTAATAAAAAAGTTATATTATATAAAAAAAATTACAAGTTTATTTTCACAGTCTAGATAATTTTATATAATAAGTAGACAGTTTTGTCGTTTTTGATAGAATATCATTTATTGATAGTTAGCTTAAAGTCCTTTTAGAAAACCAATATTAAGTGCTTAAAATACTATTGAAATATTCTTTCAATAGTATTTTGCTATCATATCATATTTATCATGCTATTAATAAATAATAATATCGATGTTATTGTTTTATTATTAAGAAATTAGTATTTATGTACTATTTTATAAAATATTTTTTTATTACAAAATAATAAAATAAAATAAATTTCTCTTTTTAACTATTTTGCAATGAATATTTATTTATTTTATATGTATATTTGTACTACACAAGTTGTGGACTGAGTGCACTTATTTTTATGTGTTTTCGATTTTGTCAAAAATAAGGAAATTTACAAATATATAAAAATTTGAATTTTAATATATAATATTCATCAATAGATGTAATTTAGTTTATTATGTTCATGCAAACTGTAAAAAACCAGAAAATGGCTTTTTACTAAAAGTTTTTGAAAAGCATTTTTATTGAAGTAGGAAAATCCAAGATCTGGAATCATTATGTCAAGCTAAGCGTGAAATACGGAAATGGTGCCTTATCAAAAGTCATTTTACGATGAGCTCGCGTTTTTAATATATGTGTCGGCACAGGATACCGATGAGAGTGGTGGTCTCTCCCAGAGGACATACTCGTGGGTCTGGTGTGGTTAGCGAGCATAAAACAAACTATCTTCTTACAATGACTTTATAACTTTCGCTACTACAGCTTGAAGATACCGATTTCTACTGAGCTACAACCAACGACGACCTCTGGTACGGTCCAATCAACATGCAGACTCAAGTACTTTTATCAATATCACAATTAATTTGATGTCCATCGTTATCGTCAATTATATTTTCATTGTATGGTGTTTTTTGCAACCAATCATGAGCGTATTTGTAATTTAGATTTGCCTTATATTATATTGATCACCTATAAGAACTTCTAAGACCTCGAATGGTCCTTAAAACTTTACTAAATTACCAACATCAAATTTCATTAACTTCACATTTATCAAACCTAGATTTTCAAACCTAGCACATTTTTATATATTCAATATCAAATGCATTACATTTGCATAACCTATACCAACGAAGTTATGACTAAAAGATTGCTTTGGTTGAAGAGAGCCCATGCTAATATCATTTCAAATAGAGACTATCTTTTAATATAAGAAATACCTAGTAGAGTACTAATATCAACTTCACGTGTGATTTAGTAATTCCAATACATACCATAGATTATTATCTAATCATAAAAACAATAAATTTCTTAATATATACTTAAATCCACTCTTGGCCAAGAATAACGCAAAGCTAAATTTAGAATTATACGAAATTATTTTCTGGATACCAGCATTATAAAGCGGATCACTACCGACGTTATTGTTTGCATGAATCAACATGAAATGGGTATATATTTGTTCAAATCGATAAATTGAATAGCGCGTTGAACGGGGAAAGTAATGTGGGATGAATAGTGGTAGAATGGAAAGTAACTTTGGAAAGTAGGATTTCATTATATGTAACATAGTCAATGTATAAGGTAAGAATATATAATTTACAGTATTGATAATTTCATGCCGTTGTTTGAATACGTCTACCTCGATCTGGTTCATAAAGATCTTAGTTTCGATATCAAATACATGAAGTCGTTTAAATAAGTATGTAGATGAAAATTATTTATCTACTTATTAACTTATTTCAGTTAGTAGCAAAAATAGTATCTTGAAATTCTCAGCTAGCCTAAGGATATTAGTTCTCTAATTAATACCGTATGTACTTCATTTTCATGTAGTGAAAAAATATTTAATAATATATTTTTGGTTTGTTTTTGAACGTAGCACATGATTTTTGATTTCAAAATTTAGCTATATCTAATTTTTATTTCGTGCGTCTTTACATGTCTTAAGATATAATTAACTCCAGTGTTCACCACATTAAAAGTTTTTGTTCTGACCACAGTCATTAGGTATTTTTTACATAAAAAAATATTGAAAAGAATAAACGATGATTATAACATAGATCATTACGGAATTCAAACTGACTAGTATTTTTTGCTGTATGCTTTTGTTATATTGATAATGATAATAGACGTAATAATTACGCTGCTTCTTTGTCCCAATAATAAACCCGCAGAAAGCAGCTTGTGGCTTGCTGTTGGGGAGTGGCGAACCCACGGACGTGAGACCCTGCATCTGACTCTGCTTTCATTAAGCAAGTGCTCCAGAGTTATATACTCAGTAGGGTGCTCAAGTGCCCAGAGTAGTTTTTCATAATTTTTGGTTCCTAAGAATTATTTGGTACCTAAGAATTATTTGGCGACCATCTCTGGGCGATGCCATATTTATACAATTGTATATGTTTCAATTTACATAATGATATACTTTTTAGTTTATTTTTACAATTATCGATTACGACAGTATTCCCCCATCCTGTCTATTTGGGGAGAACTAATCATGTAAATATGATTAATTTGTCCGATTCAATATTAGTCCTTGGGCTTGATGCATTAAATTCATGCATGATTTTAAGCTTCAAATGAGCCGCATTGTAATGTTTTAAGAAAAGTTAAAATTAGTATATTTTATTTTGGTATTATAAAATTCGTTACAGGTCTTTTGTATGTATGTAAGGTATTTTCTATGTATTTTGATAGGCTTTGCTCGTCGTTTTCTTAATTTGGTTAATATAGACACATTTATCGCTTTATCGTATTTTATTATATCGTGTAGAATTGAAATAAATCTTATATTAATATTTTTTATTCAAGTTATTTATTTGAATAATAATACATTATAATTATAATATAGGAATATAATATGGTGATTAATCTTTCGGACAAATAGATAACTTGTAATAAATCTGTAGGTAAATCAAGATGTTTGAAATTAATAGTAACGTAATGATGTTATTGCGATCGGAAAAACCAAGATTGTACCATGATTTAATTTCAGGTAAAGTCATTAAGCCATAGACAATATATATATATATATATATATATATATATATATATATATATATATATATATATATATATATATATATATATATATATATATATATATATATATATATATATATATATATATATATATATATATATTTTCATTTTCGTTATCTTTTTATTAGTCTTGAAATAAAAAATAGTGTAAGACAATAACTTTATAAATATCATATTAGTTGTGTTATATCAATACCTCTGTATCTCATACATATTTTTAAAAAATATTTCAAATTAAATAAATATGAATAGAATTGTTTCACAAGAATATCATTCATAAATATAACTTAGCGGAATCGAATGCAGAATTATTTATTAAATTTTTAAATACGACTGCTTATAAATATTAAGCAAATCCTTGTAATCGAAATAGAAGTTTACTTCTAGAGGCCGCCACGGTGTAGTGAGGAAATCGTCAGACTGTTAATTGGGGGGTTGTGGGTTCGATCCCCATTCGGAAAAATGAGTTATTTTCATATCACTCTGATGAGGTGATGTGAAATGTATTCCTTTTGTGAGCGTGACGTACAAAAAAGAAGTTGAAAAAAAAAACAGAATATTATATTAGAAGATATCACAGTTTTTATACAAATTTTGTAATAAATAATAGCTATATGCTATGTCGTGTCCATATCGTAATATTTCATTTCATAAACTGATCATACTACATCACTTCATCTTCATGAAATGAAATTGATTTTGGTCCTATCATCATCAACATTTGCTCATATTGTAAAATAGGATGTCCATAAAATATTTAATAAAAACGAGAATATGTTGTGTACAAACTCGTTATATAGATTGTAAATGTTTTTTGTTACAATTACTTTTAACCCACTGATAGACAGTTAAACAAAAAAATCTAGCCTTACATAACTTAACTTTTTCTCAATACCGCTTGAAGTAGTGGTAGCCGTGGTTAAGTTAGACTTTTTACATTTTATTAATGTTATAAATTATTTATTATTTTTGCTTTAAAATAACGACTTCTTTGCCGTGGTCACCATGATCTCCTTTTTAAGGTCATTGATCTATATACCTATTTGTTTTTAGATTTGAATATTAAGATGCAACTGCTCTTTATTAAAATATTTTATGGTTTAACATAAACATAATTTAAACAGTCTCAATAATATATACTGAACACATGTAATTTGCTTAATCTTTAAAGATAATACGAATATACATTTATTTTTAATTTGAATTCCTGATAGAGTAGAATTTGCATACATATTATATTTTTTTCCGTATTAATAGTCCTGAAGTTTAATTAGTAATATAAGCTAACTGTGACTAATTTTCGGCTTGCTTGTCTTTAAAATTTGATATTTTATTCACAGACGTGTGGATGTCCTCTTCGGGAGTTTGGTCCATCTTTAGCAGATGCTTGTCCAGGCCAGTTCCTTCTCTTTATGAGCATCCTGGACTCCTTCATCAATGGTAGATGCGATCTGGCTGATCCCTGCAACCGTGTAACCGACATACAAGAACCCGATGATAATTATGACTTTGTCGTTATCGGAGGCGGCACTGCAGGCTCAGTGGTAGCCGCGAGGTTATCTGAGAATCCACAATGGAAGGTAATTTAATGCTATTAAACATAGAATGTGAGTTCTTTTATAGTTATTTGTCGAAAATAACCTTATCTAATAGGAAATATATGTAGCAAGCGCAGGAAATGAAATTTAACAAATAATGATAATGGATTTGTAGTTACATTTTGGAGTATTTTAAATTAAAATATATTATTTTAATGTAGACTAGACTAGACTTACGGACACTTATGCACTTATTAAGCATTATACTTCCCAAATAATTTCTAATTGTTTACCGTCGCGCTCTGTTCTGCATATGCCAGGGTAGACAGTGAGAACCTTGTCTCAGGTTCTTCTTCACCCCAATTCAAGACACCTTTTGTTGAGTGACGGAACTCAACGCCGCGCATTATCTTATACACAACTATTGCATTTTCAGCCAAACTCTGGTATCGCACTAGGATGATTTCATAATTATTAATATTCAAATTGTATATGAGAAAGGTAATTCAGTTAATTGCTATTGATACTTAACGTCAGGCAATGCAAGGCTAGATATGTCAGATGGCATTTTTGACTAATTATATGATTGATAACTTTTTTTTCTTACATATTAATTGCAAAGGATTTTCCGTATCGTGTATGTTCAAATAATTATATACACGTACATTAGATGGTACAATAGCATTATGATGTCTTAATAGATACAATTTTCTTGACATTGTACAATGGCAATGGATATTTTATAATTATTTTTTTATAACCAATCTTTAAATACTCGTAGTATATTTATGTCAATAATACATATTTGCTAATAATTATGTAAATAACAAAAGAATATCGTCAGAAGATTTAAATAATTCTCGCCTTCGCCTTGAAAACAATATCGTTATACATAAAATGCAAAAAGTATTGCAATTTAATGCAACACAGTCAAAGTAAAAATTATTTAATTTTTGTTTGTTTATTTTTTTTATTTCTCTGTACATGTTATTTAACAAGACCAGACCTCTCCCTTGGACAAAGGGATATTACTAAGATTTGTAACATTGAAATGATTAACGGAATACAATAAGGTCTTTCTCTATAAATGGACTATCACGTACAAAAAAAAAACAATTTATTAGTTCCTAAGACTAGCGCGTCCAACCAAACTGTCAGCTTTATATTATAAAGAAGTAAATAAATACCTTAAGATTTTGTTCGACGTTTCATAATTTTTTTTCAAAGTAACAATAGCGCAATAAAAATTATGTATAATTCTTTTTTTTGCTATCTCAAGTCACTATTATTTAAGATTTTTATATTTATTGTAATATTTTGTCATCTCAGGTATTGCTAATAGAAGCAGGTGGAGATGAGCCTACAGGGTCTGCAGTACCAGCATTTACAAGTTCCTACTGGGGGCGAAACGAAACAGATTGGAAATACGTCACTGTACCTCAAGAGAATGCTTGCTTAGATGAAAATGGCATATGTTCTTGGGTGAGAGGAAAGATGCTTGGTAATTATGTGTTTTTTTTTAAATTTAAGCGTAGTTTTTATGTTTCGAGAATCTGAAAGGTTCCGAGATCTGAACGGTTTTTATAGAATAGCATGAAGTACATAAGGAAATTATTGTTATTATTATTGATCTTTTGACTAAACATGTCGGATTTTTATGGAGCCAACACTTTTCAAATGACAACGACAATACAAAATTCAAGCGCATGTATAAATTTAACTACTCTATATAAGGTGAGTTTTTATGTCATTATTTTAAATATGAACTCTTTGGTAACTTTAAAGGTGGATGTTCAGTTGTCAATGGTATGATGTACATGCGTGGCAATCCCGCTGATTATGACGGATGGGCAGTGAATGGCGCGGAAGGCTGGTCTTGGTTCGAAGTATTGCCTTACTTCCTCAAAAGCGAAGACAACAAAGAGATAGACAATGGGGTGTCTGGACATTACCATAATGTTGGCGGCCCTTTACCAGTACAAAGGGTAAGAAATTGTGTGTTAATATAAAACCAGGAAAAATAAAGTAAAAATTAAAAAATGTGAAACGTCTTCAAGAAGTCTTTAGTCTAGAAGTCTTCTAGAAGAAGAACTTTATATTTTTCATTTTATAAATTAAAAAAAAAATAATTATATAAGCTTTTATTAGCAGCTTTATAGATTGCTAGGTATTCTTATTAATATTTTTTCAAATAATCGGTTTCAACTTTATCTCGGGCATTTTGCCTAATATTTCCTGGTTATTTATGTATTTAAAGGCCGGCCAGGGCTTTGTAAGTACTTTCAAAATTGTTGCGGCAATATATATAAGCCAGCCAAAATTTCGTGGATCATATGTTGCCAGATTATAAGCCATATTTTCTCCATATAAAATAATGGGAGCTAGTTTATTAACTCCTCACTCGCCATATATTTCGGTCTTTTGGAGTTATGCCGCTATATAAGTAAATGGCCGCTATAAAAGTAAATGGTATAAAAATAATTCAGTAAATGGCCGAAAGTTTTTCCTATAAAGTTACAGGATATTTAAGTATAATTATATAGAGGAAACAGAATGTACAATTATTTAAATTTAGTGTTGTACCATCTACCACATAACGGGGTCAGTATCAAAATTACATTATAATTTAAATAATCCAATAATCATTATAATAATCTTGTAATATTTGTGCTGCAAGCCATGCAGACAGACATCATATTTATATAAAACTAAGGTCTATATATATATATATATATATATATATATATATATATATATATATATATATATATATATATATACCTGTATGTATGAATGACTTATCGTGTTTGTTCTTTGTAATTTAAAAATAAATATCAATGATTTTTTTTGCATCCGATAAATGACGTATAAGAGAAGATTCTCAGTACACTCAACAGTCATGATTTTTCATACTAACCAATCACCCATTGGTGCGTCATTGGAACATTAATGTTAATTCTAATATTTACTTAATACATGACATAGTATGATTTTGTCTTTTTACATTTCAAGGTTAACTTTAGTTAAATATATAATTTCAGATTTTAAAAAAGATTAAATATTTTACAAAATGGACTTAAAATGGTTTTTTTTTTATTTTTAGTTTTTCGTAATCTAACAATTGCCACTTGAAATTCAAATTTCTGGCAGCTGTGACACAGTTTACACTAGTATGGCTGCCATCGCTCTCCTCTAGATTTGTAAATATATCAAATCATAAATACATCTAGAGTGTATCTGTATCACATATTTTTACTGAAATAAAATTTATTTATTTATTTATTTATTCATAAGCATGTAGTAAAAAGCGGCTATTTTAATATTACAAACAGACACTCCAATTTGATTTATTAAAGTATAGATAAGAGAAAACCGTCATTATGTATCGCATTACACATACTAATTTAAAACAAATTAAACAAACTGATAACTTGACTTATTTAAAAACATTTCTGTTCTACGATTTCACCTCATACCTTGTCCAAATCTTAAACCCGATTTTAACCATTAATAATTAAAATCGTAAATAATATTAAATTCTTCGGATTTCCAACTTATACGTATCATACGTTTAGTTTGACACTCAAACAATTCGCTCTTTTCGTGTATATATGACAAGTCATAAGGATTGGTATAACATCGGTTATTATCTGATATAATCCTGCACGGTTTTTCCCCAAATAGACTTAATAAAAGGACAAATAAATATTAGCCTAAAAACATGGTTCAAGAAAAATTTTGCTCATATCCAATTATACTTAATTGAATGTTATTTTTGCATAAATTTCGTTCACTTATCTCGATATATCTATCTAATAAATATAGCACACTAATTTAAAATAACGAAATTAGTACCTACATTCATGAAAACCATCATAAAATACAATATTTTACTATTTACATTGTACGCCGATTGGAAAGAGAATTTTAATGAGAACTGTCTAAGCCATTAAATGTGGGTAAAAATTTGAGATATGCTTATACTGAATAACTTATGCACCACTAAATACTAACTCTCTTGCCCCGGTTTTACTCATTTACCCCATTTTTGCCCTAATTTACCATACATTCTTATACTTAAAGTCCCATATATCGCATATTTTCCAGGATATTACATATACATAGGTATTCCGGGATAGGTATAGATAGGTCTCAAAATAGTATAATGATCAGGAAGGAACTAACAGAGATTGTCTAAAATATTTAAGATAAAACTAAAGGTTTAGATAAACATTTTAACGAAGCCTTGCAAATATATGTATTATTGATTTTATACATTTGAATATTAAAGTACCGTTAGACATCAACTGGTTTCACAAGGATCGTTTTGTACATACATAAAGAACCTATCTTAAAGCAGCTTAAATATCATATAAAAGAAATCTGCATAAAGTAAGGATATATACATATATAAATATATAACATAATAAAATTATTTTATAATTTTTTTAAATTATCATGTGAAAAAAGAGTTGTTTTGTTCTAATAATTGTATACATTTTTAACATAAAACATTTATACAAATGTTTAAAAAAATAGAATCAACAGGAAACATTTAACTAATAATTGGATTTTAATTACACTTACAAAATTATGAATAAATTTTATGTATTGAAAAGATGCCCTCATCGTGGCTCTCAATGACATCACCATCCGCGTTCATCGTGTGTTCATTTTTATCGTTGTAATAATTTTGTATATATTTCATTGAAGCTATACCTATACGCTATATTATTTATAGGTTCTAAGGTATTCTATTAATCTAATATTATTGATACAGCGATATTTTATGTAGGTTAGTATTACACTATGGTACTACGGTACTATAGTAAAATTTTAAGAATTTAAATATAATTACACTAGGTTTTACATTCGCTCTCCATAATCAAATGAAAGAACTAAGACACGTTCTGGTTTAAGTGTAATACGACATACCTTACCGTACCGTACCGTACTTATAGGATTTACATCAAATGGGTTAACGTGATGTCTTGTGTTGTGTATTCAGTTTTATAATATTAGCATATTAGCGATTGTACTAGATGGATAACGGCTACAATCAATGAATATTGTACGTCAGTAAATATTTCGACATGTACTCGGCATATCAATAGGTTAAAATGTCACAAAAACGTTAAAATATTACAGTTTCGCTATGCGCCACGATTTGCACATGACGTGGTCTCGGCTGGTATAGAAATGGGGTACCCACCAACTAGCGATCTGAATGGTGAGACAAGCACTGGATTTACAATTGCGCAGGCGTACAATGAGTGAGTTAGCTTTAATTTTTTTTAATTTTTTTTTATTTCTAGGGGAAATCTTCAAAAGATACCTGGTCCTTGGGGTACCAAACCAGGTTATGTGGGATAGCGATCTGACCATGAAGCCATGCGTTCTTCCTCAAGCTGCGTTGAAATTCTTATATGCTTTATACAACTTATTATTTATTAGTGTAGGTTAACACTTTAAAAACCATTAAAATATCATACATTTTATTATTTTTATTTTATTTATTACAGTAATGGCTCCAGATACAGTATAGCCCGAGCCTATCTTCGTCCAGCTTCCGATAGAAAAAATCTACATGTACTATTAAACGCTCTCGGCTCCCGAGTCATAGTGGATCCAAATATTAAAAAGGTTACTGGAGTAGAGTACATTAAAAATGGACAAAAGAAGGTTGTTGGTGTAAAAAAGGAGGTACATTTATTTTTAACTATTTTTAAATATTTGATATACATATATAAAAATTTTATGTAAATGTAGTAACGTAGTAAAATAATTATATCAAAGTACATAATTAAATGCTAATTTAATTTCCTGCCCAGGTAATTTTATCAGGAGGCGCCATCAACTCTCCTCAAATACTGCTTCTCTCAGGCATAGGACCAAAGGAAACATTAGAGAAATTCAATATTCCAATAGTAAAAGAGTTGCCTGGTGTTGGCCAAAATCTCCACAACCATGTTGGAGTCACCTTACAATTTGATTTGGACGAGCCCAATGTTCCGGAAATGTCATGGGCAAGTGCTATGGAATACATGCTACAACGGGGTGGACCGTTGTCAGCCACTGGACTTTCTCAAGTACGTACATTCATACTGATCACAGTTTATAATTGGTACGTTTTCATGTTATTAAATTTTCATGTTATTAAATCGTGCAACTTGCTTTTTACTTATTCATTTCTGGTTTATAATTTTTATATGTTTTATAGCTAACAGGTAAAGTGAATTCGCGACTAGCGGCCGCGGGCGGTCGACAGCCAGACGTGCAATTATTCTTTGGAGGTTACTATGCTTCTTGCGGCACGTGTTCTGTTGGAGACGCAGACGAGCTGCTTAAGAAGGGAAACAGGAGGACCGTTTCGTGAGTCACTTTATTCATACCTTCTTATTTTTAAATACTTGTACCGTCTTGTATGCAAAACTGTTTACTGTTTACGATTGCTATAATTTTTTTGTATAAAGAATTATATAGGTAATTATATTCGAACAATGGTGAAAATATTTTATTATTGTATATATATTTTTTAAAGGATATCAGTAGTAGCTATCCAACCTAGAAGTCGTGGCTACCTTACACTTCAATCCGCGGATCCTTTACAATATCCACTCCTGCAGCCCAACTATTTCACAATAGACCACGACCTGGACGTGGTCGTCGACGCTGCCAAAATTGCCTACAGATTGGCTAATACAACGGTATATATGATTTTAAGTACTTGTTAGCTATAGACGTTTGTAAATTTTGTCATTGGTAATTTGTAATCGTATGATTTATGTTTTGGTAACCTATACATTTCAATTAATGATTAAGGGTTGTTAAACTCTACCAATGTAAAAGTTCCTAACCCTTAACTACGTACGATATTTAGACTTACTATATTTTTTTCTTGGAGTACATTTCTACCTTTAATTAAATATACAATAATAAAAAAAATGACAAAGACCATCGTGGCGCTGTGATACAGTGTCTCATATGATGGTTGTATGTTCAATCCACACTCGGAGGAATGAATAATTTATATTTTCTCGCTGTGGTAAGATAAAATGCGATTAAGAGCTTAATAAAAACTTTGCTATAACGTAAATAACGAATTTTTTTACAGATTCTCCGTGAAAAATACGGTATGAGGCCCTCAGAGGGTTACGGCGCCGAATGTGGCGTTGGTGGAGCGGTGCCTTCTGATGAATTCTTAAAGTGCCTAGCAAAATTACACACAGCGCCTGAAAACCATCAAGTTGGTACTTGCAAGATGGGCGCCAGTGACGACGTCATGGCTGTTGTAGATCCTCAGTTACGAGTTTATGGCATAGAAGGTTATTAGTATTAATCATGTTTATTCCTTACTAACATTTTCCTCGCTCTGATAACAAAATAAAGCGCAGCGTTGAGTTCCGCCACTCAACACGCAATGTCTCGAAAGAGAAACGAAACGAATTGTCTTAAAACATTCTGCCTACCGTGCTATACGCGGCTATAAAAAATATATTAATAATTAATAAAATAATAAATAAATTGCAATTGCTAATTGATGTATGTGCGTGACAATGACATGGATACGTTGAAATTTGTATGCATTAACTAATTAACCATATCCATATTTGTGCTATGAGCAAGCCTTGTGACTTATTTCGTAGTAAGGTATATCTAGGATTTATATAATATATATTTTATTAGGTCTCAGAGTAGCGGACGCATCAATAATACCGACGGTGCCGTCTGGCAACACCGCGGCTCCGGTGGTCATGGTCGGCGAGCGAGCTGCTCAGTTTGTCATCAATAGACATCAATTGTTGAAGAATAAAGGAGGGAATTATGATAGCACGTGAGTTTTAACTTTATTTTAAAACGTAAGATACATAAGATTGTACATAAGATTGTGCTGTAATTTTTTTTTAATCAAATATTTTGTGTCATACATACCTTTGAGTATTCTTAAGTGCTCCAAATAATAGTAGTAATCTTTTTTTTATTAGAAAAAAAGATAACCATCTAAAAATACCTATATCTTTCACATTCGCTTCATTATATACTAATTGTGACATTTTTCTTAAAATAAAAGAAATGTATCTTATATTAATCAGCAATCACTAGTAAATGTTTTACTTAATTATTTTTAACTACAAAAACAGGTGGTCTCACGATAAGTCAAATGACGGCCAAAACGACAGATGGAAGCCATGGAATAGAGATTGGCAGTCGCAGAACGGATATCCCCGTGACGACTCCTATCAAAATATCAATTGGCAGAGTAAAAACGGCGGACATCCGACACGATAACATTTAAGCTACAGTAAACATTACTTGAATATCAATTCAGTAAAATGAACTTTGTACCGTATTTTAGAATAGACTAGTTACCTGCCGCAAATATATGTTAGCGTCGACTTTTTTAAATGATTTATATTATTTCAATTATTTTGATTTGTCAACGCAAACTGCCAACCGTACTAACCAACTTTAACATTTCCTTCTTTAATATATTTAACCTAGAATTACTGCTCTTCATCAGAGTCTTCTTTAAAGGCCAGATTTAATTTATTTATGTTAATTAAAAATGAATATCTCGCTATACAACTTTTGCTAATGTAGAATTTTATTATATACAACAGTTAAACTGGTATTGGTGATTTATGTGCGTTTGTCTTCAAAGTCGATAATAGCTTTAATTGCTATACAACATAAAAGTTTAATTCAAATTCATCCAGTTGTCTCGAAGATATACCACAGACAAACAACTTGACAAATTAAAACAAGATATAGATTTGTATTTAATTTTTTTTATAAATATTAACAAATGTACAGATTCTATATCAGATTATAACTATGAAGGAACTATGTCATGTCAAGCTAAGTGACGTTTTATTTCATATGTAGTATGTATATATAGACAAAATATATGTTAGTTTCTCATTTTATATAAAGAAATAGATTATTTACGGAAGTATTGCAGTCTTTTATAGTCTAGATTTATAACGCAAACTGTTATTTAAGAATATAATATGTCATTTAAAATAGCATTTATTATGTATAAGTTTATGAAGATTAGATGAATAATATTACTTGTTATTGTATAAATAACTGGAGTTTATTCATATTATAAAAAATATATCTTATTTAATGTATTTTATTTCTTCCCTTTAGATTTCCCCTTTCCTTTTACTGTTACTTCGGGCTCTGACTCAGATCTGCAATTAAATATTTGAAATTAAATAATAATTTATAAAATAATTATATAATAATGTAACGGTCTACAGGTCTGGACCGACAACGACGACCATAAGATCTTAATAAACACTAAAAAATGTGGAGGCAAATTTCACGTTTTATAATTTTACACGGTTTTATTAAAACTATGGACACCATATTACTCCGCAGTAATGTTAGTTGGTAAACAATCACATTAGAAATAACCCATGTTAAATGGCCGAATAACGGCGGTTGCACGTATTTAAAAATACATTTAAAACTAAAAATTTTAACTTTTTACGCAAGCTATCTATCGTTTCATTGTACATTTTTGTCCTATAAAGTAAATTATATTAATTAAAGATTTGTATTGAATAACGCTAGGGTATGTGGTAAAAATATATGTGGAAAACGGAATATACGTAATTAAAATTAATGGGATTTGCATTTAGCTAAGTATACCCAATAGTAAATGACTATTCATATGGAGAGGCCCGTGCCTAACAATGGGCCGTATAATAATAACAATGGGCCGTATAATAATAATAAAACATTAAATTAAATACAGAAAATACTCACTCGTCGCTCACGTCAGGTGTTTCAGGAATGGTAATGTTTCCTTTAGACGAGCGCCTGCTATTCATTAACTCGCTTGAATCATCCAAAATTTCTTGTTGCTGTAATTTATAACATACTTTTTTTTAATATATTTTCACCGATTAATAGCACTTTTAATATATTATCTTTAAAATACAGTAATGTAAGCAAAATCGATTACTACGGTAGTGGCATGGTGTCTACTTAGAGTAAGCAATTAAACTCATACCACTTGAAACTTACAAATAACCAAAATAACAATATGTACTTACAACATCATTGTCATATACAATAGTGTGCAGTTCGGTGTCATTACCAGAATCGTCCAATACGAAACTCGCGCTACTTCTAGATCCGACTGAAGAACGAGTCAGGCGCCGGGGAGGTTCTTCTATAGAAACAAAAATTTTGGTAAACTTATATCAAATAGATGTCATTGGGGGGCAAAGTTTAAACTTCAACGTGTTCTATGCAGTAGTCATAAATACGAATGTTACTTGGATATAACTATAAGTAGTACATATTTAGTGTACGTGGAAGGCGTGGCGCGGCCATCCTGGCGGTCTGGGACAGTGTCAGACTGACTGACAGAAATATATTCGTTTCCCTGTTGTTAGACGTACATACGTAAGTAAGTCAAAGTGCGATGTTGAATTCCGCAACAGTCCGCACTTTGACATCCCGCTTTACACGTAATATTTCTAACTTGGGCGGAAAGTGAAGAATGAAGTGTCTTCGCTAGATTCTCTCTGCTTGCCTACTATATGCGAAATACAGCGTGAATCTAAGTTCAGCTTACACAATATGTGGCGAAACTCAACTTGTTAATTCTATTGAATCACAACAAGAAACACAAAATTATTGCAAAAGCTTTTTTTAGTAACACATAAATTATGATTCTTTAAGAAAAAGATCTTCAATCCTAAACTACATACAAATACTTTAAAAATAATCGCTATAGCATCAAAGTATTTTTTAAAATCTTATTCCAATATTTTAAATGACAAAAAATAACCAACCTTTTTTCTTTTGTGGCTTCTTGCCTTTCTTCCCTTTGCCCGAACCATTGGATTCGGAACTAGAACCAGATTGGAGACTTCTGGTAGATCTTCGTACAGTGACGTTTGACACGTCAAAGTCATCTAATGGCGGTGATTGTTGTAAAACTTCTTTCTTACTTTTGTTTTCTGCTTCTTTTTTAGCTGAAATGTTATTATTTAATTTATTTGCTTTACGAGATATGAATAGCAAGTTAAAACTTTAAGATCTAACATATTTTTATCTATGTACAGCCTATACTTAATATTATTTATTAGCTCAAAAGTTTCAATGTTTAAAAAACTAATATATCTTTTACGTTATTTTTATTAAAATTATATATTTCATATAAGCGTATATAACCTCTATCAACATCAACTAAAGAGCGCTGACTCCGACTCCGTTTTACTCCTTTTTCAGTTTGCACCTTCTCTTTTTTCTCATTGGCGGATTTTTTCCCACGTTTTGTAGATTCAGAAGAACCAGAGACTTGTTTCTTGACAGTTTCTTTCTTTTTTTTACCTACAACAATTTTATTTTTAGAAGATGTCAATATTACTCTAAATTGTTAAACGTTTATCTTTTACTATGTCGAGAAATTTGTTAAAATTCGTCTTCAGACGTAACAGGTATAGGTATAGACTAAAATAATATTATTATTAAATTAATATATTCACAGTAGGCCTAGATGTTAGTAATGTGATTTCTTATAGCTTAGCAGAATTATTACAGTTTCAAGTCGACTGTAGGTTAAATAGCGTACCTTTAGTAACCTTAGCTTTCTTGACAGGAGACACGCCGCTGCTCTCAGAGCCGCTCTCCGCTGCCTCTTTGGTCGCAACCGTGTCCGTATCTGAACTTTGTGGTAGAGACTTACGTTCCTCTGGAGATTTGTTTTGTTCTAGAAAATTTTACATTGATCTAAGAATAGTATAATCCGAGACAACTCCTAGCAATTTGTTGATTATTATAATATAGAGTATATGTGAGATAGATATATATAGTGATATGGTAAAAATAATATTATGTAACGCAAAGCCACATATGATCATAATGACACACCACATATACTAGACAAAGACAGCCAGCCACGCCAGCCTAGCCAGCCACGCCAGCCAAGCCAGCCAAGCCAGCCAAGCCAGCCAAGCCAGCCAAGCCAGCCAAGCCAGCCAAGCCAGCCAAGCCAGCCAAGCCAGCCAAGCCAGCCAAGCCAGCCAAGCCAGCCAAGCCAGCCAAGCCAGCCAAGCCAGCCAAGCCAGCCAAGCCAGCCAAGCCAGCCAAGCCAGCCAAGCCAGCCAAGCCAGCCAAGCCAGCCAAGCCAGCCAAGCCAGCCATTGCCTATGTTGATAGTCAACCTTGCACCCATCCCAATATGGGTGGGGACAAGTGTTTAAATAAGCCGTCTACCTCATTTTTAGGGTATTCTTATAACGAAAATAAAATAAGCCTTTATTGCTGTAACTTATATAACATGCATCATTAAATTGTAAGTATATAAAGTAAGTATGTAAAATATCATTAGTTTTGTTAGTTGTATTATTAACTATTTTTCCTTTTACAGCTTGTCCTTCGACAAAGGCCTCCTCTAAAGCTTTCCATTTCGTTCTTTGTCTTAATGATTTTGCATTCAGGGCTGCTACATATATGTTTGAGGTTGTTCTATTATGTTGGTCGTTTGCTTCATTTTCCTGCTTAGAGGGTCGTGGTCATCTTCCCCCACGGTGACCAACCGGCTTGGGGTGCATTCTTCAAAAGTTTGTTGGAGTAATGTTGTGTTGTTGTTTTTGTTCCGGCTGCCGGTGGTCGTAATTAGTTTTTTGGGGTCTGGGAAAGTGAGGCTGATCTATTTCGCTTAACATAGTTAAGTATATTCGGTTTTGTTATATCTGTTTTGGCAAGTAGTGGATTTTTTTTCCTCTGATAAGGCGAGTTGAGTGAGCACGATTCTTCTCTTTTTCTTTTGTCTCTGGGAATTTCTGATGGTTTTTTCACTATAAGTTTATCGTAGTGTAAAAAGGCTATGTTTCCCCTTCTTTCTCTCTTCTTCCACTTGTGTCTGTAGTTGTTTTCTTTTTTCAAGTACCTGTTTGGGATAATCCTCCTTAACATTTATTCCTGGTGGTAGTTTGGCCTTATTTTTTAATATCATATGCTTTTTCCATATAGACGTAATGGAAACCTTGATAGGGCGATTCTGGTTTTTGTTATTCTTCTTGCCAATTCTATATACGTTGCTGATTTCATTACTTTCCAGGTGTATTCCCGTTTCTATTATCGTTTCTTTGATGTAATCTACCAACTCTGCTTCTGATTTTCCTATTTCTTCTATCCCGAAGAACATAAGGTTATATTTTCTTTTATCTTTTTCCATGATATCTAGTTTTTGCTCGAGAGTAGATACTTTATCCTTAAGTTGTTTATTCTCCTCTGTTAATACTTTTATTCTCTCATCGATCGCTTCCATAATATTTTTAGTTACTGATGCAGTGATATTCTTAGTTTGTTGGCTTAATTTTTCGTCCAGTTTTGATAATAGCATTTCCATATCCATTTTTCTTATGAGTTGTTTTGACAGATAAAACAAACAAACAAAACTTTGTTTGATGGTGGGTGGGTAGCTTTTTGAACGATGACACCTTAACTGTCAATGTCAACGTGATATCTTGATACTTTTCTTGGTGAGGTTGGTTGCAGTGTAGAATATGACCGTTATGGAAAATGAAATTTAATATTAATCAAATAAAATTAAATAAATGAAAAAAGTCTTGCTTATCGTCTTAAGATCGAACTCGGGTCGGCTCGAGCAGCCTGTCCTTAATACACCTCTAGGCCAACTCAAGTGACGACTCAATGATCGAATTATTACTATATAATGTCTTGTAAGAATTGTGTTCGGCAAAATTATATTAATACTACAATACAATAAAATGTCTGCACGCGAGGACTAAGGTCTTCACTTTTTATAGCACAACACTTTTCACATTTATTGTCCATTCACTTAATTCGATTTCACTTGGAACAGTATGTTTTATCATATATTCCGTTGCCACTGCAAGGTTCATATGAGACAGTTTCTTTTTTATTATAAATAGTGGTTAAAACAATGAGATAACGTTTGCACTCAAGTTTTAGTATATCAAAATAAAACTGATACAATAATATTGGCTAAAAGAACACTATTAGTATTTTTTCAAATTATTTAATACGGAGCTGATCACATTTACGTTTCACTACTACCCGCAGCCGAGAGCTCCTAAGGAGACTCAAATTTATAAACAAATATAAATAAGTGTTCATTCATCGCTGCATTTTATTACATACCGTTTCAATAAAAAAAATTGTTAAGCTTAAAAGTAATTGTAAATAGTTTATATTTCTTACTATAATGCAAATATTTTTAGATTCATAATATATATCGTTATTAATAAGAGATGCTAAAGTTCAAAAAATGAATCTTGTATTCTGATTTGAATAAAATTATTTGAATAGTATACATACTCCTACAATGGAGAATTAAAGACTATCCAAAGGTTACTGCAAAAATGATCATTTTCCAAGAGAATGGTATGTTTTAAATATTTTAATAATATTGAAAATGTTGCTCCACACCAAGAACGACTTTTCCAAGAGGCGCACATTCAAGTCCGCTACTATATATAATCCGCGGATTTTGACACGCTATCTTAATCATTCTTTAAGTATCAATAATAAATTTCTATGTTTTATTTACCATCTGACGTCCTCGGTATATTCGGCTGAGCAAGCTCAGTGGGCGATGAATCGTCTATCTCTCCTTCTTCTGTTAGGACATCGTTGATCACTACATGTGTACTCCACGCCAGGGGTTGCGCTAAAACATAAGATAATATACAAATATCCAAATATACATGAAAAAAATATATATATATATATATATATATATATATATATATATATATATATATATATATATATATAAATTTGAACTTACACTCTGTTGAATAATATCAGTATTAATATATTGTAAATAATATATTTACCAACAAATTAAGAGCAACAAAATTCAGTTAGTCAGCAATAACAATCATTGATATAATCTTAATTAATCTCCAGAAAAACTTACTCAAAGACGCCGTACTGCGTCCAAGTGTAGCAATCGAGTCTTCTGCCGGCATCGTTCCATCGGTTGTACCTTCAAAATATTCAAAAAATTAAATATTGTAAGTAGCTTCACGGTGTATCCTGCATATAGCAGGGTAGGCAGCGGGAACCTAGGGGTAACACTTAGTTCCCCACTTTCAGTCTTTGAGACATTTCGCGTTGAGCGGCGGAACTCAACGCCGCGCTTTGTCTTGTTACCAGCGCTATGAAATAGAAAATATTTAATTTTTCTCGAGTGGGATTCGAACCTACAATCATCACCGTCAATATTGTACCGTATATAAACTAATGAGGTAAGGCAAATAATTAAGAGAAAAGTCATGTTTGAAGTTAATTTAAAAGGAATTAATCAAAAATGTATTTTACCTGTTGACATTTTATTAAGACTAGCGCGTTCTAAAGCTTCCAAAGCTCCGAGATAACGGGTTAGATTTCGACACGACTGCTTATCAGGCAATTTCTGTAATAAGTTCAAGTTTATATATAATAACTTTATATATAATAAAATATAAATAAAAATAGGCAGTACGAAGCAAATTGGTAACTTCATAGTTTTGAATGTTTTCACACTTCTGGTCATAAGTTAAAAGTTAAATTTTTTGTTAATATTTAATGTTTTATTTAAATATTGTAGTCTTATAATATAAAAACAATTTTAAATTTCAATATGTTCCACATATATGAACTTTAGTTTTGATCTCAAAATAAAAGCACATTACACGATTTAAACAATGTAATATAGCTTATAGTTATCTTCGATATACGGATAAAAAATAACTTTGAAACAGTAGTCCCTGAGATTAACACATTCAATCAAACAATCTTTTCAAGTTTATAGTGCTAGTATAGAAGTCTTGCAGCACTGACCAACGCCAGGTCCCTCAGCGTGGCGGCGAGGCCGGCGGCGACGCGCGCCTCCCGCGGCGGCGACAGCAGCGCCAGCATGCGGCACGCCAGCGCCGCCTCCGCGCTCGACGCGCGCCGCACCAGGTACCCGCAGAGGGTGAGCGCCATCGTGCCCTGGCTGTCTAGTAACTGCGGAAAATAAATAGAGAGATAAACAGAGAAAACCTAGTTATTTTAAACTCCGTTCTTGGATATTGCATATCATGTCTACCCGTAACCACGAATTACTGTAAAATGTCCCGAATATAGGGTATAAAATATACGCCATTAACAACAATATATAAATTGCCAAAAGAAATATTCTAGGAAAATCGCACGATATTGTTACATCACTTCCAAAAGGCCGAAGTGCAACAGAGTTCCAGTCAAGACTTCAAATCTACAAAGAATTTAAGATAAGATCACAAGATAGAGTAAGGTTAGGATCGAATAGAAAAGTTCAAGACATAGACATAATAAAATATTTTAGTCAGCAAAAAGGAGAATGACAGTTGTATGTTAAATGCAATGCAAATAAAATATTGAAGAATTCTGTACCCCTTTTCCTTTAAAATGTCAAAATTCTATCTAAATACATTTCAAATGACTCTCCCAGATCAAAGTACTTTGGTAAGATAAAGTAAAGATATCCAAAATATTTTCTATATCTGTAATGTCACGGCGCCGTGACGAAGTACTGGAAATCATACGTAAATAAATCAGCTCGTATCGATAGTT
Organism: Dione juno; assembly: GCA_037127375.1. Classification (NCBI taxonomy): domain Eukaryota; kingdom Metazoa; phylum Arthropoda; class Insecta; order Lepidoptera; family Nymphalidae; genus Dione; species Dione juno. Next base: position 2,184,702 of record JAXRJS010000074.1, read on the forward strand.
TATGAAAGGAGGGACGTGTAAAAGCCTTTCGGAATTTAAAATTCAAAAAGCATATACAGCCTTAGATGGACACCTATCAGAGAGTTCTAGGAGCGCTAAGTATTACATAACACTGGTAGAACTTTCAGATTCATGCGAAATGTTATCATATTAAAATTAAGAAATGCGCCGAACTGACCAGTGACCAATAAACTGACCAGAAATAGGTTGAGAGTTAATTTTTATTCGGTAGAGTTAGAAGCGCGAAGTATAACGGGCAGATCTTTCTATATTTTTCTTGGCTAAAATCATTGTCAATTCATTTCTAGAACGTACTTCAAATGCAGTACTAGTAGAATAATTTCGGTTTGGTTAGGTTAAGAGAGGAGCTCGGGCAGTGGAGGTTAAGCCTACACCTGGTTCTAAGCCCCAGGTGCTCCTCTGAGACCCTCTTCCCCTACAACGCGATCAGTCCGGCATCCGCACGTTGAATCCATGAAATGCTAAGTAGTATTTTTTCTTTACATTAATAATTTGAGAAAGTCGCTGAAAACTAAAGATTGAAGATTGATGTGTAACAGACATACGATGGTTGTAGATTTGTCAGTCGGTTGAAATATTCGATAGGAAATTTCTGTAAAGAACAGAATGTACCTAATCAAGTCACGTACTCCTCGGCTACTACCTAGAATGCGGGAAATGCAGAGAGACAAAAGAAAGAACAAAAAACCAACAGTCAACTATAATAAGAGTGTACACTTGAAATTATTTTTTTTAAGTTTCTATTTCGTTTTGAATAAAAACAAATAATGTCATTAGTTATAAAGTTAGTTCTTTGCAATCTTCAAAATTACAAATTACAATATAAAATAATAACCGTAGTAAAAAAATTAATAAGTATATCTCATCAAAAATCTTTGAAAGTTTGAAAAATGTTTACATTTAAACTAAAAAAATATATAATATATCATAATCATTCAAAAAAAAACATACCTCATGGTTAACTTTAGTCAATGAGACTATAAATCGTACGACCGCCTCCTGGTCTACTTCAGCGATGGGAGAATTTGAAGGAGCATTGGCGAGCGCCCGAAGAGTTGGTAGTGTGGCTTTCTGATTGAAAATTAAACATGTTCATGAAAATAATTAATAATTTTTAATGGAAGCTAAAATAGCATAGCACGTAAACTAACATATAGTTATAATACATTTTTAAATATCACACAAAGGAAACAAAAATATTTTAGTAAACGTATAAACGATACAACAGCAGTAATCATTTAAAATAAGAGGCGGGAGTTCGAGTCTCACTACATTCATATTTTTTATATATCTTCTAAAATTATATAATAGTTGTCGAGTAAAGATAGACGTCACGATATAGTGCGTGACGTCACTAGGAATGGCAACGTGAGTACGGAATGGAGAGAGCAGCAGTTATTTTAGTTTGATGTTTGAACGCGATGGAAAATAGTTCTTGAGTTATTGTGGATTCTCAAAACAATTAGATAAGTAGACGAAATATTAAAGTAATCGTTATTTTGCTAAATTAATGTTCAATGACTGTGATCTTCCATTTTATGCAATTTCATATAAAGCGATTATAATATAATAATAGATTATTATCGATGAAAAATTTAATTTAATTTTTATTTTATTTAAAATGAAATGTTAATAAAAATTAATAATTAAGAATTTAGGCAGTAATTATTTTTATATTAACATTATTACCTGTAATTGTTCTTGAGCTCCTTCTACACTTGTAGGGAATGTTTGGAAGAAAATGCCTATTGTTTGTCGTAGATTATCTTCTTCGACTGAAAATAAAATTAAAAAATTATTCACTTTTATTACTTCTGGATATTTTTTTTAATATAAGCAATAATAAGATAACAATTTATACAAACCTACAATATATTTTTTCATTGCAAAAAATATATTGCTACCATTACTAACTCTACCATTCAGCCAATCTAGGTTGTACTTGCAAAATTTTTTAATTTTTATTACAAGCCAAAAATATATTTATAAAAATATATTATATTTTTACTATTAAATATATAAGTAAGATTATATATTTAGTTTCATACTTTATGCTCTTTCACCCAGATTGGTGACGTTACGTACCTTCAAACAATATCATCGACAATTTATCTTTCATTTCATTTCATACGGTTCATACGAAGTCTCCCCCAACCTATATCCACAAATCACTCTTGTATCACAACATATCATATATGTTTTTCTATTCTTTCATCATTCATCACCTAATACCGCCCAAACCACCCAAGCATATTGTTGCGCATGATTTTAATTTATTGCAATAATAAATAATAATATATCTTACCTGTAGCAGGATTGAACCACAATAGTAGCAGTCGGCTCAAAATGGTCGGTGACTCGAGATGTCCGAGGTATATTAAACGACATAGTCCTTCGACTATTATGAGTCTGTATGTTGCACACTGGAAAATTATGTTTTATTGTTCACAATAGCAAATCTAATAACTAACATATATATATATATATATATATATATATATATATATATATATATATATATATATATATATATATATATATATATATATATATATATATATTTCTATGTCTTAAGTTTTCTTCATATTTTAAAATGTAATTAGAAATTTGTACTATTTTATACTCGTAAAGAATACTCACTGCACTATCCATTATCTTCAAGAGTAACTCTATAACCGTACTATGCGTTGGAGACAGAGATAATGCTGATTCTGATATTGTTCCTGAAATAAGATATATATTTGGTTATAAAGGCTAAAGTATAAAGTGTCGACGAAGTAAGTGTCCTGCGTCCATCTGGGAGCTGAAGTCGTGGATGTTTAAATCCTAAATAAGGATCAACATAATTATTCCTTTGGTGCGAGCGGACAAAACGAAATAAGTGTTAATTGCATAGAATGGAGTACCTAACTTCACCCTTTTTCCAGCACACGAGTTAAGGTACTCTGCTTTTCCCTTTCCTAATAATTTGAAAACGTCTTTCAATAATGGAGAAATAAAAATAACAATTTCCTCGATTAGGTGTCAAACACAAAACCACAATCATTTACAGACAGACGTCCCACTGCACCACCAGAAAAAATAATTTACCATCAGCATCGACAGCGTCTACAGAATGTCTCGTATTTCTCTTCTTAATGGCGGTTTTGGATTGGTCCTGTGCACTTTCGTCCTCGAACACGCGCGCGCCGTGCACGCACAGTAAGTCCACTATGCATTTTAGTACTGTTGTCACTGTTGGTTCGTTTGTCGTGTCTATTAGCTGGGGAATGAGAATTTATAACTTTTATAAACATAAGCTATAGTTGGTAATAACCAGATCGTTAGCAGCACATCATAATATTTTTCTTTTTCATTATTTGCAGTGTTTATTAAGATATTTTTAAAATTGTTCATTTACTAAATAATTAAATTTATTTCATGTTTAAAATTTACTCGTGTTCATAATTCGCGTTTTAAATCACCAGAGGATCTTCATAATTAATAAAATTTACTAATACATATATATTTTAATAAAACATTTAAATTACTTACATTAGCAAAGAAGAACGCTTTATGATCTTTAGCAAAATCTTTATCCAGCATCCCATATAGTGCAACGGTCTCAAGGGCATTGTCTAGCAGTTGTGGGTTTTGGAATATTTCAGCCTAATGACACATAATATAAGATAATATTTAAATAAATACGAATATGAGAATAAAAAATGAACATAAAAAAAAACAATTTCAATAATCTATAATATTCTTATTTATAAAAGAGATATGGTTCAAAAAGATTATTTATTACCTCTAGTTCAGAAAATATCATCTGCAACATAGGTGTGATATTTTTGAGTTGTGGTGTGTCTAGAGCACTATTCAATATAACTAAACATTTGTTTAACATTGCTGCGTCACACTGTTTTTCCTTTATTGTCTGAAAATATATAAACTATTTTAATATTTATATAAAGAAAACATTAATTATTAAACCATAATTATTAAATAAATAACTTATTGAGATTAAAACTAATAACGTACAGGCATGGGTTGTGGCGGTGGTGCTTTAGGTTGTGATGTCAGTTCTTCTAATTTTTGTTGAATATCTGCAACCTGAAAATAAGTATTTGCACATGCAAAAATAAAGACAAATCTGTATGTGTGAAAAAAGCTTTAGACATGTTAATAATTCGCTAAAGAAACACAATAAGAAATGGACTTACCTTAGCTTTACACTCAGCAGCGAGTGCATAATTTTCGTCCCTCACAGCTTCCTCTTGTGCCTCTATAGCTACATTGAGAGACACGCGCAGTCTTGCTCTCTGAAAAAGCATTTATTTTATTTTAATTTATTATGTTCCACAATTCCAATATTTGTTAAATACATCTTTTATGTAGTTTTACAACGTGCATCATTAGTTTCGGGCAATAAACACACAAAAGAATTAGTTTAGCACTTATATTCTAAGTTCAAACAAGGTGGAGAGCAGAGGACTGGGTAACGTAGCTCTCTTCTCTTGTTAGTTAGTTAATCTATATAGCTCTCAGTTAAATACAGTAGTAAGCATTAAGATTAAATATAGTAGCTTATATTCATTTGATGATTCAATATTGTTTGTAAAAGTCTATTTAAATTAAGAATATTTTGAATTTGAATTTGTGTACTACAAGCAAATTGTAAAAATATGTTTGTGTGGGATGTCTATTGATAGTCTATGTTCCTATATAGGTATATTAAATCTCATTAATAGTTTCGATAACCCAATGTGCCTGAGGCCAGAGTTGTCTCGGTCACTTAGAATATATATCATAAGCCATACACAATACTTAGTTATTTATATTTGACAACAGGTGCGAAGTCGTAGATAAGAGCAAGTCACGATTTAATTTATAGATAGCAAATGTACCTGTAACTTAATTTCAGTACAATCAACTGTCGGTGGAGGCACCGGTTCCTCCTCAGCCTCGGGCGGCTCCCGCAAAGCGTTCACCATGCCACATATAACCTCTATACGGAGAGCCACTTCTGGGATCGCCAGCTCGAGGGCCGATACAAATGCACGTATGACATCTGAATTTAGGGGGCCGTAATCACCTGCAAAATTTATTTATATATTTTACTTTTATATGAAGAAACAAAATCCACATTAAGAAAGGATATATATTTTATAAATCGTATAAAATTTAAGCTTTGAATCGTACAAAATGTTTTAGAAAGCAGCTGAGGGCAAATTTGTGTACGTTTTCTAAAGTATAAATCTAGTTATTACAAATTTCATTTTAAATTTTCTGCTTGTTTGACACGTTAATGTAAATAAAGCTAGCTAAGACCAGCAAAATGAAAATTCCTACAAATTATCATTTTCAAAATCCATAATATAATTTTAAATATTCTTATATGTGAGATTTGAACCTATAACATTCATTCCCAAGCAAAGGAGTCTTAATTGAATCACAATAGTACTAAAACTATACTAATTATTCAAAATATGCGTAATTTATTTGTATTTTAAAGTAACTTAAGTTTTGATATTAACTCATAAAATTATTTCATTAGTTCATACAAATGCAAGAATAATTTATGATTTCGAGTGGAGGCCGATTTCACAACTATCACGTTTACAGTCAGACGCTGTCCAGCTCACGACTGTCACGGCTGTCCTTTGTTATAAAATAAATCTGAAAATTTAAGATAATTAAGTTAATTTAATTTTACCAGTAAGCATATCAGTAACAAGCGTTTGCAAAGCAGTCCGGCCAGCGGGGTCACTCGCGTCGTACACACGCAACATTGAACCCAGCTCCTGTAGCACATACTGTCTAGTACTGAACCCCACCGGGTCTTCCGTTTCGGAGGGGCATGGCGATTCGACGATTCTAAAAGATGATAGTTGACGAATAGGTTAATAATTTTTATCCTCGTATTAATTATACAAAAAAGTTATATGCGAGTTATTTTTGGCAGAGCAGAAAGCAACAACACCGACACACACTGTTATGTTATCAAATATATATATATATATATATATATATATATATATATATATATATATATATATATATATATATATATATATATATATATATATATATATACATAATGTAAACCGTGGATTTGGTGGTCTGATGGTTTAGTTTTTTTTCTGATTACAGCAAGTAAGAAGAGTAAAGGGAGAGTTAGATAATCTTGTGTACAGTCAATTAATTCAATTAAAGCAGTCTGACAAGTCAGCTAGCTTTTTGTAGTGTCAAATACGATTTGATTTTTATTAAATATATCATATTATCATGGTGGAGTGCATAATATCTCTTCAAATATTATCTTTTTAGGTTGTAATTGAAATAGGTTGATTTTACTGCCCTATTACAGTATTTTCAGCAAAATAAAAAAAATTACAGTCATTTTGAGTTACGTCATAGTCTACACATAAACATTAACATCTAAGTTTAAGTAACAATGATTGCATTACAATTCAAATTAAACTTACGCTCTTATATATCCAGTTAGTACAACGAGATCAGGTAATACTGTCTCTAGAGTTTCATCATCTTCTATTTTCTGCAAATGTTCCGCAAGATGGCGCCAGTACCAAGTCGTTTCCTTATTAAGCTTTTCAGCTGGTATCAATCTTAACGTTTTGTCTGTTGGTAGCCATTCTAGCAATTCTGATATTGGGAGACGTCTGTTAATATATAAAAGAAATATTAAATAAAAAAAATTAAAACTTTACCATAGTGTGTAAAATACATAGGGAATTTCGAAGATGGTATTAATAGGATAATTTCAAATTTGGCAAGGTGGAAAAAGGAACCTTAGACAGTCGAACAACATTAATGCATTTTAAAAGGATTCCTAATGCTACATTTGGATGTCAAGTCCCAGGTACTTGCTTCGACCTCTCCTTGCAGCGCGTTGGTACACCGTTGGCATGGTGTTTTTTTTAACTTCACATTGTATATACCCTACTACTTAGGACAATATGTTCCCTATTTTCTGGTCAGCTAGAGAATTAAAATACCCACGAGCATCCCGCTCCGCCGCGAAAGTTTCCTCTCTATATAAAAAAAACTTACTTAAACAGCGACTCCAGCAGTTTCCCTGCGACATACTGGGAGTCCTTAGCATCATGAGCGTTATCCAATCTGATAGATTTTAGCAGATCTATAATATTCCCTTGGAAACTACTCAACCAACTTGGTATGACAATCTCTTCTACAACGCGACGAACACGTGTGCTACGCTCATTCAGACCAACCTGGTTTAAATAAATTGTAACTTACATTATTGTGCGAAATGGGTACACTGTTAAATAAATGAGATTGGTGCAGATTCAACTCTTTTTAAAGCAACGTATTTGTATTTATAATATGGGTAAACTATAATGGGTAAACTATATGTTACCCATTTCATTTTGCCTAAATAAGATGTGGCCCGGTATGCAATATTTATAAAAATGTGGAAACCTGATGGATATTTTTTATGATTTTTAACTAGATTCTATATTATAAATACGAAAATAAATTAGATATTAGAAAAAAATTGTTATTGATATCCGAAAAAATTTGTTGTAAGAATTTAGAGTTTGTATTATATGTTAAAATATTAAACATTACTTCAGCTAAACAACTTAAGCAGGGAGTGGCTGAGATAACAAGGAAGCCGTGTATTCATGTAATAGATTCATAACTATCATTACTACACATAAAAAGCCATATTCACCTTTAGTGTAAGAACACGTTGTCTAACTCGTAGCTGTGTCACATTAATAGCAGATATATGTAGGAAAGCAGCTCGACGCACTGCTTCATCGACATCGCACAGACGCTCGAGGACGAAGGGCACGTTGCGCGTACATTTCGCTATTGACATTACTATAGCTCTAAAAATAGAAAAAGAAAATTGAAGACCTCTACAAAAAAAATAAACACCAGAGGTAATAGAGAAACATAATCTTAGGTTTAATGATATGTTATATTTGTCAAATGGACTATCCTATGATAAAAAATAATTCTATAATCCTAATAAAGAATTCTTACTTTCTAAAATTAAGATACCATTTATATTGATTTGTTTTATTTTGACGTTTTGTGTTTTGTTGTGTCTGCAATAAAGTATAAATAAATAAAAAATATTTAAGATGTTCAACCTATATAATGTTAGTATATAAAAGCAGATAGATAAGCAAAAAAGTTGGCTTTAGTTGCATTCAGATTACCTTCTAACAGAAGAGCTTGGATCACAACTCATATGGAATCGGTATGCCCTTGTAACTTCATCATCTGGTTCCATAGGGTTTTGTAAACGTTGCAATGCCAATGCAGCTCGACAGCGAACTGCACCACGTGTGTCTTGAAGGCGTTGCATCTATAATACAATATTTTTTTTTAGCTTCATGTTTTATCCTGTAATATATTAAACATGGTAGACAGAGAAAACGTAGGAGGACTAGCGGAACTCAACGCCGCGCTTAGTCTTTATACTAGAGCGAGGAAATGAAATAACGTATTTCCTCAAGTGGACATCGAACCCACAACCATCGCGTTTACAGTCAGACTCTCAGCCGTTGCATCATAGCTCTACTACTGAACTAGTTAATGAAATTAGTTATATAAATAAAACTATAAAAAAAACATGCTAAAGGAAAACAATAACATTTTTTTGTCTTATTTGAGTTAGCTTAGATTGATAGCTCAACCTGATGGTTGAGCTTAAAAAATATTGCCCCAGCAATGAAATTAATGCAATTTAAATGTAATTCCATTTTTCCAAGAAGAGATTCTCCATGACCATCATATTTACAGTAAAACATTGTTGACAGTGTGAGAGAAACTAAACCCAATTAGTATCTCAAAAATATTTTAGGTATAATATAGGTAAAGTGGATAGATAACTTGTAATACATAATTTGACAATCAGGAATTGGAACAAGGAAACCTACATATTAATTTGCTCATTTCAATTGAATATGTAGAGGGTACCTTGCAAAAAATTAATACAAGTTTCCATAACTTATCATATTATTATGTGGTATACAATAAAGAGATCTTACCATAAATATTTATTGATATTGATTTAATTAAAAAATGTGATTAATGTTGAAATTCAATTAATCATTATGATTAACTATCATAAAATATGCATTATTATAAAATATCTACCTGTGATGCAAGTAGCTTATCACACAAGTCATCATCCAAAGAGGCATCATCACCAAGAGCTGCAAGTACTGCTGCTAACAGTTGACTTGCTCGGTATCTGACTGATTGACCAGACACACATTGACACTAAAAAAGTTATAAATTATGTATGCTACATTTAATACATATTTCATAACTTTAAATAAGAAACAAATAAGGTACTGACAAAGTAACAAAAAATATCAAAAGACAAAATATACTTACATCAAAAATAATTTCAAAAATGAACATAAGAAATTCTTCTTCATCATCCAGTGATGTGCAAAAAGAAGCTACAAATTGAACAACACGGTCTACATTCGCACTCGTATCACCAAAAGTAAATAAATAATGTAAAGCATTTTTAAAACTTTCTCTAAAAAAATCTTGATCAATCTGTAAATAAATTTTTGTTTTAATAAATGTATAGGTATAAGAGTTTTCATTCCATTATATGAAAATTTTATTTTTACCTTTTTGTAGAGTTTTGTCAATTCTTTTATATATTTTTTGTGTTGAACTACATTATATTGAACATTTTGAAATATTTTGAACATAGTTGAATTGTTGCGCGGGTTTGGCTTTCCAACCGCTGGTTGTACATCCACATCAGTGGGTGCCATTTTATAGGCGAAGCAGTTAAGTTTATTAACTCGAAATTCTTAAAAATAAATCCGCCTTTATTTTGTAAATATATTTATATTACTAAAAAAACTAATACCAATGCATAACGTAAACAAACCAAAACTGTTAATTTAAAATTGACGTTGATTGCAAAGGTTGCCATATCATATCCATTATCTTTAATATACTAAAAGTGTTTTAGAATTTAGTGTTTTATGTTGTTAAGAATTTTTATAACCTCTTTTAATTCTTATTGTAGTCCAGAAACCGGAATAACAACCGGTTTAACTTCGAAATTCTCCTCTCTTCTAGGAATCTTCGTTTCTTTTTATTACACTACATATAAATAGCAAAAAATACATAGAAAATGTGATATTTGTAAAAAATGTGTAATGATAGTTTTGATACAAGCTTGGTGTCAAAATATAGGTTTAATTATAACTAACTATCTCTCGCTTAATTGCCCTGTTTTGGTTTTTTGATAATATACTATATATATAAACGCTCTAGACAATTGGGCTACAAGTACGTTCATAAAATACAACTTTTAAGTTACGGAGTCTCATCATTTACAAGTTCAAAAAATGTCCACTAGTAAACATCAAATTGAGCTCGCTAAAATAGCGCTAGTGTAGCTAGTGGAAATGATGAATTAATACAGCAGTTTTAAACAGAGTGAAGTGTGCTTAAAAAAATTAATAGTATTCGTGATTTGTGTTTTAAAAAAGTATAATATACTTTTTTTTGCACACAAAAAAACAAGTCAGAAATATTAAATTAAATTGATATTTACAAATATTTACGTAGTAAAAGGGTTTCTTAACTTTTAATTTAGTCCAATCACATTTTAACAGTGTAAGACACTGTTTTTCAAATTCTTCCCCTTATTAATGTGGCGCTACTGTAATATGCTCCCTTTCAGCAAATATTTTTTAATATACTGAATTGGAACTCCTTAAGTTCAAAATAAAAATAAAATGTTTATAATAATATAAAACGTCTGTTACTGAGTGACTGATATGTGATAGACGCACATCACGCTCTAAGTACCTAGCTTAGACAACTGAAATTTGGATACAATTATTGTTTTAATCTGATCATATTGTGTATAGACTATAAATATTAATTATTTTGTTATAGGTGATGGCTATATTTATAACTGGACCTCTTTTAAACATGCATTCTTCCTAATGTGTACTATTTTTTTTTCTACCGTACAACCTCCTTCGTGTGTTCTTCATACAACGTGACATTGGCGAAGTGATTTGTGCTCAACTGGTACGTTCGGAATGCCATAATTTAAAAACTGAACTGATTATTGTTTACAAATCAGTTTGTTGAATAGTTTACATTAACATGTACTACGGTTAGCAGATCGCGTTTGACATAGGCAACACACGATTTGCAAAGCTCTGTGTTTAAAATTTATTTTTCATTGGTTACCTCTTGTATTCTATGTAAATTATTGTATAATAGACATTAGTTATTCAATAGTGTATTATAAATAGTCATAGAAGTAAGTTTTGTAATAATTATTTAGTTTTCATCGGGAATATGTGTCATATTTGACATCGGACATGGACAAAAATCCGGAACCGGATCCGCCTGATCCGGGTGAAGTATTTTATACTCCTGACTTTCCTTCCGACTTTCCTTCCAGTATTTCTAGAAAACGACACAATGTTGACCACAATGTAGGTCCTTTAAAAAAACCATATTAGATCCAGCAGCAGCACAACCCATCAATCCAAACAACTTTTGTCAACCATTCTTTTGATGACCTGCTCAACTTTTATTGTGACTCAGATTCAGGTCCTTATATTGTACATGTCTCTAGATTGGAGTCAGAAACATTATCAGGACTTAACGATGAGACCTCTCAAATTTGGTGAATTTCTGTTTAAAAATAAAATTGAAAAAATTAATAAAGATGGAGTCAAAAGCATAGGTAGAAACAAAATTAGTGTTGAGTTTTTGTCTGCTACTGTGGCTAATAACTTTATGATAAATCCGATTTTAACTACATACAAATATAAAGCCTTCATTCCATCTTTCAGTGTTACGCGTATGGGTCTGGTACGAGATGTGCCAATTGACTGGTCGATGCAGAGCTTCGCGGAGAGCTTGGAACTTCCTTCAGGTTGCGGCCCAGTTTTAAAGGCTAGAAGATTGAACAGAAAACAAATTGTGGATGGAACCACTAATTGGGTTCCACAATTGGGTTGGGTTGGACACAATCTGTCGTATTGACTTTTAGAGGCCAATTTTTACCTAAAACATTTTTCTTGTTTTTCAATTCACTTGATGTGGAAATTTACAATCTACCAACTATTCAGTGCAATAACTGCTGCAGGTTTGGACAAACTAAAAATATTTGCAGATCAAGACCAAGATGCTTCAAATGTCCTGAAGCTCACTCTGGAGACTCTTGTACTATTTCCAAGGTTGATGCATTCTGTATTAACTGTTCTGGTAATCATTTTGCTATTGATTCAATTTGCCCTGAAAACGCAAGACAGCGATTGATTAAGAATGTAATGTCTCAGGAGAACATTTCTTTTTCTCAGGCTTCTTCACAGTTCCCTAATTCTCGTAGGCCTTATGCTGAGGTGGCAAGAATACAAGCTTCTCAGATCTCTCCTCCTTCCATTCAACATCCTTCAAAAACCTCACCTCCCCCAAAAACTCATTCCGCAACCTCATATAAAAAAACAATTTTAAAAACAGCTCGTCCTCACTCCCCAAAATCATTAGGTTATGATAAAATTTCTCACAACAATATCATTTCATTATGCTCATCTTCTCTTGGCAATGGCTGTGCCATTGATCCTTCCTCATCCAGTACACCATCAATTGATCAACTTTTATATTCTCTTTTAATTTTATTAAAAGACCGACTGTCTCCTATTCAAAACAATAAATTACCGAACAATGCTGCTCCTAACTCTTTGAATGCTCCATCATCATCATTCATTTCATCTTCTTATGGAATTAATAAAAATATTACAGTGGAACTGTAAGAGCCTCCTACAAAGAAAACCTGAAATCATTCACTTCATCCAGTTACATAGACCCGTTATTCTTGCCATCTCTGAGACTTGGTTAAAACCTGGTATTCGTTTTCGTATTCCGGGTTATTCTTGTTTGAGAGATGACAGGAATGATGGGTGCAGTGCCAGACTGCATTTTTGATCAGTCGCTTAGTCTCTTTTTCACGTGTTCCCATTCTTTCTCATAGCCCTTTAATTAATGTTATAGCTGTTAAAGCCTTTAATTTAATTTTTGCATCTTTTTACATCCCGCACCCTCACTCTTCCCTAGCCACAGATATTCTTCTTATTTTAGCTAGTTTACCTAGGCCACTGGTCGTTGGCGATTTTAACTTCCACCATACGGCCTGGGGCTGTCATTTCTGTGATAGTTTTGGCCTGCAGTTATTAGACATATTTGATAATTCTAAAATCTGTTTTATTAATGATGGGTCACCAACACGCAAAGTTTTTTATTAGATTTAACCCTTTGTTTAACCCTATTTTAGCTTCTTCCTTAAATTGGGAAGTTCTTTCCTCATCTTTTGGCAGTGATCATTTTCCCATTATTATTTCACTCTGTAAAAAAACATCATCGTCTCCTACGTTTACTTCTCAATTGCCTTTTCGGTTGAATAGAGCAAAGTGGTCAGTGTTCTTTATTTGTTGATTCCCATCTTTGTAATATACCCATTGTTAATAACGAAAATTCCATGACCTGCTACGAACATTTTATAACTATTTTACATTCTGCAGCTAATATCAATATTCCTCGTAAACGAAGTGTCCGTAAATTGGTATCTTCCCCTCCTTGGTGGGATGAAGAATGTTCTACTGCCATCAGAAATCGTAAGTCTGCTGAACGCAACTACACCCAGTGTATGACTTCTTCAAATTTTATAATTTATAAGAAAATAGCAGCCCAAACTAAAAGACTCTTTAAATTTAAAAAGAAATTGGGTTGGTTACGTTTTTGTCAGTCACTACATCCTCGTACTCCGTCTTCTACAATCTGGAAATCGATCAAAATGTTCCGCTCCTCTCTTAGTGATTTCTTGTGTAACATTTCATCTAATGAGTATCATTGGCTGACAGATTTTGCATGTAAGCTAGCTCCTCCTTACGTGCCTTACTCGGATTGCTTTAGTCCTTTCCTCTCTACACACATTGACGTATTGGACATTCCCTTTTCTATTAACGAACTTGAGTGTGTCTTGAATGGCTTATCTGGCTCTTCCCCGGGAGAAGATGGTATTCCCTATTCATTTCTAATAAATATTAGTAATTCTGCAAAAATGGTATACCTTTCTATTGTTAATTCTTTTTTAGAAGCTGGGTGTGTCCCGTCATCCTGGAAAACACAAATTATTATCCCAATTTTAAAACCTGGGAAAGATCCGAAGGATTCTTCTTCCTACCGTCCCATTGCCCTGTCGTCCACGGTATGTAAAGTTATGGAACATTTGTTAAAAAATAGACTGCGTATTCACTCGTAAAGTGAACGTGACACTTTACCGTACTCACTCGTGACCTGATTTTGCGATGACACGTCTGTCATCGCAAAATCAGGCCATTAAAAAAAAAAAAAACATGTACTACTTAGTACTTTAATGATTTTTGTAGTAATTTTGGGAATAATACATCTACGCATTTAAATAAAAATAAAGTGTCTGATGGTGATTTCACAATAAGTGTGTTTTTTCAAGTGTATATAATTATTTGTGTATATAAGTGTATATAATATATATGTCTGTCTTTGCATTTGTCAGCGCTAGTCTCTGGAACAGCTGAGCTATTTATATGGAACTTTCAATGCACAACTTAGAAGTTGTGGAGTAAATATAGGTTTTTAGGCATATTGTATTTTTATTCTGAAATTCGCGCGGTATCAGGATTTGCGCGGGAGAAACGTTTACCGCCTACCGCCCAAATGAAATATTGCATATAAAAGGATGATTTTAATATATATACATAATTTTTCACATCCAAAGTGATTCTGAAGAAAAAATACCGTATAGGTATGTACAGTGAATTTATAGATAAACGAATGCTTTTTTTAATAGTGGAAATTTAATCATTATACTTTTACGTTTTATACCGTTTTATTTTTACGTCTCATTATATTTTTAATTGTAATATCCCTATAAGATATAATAAACATACACATATTATACATATTGACGAGAGATTTATATTTCTTCTTTTAGGTATTAACAATCTCTTCTTTCGGATATTTGACACAAAGCTATAAAATAACAGATATCGAAGTCGTATGTGACAAATATTTATTGCGTAATTAACATTATACAAAGTACATATAGCAGGAATTAAGAGAAGCATAATATTATTAAAAAACGATATGTGCTTATATACAAGAAAAGCAATAAAAAAATGAACATGGCTGAACTGTTTCAGATTACGATAGATTAGTTACTAATTAACATTTATAAAATTAAAATAATCTGTTTTTAATTATTTAAAATTTTAAATAGGTAGATAAAAAACTACCTATGAATATTTAAATTAATTATCTAGCTACAATCTAGATAGGTATATTACATTACATATGATGGTAATTATTGTATAAAATATTTTTTATGAGTATTTTTTGTTTAAGCTTGCATGAAATCAGTTTTTAAAAATTGTTAATGCTTAATAATAGCATAAAGTAGGTAGGTTACAAATATTTATATAGTAAGATTATAAGTCAAATGTAAAGAACATGTCCCTATTATTTTAAATGTTTAGGTCATTATAATTACAAAGTAATTATTATACCTACTTAAGAACGTAAATTAAAAGCGATATATAATAACTATTAAACTTAAATTAAAAAAGCTGCACCAAAGCTAAGTGACGTGTAATTCCATTCAACTCTCTTAATCTAAATCTTCAATAAGTGAATCCAATTCCTTTTGGAGGGTAACAGATTGTTCTTTCTGTGTCAGTACATCGTCTTTTAGTCGATCAACATTTGCCATCAAAAGTGTGTTGCCTTTCTTTAACGCGTTAACTCTTGTCTCGTGTCTTTTCAAACGCATGGTAAGATTGTCTTTCTTTTTGGGTAAAGGTGCATCCTGAAATAACACAGTAAATTCCTTATAAAGTTAATCATCTAATAGTCAAAATAAAATAGTGCCCTTGTGTTACGCAACGCAATGATTTAATATGAAACATTATTACAAAATCTTTAAAAAGTTTATATAATTTAAAAAATCTCACCTCTGGCTCGCTTTCGCTTTCAGTTTCACTTTCAGTGTCTTGTTCAGTTTCGGTCTCTGTTTCCTCTTCTTCTTCGGATTCACTCTTCTTTTCTTCATCGGAATCTTCATCTTCATCGTCCTCCTCGTCATCATCAGAACCAACTTCTTTCATCATGGCCGCCATTTTATCTACTTCTCGTTTCAGCTCCTTAAACTTACGCTTTTCGTCTCTGTAAATAATTAGTTTTGTTTAAATTTAGTTTTTTATGAGAAATTAGTCTATGTGTAATAAATTTAATTTTTATTATTTTGGTTCCTATATCTATTATATTTAAAATAATATTATTATTCCTTTGAATATATGTAGTTCTACATGTATTGAAAATAACAATAATCTGAGAAACTTAAACAATTATAAGTATAATCTGTGGTCTTGTGACTAAATTGCCTATACAAAAAAGAAATTGTAACCAGTGTCTTAAGACACTTAAATCTATATAAGAATATAGTATTACGATATAAATATAAATAATAAATAAATAAAATACAATGTTTACATATAATAATACTAACTTTAGACACGCTTGTTGATTTTTTAGAGCCATCTTGTAACCCATTCTCTCTCTCTTCATGTTGTCTTGTTTCTCCTTTAAATGTCGTATTTTGTTTCTCATATTGCGGATTTCTTTTTCTATTCGCTTTTGTTTCTTTTCTTCACTTTCCTCCTGTAAACGAATAAAAACATCGATAAATAACTAAACACTACTAATCATTTTGTATTAAAATTTCTATTTATATTTATTTGTTTTTATAAATGTAGGTATAATTCTTGATTTGATATTATACTTAAATATCATTGTTTATTTTGTTTTAGAAAGTACTAGCGTAACATTTATTTTAAGTACCTCTTCCTCTTCCGATTCTTCCTCTTCCTCAAAACTGTCATCCTTTGTTACGGAAAGTTGTTTGATAGCATGACTGGAACGTCTCGATCCAACATTTGTTGGAATAATACCCTGAAACACGCCCAACAAATGCTTAAGCAAGGTTTTTCAACATTTTTATTATAATAAGTAATAATGGAAAGTAATAAAAGTTGACTTATAAGTAAAATAAATTTATAAACTTATTTTGCGTATTTTCGGTCCTGAAACTGTTGTAATATAAAAAAATATTGTTATTGATTTTATTAAAGTAATTGTTAATATAAAATATAAAGTAGAATAATATTTTTTTTAGCATACTGTTATTTATACCTTTAGTACGATCAATATTATTTACATTCGCAAGTTTTTTTTTTACTCGGCATGGATATATAGAGTTTATTTATTACCTCAGAATCTTGGTTATTGTTAGTAAAAGCGTTATTAGCAATGTTATTATTAGCATCCGCAAGGTCGCTCTTTAGCTGTTGAGCTTCGGGGCAGTTAACGTCTATGTTCAATAACCTACACTGCTTTAAAAAGTCAAGTTGGCTTTTTTGATAGAAAGACAAAGGCTCCTCTGATTTAAGAAGTTCTTCTATCTTATCCTGTAAATTAGGGATTAAGCAACTGTTAAGCATTAATTAGGTGCAACGAGAAACTTAGTAAACAGATATAGTAAAAACGTACCGAAAGAGCCTGTTCTAATTTCTTCTCTAATTCCGCATTTTTTCTCTTAACTTCTTCTAATTCCGTTAAAGCGGTATCTCTTTCTTCAGCGGCTTCCAAATATTGCTTTTCAATATTATCCGCAGTTTCCTTCGCTTTTTCAACTTCCATTTTTAGATTATTAACTAATCTTTCGTCATATGCATCTGTTACTGATATTACCGTTTTGTGTTGTTCCTGTTTTATAATGGCCCTTTCTCTTGCTAATTCAGCCTCAAGATTTTGTATTCTAGTCAGTAAGCGCTTATTTTCTCTTTCTTGAGCTTCTTTGTTTCTATAATGTACAGTAAATAAAATACAAAAGTTATTTTTAAAATCATACGTGAAGCAGTTAGTCTCTTGGTAGCTAGAACACAAAGAAATATAACAGCCGAACGAAGATGCGTCTCAAAATCCACTTCATCCATTTTAGAGTAACTTTTCTTGAGAGTAACTGACTGACTGACAGATATAAGAAACAGAGATACAGAATCCCTGGGACAATTATATAGTATTACATCACTCCAGGTGATGTAATACTATATAATTGTCCCTACAAGTCATCTATCATCTACAAGTGTAAATTGTGTAGAAATTTCTTCTGTTAAGATCTTTTTTTTAAAATTATATAAGTATTTAATCTTACCAATGAAATACCCAGGAATTGGTAGGCTCTGAAAATGCTCTTTAAGCTTACAATTTGGATGCAAGTTACAGACACTGCTCCGGGCAACTTTCCCTGCAACGTGACGGGCACCCGGCACAGTGTATTCACGTAATGCTAGAAAGTTTCTTCTTTTTACCTTAGTTCAATTGCTAAAAGCTGCTTAGTGGACTGCAGATCATCTCTTACTTTATCGATGTCGTCCATTTCGTCAATTTCTTCTTCTTCAACACCTGGTGGAGCCTATTAAGATCATAATATAGCCAATTAATTATACTTAATATATTGAACCAATATTAATATAATATGTTTAATTTCATAATAAATAATAAATATATTACCTCCGCAATTGATACACCTGACGGAGAAGCAGCTAGATTGGCTTGGGACATGGATTTCTGTACTTGTTCTTCAATAGTCATTTGTCTTCTAAACTTTCTTAAGCCTCCCAAATTAGGCTTACTCCTGTCGTTTGTTTTGACTTTCTTCAATTTTACGCCTTTGTTAATCTCTTTTAGGAGCTCATTATGAGAATTCGGTTTTTCAGATTCAAATATAAACTGATCTTTGTTTTTAACTACTACTGATCGTGTTATTATTGGACTTGATCTGTAATTGTATTACGCACGTTAGACAACTTTAATTAATAAAATTTAAACAATTAAATAAATAACAAATTTACCTATCATTACAAACAACGTGTTTTAATTTTTTTCCTTGTTCTACTTCTTTCATCATATCAGTCCAATCTGGTCGTCGTCGAGGTCTGCTGCGCAGTTGCTCCAATTTTTTAACTTTTGTAGGGTCAATTGGTGCTTTTTTGAAGTCCGGCGGAGGTGGTAGTTTTGGTGGTAGCGGGGGCGGCATTGGTGGTGGTGTTGGTTTCAATAAACCTTTTAAGATAAAATATAGGTGATGAATATTAATAAACTTAAAGTAAGTTAGAGTAATATATGCCGAACAACACAAAATATGCTAAGTTATATGTTGGTATGATTCGTAATATTACCCACCTTCGTACATATTTGATTCCCCGATAACTGTTATAGTCATAGTTCTACTAAGGTCACTGCACTATTGTTAGTTAGAAAGAACTACAGAGTCGTAGTATAATTATCACACCTAATTTAGTTAAAAATTTTGCTGTAGGAAAAAATTAAATGACGTCTTTGTGCTTAAAGAAACATTAGTCCAACAAGTATTCCTGTACACCTGACAGGCGTGCGCGTCAAATGCGGAACCATCTCAGACTATTTTGAATCTGATTTAGACCACAGCCTAGCATAAGAGATCAAAAGGAATGTTAATGAGCACATCTTCAAGGGATATCTTCAGTGAAATATAGAACATGTATGTACATATTATTAAGTATATGCATATTATATCGATTGCATATAATTATCTATTATTTAAGTGTAAATACAAAGAATTGTATTTATGACTAAGTAAATTTAAAGCGTAAGCGTTACAATTAAAGGTTAAATAATAAATGAAGGCGATAATCTAAATAAAATTTAAATTATTTTTGTTCCAAGATCTATTGATAGAATGCCAACAACGAATTCATTTCCGATGTTGTGTTCTTTGATTGATACGCATCTCTAGCCAATAATAGACGTGCTAATATTTAATTCAATCGATATTATTATAGTTACTTTATTAGTTTTATTTTAAAAGTAATTGGGTACTCACTTCTTAAGCTTTCATTTTTAGTTAGAGTGTGTCCTTTGGGAACTTCATTGGCTAAAGTTTTATCAATATTTTCTTTAACTCGCTCATGTAGAGGATCTCTCCATTTCTTAAGCATAACATCATCTTTTGAAGGTGCTTTCTGAAGTGACGGCTTACGAGGCGGAAGCTGAAATTATAAACAATTTTTAATATTAAAATTCGAATTTATGGATCTAGTTACAATAAACGGCACGGTATGCCGGAGTCAAATTATAATTAAACTAGAGATTATGTCCTGATTGGGATTGGGACCAGAAATAATGACATAATATCCGATTTAACTAATGTGAAAATTTAGTTCTGTTTGCGTTATGCCTCCTAAAATAAAATACCTCCTTCTTCTGTTTACTTACCTTGGAATTACTTTTCTCTAGAGGTGGTTTTGTGGCCATTTTTGATTTATCTTTATCTTCTGTATTTAGTTTTTCAGTATCTTTTTCAACTTTTTTGGATTCTTTTACTGTATTATTAAAGGTTTTACTCGATTTATTATCGACTTTTTCATTTGTTTTCGATTTTTCAGTTACTTTAATAGGTTCTTTAACACTGCTTAGAGGCTTAGGAGTAGATTTTTCATTAATCAGGTTATTTGGTCTTGACGATTCATTTTTATCAGTAACTTTTTTGTCTACAATACTAACAGATTTTTCTTTAGATTTGTCATCAATCGTTTTAACACTCTTTAGAATTGGCTTCTCTGGTAATTTTTCAACGATTTTATCGTCAAGTTTTACTTGTTTGTCTATAGTCCTTACTGTTGGCTTAGCAAACTTTGGTTTATCATCTGAGGATTTCGATGTCTTATCGGCGAGTTTAGCTGCCGACGGTTTTACTAATTTTTCTTCTACTTCTACACCAGAAACCCCGTTTTCCGGTTTTTCTCTTATTGTGGATTGTTTTTTTAAAACAGCTGAAAAGATTATTTAGGTACTTTATAATGTAATATATACTTCTAGAGACAGGTTCAATAAATTCTGTTTTCTAATTGTATTTATTTGTAATTTTATATAAATATTCCTATACATATTTAAAACAAGAAAAATTACATAAAATATAATGTAATAATAAAAAAAAATGGTAAAATTTTGGAAACACGTGTTATATGTCCTCGTTTCAATGCATTTGATGGCATTTGCGTACGTAAATAAACATGGCCGCTGCCAAGATGGTGGATGGCCGACCTTCGCTATTTTAGCGCGATTACATATTAGAACCCTTGCGACTATTATATTTTGACAAAAAATCTAAATTGTAGTTGTACAATTGTCACAGCAAGCTACAGATGAACTTTTAAAATCATTTTACCGCGTTAGTTTTCTTTTATATATTATTATATTATTGCTGTTGGCTTATAAATAAGCGAAAGAATGTAATTTAATACAACATTCAAGTAACCGCTTGAGGAGGTAAAGTTTTATAGCTCTACTTAAAAAAGTTTCCAAATAAAATATTTATGAAACAAAACAAAATTTTAAAATAACATTGGAACAGAGTAGGTGCTTATAAATCATACAGAGTAACCCCAACAACTTCGTTTATTTTGTAAAATGTCTGTCCTCTCTAAAAATATCGCCGTCGTTTGCGTCGACGGCTGAGAATATCACGACTTAAACACTTTGTATCGCGTCATAGTACGATTTTTTTCGATTTCTCTTTACATTTCACAATTCATGCCCATTTATTTATATATAACTACATAATATAGTGCCAAATATATCGCTGCGTAATAACTTATTTGTGAAACATGTAATTAAAGTGCAGATTACAATTCAAAATTAACATTAGATATATAGAACAGGTGAAATTAAAATAACCATGTACTATGACATTACCCTGATTTAACATAATGTTGGTACTACTTATTGAATTCAAATTCTTATAATATAGTTATCTAAAGACAATCGAGATAAAACATCCATGGCGCTTAGGTACCTACTCATGGTCGTAGTAATTAATTGAATTATTATATATTTGATAATTTTAAAGCTTTTTAATCTATAATTTTAAGTTTTATTATATATTTAAAAAATAAAAATGATTTTTTATAAATTTGTTATAAATATACAATGAGTGCATTAACCGTAAAAAATTGTTTTTAGAAAAATTTTATAACACCTTACATCAAAACATAAAATAGTGAAACTATCGTAATATTTGCGTTACAAAATAATATTTTTAGTAAATACCATAGAATCTAAATGTTTTAATAGTATATAGATTACTGGTATTTTTTCTCACAGTGTTAATGACTGGAAAATTTCCCTGCGTATATACTTCATCTGTATTCATGTTTATGGTAGTATTCAAAAATATTATATAACTATATGTGTAATTGCTTTTTTAGCAATATATAACTAAAATGCCATAAAGTTTCTCTTTGATTTTTCTTATCAAAAAAAGATTTTTGTTATACCCTAAAACAGTGTATCTACAGTACTCTACAGTGTATCTGTGTGTCAATATTATGATAGATGAAAAAGTCACGATAGTTTCGTATCTAGAACTAGAATAAAGTGAGTCATTTTCGATTTACCAGTAAAATAATATAGGGATAATTAATACCTGTTCAATGTTTCGTCCAAATACAAAGCAGTCAACCAAAGACACTTTAATAATATTTAAAATACACAAATTACTAAGAAGTTTCACAAATATAATTTTCAATATTTCTACCAAAAATAAACACCACACATCACCTCTCCGACTCCAGACTAACAAACTTTTGCTCTCTAGAGCCATACTAAGATCCCGAGTCCCTGCCAAAGTTTCGGGGAGGTGTTGACGTCACATTGTAGAATTTATCAAAGTATATAGATATACATAATTTGTAACTCGTTGAAATATTGCTGTTTCATAAATGAATTAAATCTCAATGTACAAACCATTACCTTCTCTCTTGTCTGTCATTGCGTGCGTCTACTTTCGTTTTCGAAATAAATTCGTAAATATTAGGTACCATGCGATAGGATTTTTTATGCTTATAAAAATATAATTCATAAAAAATATTACGGGTGAACACTGAACAATTAGAAACTAAAGTTCAAAAATTGTTGTTGAATTGTAAACCCGTTGGATGGATAAACCGAGGCAGAACAAAACCTAAATGCCTGAATGGAGTCCAACAAGACCTGAAAACCATTGAACGTAACAAATTGCAACGAGAAAGCCAGGAATAGAGCAAATAAGAAGGACGTTCAGCAACAAGTCAAGGCTGTAACGCCTTTGTTTTACCTATTTTTTATTTCGTTGCTTACATCACTCTTACCTTGCATGGATTGAGATATATTTAATTCAAGAATTAATATTTAAATTCAATATCTACAAGAACATTGAGCGTAGGACCTAATCACGTCGTCCATCTAGTATTATTATTCATAATCACATTTCCCGTTTCGTGTAAATATAGAACAAACATGTAAATACATGTGAAATACCTCGTTTGTTAGCAAATAGGTTGTTGTTGTTATACACTTATACGTTTTTATAGGCATTATTATTATAAATTTAAGTAATTGTCAATTTTATCCACGAAGAAGAACAGAACTAAGAATTTACCATCAGTAAGCATGGTGCGTAATGTACAGTGGTAAAGATTGTAATTATGAAGATTAGCCAGCGACAAATAAAAAAAATAGGATTATATAACAATTGAGATTGATTTACGGACTTTATTTATAGTTTATAAAGTCTATATTTAGAAAGTCCGTAAATAAAACTCAATTGGTAAAGCTTAAAAGTAAACTCTATTTACTCTATTCTTCTATTTATCAATATCAATCGTGTTATATGGGCACTTGGCCACTGAACTAACGTATAAGAGTAGTCTATAAGATTTATTTTAAATACCAAAATAGTTTAAGCAGTTAAATTTAAGCTGCTATCAACAGTTACACTATAATCTTATCTTTTTTTATCTATATCTATACAAAATAAAACAGTAAAATAATTGTCTGTGCACAGAATATTTTTAAGAAAAAAATATGTAGGACGATGTGATAACATTAACAGAATATGAAACTATGATTTTGAAAATTTTTGGATGTATTAGACGGATTTGAATGGAAATTTTTCTTTTACATCTTTTGGATCAGGGCAGGATCTAGGATATAATAGATTTTGAAGCCATGCATACCTGATGCAGAACCATAATAGATCAACTGAATTATGTAATAAGAAAAAATTGTAATGCTGCCATAACAAAAATTATTGATCTAAACTAAAAGGCTCTTTAGAAACATAGCTGAACCTGATGAGCATTTGTCATTGAAATATGAAAATCTAAAATCTTTAACATCTCACGAAGAATGCTAAACCAAGCTAAACTTTATGAAATACGGGAATGACGCCTTAATGTAAAAAGTAATTTGACGAGGAGATTCTCATCAGTCTATCGGCGTTCTATATGGAACATCTGATCTAGAACCAAAATAGATAAGCTATAATATAAATAATTGTTGAGCGTAATGAGCAGTTTTAGCTGTCATGTAAAAATCTAACATGTGGAATACAATCTCATGAATCTTAATAAAAGAGGATAGTAGTCCGTAGGATGGCAAGGATCGTAAAGTCCACTGCAACGGAGTTACTACTAGTGTTATTATAAGCTTATGCTATCAGTTATACTACATATTAAGATATTATTATTACATATTATGTTAAATACATGTTTATAATAATTTTTAAGGTTTAAAACTTTTGTCGACACCTATAATTAATCGTGCAATAGAAATAAATTTATTTTATGTATTTAAGTTTTACCTATAGATCTATATATGATCTATAAACCATAGTTCGTAACTTTGTTTACATGTATCGATTCTCACCTATGTTCCGGCTGGCCGACAGTTGTGGTCGACAATATTTATTTATTTATTTATTTTTTTAACGGAAACATACAGTACAGTAAAATAATTTAAATATAAAACATACAAAATAGAACAAAGACCAATTAAGTTTCCTCAAATTACCAAACACGTACACTTCTTAAACACTAGTTATTTATAAAGAACACAATATATTCCATAATATATAATAATATAAGTACAAAACAATCTAAAACACTAAGAATAAAAATAAAAATAATCACTCAACAACGAAACAATGAAAATTGACTAATGCTAAAACCTTAACTACACTTAAATTACGTTTCTTAATACAATTTTTTAAATTTACGTATGCTAAATTAAATATGTCTAAATCGCAATACTTATAATTAAAACTCTTGCAAGTACGTGACACAAAGTTATTGGAAGCATATATTCTTTTGAATTTAGGTATTGCAAATAAGGGCTTATTTCGTGCACTTAACCTATGACACGCAAAATTAACCTTACTTAGCAGTAAAGGGGAGTCGATTAAGCCAGTTATCTTCAGCTGTTTTGTTTGTTTTCGTTTCCTGGTACCTTGTTAGAGACTTTATTGCGTCCTCGTCTCTATAGGAAATAGCAGTTTTGATGGTGTGTTCTCCTATACCAGTCATGGAACTTTCGTTTGCCCGAGTAATGAACCTGGCGATTGCGTCGTCTTCGGTGTCAGAGTAGTAAATACATTCTTTGGTGTGTCTCGTTATTGCGACGACAGCGTGGGATATACTGTCGTGTATGACACTCTTGTAGGTATTTGTTTTGATGGTCACTACGGACTCGTATGCTAATCCCTGGGCTTTCGAGGGGTTCGCGAGTTTCCCCCCCTTTCATATCCTCTCTTGAATAGGTCCGCTTTCTCTGCTTGCGTATGGACCACGTAGTGGGTGTTGGGGGAGTCTGTTGGAATGGCAGCACCCGATCTTCTTAAGGAGCGAGTAATGAGTTGGGCCGAATAGATTCGATCGTAAACCTCGTTGAGCGCGTAAGTCACGTATATAATCTTCCAAGCTCTTCAGTGATGGTCGTTACTAGGTTTGGACTTATATAGTGCATTTATAAGAGGTTTAATCTATCGATATAGGGCAGTTGGTTATTGTTACCGACGAGCGTAATTGTTTGAGCCTTTGCTAATATGGCTGCCATTACGATCGCACCAAAATGGTTAATTAAGGCCTCGTCCAATATCAGCCTTGTGAGCTTTTCTGAGACACCATTTACCAGTATTGATGCGATCGTACGGATTTTTCTTTTTGCGTCCTTTGTGGAACTAAAGGTGATCTTCCTTCTGAGGTCCTCTGCTGCCTCTGTAGTTGTAGTTGTTACTAAGTCACTGACAGGGATAAAATGCTTGACCACCCAGGTGCATTTTCCGCCCTCAGGTACACCTTTAACCCATTATATTACTTGTATTTCCCATTGGGTCAAGATGTTTGTTAGACCTTTGGAGCTATATATGGTCTGTTCCATACTGAGAATTCTCTGTTCCAGGATTGGGTCATCAGACAATGTCATGTGTCTGGGTGGGATGGTCTCCCTTACGACTGCTGTGTACTCAAGAAGGCATTGCCTATATGTTGTATTGCTTTGCTTGCTGGATTCAGATCCGGTGATGTAACCTGTCCTTTATTAGTAGTTAGTCACTGTACTTGGCTTTTTATCTTTTGGTTTTCTTTCATTTAAAAAGTCCAGATCTTTTCAGCTTTTTCGCTGGTACTGGCTTCTACAGCGTTTAACTTGTTTAGGTAATCAAGCACTTTGAGTGCCTTGGTGAATGGAGATAATCTGTCTCGTCCATCAAATAGTGCAATGTTCTTGTTTTTAATTTGCACTATTTGGCACTCCCAGTCGAATAATTTGATGGTAGGTATACCTTCGTAGTCCGATCTTCTCATAGAGGCCTTGTTGCCCCGAATAGCTAGACCTAGAGAGATAAAGACCCACTTATTCGGTCCTACTATACAGAAGCTAAATCTCAGTCTCTCCCCATCTTCATCCATAAAAAGGGCTATGGGTCTTAGTCTTAGCCTCGGAGGATTGGGAGGTCCATTGAGCAGAAAGCGTTGAAAATTGGATGATTGAGCTGGTGTTTGTTAAGGTTTTGATGCCTGGATGAGTGAGTACCTATTTCCTTGTATATCTTTGATGCTGCTATATTGCTGCCATTCCTGTATTATACTTATAAGTTATGAAATTTCCATATTTTCCCACCGATAATTCAAATATTATTGTTCTAGTAAGTGCCATCACTCTGATCACAGGTAACACTTACCCAATGTGGATTATATAAAAACTATTATGGTCATGTAATATAGCCTATATAAGCTTCCACGATAAATGCTTTATCCGACACTAGATATATTTTTAAATTAAATTTATTATCTCAATCAAGCAAACTCTTCAGTTTTATAATATTAATATGGAGGTATAGATTTAAGGGTTGAAATATGATTTAATCTGAAAACTCAATTGCCACGATGACTATTCTTTAAGTAAGTAATTGAAGCTTTTTGTTATTTCACTAAGAGCAATTGTAAAACAAGCAAAGTAAATCAACAGACGAACCGTGGGCGATGAACGAAAACAGACATTACTCACTATTTGATAGAAATTAGTACGAAGTGCTTTGTCAACATGTACTCACAAGAAGATGCCAGCTGAGTCAATTCTATTCTATAATAATTATTAGCTCTAAATAGATATTATATAAATATATAATGTAAGTACATACAACGCGTGTTTAGTGGAAATAATAAAAGATAATAATTTCTACACTTTATCCCGCATATAGCAGAGCATACAAAGGGAGAGTGTCCTAATGTCTCGAACTTTGAACCAACGAACGTCTCAAAAATTATGCGGAAAAATGGGGTGTCTTAACCCTATTGTGTGTTGAGTGGCGGAACTCTGTGCCGCGCTTTGCTCTTTAACCAAAATGAAATAATTCATTGCTTCAAGTTGAAATTGAACCCACAACCGTACCGTACCGTAGATGCAGTGCCGCTGCACCACGACGTAAATATAATATTATTATATAAAAATATATTATCATTAAATAATAATAAATTATTAGAGATCGGCACTGGCCCACTAGTCGGTTGGAAAGAAGCCGACTAATTGGCAAAGTAGTATAATATTCATGATGTCAAGTCTTTACTGTCCTCCTAGCTTTGTTTATAGTGAGTGTGAGTTCTTAGAGGGAAAAAACATACATTTTAATAAATAAAAATATTAATAAGTAATCAAAGTTTGCATTTAAGTATTACATTTTAATTTTGTAAGCAACAAAGTAATTCGATATGATAATAATATCTCTTTATTGCACACTCAGAAAAACATTCAAAACATAGAATAATAAAAATAGTATATGTATAAAAGGCGGCCTTACTGCTCAAATATCAATCTCTGCCAGGCCTCCTTACGGCAAAAGAAATAGCAAATTAAGATAGGGTTAGGGTGTAATATCCAGTAATTGATAAAACAGATATCATAATAAATACATATAAATAAATATTAGTGATCAAAAGAAACAGACATTAATAGATATATACACTACACAGTATATATGTACGTACATACAAATTTAAATGGAATGAAAAAAAGGAGAATTTTTTTATATTTATGAATATTTGAATATTTTTTATATTCGCTTTGGCTCTAAGTGTGTAACAAACATAAGAAACTTTATTTCACCCATTTTTAATTCTATTATAATAAAACTTATTAATAAAAAATACATCAAGGCATAATACGACAATATAGAATTGTTTTGACGATGAAACCCGAAGACGATAGAGACGAGACTAATAATTTATTATTAATTAAAATTACCATTTTAAAAAAAAATTTAACTTATTTTATTTTTATATTATAATTAAAATAAATAATAATTTCTTAGCATGATAACATTCATAAGTAAGTAAATACGTTTGGATAATGAGGATAAACGTCACACTTTCTTCACTTATTTCTCTGATAAAAATTAGGGGAATAACTCATATCAAGATTATTGTGTTTTTTTTATTATTGAAATTTTGTATGCATCATTAACGTTCATTTCGATAATGAGAAAATTATGGCTTTTTTATCACTGGAATGGTCTTTACAGCGTCACTGGGCGGGACCTCTTCACACTACTACACAATCTTATTGATACTGTCACACAATTACCATTAGTCATCTATGCATCCAAAACATAAGTGAAAGGAATATCAGTCAAAGTAATATTAGAAATTTAAGAATATAACGTTATTTCTTAAAAATGCATCGTAATATTTTTTTTTAATTTTTACTTTTTTTTCGACCTATGATATTATGAGAAAAGCAAATTGTGGAGTAAGTATGAATAAGGAAAGCATAACTTTGCTCAAAACGCTTCGACTATGGATATTGCTTGTGAAATATACCCAGGAGCAAAGTAACGCTCATGTGTTACTTAGGTAAAAAGGAACAAAGTTACCCAGGGTCATACCCTGGCTAACTTTGCTCTTTATTCATAAGTTTTTTGGATATTTGATTTAACTTTCAAAATTCCGTATATAAAAAGAAGAAGAACTTTTAAAATACGTGAGACTTTAAATTAATACATCTGCGTATATTTCGTATTTATTAGTTTAAACAATATTCAAAATACCCATTTTTTGGAGCAAATATTAAAGCAAAGTACCATTCATACAAAGGACCATTCTACGTATTTTACTTTGCTTTGTATTTTATATATATTCTTTGTTTGTACCATAAGTTCAATTTAATTGCCTTTCATAACTCTATAATATATTTCAGCTTGATAACACAATGCGATTTAAAGAAAATGGTCTTGACATACGGACAGACAGAGGATAGACAGGCAGACGGACAACAAGGTGATCTGCTTCCGTTTCGTTCCAAGGGTTCCGTATTTTCCTTTTGAGGTACGGTACCCTAAAAATGTATTTATTTGCTTTAAAATATACGTAACAGAGATTTAACGGTATTAGTATTTTGCTTGTTTTTTTAGGCAGCTTAGGAAACGACTCCCAAACGGAAGCGTCACTATCCATCATTTTATGACAAATCAACTGAATGTTCTACATCACATTTTTAAATAGACTAGCTATTAGATAAATAATTATAATTAAGAGAAATGTCTGAACACTCTCAATTTATATAAATTATTATTATTATAATACAGTTGAAGTTATATACGAGTTAAATACGTATTATGTGTCTGTATTTAATTCTTGTCCAATTAAAAATAAAATTAGATTATAATATTTTTCTTTATTTGTCACATTATTCGGATAGCTAGCTTGAAGCCTGACAACTTCTTTCCTTAAGTGATTTGAGAGTTTTAATAGTTGTTATAATAGTTTAATAATTAAGTGTTTTAATAGATATATCCCAAATGCGCCATGAGATGCTGTCTTTTGTATTAGTTTTTTTTTAATATTTCTATTATTTTAAACTTTACAATAATTTGGGATATAAATTATAAGCCTACGCATTTTAAATTATTATCCAAAATAAAATTGGATAAATTTTAATATTTGTTAAATTAATTACATATAACAATAACTTTAAAGCTTACGTTTCAGTGTTTTTACAGTTGGTGTTGCTGATGAAGTCTCGTCCACACTCTTGGCTGTATTTTCCACTGGTTTCAATTTTTTCTGAGTCCATGGTGGAGGCGCATCTGCGTCTTTGTCTTTCACCCATGGTGGTCTGAACGACTCCCGTTTACTAGAATTATCTCTGCTTACGTTCCCGATTGGCATTTTGTTCTGAAATGTGTGTTTGTGTTATATGTATGTTATATTTGGCAGGATTCCATAGAATTAAATACTTTTTTATTCTGTTTGCACCTCTTTTGTCTTTTTTAAACGTTGATTTATCGTGTTTTAATATATATAGATCAAGTGACGTTTAGTTTTTATATATAAATGCTACATTTATTAATAATAACATAAAAATAATTAAACATTGGAGTTATTACAGCACAAATTAAAACTTAGTTAAGAATTACGCGTATTTTTATTTTATATATTATTTTGTTTGGTTTTTTTCTTAGAAATATCACGTATAGACCTTATCACTATGCTTTCCCTTAAAGCAAATATGACTCGATAGACATTGTCGCGTGAGTTAAAGCTTAAATGTTTTGATTTCTCTTAAAAGTTCTATATTTGTGCCTGAAGTTGATTTGTCCCCAAAGTAGAGATATGAAAATAATGGAATCCACAACCACCGCGGTTACAAATTCCAATAATTTTATTCAAACTAAGAATACATGAACATCAATCATTTTTTGAACGTCAAAAACATTATCACTAAATTTAATGCCTCAGACCTGAGAATAACCGGCGCAAATACCTCTGCGGCAAATTTTTAATAATTTTTTTTCAACCAGACATTGTCCCAGGCCAGGCCATTCAAAAGGATAATACAATTGAATTTCCAAAACAATAATATTGAAAATCAGTAACTTTTTCAGTTTAAATAATGAAATTTTGACTTCAGATTAAACTTAAATAAAACGCAACTCTATAGTTAAAGAGCTTAGTAGTAATATATTTTAATCGGTCTCTTCTTTTAATAATATAGTTTGCTTAGTAAAATATCAGTATAGTTTTTATTTAAAAAAATTAGTTCCTTATATTATATTATACATTAAAGTACATTCGTGTCTATTCTGTACTGCATTCTAATTGTTATAAGTTTTGACAATTCACATTTATAATTATAAATAATATAAAAAGTTATTTTACTATTATATCTACTATTTTGGTACATTTAAAAAGTCCAATAGTCAATTTATTTGGCACGATCAAAATGTAATAACATAAATCTACACAGTTTTCTTTTTAATATTTATCTAGATTTCATATTTGACAAGTTTCCTCTTTATTTAAAAATATACAGAAGAGATAAAATTACATTTATGTATATAAATATATTTTTATTTTCTGAAGGATGGCAAAGAACAAAAATGCATTTATCCGCTGACTAAAATAATCTATACTTTGTCTTACTAGGTGTAGACGTGTATTGTGTAAAGTACAATAGCGATACGCACTCAAAGGAAAACACTGAACACCACACTAAAATATCAACTGATCATTATAATAATAAATAAATTTTGGATTTCTATTAAATGTTTTACGAACAAGACATAAGAAAAAAAATAATTAGGACGCGGCGTTGGTCGCGTGTGCTTACCGACTAGCGGAATTTCAGCAGAACACACTGGAACTTATAAATAGGAGAATCGGGATGCTACGTATATTATACATATAGAATGTATAATTCGGGAGCTCTCTCAGCATAATGATATCATGTATACAAAGATTCTATCGCATTCCGTCTGTTGTTCAAATGTTAGATTTATATATATAAATAAAAAAGTAAGTAATATATAATGTTCATTTATTCAACTTAGTTATATAATAAACGTTTTTAATGTATATATATTAATTTGGCGTCACCTAGAGTGAAAGAAAAATACTTTAAAAAAAATACATCTAGTTGTCTTCATACGTTAATGTTAAAAAATAAAATTTTAGTAACTTTAACTTTAATTTATTTAAGATTTTCAAGTGTGTGCATGTCACTTAGATAATACTTTTCATCCAAATTTTAAAAAGGCAACATTTTATAGCAACATTTTATATATTGAAATTTTAAGTAATGGATATTAGACTAATACTACTTCTTTTATCTAAAAGTATTTCATTAATGTATGGATATAAACGTATTATACATGATTCAATGTGACTATTAACAGCGGAAACGTCGTTATCAGAAATTTATCGAGACGGCCGGTCGCGATTTTAAATAAAACGCCGACGTCAGAGCCTCTATTTTTAATGTTCTTCCTGCCTTCTGTTTACGAGTAACAGACATCATTCATGATATAACGAACAACTTAATTAATATTCAATAAAATATGTGTATACTAACTACACGGTCTATGGAGTAGGATCGGTGACATATCCACTGAATACGATGATATTGAATTCATTATCTAAAGGAGAAAAATCTATTTACAGAATAGATTTGACATCCACAAAATATAATTGATTTTCATTTCCCCATTCTGGCAAGACAAATTGCGCCTTTAATATCCAGCACTTAACACGTAATGTATCGTATACAGGCAAATAATTTGTTTCTCACTACAACACTTACATGGAACATAGTAAGTTAGCCTGTACCACTCATTTGGTACCCAGTTTAGAAAAATGGCTTAAATTTAAGTAATTTGAATATTTTGATAATTTACAGATAAATATAGAACCATCGAGTAATAAAACAAAAATAGATTGCCATAAATCATAATAAATATAATATTTTATGTCTGTAAGTTTCTTTCCGGCAATAATATGGCGCCGCATTTCCTGGCTCGCCTTCGTTCCACAATGGCACTCCCTACCGATAGCTACTGAAGTGTAACTAGACATCTTTAATAGGCAATCAATGCTTTGTAAGAGATAAATTGGGTATATACTAATACGGATTGTCGTCATCAGGGCGCAATTATCTGAGAATAAATGATGATTCGATATTTGAATGTCATTAGGGGAAATTCTTGAAGAAATCAGCCTTAGTATGAAAATCAAGCCAAGACGAGTATGACACACACTTTTAGAAAGACTTACGCGTTCCACGTGACCACGTCAATTAGTTTTTATTATTTGATTCCTTATAATACAATACCAGTTTATATATAGTTCTATTGGTCATTAATATCATAATCAGTGTCGTACGAAATAACCCGAAATGAAAAGGTAAATACCCTTATCTATAAGGTTATTATAAATTTAACCGCTATGTCGCTTGAGTTCTCTGTTCAATGCGAAAATGATTAATTAGTTTATGTTAACATGAATCAGTGAGAAAACTTGACTGACAAAATCAAATTGAGAAATAATATTATTATAGGAAAATGTTATGTTAACAAAACAAATTGCGGCCCGCGATTTTGTTTGCGTGAAGTATGAAATATAAAATCGCTTCTTAGTGCTCCCGGGCCACATTCAAAGCCACTAAATGCCAAATTTCAGCATTCTAAGTGTGAAGTTAAGCTCTTAGTACTAAGTTTTAAGAATTACTAAAACGTAATTTGATTTTATAATTTACGTTCAATTATAATTTATATTTCAAAGCTATAGAAATTTGATAAAAAAAATTTCATATACTATTCTAAAATCAATTATAATAGTTTAGATGTTGTAAAAACAACTTTAAACTAGCTTACTTAACTTTGTAATAGCTTCGGTTCTTTCATATATAGAGATATTATCTTTTATATATAGAATAACATCTTGGGTTTTTATATGTCATCGAAAAATTTTCATCGTGCTCAAAAATTTTTACTAAACAACAATTTTCTTATATAATATAGTTAAGTTGATCCATTATAGTTCTAAGTCAGGTGTTCCAGGTCTATTTATTTTATATGTAAATGGAAAGTGCTTATCATGTCAAAACATTTTTGTTTAGGCATTATTATATTCTACTATTGTTCTTGGCATTGTTTCCGTCCAGACATAACAGTTATACTACAAAAAAAAATCATTCAAATCTGTCCTGTAGATGATAAGATGACAAACGGATTAACAGATAAACGAATAGAAAAAAAATTAAAGATTCATATATTTCTATTTTATTAGTCGAGTTTGTTAGAAGTAATAATTACAAAAAACACGTATAGAAGAAAAAGAAGAAGAAAGTAAGTTTCGTTTTCGTTTTATTATTCCGTAGTTCATAAGGAACAAAATAACTCTTCTAGTTGTAGAAATTAGAATTTACAGTATGAAGAAAGGCAAAAATTTGAACATTATAAATGTATATTTATATCACAGAAAAGATCGATACAAATATATATTTATCGTAAGAAATAAAACATTAAATAATATTATTTATAATTAATAATAATAATATTATTATATATAATAATATTATTTATTATATATAATAATATTATTATTAATTATAAATAAGATTATTCCTAAGTTGTAACAAAGGTATATCATTCTTAACAATTTCTCCGGGACATGGTGGGGTCTCGTAGAGTCAGCTTTAGGATGTCTTTGTCGAAGCCCCGTCAGCCAGTCTTTACCAGCTCCACAGGGCGTAATAGAAAACAGATGTTTTATTCTGTTCCTTTCAAGACTCACAAAAACAAATTATAGATTGTACATCAACAAAAAAGCTGTATGTGATTTTTTAAGGCGTTGGTGTTATGATTAAGTTCATTTTTACTGTGACATGTAATTTTTACGAATGTAATTTCACATCATGATTTCAAAATGTAGTTCAAGTTTTAAAAATATGATTTCATAAGATATAGGTATAAGGTCGTAAAATGCGATGACATTATTGAACAGGTAATTATGTGATTTATGTATTTTATTTATAATTAATTATATTTATATTAAATACAATTGAAAGTAAACTTACCTACCTACGGCAAGGATTAATAAAGGATATATATATATATATATATATATATATATATATATATATATATATATATATATATATATATATATATATATATATATATATATATATATATATATATATATATATATATATATATATATATATAATTCCTCTTTAAAAGCTGGGGACCGTTTTACCTCGCGGGATCATTTTGTAGCACTTTCAATATACATAGTCCATATATTTTTATATAACATCATATTTTATATCATGAAACGGTCAAAGCTATTCTGGTAACAAAGCAAAAGGCGTTGATTTTCGCCACTCAACATGCAATGCCTCCAAAGGTGGCAAGCGGGGAGCGGCGTGTCTTAACACTAGGTTCTTTCTGCCTACGGTTCCCTCGGCCTACCCTGCTTTGTAAGGGAAACAGCGTGAAGCTATAAAAAATACCATTGGCGCGAAATATGCCATACCTACATGTTCTAAAATATAAAAAAATAAAAAAATATATATATATATATATATATATATATATATATATATATATATATATATATATATATATATATATATATATGTATTAGGGCAGAGCTGTCTTATCATTCGCTATAATGACAGTAGCAAAGCAAAATACGGCTTCAATTAGTTATCAATTTGAAATAAGTCTAAATTTTCTTTATAACTCGCGGAGTACTCTAACAGTAAAATCAAGACATTTTTTAACTTTCCACTTTATTAAGCAAATAGCAGGTCCGCAGAGAAGTTGTAATAACAGAATTAGAATCAAAGTTGAAAATCTACAGATTCTGAATGCACACAATGCACGAAAAACATCTAAGTATAATATTCTTGATATTAAAACTCTTTATGTAATCATCTTTAGATATAGTCATTAATTTGTTTAATTGAATGATTAAATTCAGATATCAGAATTCAGAACGTTTGGTAAATGAATTTCCTTTTAGATATTTGTTTAAAAAAAGACCTTTTTACTATCTATAATGGCAATCTTAAGCTATTATTATATTATTATTATAAAATTGAATCAAAATGATAATATAATAAGAATAGAAAAGATAAGAATGTTTTACATTAAAAAATTACATTACCATTAATTCTGCGTAGAGATAAATCTACCTATAAAAAATATCAAGTAGAAATAGTAAACCGATTCCGTACCAATTACATAGGTACACGATTTATCCCTACCGGGGTAGTGAGGTATCTCTTTCGTCCGTGCATTTTACGTGGCCTTCCTTCGATATATTTGGTACTGTGTTTCCGAAGGTCAACCAAGGTCTCCTCTTGCCTCTTTTACCACTGACTTTTTACACTGACATATATATTTTTAACAATTCTTTCACCCTCAACGTTCCCTAACCAGCACGCTCTTCTTCATTCTCTGTGACATCCTTAGAAATAAATATAACGCCTCCAAAAAGTTATTATATTATTTATGACTCTGAACATACCCGTCTATAATAAAATTCCGCAATCAACTCTAAATTTGTCACTTTCGAAATTTAAACAAAATGGTAAAACAGTGCTCATGAGTAAAGCTGTTCAGGAATTACGCTGTTCAGGAATATTAATATGATAAAAATGTGTGAGATTGATGTCATTTAAATGGTATGCCGGATACTACAATTGTATTTAATAATACATTGTAATTTTGATATTTAAAAGAGCGACTGCTGAATATCTTGCGGGCTCTTCTCAGCAAATCTGCCTTCCGAACCGGTAGTAGTGACATGTTCATTCGACGATTCAAAAGTGCCTGTAAAAGTCTATTTGAATAAAGAATATTTTGAATGGAATTGAATCATGAAATTGGTATGGAATTCTCCTTTCTTGCATTTGACCGATATTTTATATTTCCTTTTGAGATACGGAACTCTAATTATATTATTAAAAATGATTTAATTACACATCTTTGAAACTATTTGTAGGATTTGAAATTTTAATACAATAATATAATAAATAAGAATATGGCTCCTCAATATGATGAGCATTTTGCGGACACATATAAAATATAAAGCAAAACCTAGAATATCTGATGTGGAACTTCAAACGAGAACGAACACACTAGTAATAAAATTATTGCTATTAGAATTATTCAAGGAGACATTCGCACAATATTACTTACAATACTAGTACGAGGTTTTCCCTGGCAATTAGAATAACTATTATTTGATTGTACAAGCATACTTCTTCTGCCTGCCATTAGTC
Organism: Dione juno; assembly: GCA_037127375.1. Lineage (NCBI taxonomy): Eukaryota > Metazoa > Arthropoda > Insecta > Lepidoptera > Nymphalidae > Dione > Dione juno. The sequence continues at coordinate 2,222,277 of JAXRJS010000074.1, forward strand.
CCGATATTTTTTGCCAGAGTCTGCCTTCCAACTATGCAAAGTGGAGTACAATTTGCTTGGTCTTCAATATCCTTCCAGTCATCACTTCCTTGGTTCCTAGGGTCCTCGGGGTCGAACTCCAGAGACAGATATATTGAGACAATTTCTTCTGTCATAGTTCCTGAACCAGCGCGCAACCATACCATCCATACCAGCCAGGCTATACCATTTTAAGCGACGATCTTAGAGCTTGGAGCACCTACCTTGTGACATATGCGGTCGGACTGCGTTACGTCACACATCCACCCGATCAAGTTCATTTCCGTGAAGTGCAAATCTTGAGTATGCTGAGATAGTGCTGGCCAGCACTTTGCTGCTGTATAAAATATCCGGTGGGATCAGCTTCTTGAGCTTGGGTGTTATTCAGCTTTCGCAGACCACACCATTGACCTCCCACCATTTAGCCCAGGCAAAGCAGCAGGCAGGCCCAGGCCCAGGCAGGCAGGACTCAATCCAAGGTACCTGAAATTATGCCCAATATGGATGGTGTTTGAGTCCAGGCGTCCATAGCATCAGTCGGATATGTCATAGGTATACATCATCAGCCCTACAAGTACAAGTATACTATTAAATAATAAATATCATTGGGGTTACAGTAGGCGCTTCCATTCTGAAATTGATAAATATAACTATCTGAACGATGCGGTAAAAGTGATTTTCCCTCAATTACACACTTGAAAAGGCAATGATTACATTATCACAAGTCATAGTAAGCTATCTTTCCCGAATATCTGTGAAGAACCGATTTCTTATCTAATATTACATATTATTAACATATATGTATAAAAACAAGATGTTCAAGACACATTAGTTAAAAGATTTTCAAAGTTAACACATTACAATCTTATATGTTATCGGGTAAGTCTTTATTTTTATATAATATTTTAAGTTATTTCTATAGACCATTATAAGAATAATCATTTGGTAAGAGCTAAAGCTATTTATGAAATATTTTTAACTGTTTTAAATTGTTATTTCACAATAAGGAAAGAAAAATATGCTAACAATATTAGTTATAATAAGCGTATAAAAGAACTGCAACGTATCTTGATGAGAACATTTGACTTAGTGGGCAAAGTGCTTGTTTTCAAGAGACGGAGATTCTCATCCCGCTACGTTCAAATGTTTATGTTATCAAAAAAATAAGAATATAAACATCTCATTTGAACAGTTTTTGAAATTAAGTATTAATAATAAAACATTCTTACTTATTCTAAAGATTAATATATAAATTAAATTAAACTTAGTAATTGTGTTAGTGAACATTTAAAAAAATATTGGTCAGAATTTTTTATTTCTATGATTTGAATAAGATAAAAAACCTAGCTACAAAAACTTGCTTTGCAAATGAAAACAACAAAATATTTTTCATTAACTCAACTTAACACTTTATTCCGCTTATCTCTCTCTCTTCGTTCTCTACGTTCCACTTTTATTCTAAAAATTGCATGTTGAGTGGTCCTCCACTCTAAACATCGCGTTTTATCTAGCAAAAATGAAGTATTGTAAATAATTAATTATCTCGATGGATATGGAGATCGAACTCGTAACAATCGCATACAGACATACAGACGGATGCCGTCCCATCCGTTACCATGGCCTCGTATAATATTACAGTTCATAATTTCAATATCAACCTAATATGTCTAACTACTATCTTTTAGAAGAGATCAAATGTCACCAATTTCTATTGAACTCGTTTATATGACTTGTGTATGTAATTTACAAGGTCAATCATAAAACCTGCTTAGTGGAAAATTTTTATGTTTCAAACAAAAACGCGCCAAGCGTCTTGATTAAAAAACATACATCATAGTTATTCATATAGTATTTTAACAAGCTTTTTCTATTTAAGATATGGGAGTTACTTCACTTGTACTACTATTGAGTGTTTCGGTCAGTGTTTCTAGTCTTCCTCCACCCTGGATTGTCAGCAAAAGCGGTAAGTTCTTTATTTATTTATTCTAGCAATAAGTATAGTCGAACTTGTGTATCAAAGTGACGAAATTAAGTTTTATATTAAGCTATGATTTTATTTATTACAATATTTTGTTACTGTATATGAAAATACACAATGACTTTTAGAGCAGATCAATAAATAGCGATATTGTCGTTTAAGTCAAGCGCCTAGCCTTCTATTTACTATTAGCGAATGCGTTTGCGTTTACAAACACGATCTATCGAAAAGTCTTATATTTAATGCAATTTTACAGATAATGATTTCACATTAGTCACGCGAGAGGAATGGGGAGCATCACCACCGAATGGACACTCGATCTTGAGTACGCCAGTACCATACGTAGTAATCCATCACACATACATACCTAGGGCCTGTCAAAACAAAATGGAATGCATTCAAGCTATGCGATCGATGCAAAACACGCACCAGCAGGCAAATGGATGGGCTGATATAGGATACAAGTAAATTGTTTTTATCTTCTTATCTTAGTCTTTGAAAAAAGATAGATAAAAAAAGATATCAATGATCATCATCTATTTCAATTCAGAAGACATTTATGTTTGTATGTAGATCAGACTAAATATTATTGAAAAAAATATTCCTACTATAATAACTGTACCATAAGAAGTATGTACAGTAAGTGTTGCCTATATTTCCCATATTTAGTGGCATCACATATAAACTTGTGGTTTCAACTCTAACAGATGTACCTATATCTATGTATATATATATATATATATATATATATATATATATATATATATATATATATATATATATACATGTCTATGTATATATATATGTATATATATATATATATATATATATATATATATATATATATATATATATATATATATATATATATATATATATATATATATATATATATATATATATATATATATATATATATATATATATATATATATATATATACATCGAAAATAAATGATTAATATCGTAAGTGCGATGTCCGATAGATTTAACAAAATTAGCTAAGATATTTTATTGATATAATTTATGAAGGTTAGATAAACTAATACACATATTAATACACCCGATTTGATTTATTCAATTACACTACAAAAGTATAAGACAAATATAAGTTATCATGTAAAATATATATAATATATATTCTTGCATTTCGACTTTCTTGCTTCGACAAGCTGTATTATTCAAAAAAACCAATTAGAAAATATGTAATTTAGTTTATAAAATAACAAAATTACAATCGGGAAACCCTCTCTTAGTGCTCCCCTTCACTCCCCAATGACCCTACATGCCAAATTACAGGTATCTTCTACTCTCAGTAGATGCATTGTCTGTCAGTCAGTCACTCAGTTACAAAAGAGTTTTACATATATTGATTACTTTGAAATCAGTATAATTAATCAATCCAAATTATAATTTATAATGGACATGTTGATGGAGAATTAAATATTTTATTTAAATTTACACGCAGTTTCGCAATAGGAGGTGATGGAGATGCTTATGAAGGGCGCGGATGGAAGTACGTTGGAGCTCATGCTTATGGTTTCAATACAAACAGTATTGGCATCGTGCTTATCGGCGATTGGGTTTGTAAGTAATAAACAAATTGGTGTGTTAAATTTAGTCGATGTAATAAATTCATTTTTATTATATTAATTCATTCTTCTCACGTATTGACGTTCTGAACATAAAAGTTTTATGAAAGCTATGATCGTTCAGTAGCTTATAAATGTTATGTATTCAAATAATTCCTCGTATAGGATCAGTGTGAGCTACCGGTATATACTGATTAATATAACAATCTTCATCTGTATATTAATACATGGCAAAAAAATATACCACTATAAAGTATTTTGTAGTACAAAATTGCTAAAAACAAACGTATTATAGAATTGGCGGAAACTACACATTAACTTTCCCAAGTACACAAAGTTGCGAGCGTAGCGAGCACATGGATACATAGACAGACAGATGACGCGTTTAAATACGTATTTTAGATAATGATTAATAATATAGAAACTTAAACTGTTCTTATTAGAATTTGGTATATTTACTAATATTCATACTCAATATATTTTCAAGTAATATATTTAACCAACAACATGGACATTCAAAACTGTGTAATTATATTCCCATTAGATCTCTGAGCAGTTCAAAGTCCAAGCAGTTCAAAGAAAAGTATAGAGGGAAAAAACCTGTAGCAACTTGAATAACTGCTATTAATAGCCTCGTGTTACGACATTGTTTTCGGAAATAACGTATATATTGGTATATTCCTTTGTTTCTACGCGCCCATCTTAATGTACGGGAAGGAATTTATATTATTGATTGTAACATTAGAATTGAAAAGCTGCAATATTTTTCTTTGTCATGTTATTATTGATATATACAATGGAAATAAACTGAGATAAAAAGACAGTGTACATACAAGGTGCATGATAGCATTTATTTACTTTCCAGCGGTCGTACCACCAGCTGCTCAATTGGAGACTGCTAAGAAGCTAATCGCAAAAGGTGTAGAACTTGGTTTCATTAGCCCAGAATACAAACTTGTTGGACATCGCCAGGTAACGGCTACTGAATGCCCTGGCAGCGCATTATATAATGAAATTTCTACATGGGACAGATTTACAAATGAACTGTAAATAAATTTGCCATATAAGAATGTAACGTGCACTTAAATAATATATTAAAAACATGAAATTCGACGCGACTTTCTCAATCACCGATATGTAGAATTATATTTATTATTCAACAAATTTCTTTACAAATTACTGTAACTAATGGTAACATTATAAAGCTTTTTGTGTACCTATAGTACAAAATTTTGAACACCACATACGTTAACGTAGATATCACAACTTAGCCTACCTTTAAGTATTAAATTTGTACTTTACATATGTACATTAAAATTTAAAGTTCAAACATTAAGCTTATGTTAAACTAAACTGTAAAAATGTATTATAAAATAAAAGATCTTTCAATGAAAATCTGTATTTATATAATAATGTACCTATATTTATAGTGAATTAACTATTAAATTTGAAACTTAAGCTGTAAAATGTTTATATTGGCATGCTATCATTATCATTATTGTGGAGAACGGAAGCTCCTGACAGTAGATTAAATGCCTACCTTGATGCATGCAAGATAAACGTGAGGCCGAAGACTATGCATGCAAATGACTTAACTTAGTCATTTCTAATTAAATATAAATAAATTATAATTAATGTAAATTACTTTTTACAATAAATCTACTATATATATTCGTATGATACTCGTATATTTACATAATAAAACAAATAAAATGACGAAGTGTCTATATAACAGGATTCCCATCAGGTTACCTTTTGTAAATACACTAAGAGAATAATTTTATTCATCATCACTCGCCCTTCTCCAAGCAATTTGTAAGAGAATCTATATTTTTTCATAATATATAAAAATCCCTGTGGGACTTACCTTACTTCAATTTGACAAGTTTTCTACCTTGTCAGGATAGCGTCTGATTTAGATAGTCTACACATTACAATATATGGGTATTATATAGCTTTACAGGCTCGTACAATTTCGATTTTAACGTTTTTAACTTGATATTTAAATTAATAATCGATGAATAATAATTAAATATTATTAATCTAATATCAATAACTGTAGTCTCTACGTATAATTTTAATGGCATGGTTTTTTCTAGATAATCTTTTCAACGATTAAGTTTACGTTGATAAGGATTTAGATCATTATCGGAAATTGAGTTTGTTTTTCCAAGTAAAATTTCGGTCGAAATAAATTTGTTAAAAACATTGTTCAAAATTCCATAGTAAGTTTTATTTAATTGTATTTATAACCATATATATTCTGTAGACAGTAATCAAAAAAGGAGATAAAATTCCATCATATATAACATCACATTTCATTATAGCCGAATTGGGCCAAATAAATTTCCATTATATAGGCATTCCCCCAAGATTCATTGGAATTGAAAACAAATTCGTAACAAGAGGCAATGTTTATTATATGACAAATTGTTTACTACACTATTACTATTTATGTTAAAATAATATCAACATGTGGTCGATAAAAAGATAACAATGACTCACAAAATTATTGACGTCAATTCTACAGTAATTTAAAATAAATTGTTAGTTTACATAAAACAAATATATTATATTCGCGTACAGATAACATATTTCTTATTTTTGTTCAACTTCACTCTATTATTCGCGCATGCGAATATATACTGCTAAGTATATATTTGGGTAACCAAAGAGAATAAACTGCCACGGTTTCCGCTTTCCGCCCGAAATCAATTCGAGTTGATTGGTGGAACTTTATGCGGGACTTTGTTTTGCCACAGCGAGGAAATAAAGAGAATTAATTCTCTTACACAATTATTGCGTTTACAGTAAGATGCTGTCTCATTGCTCCATGATAATCATTTCATAGACACCAAACATGTTGTAAATCGATAAATTTGTGCGACAAAAAAATAGAAATATTACTTGATACTTTTGAAAGAAACATACCTAATATTCGTACAATTTAAATCTTACAGTAAACATTCATAAAAGAAAACTACTAATTACGTTAATAAAAATAAAATAGCAATTGTACATAGGTAAATCGATTAATTTGAAATAATTGCTGTATCGAGTACATTAGAACTATACAATTAGTTATTGTGAAAATGTTATTTTAATTATTTTATAGTAAAATACTCATAACGAGTAAAAGGAGTAAACGTAAACATCTCTCCTTGAATAGACACAGTATAGCGAATGTCGAGCTCATCGCGTTATAGGGAGAGAGCTCACAGCAGTACATGGGACTTGCGACCAAAGAGTAAGCTCAAAACCCTTTAAAACAAACCCCTTGTAAACAAAATATTTACGCCAAGGACGCCGTCGTGGGTTTTTGGGTTTGATTCCCACTGTGGGAGTATGAATGATTTAATTTCATCGCTCTGTTAACAAGACAAAGCGCGGCGTTGAGTTCCGCTAATCGAAACTTTTTTAGCTTCACGCTGTATCCTGCACAAAGCAGGGTAGGCAAAGGGAATAGTAGGCTCAAGGAACCTAGTGATAAGCCACTCCGTTCCTCGTTTTCCGCCTTTCGAAGCAATGCGTGTTGAGTGAGGGAATCCAACGCCGCGTTTTTGCCTTTTGAAGTTATTTATTTATTTATAAAATATTTAGGGACTTAAAACAGGAAAATAAAGTGATATATGAGAAAATATGATTCTAAAAATAGAAATCATTTGACCTTAAGTCACATTATATCTTTAAATTATATTCATAATTGTTTGATGCCCACTCCGAAAAATAATATTTTCTTTTACATATTTTCTAGCAGGCGCAAAGCGCAAAGTTGCCGTCTGCCTCACGTTGTTCTATCAATGCGTAAAGCTTTAAAAAAGCTAATGTCATTATGAATTTATGTACTTCGTAAGGTTTTTCCCCGAGCTTGTTTATCATCCTTTGGTTCCAGTTACAAATGATATAATGTGACGGTAAGCATTATAATATCTTTTAGCTATTCGATTTATTGATAAAAATAATTAAAAACAATAAGTGCGTCATCATTATATTGATAAAATAATTTCTTATAATTGTGGTAAATTAAAAGAAGATAAACACTGAAACCCAAATATACCATTGTTATGTTGTAATTGATTCTATGATTATAAATATGATATAAAGGACGAAGTAACGATCTGTGCAGGAACAGGTTTAGAAATAATATGTCCACGATATAAGTATAATCTATTAAAAGATCTTGGCCTGTATAAAACTATCATTAGCTAATTTCTAAAACGTAAGGTAAATTGGTAGAGATAGAAGCTCGGACGGCGGAGGGAAGCGTCAATGCACATTCCAAAGTAGCCTATTAAACCTACATTTGGGCGGTCCCTTGTCCAAACTCGACAATCGCATCGTGACCTCCTTGGAATTCTATGTCATTATATGAAATAAAATACTAAGCTTCAATTAATACACTGACAAAAATATATTTAATAACTACCTACAGAACTTGATATCTATTTTTATTATAGTCATTTTATTGGCGAAACTAAAATTCTCGCTTAACTTGACATTTATATTTTTGGCTCCAATTTTCACATTTATAATTTTGTTATTATGATGATACGATCTAGAAATATGTCAAGATATCAGAGGAAAAGGCTTTGCTTAATGTCAATAAGGTCCACCCTAAAGGTATTCGTCAACAAAGACTGATTAGAAGTGAGCAAAATATGTTGTCAAATGGTGACCGCCGAAAAGATGGGATGAGGTGCTAGAAACGGTCGCGGAGACATAGGTAAAAACCTGAAAATGGCTGCGGATGGCGAACCCAAGAAAAGACGTGTGAAAAGGTTTGGGATTTTATTGTTTTGTTTAAAACAATAATTTTAAATCTTTGTTATATTCATATCTTATCATTCAATCATATAACAATGATTTACATAGTCATCATTGATAAAGAGTTTATTATTTATATATCTTTTAACATACAATAATTTATAATGTATGCCTAGGAATAACACAAAAAACATTAAGGTGAATCGTGGACCTTTCACCTTTCACCTTTTAGGATTTTGTATTAGTAGAAATTGTAAAAAGGGATTAACATCCCATTAAACAATTTATAGGGATCTCTAATAGTTGCTTGCAATTATTTTTAAATCAAAAACGAATTCAGTTTATTAGGTGAAGTTCATATCTATATTGGTATATAGCAATAGAAACAATAAATCAAATTTAGTGAATGGTTTTTGTAATTTATTTTTTGGCAGAGAGAACTCCATTTTCAGCCTTCCGCCCGAATTTGCAGCATGGCGAGTTGAGTGGCTGACCGCACTTTGGTCTGCCAAAACGGCAAAATAAAAATAAATCATTAGTACGAATGGGATCGAACCCACAACCTTCACATTTACAGTCAGATGCTTACAATATAATGACGCAATTAATATATGTGATATATACTCGTACCAAATAGATTTTTATGTACTACTTTATTAAGAAAACAATTACGTGATAAATAATGTGAAAACTTCTTTAAAGATAATAACAAATAGATGAAATATCGTGTCATTTTTCTAGCTCTCTAGTAATTGAAGAGTACGATTTACATTTGTTGATAACATTTGTTTCAAAGGATCTAGCATAAAAAATTTTTATTGTGTTTATATATTGTAGTCAAATTAACTAAGCTAAATTATAACCTATAGTTAATATAACACACTTACAAATTCATAAAATTAATTTATTAATATCTACTAAAGTCAAGTAGCCCATAAAATTGTAAATATTCTTGTAAAAATTATATATGTATATTATTATATATGTATTACTTCATAACAAAATTAATTAAATAAACATGGACACGTGCACTTTGATATATGTTTATATAATATATATGTACGTATTATGGGAAAGTACCGTACTAGCCAAATGATCATATAAAGGAAGGATGTGTAGCGTTTAACGTAAACTCTCTCGTATACGGAGTAAGTGCTCTCGTGTAGTATTTATGTACAAATATTTTATTTATAATGAACGCCTTAACCATATACACGTGTATAGCGCTATTTGCTATAAAAGTATTTATGGTACACAGCCAGCCACTAAATGGTAAGCAATTTTTATAATTTTTTGATAGCATTTTTGTTATTATAGGTAATACATATTTTTTGTTTGTTATTTATTATTTTTATACTGTTTCCCCCTTATAGCAGAGGGAAAATTGACACCATTTTCTCGTTACTCCGTTCTGCCTTTTTAATACAAATTGAGTCATTGTGTGTTAAGTGTTGGAATTTCATGCTAAACTATTTTTTCCCACAGAGGGGAAATGAAAGTAATGAAGTCCTTCGAGTACGGAGGGATATTTTATGCATTTTGTAAATATTTTTATTTATGTTGTAAATATTAGATAAAATTAAAATATAGATATATTTTATTACAGAAAACCGTACATATTACACATTGTATACAAGAGAAGACTGGGGAGCTGTTCCACCAACAGATGTTGAGCCTATAAAGACACCAGTGCCATATGTGATAATTCACCACACGTATATACCTGGTCCATGCAATACTACTGCACAATGTAAAGTCACTATGAAGTCAATGCAGAACTATCATATCAGCTTGGATTGGGGTGATATAGGATACCAGTAAGGCTTACTTTTATGTTTTTTGAAGATCATTGTACTTTTTTACTAAACAAACAAAAAACAAGTTTTGCCTACGTCTTTCTTAAAGACTTTTTACATATACTTTCATCAGGTAAATGAAGATTGTGCAAGCAGGAAGTGAAGAGCTCAATAAACGAAGGCTTTTTAAATATTTTGTTCGCGTAAGAATAAAATTTTAAAACTACTATGAAATTGTGTAAATAATTTAGTTTCTTTTACACAACGCTAACTGTTGTTGTAAATATGTATATAGGTCACAGTAATAATTACATTTACAATTGTATAAATTGTAAATGTAATTATTACTGTGTGTGTACCTGAAATAAAACTTAGTAAATTTAATCATATAGTTGAAATACATACATACATACCATACATACCTTTTGGTATTATTTTAAACAAATATTTTGTTCTAATAATATTAAAATCTCATCGTCGCGCAGTTCGTAGCGTCTTACTGTCAACGTGATGATGTGGGTTCAACTCCCACTTTAAGGAATTACCATTTCCCGATACATTTGGCTGTTCAAAAGACAAACCGTGGCGATGAGTACTCTCGAAGTGGAAAATGTAGGTAAAGCGGAGTGTCTTTATAATTTATAGGTTAAAAATCAATAAATGATATACAAAAAGAAAATTTCATAAAACTAAACTATATTAGAATGTTAATTCACATTAATTTCGACTTCAACGATATATATGTAATTATTTTCTTATAGCTTCTGCGTGGGCAGTGAGGGCGGAGTTTATGAAGGAAGAGGTTGGCGCACAGTCGGCATACACGCCGGGCCCGCAAATAAAGTCAGCATTGGAATATGCCTCATTGGAGATTGGAGAGGTAACTTTTATAAAAAAAATATTAGAAAATGACAACTAAAATCTAAATAAGAAATAAAAAAATACCATAATGCCTACAAATAAGATGTTTGAACGAAATTATATAAACTTTACTTCAGCTAGAACATACGTAATATTATAAAATAATTAATGTACTAATTTTGTTATTTGCAGTTGAAGAGCCACCACACAAAATGTTGTATGCGACTAAAGCTCTTATCGATGACGGAGTACGTAATGGAATTATAAGTCCTGATTACAAATTGAAGGGGCACAGTCAGATTATGGCCACGGAATGTCCTGGTACTGCACTATTGAATATAATTTCCAAATGGGATCACTTTTCCGAAGGCCAAGGAGTTACAAAATCGTAAAGAAAAATATAAAGGTTCCACGAAGTAGAGATGGCAGTATTAGTCTAAATGTTACTGTGTATTTATTTATTCTTCAATTGATATCAAATTATTATACTAAAATATATAAATATTTCATGAATTAGTTTTAAGAATTATTTTAGTTTCATTTAAGAATAACCTAACATTTTATACCCAGACTACATTATTACGACGAACTATACGAGCTATTGTTGATATTTCATATTAATATATAAGGTTGGTTTTGTATTTTTTGTATTACATATAATTATTCTTTATTCATACATATATTTTATAACACTTGATATTTTTTTGTTATCTAATATACTTGAGCTATTCCAAATTTGGAATATAGCAATGACTATTATTTTTACGCTTATCAAAATTTTGAAGCCGTTTAAAGTCACTTTTTTAACGTGTGTGTCTGTTTGTGGGTGTTGACCTCCCAAACGGGTGAACTGATATGAGTAATTCTTTCCTTCAATAGTGTTAATAATATAACTATAATAATTACATATTATCTAATTAGGCTTTAGTAACTCAAATATAAAGCAGGGAAATTCTTGCAGGATCATTTTGTTGTCCGTTTGTATCAAGCAACCATTGATTTAGTGGCGTAGGAGTGTTAAACGGTGCTATGCACTGAGTAATGGTATTAATTAAAAATGTCAAATTCTTGATCGCCTTTAGACCATGTAGTTAATCATCTTACCAAATACCAGAACAACTGGTATTTCAAAAACTAAACTTTTCAGCATCATCTTTTCTGGCTGAGTAGTTCGCAATATCTATTGCCAATCGTGCAGGTGAATTTGCTTCACAAGGGAATAAGGTATGTAGGTATATATGTAAAGTACGTAGGGGTATCCGGGACTGGAGACTATATTTATCAGAAACAATAAAAGTTATATACAAAAAAATTATATAACAATATAAGTTATGAGTTTTACTTTCCGTTGACCTACCATAATGATATTGGTACGGAACCCTCGTTGCGGGACGCTGACTCGCACGTGATCAATGTTTAACTATTTTATTATAGCATACATTTTAGATTGATAACATGCTTACTTTTTCTACTTAAAATTGTTCCTTTTATTTTATTCATATACTTTTACATTAAAAGCCATTTAGCAGTTTGATTGTAAAAGATTTGGAATGAAAAGTAAGCAGGTGAAGGTGACATAAGTTTATAAAGGCGATATTATAAACATTGTTTATACATACATATAAACACAAGATATACATACCTTTTGGCTATGACATCAATATATCGTATTAATACATATTAAAAATAGTCAATAGGTTCAATTAATGCATTTTATAAATAGTCTAATGACTTTTTGTTTAGAATTTAAAATTGACCTATTGGACGAATTAAAATTCTAAATAGAAGGTAATTGTTACATGACGCAATAATATTATTGATTAAATATAGATAACGTTATATAGACTGTTATATGTGAAATGTCACGGTAATGATGATGGATCTGGACACAGATTATAATTGATGTGTGTGTGTGTGTGTGTGCAAAGTTCACAATTTTTTGTGTAGGTAAAGATCGTTCGATCAATGGGGTATTTGCTTGGAATACACTATGTTAGGTAAGTTTAAGCCGATAGTGTTTTACTATAATTTTAAGGCACTACCGCCCTTAACTTACCAGGCATAGTACATTCTCGCAATGGTCATATAAATCACACGTTTACTACGTATGAGCGAAAATTTCCGCCGTAAAACTTCTATTGATTTTTTTTTTATTATTGATTAAGATATCAGTGTGCTGTTTCATTCTTTGGTAATTATACTATTAGTTATATTTTATTCCCGACTAATTTATCTATTTGCAAATTAAAAGGCAAAGTATTCGTACCAAAAAGGATAGTTGCCTTTTGTCACTTTTGCGGATTCGCTTTTAGGACAGCTGTAGTTTTTAGTTCTGAATATTCCTTTTAAATCATTAGTTTTCTTTATTGCTACACATATTAGAAATCTTACTAAAAAAGTAATTTGTATCTATATAAAAAGTCAATTTCCTAGATACGGATGCCTTACTGTTTCAGGCATTCATTCTGTGTGAAGCCTTGCAAGTAGGTACTAGTGTACTCCTAAGTCAAACAGGCTTCCGCGTTACTTATGTTCAAAGAGATGAATAAAAATCAAAAAGCAATTAATGAAATATCGTAAATCTACAATATATATATATCCTTGGAAACATTGTTTTCTGACGATGCTAATGCCGAAGTTGGGTTGACATATTATCTTTTCTTATCTTTAAATAAATAGTTGTGTAACTTACACTTTAAAGGTTATTTTCGTAATATTGATATGTAATTAAGCTTTAAAAAAGATATATTAAAATAATAAAGATTGAGTAGTTAAATTGATATAAATTTATTTTTATTTGAAAATATGATCTCCGAAGCATTTTTAGCATTAGACGACTGTCCGCCACAGAGGCCTATTATCCCTTTTTAAGAAGTCAAATAAAACAGGATTTACTTAAAACAATTATTATTAGTTACGTTCACAAAATATGCCAACATAATAGAACAAAGGCCAGTTTTTATATACATATTGCATTATTCGTATTATTTATTTTATTGATAATACAACTTTACTGTAAAATTTAACCCTACTGTAAAAATTCATTTAACTACTTGGTAGACTTATTAACAAATACTAAATTATGTACAACAAACTAACAAAACTGTGCGTCTGTTTTGTATATTGTTCCAAAAGGTCTCCTTTGCAAGGGAGGTTTGCAAGTGAACTGCGTGAGAGAAGACAGATGCGTAAAAGATAAGTTATGACTTAAGTACTGTACTTGTAACAAGTTGATTGTTTTAGTAGGTAACAATTTAAATACTCCAAAACGCCCATATCCAATTAATTGTAAGATATATTGTTACTAAATTCAAAATATTTCACCGTATATGGAAATGCACAAGAACATGTGCCTATCTATTACTTAGTATATATTATGGAACTATTTAAATAGTATATTAATTATATATCTCAATGGTTGACAGGTTAACATAAATGACAGCTACAATAATGACGATTTAAATATATGTTTATAACATAATACGAATGCGATAAAATATTTGTAAATATAGGTCTAACTACAATGGAAGGTTTTTGCATTATGCAAGATGTTTTGGTGCATATACAAAAATTTTAGTACAATCGAGTTGCAAATATTTGCTATTTATATATTGCTATTTATTTGCAATAATATGCAATTATTGTTAAATATTAATTGGATTTAACGGAAAGATTTCTTATTAAATCAAAAATTTCATCCTTTTACTTTTTATGTGGACTTCAATTTTATAATTCCAGAAAAATTCTTTAAATTTGAGATATATTCTGAATCCGTCTTTTGGTCTGAAAATAAAACCAAAAAAAAGACAAATATGTAGAAGCATGTCACGAGAAGAGCGCGATATATATTTTTAAGAATAACAGATGTGAGAACTTTTGGTTCTATTATAGAAATACAGACATAATTATCAAATTAACATTCGTTTTATATACATACATAGTATTTTTTAAAATTGTAATAACAAAATAAGAAGTTATTAGAAATACAATACATTAGACAATGCATAACTTCGGCTTTACAAATTCGGCTTGTATATTATTATCAGCTATCGTCAAATCAATTTATCTTTCAATCAGTTCTAATGATTACTGTACAAATTCCACGTTTTTTTATCTCCGAGACGGCGGGGATTAACCTCGGCAGCAGCTGACTATATACATAACTATAAAACTTATTCTGTATAACACTATCGTTATTACCAAAGTATAAGCCGGCTGTGTTAAAATTATCCAAAATTCGTTTTATTTTAATGTTATTTACTGCGAAATCCGAAATCGTTTTTCTTCCTATTAGGTATGTTTTGAAAACACTATTTTAAATTATTTATAATATATAGTGGTTATTATATTTAAAAAATTATAGCAAATAATATACAAATTTAATTTCGATTTTATTCGACCTATTTACTGTAAAATATATATGTAATAGCAAAGAAAGACGCAAAAATTATACATCTATCTAACTACCATGAAAGTGAAAAACGCAGTGACTTAACACTGGGCTCTCTCATCCTGCTATGCGGAAAGATGAAACGTGACTCCTGAATTATATTTCGTTTTATTATCGTATATCATTATCTACTTATATAATTAAAACGTATTTTATTCTGTCCAGTGAGATATTTTTAAAATTTAAATTATTGTGTTATGTTTTTTGGTATATTTCGCTCTCCGCGTAAAATCTTTAGCACATTCTAGGTACATATCTATTTTTATTAAAAAAATCATTGTGTTTTTGCATTGTATTGTATAAATATGCAATCGATAATCTTTTACTTAATTAAAATCATTATTTAAAGACACTGGTAGAGCATCTCTCAAATGATTCCACTTTAGATTCACTTATCCAGCATAAGACAGTGTAGGCAGAGAGAACTCAGTGTGTAAGCACTCTCCGTTTTCCTTGTCCGAATACGAGACATTGCGCGGTGAGTGGTAGAACGTCACGCTTTTGCTTTCAGGGCAGGAAAATGAACAATATTGTATTCCCATTAGGGATAGAATCCACAGCCTTTGCCTTTGCAATCAGACACCATTCCAGTCCACCTCCGCGGCCTCAAGCCCGTCTCTCATGGCCAAACTACTAAAAATAAATATTTAAAACAGCCAGTCAATCAGTCAGCAATCAGTCATAGTATATAAAAGTCCGTGAACAAAATAAATGAATGAAATGAAACCGTAAAATGTAAACAAATGTACCTTCAGATTTAGTTTCTCAGACAAAACATATTGGGTATATAAAACTATTTATGCTGAAGTTCTAGGACATTCATTTTGTTTTAGCTGTAATATTTACATGTTTATATATTTAGAGACTATCTTGGTTCAGTGCAACAGTGTCTGACGAAGATTGTGGGTTCGATCCTACTGGAGGGAAATATTACTTTTTATTTGCTACTATTCAACGTTGATTTTCGCTACTCAATATGGAAAGCGGAAAAGGAAGTGTCTTGATAACAGGTTATCTCCATCTACGTAGGGTCGGTAGAGACAACCTGTTTGTAAGATAAAGCGTAATTCAGCTTCACTATACAACAAATAATATTTATTTTCTGTGATTCATTTTATAATATGACTAACGACCCACCCGCGGCTTCGCTCTTTTGAACTACACTAATATTTACGTAGTCGATTAACTGAAAAACGCTCGTTTTGAATGTTAATTGACATCTTTACTTGGATTTAAAATATTTTGTGTTTTAGTATCGTGTATAATCTTAATAATGTTTTGAAATCATATCTTGAAACTTAAATTCCCTTTTTAATTTAACTAATTTTAAGTAGTTTTAAATGATTATGTTTATTGTATTTAAAGTATTTAAATCAATATAAATAAAGGAAATATATTTAATCAATAGCAGATAAATTTAATGACCACATAATACTACGGATTCGTTTATATTTAAGAAAATGTAAAAAGTGTATAGAAAGGAATGAAAAACATTTAGAAATTGTATAATTTATTATTAAGAAAAGCCTTACATCCTTTGTAAAATTGTTTCGCTCAGTCATAAGTAAAGCTTAGTGGCTTAGTTATAACGCGTTGACGGTATTCGAGAGGCGGGGGTTCGAGTTTCGCTATGATAAAATTTTCTTACGTTTTCCACACTATTAGGATATTTTTAGAAAATACAATAGTCTTTATAAATCCTATATAGGTACTTCATTTAATTCAACTACACTTAATAAGTGCAAATAGATCTAAACTAGCCGATGACTACACTAGATATACAAATATACGCACAAATATACATATATACATAAATGCGTCGCAATTTATAGATAAAACAATATTATTGAGTAGATAAGTCTACACAACAAAACGCATGAAATTCATGACACTTGCTTTACAAATAAACAAAGAGAAATATCTGGTTCATAGTTTTGATATCTTTACAGATAATTACGAAGTGACGTTAGTGACGAAAAGAGGTACATTTGTTACAATGGTGCCTTTGATGACTGGTGCAGTGCTACTTCAAGCGATGGCTGTCGTCATAGGAGCACCGAATTCGGTCTTCCGTAAGTTACTGTATATTTTCCTATTAACCCATCCACATTTTCCTTGAAATTGCCGACAATAATGAAATAATGTTTTGACATGCGAGACAAGGTTATTTCTAAAAATATTTATTTCCTCATTATTCATCAGAAATATTCGTCCAAAAGGGATAAAAACTCACAACTATCGTATTCAGTCAGATTTCGTTTAACTGCATCACGAAGACTTCGTAATGTATATATTACAAATTATTTTCAGGAGAACAAGCCGGAAATGAAGTGCCATCGTACAATTTTCCATACATGCGTCGTTCTCAGTGGCGTGCACGTGTACCAAAGTATAGAGAGCCCTTGTCTACTCCCGTACCGTATGTCGTCATACATCACTCATATTCACCTGCTGCCTGCTATGACACTATACGTTGTCAACAGGCCATGAGAAGTATGCAAAACTTTCACATGGATGAAAGAAATTGGGCGGACGTTGGATACAAGTAAGTAAAATATACTGTAGGTACTAACTACTCTATATAAATCTTCAATTTTCAGATTTTATATAAATAATTTATTTGATATTCCACATTTGTTATTATTATTGATTTGGCTGATTCGAATTGTTTTATATTATGTTGTAATGTAAATTATGTATATAAAATAATTTTATTTACATCTATGGATTTCAAAAACGTTTATTTATAAACACGATGCATAGTTTTTTAAATTATTACATAGTAAATTTTTATTTAACATGTAGCTTTGGCGTTGGCGGAGATGGCGTAGCTTACGAAGGAAGAGGATGGGACGTGCTTGGCGCCCACTCATTACACTTCAACAACTTTAGTGTCGGCATTTGCCTTATTGGAGACTGGATAAGTATGTAACATTTTTTTTATATTTTCCCTTTTAGTACTACTTTTGATATGAGTCATGCTGTAAAAAATGTTTTCAATAAATTAAGTACTATTCCAGGAAACGCCTATTTGAATGGAAATTACCATTCGTGAAGTTTGAAATTAAGATTCTCATGAGAAGACATTTTTACTGGCTACGTTGTAATACATGCAATGTTGTTATTTAGATTTTATATTCATCGTACGCGGGTGCAAACGTTAAGACAGTTATTTTATTATTATATTTGACTATACTTTATTATTCAGGTACAGTACCGCCGTTGCAACAGTTAAAAACTGCACACGCGCTAATCGCCGCAGGAGTGGATATGGGATACATAAAAAAGGACTATAAGCTCATTGGACACAGACAAGTGAGAAACACTGAATGTCCTGGTGATGCTTTGTACGGCGAAATCCAAACCTGGCCGCATTATACGCCCTTTCCATCCTCCTATCTAGACTTAGACAAGATTTTGGAAGAGTTGAAAGCTACTAAAACTTAAGAGTACACCAGGATATTATAGAATTTATATATTATTATTATGAATCAACCATAATATTAACATAATTATATTTAAGTTCTTTAGTAAAAATACAATCTGTTAAATATGAAATGGCATAGTTCCTCAAATAATTTAATTATATTATAAGACTGGATAATCGAATATTAGTTATCGACGTAGATGTTCCTTTTCTATATTGTATTGATTATTTTTAAGTAATTTATGACAAATATGTTAATTTATATTGTAACTAAATTATTTATGATCTGTAATAAAAAAATATAATATAAACCAATTGTTATTTATTTTATAATACACCTTTAAAGGAAATTAGTCTATATATTTATAAAATTATCCTTATAAATATATTGTGAATAGCAAATTATTGTAGTCTTTAATAATGTAGAGTGTTAGGAATAATTTCTTCCTTTTACTAAATTTTACTATATTTATTACCGAACATATAAAAGGTATACTGTTGATTTCAACAACTTATTTGATCATCAACAAATTTAAATAAGATAATCATATGCTTATGCTGTTCTCTTAATTTCAACATCTGTGTAAGCACGCTTTTATTAACTACGCAAGGACTAAATAGTTATCGTGAAGTACGTGCACTTTAATAATAAATGCAAATATAAGTACTGTTGTATTTGTTTTAAAAGCAAAATGAAAAATTGGGCATTTCTGTTAACATTGTTATTTATTTATCAGTTATTATTTGCTCAAATTGTTATTATATCTTTGAATTATTATTATATAGGTACATATTATGACTATATGTTTGATTTTTGACTATGTGTTAAAAGATTTTCTCGAAGAGAGCTACACGGCTATATTACGATTTAATAATTTCTGTAAGCCGTCCTCGATAAGAGGACTATCCAAAACAAATATTTCTTCAGCTCGTACCAGTAGCTTGTGAGAAAAAGTATTGTGATGAAAAACAAACTTTATAATGCAAATCATAAGATCAATTAAGCACACTCTAAAAACCTATAATTTCTCAGTCATTTACACTGTACAATACGATGATTATCTCTTTAGGAACTGTCATTATTTTTACTATAGATTTCCGCACGTTTTTATAAAAACACACAACACACTTATATCTGAGGTATTTCCCTCGTGATCTATATAAACGAGTTATTCGTTCTAAATTGATCTCACCATGATGTAAATAAATTGACAATGTTTTATTATTTATACACAATATCGTCAAAATCAGTTCATTGACCCACCTGAATGATGAGTCATTCATGAATAAGATAAAAAATCCCAGATTTTTGTATCTCGATTTCTTTATTCTACGCCAAATACATAAAGATGCCTTATTATATGCATAATTTATTATATCGGTATATCATTATACATTATAATATCTTAGTCACCTCTATACTTCAATCAGGTTTTGGGAATTACTTTTATTATCGCGATTCTATTTTAACTTTTATTGTCTTCTATATAAATTTGTTAAAGAATTTCCTTATGTAATATTATATTTGTGCAATCAATTTAATTCTTGTTTATTCACATTTACTTATATGTTACATAATGTAGGTTTATGTCCTTTGCCGTTCGATTTGCATTTCCTGAATACTATCGTCGAAAAATTGGTCCAAATTGTAACCATTTTCACATTCAAATAATTTTAAGACCTCAATTCCATATAACGCATTGTTTGGCTGATTTGATATCTATATACCTATGTGTGTCATAGTACAGTGCATAATGACACGATCTTACTTAAATCTTATTCAAAATAGTTCAAGCCATAATTGATTAAAGTTCGATATGGGGCGTCATAGTTTACTAAAAGAAATTACACATTATTTTAGACAAAATTGGTATTTCTAAAACAAAAACTTGAAACGTGTTAAATGAGCTCAGAAATAAATTTAAATTTGTGGTTATGTATATATATTTATATATAAATACTTATATATTTATATATAAATATATGGAGAAATAATCAAAGAAAGAAAGAAGAAAAAAAGATGTTATTCTAGGCTCTGAAAAATTAGGAGGCAACGGAACTTCAACCTGTATATTTTTGTATAAGCTGGATCTACGATCTAAGCACTTAGTACGGTGTTATTGATACAGTAAAATTTAGGATATTCTTTTACCTTAATACCTACTTACTACCTTAATACCATTGTCCTGCATATATCAGAGCAAGCAGAGTGAACCTAGTGCTAGGAAATTTCATCATTTCAATTGCCGTATGACTCTTTTGTATCAAAACAATAAAGTCAAGACCTCTAGTAAGTCCTTAACATAGATTTTGAATGGCGGCCACAGGGTTCTTTCCCGTTTAAATTAATAGAATATACTGTGATATCAACACATTATATTACTAAAATAGATACCTATTATAGTTTGTTTAGTTAGATAATAAGTATTTATCCTAGTACTTTAACGTCTCGGTTCGAATAATTTGAGTAGATGCACTTGTACTAATGCATAACTGAAATGTACGTTTGATTAAAAAAATATCAATCAAGTGCCTATGGGTTCCGTACCTACTTCATGATAGAGAGGTATTCCGCTGAGGAAAATATAGCTTATAAAATATTACAAACTTAAATCTGCTGTCGTATCCATTAATTTTGTATGAAATGAACTACAAATATAAGTTTGTAATGATTTTTTTCTATGTTAAATTTATAATTGATCAACTTTGAGATTTTCTCCTTTGTATACACTGTAACTTCTCACATTCTGTCAATTTTCACAAATCTAGGTCACTGAAATACAACTAATAAGAGTCAACAAACTTAGTTTTACGGGCGTATGTATTCATTTTGTATGAAATGAACTACAGTTTTCTTCTGGGATATATGTAAAAAGTAAATTTTTTTGGATTTTTCAACTTACTTATTGCCAAATTTCAAAACTAGGTAAACGGGAAGTACCCTGTAGGTTTTGATTACGCGGCCATTTTCACTATAGAATACAATTCATCTTTTGATTGCGTTGATTTAGAAATTTGATGTTTTCTGTGTTTCAATAGGTTATAGACATTTAATATTAATTTCTGCTTGATTTTTCCACGTCATTTGAAGAAGATGGTCTTGATAGACTGACAGACAGACAGATAACAGAGTGATCCTATAAGTATTCCATTATTTTCTTTATCAGGTAGGGATCTTTTTAGGTATGGAACCCTAAAAATTATATAACCTTAACTTTCACCCAATTCCCCGAAAATGATATTATTATGTTGTACTCAACTGATATTAAATAAAAAGAAAATAGTAACATTACGACTTACTAGCGCTCTCTGATTCCATTCAATATGAGCTTACGTTACTTACCTAAGTTCCTAACTAAACTAAATTTAAACAAAATATGTTTCAAAATAAACAACATAATATATGTGAGGTTTAACTTTAAATAAAATAAATAGTTTAATGGAAACTCTTTAATGACGAGATGATTTCACAAAAATAATTGTTTATTACAAATCGCTATATAACTTAAACACATAATTACATTCTTATAATATCGCGATGTTTGCATTAGACGTTGTACGAATTACACATGAAGATGGAATAACACTGACATTTAAACACATTCAAATGATCCTGTTAAAATAAGCCATAAAGCTGTCATATCAAAAGTTATTTCATATTCTTAAATAGTATTTTAATAAAGCAATATTTTATGGAATCTGTTATTTACCCCTGACTTTAAAATGTTACATGATATATACAAGTTAATGTAAATCAATATACACTGTCCGGTTTGAAATAATTCGGCAAAATCACATTAAGATAAATTAATGTTAATCATTAGCCTGTAATGTAGTTTCTATTGTTTTAAACAATACATTTGTAATATTGTTTAATACCTTTTTTATTACTTTTAGTAGAACGTTATTTTATTAAAAGCAATTTCAATATCCGGATTTTTTTATTAATACTAGAAGCCTACTTCAAAAATAACCTCATATAGGTATCAGATATAAATAATATTAAATAGGTTACATTTAAGATATTCATGTGTCATAAGTAGTATTTAAATAATATTAAATAGCTCTTTCCAATTTAAAATAACTTTTGATATCTTGTAATAGTTTTCAATTTTAAATTGATATTGCACAATATTATGGTATCATTTAAAAGTTTTTAAAATGTATATATATAAATAAAGGTAATAATGAAGTTTTTGGTAAATTAAATAAAGAATACGACGCTAATAGATATTATAAATCTTAAATCGTCGTAAATATTCATTTCTTCTTAAATAACAAGTGTGAATTATTAAAAATGTACATCACATACAAAATTTTACTTGAAAAAAAAAGACATGAAATATATTTATAATCTTATTTATAAGAAACATCTAACTTTGACACCAGTGTGTTTGCAACACGTTTCGGTAAAGCTTCGCTTGTGGACGTAGGCCTGGTATTTACCGGTAAATGTAAATTACTTAAGCGTATAAACATCACAAATATTTGGAATAAAATATTAAAATATAGACAATAAAAGCCCTAATTAATAGCAACAAGTACATACATATCTATAATACAAATACAATTAGACAATACGACTCGTATAGCAGAAACATATATTATACGTTAAAATCTATAAATATATATTCTAACTTAAATATTATCGACATGTTTCCAGTTGTTCCAAGATGCGCGTTTTCCACGTTTAAAAATAATGTTTTGTATTTAAATTTTGAATTAGATATAATAATATCAAGCATATATTTACCGCCAGTTGTAACTTTTGTCGTCAATTAAGGCAAAAAAATAGCTTTGTACCCGTAATACAATATAATATATAATTTCTCTTAATTCAAACTCTTTAACTGATTTTATAGCGAACATTCTCCTACATGATACATTTTTGGAAATACTTCACGGGGTAGAGTCGTGCACTACTAGGAAAAATATTCGCAATAAATCCAACAAAAAAATTCATATAAAATGTGTACAAATCACGAAAATCTATTATTTTATGTATAATCTTATAATATGTATACATTATTTCATGTCCATTTATAAATAACATTATACAAGGAAACAATAAAAAAAAATATGGCAAGAAGTTAAATATATCAGGTACTGCTTTAGCTATATAAATATATATCTAATAGGTTGGTAGGTATGTTTATAAATATCAATTAGATATTAGGTACTAATTTATTAATTACGTCAGTATTAGTACTACACATTTAATTTACTAAATAACCAAATATAATGAATTTATATATTGGATAGGTCTCTTTATTTAATACAAGTGTTAAGCAAATTTTTATTTTAACTTCTTAATTGATACTACAATAGACTATGGGAAGACAGGACTGTAAACATTTACAAAGGTTTTGATTAAGATATTTAATTGAAATATGTAGTACTGTGCAGTTATATGTACGTTAAATATGCTAAATAAACACGTATATGGGAGACAACATTTGAGGGATGGGGGTAAATGTGGCATAGGTTTTTGCCACTCAACATGCAATATATAAAGTTCGGACAGAAAGTCGGAGAAAGAGAACGGAGACCCACTAGGTTCTCTTTGCTTATACGCTGTATAGTGTAAAGCTAAAAAAGAGTTCATAATAACACATAAGCTTGATTTTTACAATTTAACATTATTTTCGAAATATTTTAACATGAAATATTAAGATAAATTTTTTGTATTTTTTTGTCATAGAAATATTAAATATTTTTTAAATAACATTAATTCATTTGTATATATTATAAGGAATAGGTAAATATAATTTTAGGGTTTTTGTATTGATACAAGGCACAAGGGGGAAAACGATATGAGTATATCGATATACACATGTATTACTTATAAAGGTTAACAAAACGGGTAAATGTGGTAAACCTCAATAATGTGCGTTTTCTTAAACAAAGTTTATATACATATATAGGTACTACATACATAAATTAAAATAAATTTTTGTCGTACATACTATACATGAGGTTTTATTATTCAATAATGCCCTGATATACTTATAAATATTAATATAACTATGACTAATTGTAGATAGATTCTACTTAAAATGTTGTGAAAATGAAATGTTAAGTTAAGCACGTCTAGAAGTTATATATATATATATATATATATATATATATATATATATATATAATTACATAAATATCAAGCAATACGATGAAGCCAATCGTATATATGTACTTAAAAAGAGCTAAATACTTAAAAAGCAGTATTTCATAAATGTTTGATTTATTTACTATGTTTCTATATCGGGAGAGTTTCACGTGTTTATTTTTATAAAATGATAAATTACGATGCGGCTATTATAAATAATAACGACAGTAACAGGAAATTGACACAGTTAAATATTACGTACGTATCTAATATGCACGTGGTGTGAAGTTGCTGTGACATATGCATGTACCTAGATATAATCTGTCTAAACGCTAGTCGCGATTTATGCATAATCTTAATATATGGATATAAAATATACTATATACGAGTACTGGTTTCTTAAAATATATATAATTATAAATCTTACGACAACCTGAGCAGCGCAATCGAAATTTAAATAAAGAAGAAACTTTTCTTGTACTTATATTGTATACTTATAGTGCTAATGTAAAAAAATTAAAATATTTGAAACAATTTATAGGTAATATATTGTTTCATAAATTTGCTAGTAATCATTTCAATGAATGAAATTGTAAATATATATTTGCTTGTTACTTTAATTACAAAGTAATATACTTATATATTTACTCGCTTTTCGATCGCGGCTTTACTCGTGCAAGTCTCGCTTTCTGTCGGTAAAAATTAACTTAAAATCCTCTTAAGGAATTCTCTCCTTAGCTTAAATTTCAAATGAAATGCTTCCATCTTTAAGAATTTGATTTGAAATAAAAATTAGATATTTAAATAAAAATACCCGTATCACATTTTTATAGGTCGACCTACAAAAAATTTTCAAAAACTTGTGATTCTAGGTTCGGCGGTTAAGGCTGTGCGTTGATCTTTGGATATGTCTACTTTCAGTTTTATATGTATAGACGATTTCCTACCTCTTCCTTTCGCAAATGTATTAAACTATGACTCTAAACCAGCTTATATACTTACAAGTAGTCTTCTTCGTCGGTCCACTCTTGACAGAGCGTTCGTGGCCGTCGTTTACGGATTTGTGGTAAACGTCACGATCTGACGCCATTCTTCACGGATGTCTGCACGTCGTGGCCTGCTGCCTTAGCTCTCCCTTGAACTACAAGGCGTTGCATAGAAGTATCTCTCTGGCAAGTAATATGTACGAAGAAGGAAACACCGCGAATGGAAGATACACTTTGTTTAATACTTAGTTCTCGGTGGATCTAAATTTAGTCCAAGACACTTTAGGTATTCTTTTCCAGCACCACATCTCGAGAGCGTCTATCTTATTTTTATGATTTTAAAGTGTTTATTATTTTTGTTATTTATTCTTTGTAGGAGTTCTTCCACATATCTTCTGCAGGTTGAAAATAAGGTGGTAAGACGATCTTACAACGCTAATACAAATAATATTAGAAGCAAAATATATATTTAAATAACAATAAAAATTTAGCCTTCATAATGTCCAGACAGTCATAAAAAGCGATCTCTACTAAGTAATTTATATAGTCGATAGATTTTTTTCTTTCTAAAATGTAGTAAAATGTTCTTGATTTAAAATCAATATAACGACTTCGTTATTCCAATATTTAAATGGAAAAAATAATGTTTGTACTAGCAAGTGCTAAACATACTGTCTCTTGACAATAACAATAATGTATATACGTAAATTTATTATTCATTAGGTCAGTATATCAATATATTTGAACATCCACTGCATTTAATTTAAAAATATACTGTACTCTTTGCACAAGCAAGCATTCTTGACACTTACAATTAGTGTAATAATAATATTATGATAAAATTTACTTTTGTATCACTTCGTTTTGGCGTATGTTGTTAAATTAACACAATTGAACCCTTCAGAACAAATCCACGTCCAAAGAACTTGTATAAGAAATGTGTATTATAAAGAACTTTTTAAATATAACATTTATTACACAAACTCTACATTATAAAATACTGACTTATTTGATTTTTCTTGTAATTATCAAAGAATTTAATGTTAGATATAAATATATATTTAGACATGATTTTGTTCTACAAAGACACATTACACCTACTTCCAATATGATTATAATGATGCTTCTATTATATTTAAAACATCGAGAATTTAACATTTCATGAAGAATAATCGTAGATGATACGTATCAAAATATATTTATACAATATCATTTTCTGTAAGTAATTTTCTATTTTATTGCCTTTCTAAGACATAGCGTAGTGCATATTGTTGTTATAACAAAGTAGAATTCACAATATATATTATAGATAAATTTATTTATTTTTTTATAGATAAATTTATCATAATATATATATATATATATATATATATATATATATATATATATATATATATATATATATATATATATATATATACTGAAATAAATATTACTGGTTAGAAAAATGTAATTTTTTTTTTATATAAAGCAGTAACACAAACACGGCGTTACATTAACATATTTCAATGTGCACTACGCCTTATAAAGTTACCTACATACACTACAATATAAACATACATATAATATATAATTAGTTTTACTAAGAACATCGTTGGAATCATCTATTAAGATATAATATATCATTTAATATTTATTTGCGAATTCTCTAATATCTTATAAGTTCACAAGAATAGTTCACTAATTTGTAACACTAGTTATATTGGTGTAAGAAAAATAGAAATATAATATAGACTATATATAATATAGAGAAACTTTTTATATAATATAAACTGACAATATTTTATCTACGGCTGTTACTCGTGGTCAAACGAATACGATTTGTGTATGATACATTCTGAATGCAAGAGGTGACTCTGGCGTATTGTAATATAGCCTATAGCCTTCCACGATAAATGGACTATCAAACACAAAAATATTTTTTTCAGTTCATACCATCATACCCTTAGTGTCACAGATTCGTGTGACTTCGGCTTTATAACATTAGTGAAGAACATAGCCAGATATAGTCGACGTTTTATAGATAAAATTCATTATTGTATACATAAATGAAATTATACAAACCATAAAAAAATGTTATAATTAAAAAAATTGACATTAAATTAAATAAATGTCGATTTGAAGTTAATAAAATTAGAAACGAACGATTTAACAACTTATATCAGTTGAAATTATCTTACACCAATATACTTGTATACAGTTAACATTAAAATATTTTAAGTTTTATTTGTTCTCTATTAGAGTTTGTACTTGTAAAACGAGATCTCTTGCTAGAGATAGTACCGCAGAGGCGTTATGACGTTCAGCCATTTCTGAAAAAAAAATAGATTTAGTTCTATTTTATCATTTCACAAGAACAGCTTACCGCATATAGCAGAAATCATAGAGAATTGAAGACAGTGTATTGCATTTGATATTTGCTATAAAAAAATGCAGGCGTCATAATATTAAAAAATAAATTGAAGCTTTAAATTTTGCCAATCTCTTCAATCTTCACGCTGTATCCCGCACATTGCAGTGTGGTGGAGGGAACCGTAGGTAGAAGAAAGAACCTAGTGTTAAGGCACTCCGTTCCCTACTTTCCGCCCTTTGAGGCGTGTTGAGTGGCGGAGCTCAATGCCGTGCTTTACATTGTTGCCAGAGTGAAGAAAATGAAAATTTAATTTTCCCCGAGTGGGAATTGAACCCACAAACCGTCGCGTTTAAAGGTATATGCTGTGTTTCTGCCCGATGACAGTAATAATAAATATAAAAATATTTCTATATTAGATCAAAATGTAAATGAAAATTTACAAATTTTGTTTCACAAATACATACATATAAATACTATACTAATATACATAATAAACAAAAACATAAAATTGGACATTGGACGGAACATGGACATAATATTTTCCACAACAATAAATAATTATCAAATAGAGTGAGTAGCAAATAACTACTTACCATTAAAGAACTTGATGATATCAGTGAAGTCCATAGCATTAGCAAGTATGACGTCACGATAAGTTTCGAGTAGAGCTAGCGCTATAAAGAGCACCATGTGCTCGGAGGCGACTCGCCGCGCCGCCCAGATTAACTCCCATGCGGAAAATACCTGCTTAGATTTACTTATTTTAGATACTTAAATTGATAAAATTGTTGATATTTAATTAGAAATAATCTGTATTATAATTTCGTCAGGTCCTTTATTATTGACAAACAGCAGTTATCATTTAAGTATACAAAAAAACTGTTCGTGCTTCTTTTAGAATTTAAATAGTAGTGGTAAATCAAGATCGTATGATCGTATTGTTTTTAAATCGAATCAATAAATTTAAATGGGTCACTAAAAGTTGTAGAGAGTATAGTATTAATTTTTTTATTTAAATCTTTCTTATAGAGGTCATATTATATATTTACACACAGATTTTAGAAATTTGATTTATTTCCAAAAAAGAAAATATTATTTGATATTAAAGGAAATACTTGCATCTTGATATAGTAGTTCCCGTTTGAAATCGAGCAAGAACCAGCGATAGCAGAAATAGAAGTGCGTATAGTCACCATGAGCGTGCATCAGCTCATATAGCTCACAATCCAGAATTTGTATTATTGACCTGTAATAAGCACAGAAAATTTCCATTAATTTCATTAGCTTCATTAATTTCATTAGCTAATTTTTATAGCATTTTTTTTGTTAAAAGGGAGACAATCTCCAACTGCAGATGTGGGTGCTGCACTTCTTAAACACATTTACCTATAACGCATTGGAGAATAGTGTTAGAGTGTTTTGAGATTTATTGAAAGCCTATGACTATATAGATACTGTTTGTTGTTTAAATTACATCATTATAGCATACGAAATGCTGCCCTTGATCTTATGGCCTCATATCTAATTCAAAGAATTCATGAGATAAATCCATGGGGGGACCGTCGTGGCGCAGAGGCATACCCTCTACCTGTAAACGTAACGGTTTGCGGGTTCAATTCCCACTCAGGAAGAATGTATGATTTTTATTTTCTTCGCTCTGGTAACAAGGCAAAGCGCGGTGTTAAGTTCCGCCACTCAACACGCAATGCCTCAAAAAGGCGGAAAGCGAGGAACGGAGTGTCTTAACACTAGGTTCCTACGGTTCCCTCTGCCTACCCTGCCATGTGCGGGATACAGCGTGAAGCTAATTTAATTAAATTATTTTTTTATTTAAAATCCACTGGATCTTCCCTATGGATTGGCATTCCACAATGAACTATTCTGGGTCATCTTTTATTTGTACTTTATATTAACGACCTACTATTTCAGGTTAAATATTATTATTTCATGTTGTACTGTTATAAAAAGAGATATTTAAAAAAATGTATTCTAACAATTGCTTCGCAATATGTGTATTGTAATATTTTGTCTGTGTTACACATTAATTTTATAATAAATATAGTGACAGACATAGAATATATCATCTTTATTCGAATAGACTTTTACTATCACTTTTGAATCGTCGAATGAACATAAGGCAACCACCGGCTGGGAAGGCAGTTCTGCTGAGAAGAGCCAGCAAGAAACTCAGCAGTTGCTCTTTTCAATATCGATGTTACAATTTTATTATTAAATACAATGGCAGTTATTCTATATTAAGTAGAAATGACATTAATTCACATTGTTATTGTTTAAATATTTCTAAGCTTATAATTATAATTAAGCTTATAATTACTCTGCTAATATAGTATATAATATAATATTTAAATATTATATTAATATATAACATTAAGATATTGCGCTTTACCTCAAAAAACACATATAACTATAGTATCAAACCTCATATCAGCAAAATGTGCATCCATAGCCTGTCCAGAAGGGAAGTTGTCTCTGGCCCTTAGCATTAAACGGGAGAAGAGCGCGTGAGCGACCGCCTCCTCCTTCATGACGACGAGCAATGGCGCCACCAGGTCACACATGCCTTGCATGTAGCCTGTTTCTAGATGTTCCCATACGTAGCTGTAATACATACATTTAAATAATATTATTAATAAGATTTCTTTCGATTTTCATTTTTTTCTCGGCAACAAGTAATACAAAAACCTTTATTACAACTAACAGTTTAAATCTTTTAAGACTGATATTTTATACAAATTCATAGCCTCTAATTTACTCTCTAAGGGGTGGATTTTAAATAATCATATTCTTAGTGCACACAGGTGCTTTGCGGATAGCATAATTACAACATTTTAAGTTTTGCAGTTTCGTCTGTGCATTGATCTCTAGATATGACTTAATCAGTTTTTATGTATATAAGATTGATTATGCATAACATATATTACGTAGCTATGACTGTAATACTCAGAAACCTATTTTATCTAATCCCAGTAGAAACATTAGGAGATCCTCTCTTTATGTTTCCTTAACGAAGAAACTACTTACGTGCACATAATATTCCGTAGCTTATCCAGATTCTCATCGGTGAAGAAAGGATAGTTTCTATCACATCGTTGCACGTCTTTTTCAATTCGATGTAAATTAAGCGCGAAACTTTCCACTAACTCGTTCTAGAAGGAAATAATGATTTATTTATATAGTGGGCGATTACTAAAATTAAGTTATTAAGTGTGCAAAAAAGTCCATCCGATTATAAACATTAGATGAGTGTATATTATGTGAAATATTATAATATAAAGTGTGAGTGTGTATGCACCAGTACTGATGTGTCCTTGAGTACTCTCGAGTACAATGAGTGCGTCTGCAATAGTGATACCCAACCGGTGTCGGCGTCAAGGCCAATAGGGCTAACAGCATTAAACTCACAAACAAAAAAAAGCACTAGTGATAATATGTGGTTGAGTACACTGGTCTGTTTCCTCCGAGTGTGTACGTTAGTACTCGTGAGTCGTGAGCACTAGTATTGGCGCGTTCTCGAGTACACTGAGTACACGTGTACTAGTAATTGTGGTTGTGAGTACTCTTTAGTACTCTGTGATCTAAGGTGTAGATGGCTTGCATCCATAGGTTTATGAGTATCAGTATCAATTTTAAACGTAACAAAAATCATCAATTTAAACAATAAGCTGACTTTTCGAAGTGAAGAAAAATAATTCAACTTACAGAATAAACCCCTCCATTAGAGCTGGCCGGGGACACGCAGTTAGAGCGGTTGTCGGGACGCGCGTCTGGCTCTAGCGTGTCGAACGACGCGCCCGCAGATTGCGACTCTTCGCGAACTACGCCTAGCGGACTGCGCGCTGGGCTTGCGTTTGCTAATAATAGCAGTATGTGATTAATATGTGTGTAATTTGTGATTATGTAATTCATTTTTTTAAGCTTTACGCTGTATTCTTTACGCGGCAGGTTAGGTAGAGGGAGTCTATTATTAAAAGGTTTAGTGCAATATTTGATTCACTGCATGTTGTATGGCGAAACTCAACGGCACTGTTTGACTTCTTACCACCAATGAATTGAAAATAATCAATTCCCCTGGGCCCGATTCCTACTCGGATCGTACCCGCAATCCTTCAATTCTTTCATTCAATGACTCATAGTCAGACACTGTGTTACTTCACCACGGATAAATGATTGTTATATTGCTGATATAATTATATGATTATTAACTATAAAAGCAGAAACCTCTCATGAACATTTTAAATTAAATTATTATGTTATAAAAAAATACATTGATGGTTTTTGAATGAGAATTGCTTAATAATCAATATTATGTGAATTTGATCACAAACACACGACCATATAAAATAGAGCTGGATTTTTATTTTTTTATATGTACTTTTATAACAACAAATATATATAAAATAAGAAATTTATAAAACATAACATAATTGATGGCATCTCACCAGTAGTGCCACCAGACGCCGGTGAACCAGATGGTGCGAGATCAACCGAAGGATTAGTTATAATAACACTAGTATGCTGATTGTGTGAACTTGGCTCATTTTCCTCCATCTTTGCGTCATTACCGTTAAGATTAACATTAGCACTGTCGACACTACATAGCAATCCTCTACCATCGCCCTTCGAAACTATGCCTTCAGCTAGCCGCTTTATTTCCGCTATACTTTCTCGCCTCATATCTGGGTTTTCTACAACACTCTTTATATAAATTTCTTCGTCTTCTAACTCTGAAACACTGTCTCGGCTATCCGTTGTATCTCCGTTAACTTTAGTATCTTTAGTTTTGTCTTCGGAATCCATTTCAATGTTATCAACCTCGTCTATACTGGGAGCTCGTGATAGTATCGGTTTGTCCTTTTTCTGCTCAGTGTCACTCGGTTCGGGTGATACGATTGGTGGGTTGTCTGATATTACGCTGCAATCATCTTCAAATACCTAAGGGAATGTTATTAATGTAATAGGGAATAATTTTTATAAATTAATAAATAAGTTAAACTTCATGTGCATGTTATTTATTATATGTATAATAATAGACAACAATAATCATCTTACATTTTTTGTATTATTTGGAATTTTTAAGAAATCTAACATTATTGTAAACAAAAAAATATTTAAGGCAGACAGACAGACCTCTGGTTCAATAACGTCAGCTTTCTTCCCAGAGGATGCAGTTAATCGCGCTATTGAGGCCGCAGTTGCCTCTCGGTCCCTTTGCCTTACTATGGCTTCTACGCATAACCATTCCGACATAGTTGTCTCGTATTGACGACGATACGTTATGTCTTGTTCTGCTCGCTCCTCTGCTGTTGAGCCAAATCTGTTGGAGAAATGTGACTTGCTTTTCAAATTTTATTTTCTTTAGTTTAGTTATGTTTTAAGATAATTTTTATATGATTAGGACTATTATAATGATTTAATTTTGTATCACAAATATTTGTATAATATTAAAAAGTATTGTCAAGTATATTTCACATAATAATAGAAACACTATAATAATAAACTAAAAATATTTTCTTTCAGTTTCAGTAAATCTTTTATTGTAATTTAATAAATCTTAGTGAATAACTTACTCATAATATCCCAAAAGGAATGGCCAGACTTCTTTTCTGATATCATGCTGAACTCCTCCATAGTACACTATTCTATATACTTCGTCCTGGTCGTTGATAGCGCCACGATTGTCCATCATAGATCGCCATAGCTCCTCTGTTAACCCTGATTCTGTGCCTTCTGTTATATATTGGATTATTAATGATTTTTGAAACTTCTTTTTTTTTAAATTGCCTATGATTATCACAGTAAAGTAGTTAAGTTACATAAGTAAATGAAAAAGAACTTCATCCTTTTATAAAATTTCCTGAGCTTGACGTGTGTTATAAATTACATAAATTGTAGTAGAAATTAATGAATGAGAAAACTCAAAAGGCTATTAAGAAGTTAAATATCTTATTAAACTAATTTAATTTTGAATACTACTTAGTACATATGAAATAGTTACTCAAAAATGACATTATCTCACCTCTCGGCACAATATTAGGATGGACAAGCCCACTAAGATGCGTGCGCACGGTGGACAGATGCCTGCAGTACGCGAGCCAGCCGTAGAACGCCCGTGATATGATCTGCCGGCGCATTGTACTGCATACTAGCTCTATTGAAGCTACCTGTGTTTGAAATCATGTAGGGTTTTTATAATTTTACAGAATATATTAATTTGTACATGATCACATTTTTTTATTTATTTCAAACGTTTATACGTTTTATACGTTTGCAAAATATATTTTTCTATACCTAGTGTGGATATATATATATATATATATACTTTAAAAAAATAATTAATAATTATGAGTACAATACCTCCTCTACAATCGGATTAGCCGCAGGTGCGTTATGACCATTCAACCCTGCAGGACAGTCCACGGACATGGTGGACGAGTCGGACGAGGTAGTGGAAGTGGAGGCGAGGGGGCGGCGCGGCGTGCGCGGCGGCGACTGCACCACTCTCTCTAGGAGCGAGTGACGCATTGCTGGAAGGTTCATATACTTATTTAAGAGTGACTGAGTGTTTAGTCAAATTATATTTCATCGAGCCGTCACGTCTTGTCATGTCCGTCAACAGTCAAGTAGATGAAGTGCAGAATCTACATTTTTTCTTCATATATTTTTTATATATATAGCGGAAATGTAAGAGCCTGTCTCTATATTTCACGCAAATTAGAATTATTGCGCGTTGAAAATATTTTATTTGAATATACGTATACCAAAGTATTATTCAAAAATGAAATGAACATAACATACCTTCTCTATCCGCGATAGCATTATTCACGATACGGAAAACATAGTCTCCAGCTACTTCTTCCCAGTCCGGTTCTTCAGATTCTCCACTTTCACACAAACTGGGCATTGGACGTCTACGTATCTTGCCACGTCCAAATACCTAACATATTTTAAATAGTTTATAAAAGAACAATTTATTACAAATAAATTAAAAAGTCATAACTATTATGAATTAATAATCGTCAATCATCTAACGTAAAGCTTATAAGTAAAATTCAATTAAACCCATGTTTATATATATATATATATATATATATATATATATATATATATATATATATATATATATATATATATATATGTTTATATCACTAGATTTATTAAATCGCTTATCTTTATGATCGTTTATGAGCCTTAATGTCTTACAATACATACAAATTTTTATTTTTTTTAAATCGAGCGAGTTGTTATGTAGTACGATCATTTTAGATTTCGTTTTATTCAAATACCCTCGTGATGTCATATTGATACGCGCCACGCTGATAGTACAGTTTCTCTTTCTTTCAATCACTTAATTATATAGTTGTTAATTTAAGGTGACCATGGGCTAGATAATAGATTCGAAATTTTAAGCAATTTTCAACAAAAACTTGACACGTGTAGATTAGGAGGATGGCACGCGGTCCCACACTAAGCGACTGTTCATAGTTGCATTGTGACGTCACAGCCCCGAGCATCGCAATCACACAAAACTAAACAATAAAATATATAAAGATAAAAAAAAGAAAATACAGTATTTTTTGTTATAATAGACAATATTATTAGTTATTACAAAATAATTATTGATATTCTTCATCAGATTCTATATACACTATAAGGTGTTTGCCGGAGACTGGAAAAAGTAATGACTCATTTTATGTTACTTATCATGAAAATGTTATAAAATGTTATCATGTATATGTATGAAAATGAGCAAATATTCTATATGAGCGATATTCATTTATCTTCACCTATGAAACTTCAATAGGCAACAAACTGTTTTAAAAGGTAATAATGGATTCCAGCTTTAATAACATACAACTATATTAAAAGCACAAAATATCTTTTGTATTGTGAACAAAGTGACTATCTATTGTTTCGCTAAAAACTTTATTTATATATCTATATAACTTTATACTCGTAAAAAGATAGTAGAAGTCAAAGCGACTTCCACGTTGACTTTGGTAACGCAGTAATCAGCTTAAAACAAGAAAAGGAGAGAAAATTAGATGTGACAGAATTAGAGATATTGAATTTTTCAATAATTCCCCGGTAACTGAGTATTATCAAGATATCGGATTTGCTAATTTTGCTAAACAAAGTATAAAAAAGGCGTATAGACAAAATCAAAAAGAAAAATTCTAACTGATAAAGCTATTCAACTTATACAAGAAAAAAATACTCTACAAAACGAACAAAATTTCGCAACGAAAGAATTTGATCACTCGAAAAACCTCTTCAAAGACACAAATAAATAATTAAATAATGCTACAAAAACCCTACGGAATACACAAATACTACAATACACTACGGAACGGAAATAACGAGACATTTAATAAATTCAAGAAGCACGAATAAAGTATTTAAGTAACTAGAAGAAACAAAAAAATGGATACAATCGCTTCTGTCAAATAGAGGCAGAAGCAGATGTATCGACTGACAGACAGACAGACAGGAAGACAGATTCTATCCGGAGTTGAAGTTCAATGAGGAGGCAAATCAAAAAAGATCCGAAGCAAACCAAAGTTCGAATAAAGCCCTGGGTCGGACGGGATCTCAAATGAACTCATAAATTACGCTAGAGTGAAGAAGCGATAGTTTTAGTACATATACTATACACGCGCTAGAACAATTCATTGCAAAGTACTTAGAATTCCGTAAACACAAATTTATAGATTACAAAAAAAGATTAAACTCTATATCACTCAATAGCATCAGGGAAGCTTTGAAAGGCCAAAACATAAACACCCATTACATAAATATTTTTTGTAAGTGAAAAGATAGGTCTGCAAATGAATTTAGAAAATGCTAAAATACTAAAATAATGACATGAAAACGCCCATCTTAGTGAACAGCTCTCCATTAAAATATATAACTGAGTATATATACGTAAGTAAATACATCTAATTCAAACCAGAGAGACAAATGGAAGAACTGGATAGGCGAATCGCAATAGCTTGGAAGAAGTTCTGGGCTCACAAAGAGATACTCAAATCCAAAATACCAATGAGAATGAAGAAAATTACTGTGGACACTACAATCTTACCATGCTTCACTTACGGTTGCCAAACATTAAATCTGAATACCAGAGAAAAAATACAATTTGCACAGAGAGTGATGGAAAGAAGCTGCTTGGGTATGATGCAAGGTTTTTATTTTACTTTATTTATTTTTTATTTATTTTACTTTAGACTGTTAATTTGTTTTATAATATATTTATTATTTTTAGAAAGTATTATTTACTAATTAAAAATACAAATATAGCACATTTTTCTTTTTATTAAATTATAAATGAATATGCGATCTTTTCCGAGGATATGAATCAGTTTAATTGACTGAATTCGTAATGAAGAGATACACAGAATGCACCTGCGGTACCATGAGGATCCCCCGGAGAACATATGTATGTAGACGAACAGTACGGTAGACGAACCTAAAGAGGTATGTACTGACTGTCGCGTTTGGCGCCCCGTTCTCTCTGGCTACCCCATTAGGGATAAAGGGTAGAGGCACGTAAATAAGTAAGTTAGTATAATAAAATCTTACCTTGCCAGTTCCTCGTTGTGACCATAGAGGTGGGTCAAGTTGGCCATGTGGTAACAGTCCCGTCTCCAAATTACTCAAGAAAGATAGCAAATGTCCTCCTGTGGCAGTCCATGTCCAATTTAATTTAACATATTAATTTACATTACAAATAGGTATTCTTAATTTGTTGGAATTATATATTATTAAAATGTATGAGGCCATCGTGGTGGATTATAAATGTGTTGGTTTTGGGTTAAATTCGCACTCGAGAAAATCAATTATTTTCATCTCCCTGTTTCGGTGAGACAAAAGCGCGTCGTTGAATTCCGCCACTAAGCACGCAATTTCTCCATCGAATTTGGATGAAATAAGGAAAATAGAGCGTAGAGAAAAACATGAAATTAGAAAATACGGACGCCTCATTTTTCTGTTGCATGTTTTCTTATAAAAGGTACACAATAAATATGCTTTTACATAGCCCACCTCTTTAAAAGATTAAGATTTTAAAACAAAATACGTGCTTTGGCTTCGAGTTATAAAGCTACTTATAATAAATAAAGAAATTAAGACGAAATTTGGTTATTCAAGTATAAGTATAAGTACTATGCATCAATAATATTTATCATACACGAAATTAGTAGGTACACTTAAATATAATATAAAAAACACCTCTCAAAAACAATTGAATATTACGTGATAATATATTATGTACAAATATACGTAAAGCATTGCTTTTTAAAAATTAATACCTTTTGGAAAATGTATTGGCGGTCGTTGCACTCCGTCTTGTCCTACCAATATCAGAGCATCACTCGCTTGTGAGCGATGCACATGGACGTACACCACCTCCCATACACATACTTGGAGCGACATCGCCCAGTATACACTATAATAAATTTAAAGAAAAATAAAACTATTGTATTAATTTGGATTATCAAAATCATTTTACGAAATTATAATTTAAATGTATTTTAAAATAACATTATCTCTTGTCAAACGATAATTTTTAGTAATAATCTTTTCATTGCGTAGTTGTCCTATAAGATGCTAAGGACATAAATAAGTTGCAAATATCGTATAAGAATTTCAACGTAACTCAATAAGGGCGTATGTCTAAATTGGAGACGGGCGCTAGGATGATTTCCAAGAGCCCGAGTTCAACTCAAGCTCCTTTTAAAACACATTAAGAAATTAAAAAATATAATCATATCAAAAGGATATGAAAAATGTAATTCTAATAAATATTTTATAAACTAAACAATGTTTTTAATTTTTAAATTGAATTTGAATTGTAAAAAAACCTCTTTTACTGGCGGTGATTTAATATAGCATTTGTTTTTAAGCATAATATAAATAATTTATGTAAACAACAAAAAGTTTATTAATCCATTGTTAATAGTAGGTACATTCGTGACACGTCCACTAATATAACTTTAATACGTCATAAATACGAAATTCAATATTAGAAACACTTCAAAGGAAGCACTACACATAAATATTAATATAGAACAACATATTATGTCTATATGTGACATGAATATATAGCAAATATCTTACTTATTCTCAAAGAAAATGATTTTCTCGAAGAAGCCAACTAAAGCACTCATTTTATAGATTAATCTCATCAAATGAAGAAGCTTTAAATGATTGCCTATTATTTTCAGTAATTCTAACAATAATAAATGGTGCGTGTTGATACATTAATTAAGAACAAGAGATTGAGTTTAAAATTTTACAATAGTATAAAATTTATTATACCTCATAGTATACTTAATTACTTAGGTGAAAGTAAAAACATAATAGCTCAATATAAAGCACGAATCTTAAATAAATATAATTTTGTAGAATTACATAGATACTGTTTCGGGTATCTTATACACAAGATTGGTCGTTCCACCTACATTTCTATGAAAAATTATATTTTAATCATTTTGTGCGCCAAAGTGGTACAGAAAGTCTCATCAGACTTTACTCTAAAATATATATGCTAATTAATTATTAATCATTACATTGATAGCAACTGGACATAATAAAAAAATACATGTAAATAAGCATTAAAAACTAAACAGACTAAGCACATCTACATACCAATCAACACAAAGCGAGCCACCGCAACGCCGCCTGTACACGGTGCAGGGCGCCGCACTGCACAGAATACATGCGTGTCGACACTCGGACGAATGTACTGGGTGCCAACGATACTGATATACACTAGAACGGTGTAAGCTCAAACCAAATGTAATTTACATACCATGCTACAGATAATGAGAATAAAAACTATATATGCATGAGTGTAGAAATGGGGGAAATTAAACATACCTTAGATATCAAGAAAGCTTGGCAATTTCCATTAAGTGTATTTTTTTATTTTAAATATAAACAAATCTACGAATAGGCACATAACTGTAAACATATAATTTATTTACAATTCATTACACCCTGGAATGTATCTTTAGATACGCCCATGTATATATAATAAAAAAAAATAAAAGAAGTATAATAACTGAAAATATGAATTACAATAATAAGTAATTTTGTAAGAGACAATAGACATTCGTAAATATTTAACCGTTATATTTATTATAAATAAACATAACGTTATTTTATTCTGAGCTATTATTTTTATAATAAACATTCTTAGATATTATCAGTTCTCAAATGATTTAGGTCAATAATGAACGAAAATTGTCTCTTACTTTCAGACAAAAGAACAAAACGAACATATTAAAAGCGGTAGCTCTCATTACAAATACTTTCTATATACATACGACTACAATCCACAAAAGAAATTGAATAGCGAAACCTTATTACCTTTTATCAATTCCTTCGCTTTCAGCGTATCCGTTCATGAGTTGATTAGGAGTCCATTTAATAACAAGCCCTGCGGCCGTTTGATGTAGACTTAAATAACCGGGCATCGGCTCTTCAACGTCCTTCTACAAGTTATTTTATTATTATTAAACATGACATTTTTTGCTATATTATCATAACCATTTACTTAGGTATCTTTGAAAAGGGTACATTTTTAAATTATCCTTACTGTATATTAACGACTTGCCTAAAGATTTTGTAATGGTATGCAAACAATGGTTATGATTTCACATACACATACATACAGTGTCAAAATCCTTATATTTTTAACCTACTTTAAAAAAAGGCTTTCAACTATGATTTTTTAATTATATACGTTTGTATTTTTTTCCACAATTTTCTCGGAAATTAAGTAACATTAAAATATCCCTCTCAGGTATTATTCTATACTAAGTGTTGATTAACACTTTAAAAATCATAAAAATAGTATGACGTTGTTAGAAAATTAAGCTAAAATATGCATAAAGTACAATAATAGTACTCACCGGCTGTACACGAACATTATTTTTGCCATACAACAAAGTGGCCCGGGAGTTCTGATGTAAGCTTTCCACGTAATCCTTAGCACTAGAAACTGCTGCATTACCAGTCCCTGCGAAATATTATCCCTCAAAACTCACAGTATAACATTATTTAGTTATATAAAAATTGCTGAAACGTATTTGTATGACCAATAATAATATTTATGATATTTTTAAACTTAACTCATATAACTTGTATTTTTTAAATAATTTTAAAGCTATAGTTTTTTAATACAGTTGTATGCGTATAATTTACCACGTTCCCGAAGTTTATGAAATGAAATGTTATACAAAAGTATATTAATATAGACTATGTAAAATATATATACAAGACTAAAAATTAAAGTATCGCGAATGAAATAAAAGAGAATAGAGTAAAATACATGCATCGAACGAAATATTAATGTAGGTAATTTAAATATGAGGGGAAACGTGTAGACGGAAGTGGCTAAAAACCTCTTATTATTATACCAAATATAAGTAACAATAAACAAGTAATAATATACAAGTGAAAAATATATAAGAGATTATGTTTTCAAAATTCTATTCACTTCACTCACTATTTACTATTACTATTTACATTAATATAAGTATATATATTTGAATTTTTTTTATTACAGTAAGATATTAATTTGCTCTATAATTACAAAATAATAATTAAGAATCAAATAGAAGAAAATGAAAAAGAATATAAATCTTGAACTCTTTATGAAATTCTTAGATTTCAATTCAAATAAGACTTACGCAGTAGGTATAAGTAAAGTCATGAAACTTATTAAAAGAGAACTTGTGTATTGTACTTACTTAATAAGTTATATTAAGCTCAAGAATGCAAGAAGAGCTATGAACTTAAAGGCTTAAGTTCATAGCTCTTCTTGCATTCAAATAATCAAGTAAGTATTTTAGTAGATGTTTTAACTTGATTCTATTTACAACGTACCTTTAGCCTATTATTTATTTTTATACCATTTTTTTATATTAATTTTAAAACAATTTTATTTTCCATTTACCTTAAGTTTAAAATAAGGAGAACTTATTAGTAATATTTATATTAATTAGAACTGATTAATAATTTAACATCACCAAATTTTATTCGAGTTCGAATATGCAAACACAATTTCACGGGTTTATGATATATGCCTCATATAGCAGGGTTAGTGGTGGAGAGTTCATAAAACACGATAGCCTTCGATCGATCTTTCCACCCAAGATACAATTAATTAATAAATATTATATAAAAAATAAATATTAAGTAACAAAATTCATGCAATACAAACCATAAAATATTTACGGAGTAAATAAATTTCGTAAACTAGGGTCAATTTTTATATTATCCTAATTGAATTGAATATTTCGAGCCCGATTGCCTTTTTTAAAAACTTCACAGACAATCACCGCAGGTTAGGCACCTGTACCTAGTGTTAAGACACTCCGTTCCCCACTTTCCGACTAAATTGATTGAATTCGTAATTGATTTCGTGTAAAATAGAGGAACTCAACGGCGGATAATGATCATCAACTTAAGTAAAAAAATACCTGAAGTAGTAGCAGTGCCATCATCTGACGATGCGTTCAAACTTCTTCTGAAATTTAGTATGGGCCGTCGCACAGATGGCGGAGTTGTTGTGCCAGCTGACATCCTATGCCGTTGGACCTATGTAGGTATTTAATTTATAAAATATTTATGTAAGAAAATATAAAAGACTTATTTAAAAAAAATCTTGCATGCTATTTTTTTTTACTAAACTAGCAGCCTGCCCGCTTGAACTGCACTATTATTTATTGATTAATAGAGTGAAATGCATTTGTTTATCATAAATTGTAGCCTATATGTATTT
Organism: Dione juno; assembly: GCA_037127375.1. Taxonomy (NCBI): domain Eukaryota; kingdom Metazoa; phylum Arthropoda; class Insecta; order Lepidoptera; family Nymphalidae; genus Dione; species Dione juno. The sequence goes on from JAXRJS010000074.1 coordinate 2,265,414, forward strand.
GTATATGCTATATTACTGCAAAGTTGAAGAAACGAAAGAAGAAACACAGCCATCCTTACAAACTTTGACATTTATAATATTAAAATGTTAGTGTAATAAAGGTAAATTGGCAGAAAAAAATGAAAATGTTTTTTTTTTTAATTTCTCTCTTTTTTTGTAAAAACTGAAATTTATTTTTCGGAAACTTGTACCTACCATACTTAATTTCAAGCTCGTAGGTGATTTCTTTTTTTTTTACTTTTTTTATTTTAAATAATCATTCATTACTTCTTTGATGGAACAATGATAATATTGGCAATGTACGGTTCTGTTAATTAAAAAGGAAAAAGGCTGGGAAAACTTATTTAAATATGATCATTGTATTTCTTAGGTCTTATCAAGTATTTAATAATGGAAGACATAATTCGAATTAATATTCTAAGATATATCAACTACATAACAAATTTAACAGCCAACCATTAAACATGATTATTATACTGATTATTAACTAGAGGCATTGGCCCTCTGCTTATCATCTCATGAAAATTTCATATACTTCGGGTACCTTATATGCGTTAAGTGACCATTTACTCCTTTTTTTTGTAATAATACGTATTTACCGATACCATGGCCAAAATAAAATTCAATATATGTATTTTTTAAATGCTTTACTTACTAGTTCATCTGCCGGGGGATCCGTCCAGAAACAAGCTGGGGCTTTGGCTTTAGAGTACTCCAAAGCACACGGTCCAACTAGCAACGAACTTAAAATACTACCATAATCAGGATCCGCTACTAAAGCATCCCGTTCATAGTATCTTGTGGCGTTGTTAACTAGATGCTCGATGATCTTTGCTAACTGACGCTCGAACAGAGCAATTCGTATCCATAGGTACCTGGTTAATTTATTATTGATATTATAATTATTGACAAAATTAATAATAATACATTTTATGTTTATATTTTCATGGATTTCTAGCATTTAACCGTTTGGGCAGAGAACATTTAGATGATGAAGATGGTCTGTAGTGCATTTAACGTCCATTTTGAAAACTCACAATTTGCCCCACTTAGCCAAGGGGACAGTGCTGGATTAAACTCATACGGGGCCCTAGGCCATAAGGATTTTGGAGTCCTCCCTTTTTTTTAAATATTGTAAAATTGATGTTACTACTTGAAGGCTACTTTTGCATTTCTAGAATTTGAAATACCTATTTATATCATATCAAGGTTCTAAACACAATAAGCGAAACAAATCATATTTTCTCTGATATTATATATTTTTGATTCTAAATTATCAACAATACAGTATCTATATACTTTAAAGTCTTAAAGTTGAACAAATCAAATAATTCGAGACCGCTTATTTATAAATACTCTCAGTGCCTATTATAAAATAGTCTTTGGACATCTCTATGGAGGATAAAAACAACGTTCCTTTTCAGAAAACGTTCTTTCTGCATTTCAGATCGCTAAAATTTATTGAAATTGAAACTTTAAATTCAAAAAAAAAACATATCAAAGTTTCGTGGGGGCCCATCTGAGGGGGCTGATCGTCGGAAGCCCCAAACCTTGGCCTAGTTTGGCCTATTGGGTAATCCATGACCGCAAGAGGAAACAAATAATATTATGACATTTAACGATCGTTCATCGAACCATTGTTACAAATATTGTGATATTTTTGATTTTCTTGCCAGCCCTTCTCAGCAGAGAGGACCGTCACTACTGGCACTTCAATGTAAATTGACGATTCAAAAGTGCTTGTAATGGCCTAATTGAACAAAGAATATTTTTATTTTTATTTTAAAATGTATAGGTACAATATATTCAATACATTCAATTATAATAGTATTTCACTATGTAGGTATGCGTTAATTGAATTACACAAAAAAATGATATTTTTAAGTCCTATAAATTAAAATTTAGATAACATTCTTTAATAACCACGAGTTTATTATGTCTCGGAAATCGTCATTGGAAAATATTATATCTTTTAACGAGACATAAAGCAAATTTTTTTTTCAATAAATATGCTTAAGACTGTATTTACCTACTAAAAATACGATCTAACATACATATAATGATGCTATCTATATCTGTGTCGTATTCTATTTAATTTCCTCTCACTTTATCTACATAGATTTAAATTAAGCGCTTCGGCTTCAGGACTATTTATGAAATGATCTATTGATACTTAGAGAATATTAATCTTGGAACATGGTGCAATGGTAAATTGATACAAATTGAGAATAGAACAGTATTGTATATACCAATTAGCTCCATTATAATATGTACGCTTAATACTTAAAATAAATAAAGTGCCAATGAAAAGTCATCCTCATTATTGTTTTCATTTACGATCCATCATAAACTGACAATAAAGTGAAACAGGCAAGTAATCTTTTATTACAATGAAATACCGGCTTTATTGGTTTATCATAACATCGTAAGTAACTATAACAATATTAAAGATGTAGAATCAACAATGTCGTAAAAAGGATTTTGTAAAGTAACAGCATTTAAATTTGAAAAAAGATTTCAAATAAAATTTATCGCGCTACGTTAGATCTTGATTATAAAGCTCGTTGCGCTAGACGAGAGCTAAGAGACTTGATTGCTTAATACGATAAAAAGAAGCAGTGATTAACTTTTTCAATAAAACAACAGCAACGGTAATTCGAAAAGCTTTCATTAATTAACTTCACAGCAAATAAAACAATTGTTTTAAATAATATTTAATATAGTCGTTTTTTTAAAAATCATATATCCAATTCATTTATAGAGATTAGTTAGCTAATGCGTGGAGCCATTGAAGAAATTATATTTGTGTAAAAAATAATAATAACTAATTAAAAAATATTTGTAACAAAAAAATTAATCTGAGTTCAAATTTATACTATATATTGGGGTCATAGCCACGTATCAGTAATTTCGTATATTTATTTTGTAAATGGTAAAAATTTTATACAATCTTTTTTTATACTTTTTATCATATAGATTGGTACGATTTTGATTAATTGATGATTTAATTTTTTTTTAAAAACATTTTATATTCTACTTTTTAGCTTTATGTTACTGTTGAATACTGTAACTTGTTAAATATTTGTAGCACAAGTACCTGCTATAGGTACTTGTGTACAAATATTTTAATAGCTCGAACATCTACGTACAATCTTATATAAAATTTCATATAATTTGATGAAACTCTAACATCTCATAAGCATCTCTAAAACATTTTAGTTAAAATTAACTTAGTTGGTGGAGTAATCACATTATAAAAATACAAAAAACATTCTATCAACATAAGAACCTCATTCATTTTGAAATTGGTCAAAAAGTAAACATTTTTTATGTTTTTACATTTCGTCTGTTTTTGAATCTTTGGTGTACAAGTTAATATGGGCAAGCAAGAATTTTGAGTTGACGAATTCTACCTTCCATCATCGTCTTACATGAATAATCAAATAATACACTATAGGACTTATTTGCCTCTTTTTAATATTTGAAAAATTTCACTCATTACTCTATTAAAGAGTTCTATCTCGTCGGCTTTTTAATATTATTATAGATGATGACTACATGAAGCAAATATATGCATATTTAAAAAAAATTATAAAATAACTATAAATTGTGAAGGTTCCGTTCCATTTTCCTGGGATTCCATCATCACATCCCGACATGGTGGCAATGTGACCCTCTTAGGAGTACCCTCTTTTAAACAAAAAAAAATACTCATATCAGTTCACAAGCGACATACATAAAAAAAAACATGTCGAACATAGAACCTCCACCTTTTTGGAAGTCGGCTATAAATAATACTTAAGCGTAGTCTACATACATACATACTTGAATGTTATGAATTAATAACAACATTTCTATACAATCTTTGATAATAGAGTGTCCTACATCTTATAGAAAAGTGTCGGTCTTACACGTGTCTGCAGTCTACGACATAGAAAACACATTCATCTATTATACCCGAGAACAAGTAGTCTTAGCTACAATATTACTAGGTACTCTAGTAGTAGTGTATTACAATTTCTAACTAATGCGAGAACTCTAGCACTGGGTTTATATTTCTTAATAATTGTACCGTCGGTTTTGAACTTTAACTGAATTTAATTAACGTAGTATTTACTCAGTCAAAGGTATGTGATGTGGTTTTGTAATTAAAATGTCGCAGCTGCCAAACTGACGGCAGCGAGTAATTGGGTACAGTTGGCTTTTAGTTTGCCGTGAAAGTGTTGCTCGTTTATAAAACACAAACACGGCTCCAAGTTGAAAATTCTGGCTAACTGTCAAGATTAACTTAATATGGTAAAGTGATTGGTTAATAATAAAATTCGTTGACAATTATAGAGGTTGAAAATCTAAGTAAATGATACATCGTTTCACGATATGAATATCTAAATACTTGGAGAATCTCAGGTAGGTGAATAATCTTGGAGAATCTTTGATGAAATCATAAAACAAACTTTATTACTTTCTGATATAAGTGTCAACAATAGCGGTCGTTAGTAATAAAATAAAAATTTTCATTTAAATTTATAATTTCTGTTGTTTGAAACGAAAATCCGGTGCTATTCAAAATATTATGTTTTATCTAAAGTAAAAGTCATGAAATTATTTATAAGTTTATGATAAACTCATCGTGGCGCGGTGTCTGACTGTAAACGCGACGATTGAGGGTTCAACCACTGTGGGAGATTAAATTACTTTCCTCGCTCTGGTAACGTAAACGTGGCGTTGAGTTCCTCCACTCAATATGCAATGTCTAAAATATGGAAAGTAGGTAACGGAGTTCCACCGAGTTAAACTATGACTATGAGGAGATAATAAAATCGTATAGAATACAGACAGATGTAAAGTGAAACACTCAGCAAATTAATCTCTATTTTTATTATTCATGCGCCATTCATCCATTTTACACGAGCACATTACTGTTAACTAACTTTAGTAACTGTGTGCTTCAAAGCGATGTGTTATAGCACAGATACATATGAAATCGTTGTTAACTAGTTTATAGCTGAAACTCAATCAACTCAACGCATCGCGTGGGCATACAATGCGGTTTCAGTTTTAATTACCTTGCTGCAATATGTAGAGTGAACTTTTTAACTTTTTATATTGTTTTACAAGGTCCTATTTAATATTTTAGCTTTTAATGATTAGAATAAGATTGTATTAAAATATTATTATGATACTGTTTATAGCCATATTGGAGAGTTATCGTACAACTGATTATTTAAACAAGTGCAAAAACACGAATGAAACTGCAACGAAAAATAATAGAGCATCAACTAGGCAAATATACAACACGTTATAAAGCGAATAACGCGGAGTGACTAAATAAATCTATACATATAAATCAAATTGGAATGTCTGTTCGTGATTTCAAAATAATTGAGTTTTTCGAGTGCGTATAAGTAGTTTTTTTATATGTTACTAAAACATTTTAAAAAATGTTTGTCTGTCCGTCAAGCAAGCGCAGCCGCGAAGGGGTCGCTAGTTTAAAATAAAATACATATTTAAGAAGCTTTAATCGTATAGTATCAGATTATTATCTTAGCTTTTAGTCGCCAGTTAAATCAATGATTTCTCTAATTATTTTATTATGATACCTATTGGACTGTGAATAAATTGCCTTAATAGGATTATTGTACCTATTGAAGTACCAGTAACAGAATTAATTGGGAAGGCGCCTGTGCGGTTTCGTGAATGTCAAAACTTCAAGCTAAGGTTAAGTAGAACTGACAGAATAAATTATTAATTATAATAACATTTAACGTAAAATACCTTTTCCTCGTGTTTGTTTTTATAACTTATACAATTATATCATAATATTCTGATCGTTAGGTAGAGTAAAAAGTTAAAAAATCTAGCGCCACATTGTACGTAACCAAAACTAAGAATTAAGCATTGAAAAACTAGCATTCCCCAAATGTGATCCCAGACAGCCTTACAATAAGAAATTAATTACACCATACTTCTTTTAACATTATATTCACTTTACTACAAATATAGACTTATGAATCCTAAGATACGCGGCAAGTGAAGAGCAAAGTAAATCTACTTCTCATATAGTCAATGTTAACATAATAGCCCTTATCAAAATGGACAAAAGTATGTTTAAGTAAATTTTAGAACTGATGACATTCACAGTAAAGAATAAAAAAAATGAACTTGTTTCTTAACTTTACTATTATTTTTCAATTATATGTACTCAGCAAAAATATAAAATATTCAAGAACTCTCTTCTCTTACGAAATATTCATGGTGAATATATAGATATATCATATTATTCAGCTTTACATTCAAGATTTACGCGTACAATGTGATTACGTTCTATGATAAATGTCTTCAATATATCAATTCAGCGACAATTTCATTTCCTTCATAAATTTTCTGTCACAAAATTGATTTTATATATTCAATTTAAACGTGAATGTTTACATTAGAAAAGGTATTTTGTTAGTATTTTTTAATATTTCATATAAAATATTTATATTACTTTACAATTTTTTAAGTATTTTTTAAGTATTTTACACGCTAAGTTTTAGTTTACTTCAAATATATTTAATGCCCTTCCTATTGTTTTACTCAAAATTATTCTTGAGTTCGAAATAACTGAAATAAAAAAAAACCGTAGTATAATTAATTATTATCTAAGCAACACCCCAAGCTTATCCATTGAAATGCTTATTAAATAATATAATAGCAAACAAAAGTAACATGTAACATCCAGAAAAGCGCCACAGGCTGAAGTGAATTACTAATGTAATAATGAAATTTTGTTGTTTAATATATATTTTTTATCCGAACGGAATTCTTTTCCCTTGAATTGGTCTTATATTTAAGTAATATGTATAAGATGTTGACGTCATCGTGTCGTGGCAGGCTATATGTCTCAACTAGTAGGACTTTGACTGACTGTACAGTGGCTTGATTCCCACCGGAATAGTAAGCAAGCGCGGCGGAATAAAGCGAACAACATGATTTTTTAATTAAATTATACTTACTTTGACTGAGGCGGTGATTGTGACAGCAAGGAGCCCGATCCTCTCTTGTTAAGAGGAGGACGTGGCGCTGAAGGTCTTCTCTCAACTCCCGATGCAGAACGAGTTGCTGGCGCCCCTTCAGCTGAGAGCACGCGCGCTGAAACTAGCGCTGCTTCTGGACAGTGCTAAGGGGAATATTCATTTTTATTACTTCACGGACTACGTGTATTAAGTTTATTTATATTTAATAATCAATTAATAAGAAAATTTGTTGATTGCGCTAACATATAACCATATTAATAAAAATGTCAAAATATTAATAATATCTTTCAGATATAGGTACATATGTGTATATTATGTATATTTTAATAACTAAAAAGTTAATCTCTTTATCTTTATTGGAAACAACTAATTTCATAAGAGTGTGAAACAATACCGACATGATAAGAAATAGACGTGGAAATATAACGAAATTTACAAGAAAATCATTTCAATATAAGTTTGGAATCAATTTCACAGCCACGCTATTACTCCGTACAATCGCATTAGGTCTCCCCGCAATCGAGGGAGGTGGGCGGCTGTAGAATTAAATTATATGTAACAGCCTGTAAAATGTTAGATGGTGTATGAGATACCATTTTAAATTATTCATTTTAAAGAGAGGTTTAATTTGTTTCTATCATATGCATGTAATTGCAGTACATTTACTTTGAAAAAGGGAAAATGTCATGACATAGATCTTAAAATAAAATATTTATTAATAATAAAATATATATAATTTTCATTAAAACAAATTTTGCAACATAATTAAGAAAAATAACACTTTTCGTCAATTTATATATGGAGTTTAGTCATCAGGCGGTTATTATTATGTAAAACTTAAGAAACGTAAGATTATGGTTAAATAACCATTACTAATAAGCTTTTGCTGGTTAAGCTTTGAAAATCAAAAATCAGAAAATTTTAAGATTTTAAGATTTTAAGTCTTTGTTTATCAAGCAATATTATTTAAATGCGATTTTATTAAAAGAATAAAATGAACTTTTCTTTTAAAACTTTTACTGTCAACATATTTCATACTCAAAATGAAAATACTCGTATTTATTTGGTTTTAAAAATTAAAATCAATCAGATCCTATAATTTCATTTACTTTGTGTAAACAAGTAAGGAGCAAAAATTTTTACCATTTTTTGATTGGGTCGGCTTAGAGCGTTAATGTTTTTATGCCGAAATTAGCTTCATACTATCACGTGCCCTTGAGTAAAAGGACAGTCTTGGTAGACGAAGAGAAACTATATACCAACCAGCTTAGAAAGTGGTCTTAGTAAGATAAGATTTTGATTACCGCCATCTTCAGAAGTCTGCCATATTGGATTAGGAGTACGTCACCTTATTTCTTGCAAGTCTTTTCATTTGATACTTCACAGAGTTGGCCATGCATTGTCATCTAAACTAAACGTAATATATAAAATTTACTTCAAAATGAGTTGCAAGATTCCAAACGTATAACATATTGTGCAAGTTAAATAACAGTCTATGAAATACGATAGTTGTATATGTGTTACCTTTAATCGTTCTCTAACGTGGCCTTCATATGTCACAGTTAGACGAGAAAACTGGTGAAAGAATAAAGGTATAGTTCTTATATTCGATGTGAATAAAAAATATTACATATAAAGTTTATACTTTATATGAAATAAGGTGAAAGTAGATACATATCAGTTACAATAATATGTGCCAAGTATATTATTAGCACAAACAAAGGGAATTTCAATGATATTCTGTACACGTTGTGACTTACTTCCAAAATGAAGGTATTTATTTCTTAACTCAGCTTCAGAAATAGGAACAATTGGGAAACAGCCCCAATTTCTTAGTGATTTGGGAATTGGGACTCTTCTATTGAAATACTTGGCTTCAACTTATTAGTAAGCCACATATTCCCGGACGTATAAAGATAGATTTTGTTATTGTATATACTACAGTATTTGTATACACAGTATAGTGAGGTCATGATGAAGTATATGGAGCTGTTCCATTCTACTTTGTATACTTTCATGCTACATAAAGTCGATAACTTTTAGATATTTTAGTATATTGTAGTTTTATATAAGCATATTTATTTTTCAACATCCACATGGTATGTATGCACCTGCAATAATTTCACCTGATAATATCATATAAAATCAAATCATATATACATGTTTAGTAAATCTGCACTATAACTTTTAGTTATTTCCATTTAAGTTCAGAGGCGACGCCGCAAGTATAAGCTAGTAATATACTAAGTAAATTGATCAATACTTTCGTACAAAATACTTTAACTTTAACTATAAGTATTTAAATATATTCATTGTATAAAAATTTAAGATGGAATTACGTCAGCTAGGATATTTGCCTTAAGGATATATAAGGATAAAATTTTCGTTCAAAGGAAACAATAGATTAGTTAGATTTTTTTCTTTGTGCCGCTTTCATGTTGGCAAAAGTCAACAAACCTATCAACCCCGACACACTTTACAAAGTCAACACGTATAATGTGGTTTGTATCGCGATCATACATTTATGTATTTATCCACATCCATCGATGTCTTAGATAGACACTGTGAAATTAATAGTTGATGTACATATATAATAGGTGTTTTAAGCACTACTTAATAATATATGAAATCTATTCGAAGCTATACAAAAGCTTTATTCAATAATTATTTAATTTATTTGTAAGTATATTAACTATCGTATTTTTCCATCCTTATATATAATTTTTTTATACGCTTAAACGTAATATGTGTTCAGACGCATGTGTACATGGACTAATAAAGAATATCGTAGTTATCGTAGTCGTATAGGTGTTATTCGCACTTCAGTTAATCTGTCTAAATTAGACGGACTAAATTAACTTTCTAACTACTGTCTAACTACTAACGTTAACTGTCTAAATTAGTCCCTTTGGGCTGGACTAGAACTCACAACAATCATTTGCGGGCAGTGGAAATATACGTTTTTCTACTGATCTACTACTACTATAACATAAATACAATTTTCAATACTTAGCATTCTCTAAGCGTACAATTTGTAACAATGTCAATGTATAATAAAACACTTATACAAGTCAACATGTGTAATATACTCGTATCCATTTGCCGCATCGATTTTACCAGCTCGTGCGTACGTAAAAACCGACGTATAAACGGATTCTGTAAACTCATTGCTGGGTACTACATTTTGCTCATATATCGCGTTAAGAATTCATTTTGGTAGGGCATCATTATTCTATTATAATATGTTGATATATCAAATGACATAGATAATGATTTGTTATATTATTATTATTATATACTTATGTTACATATATATATATATATATATATATATATATATATATATATATATATATATATATATATATATATATATATATATATATATATATATATATATATATATATATATATATATATATATATATATATATATATATATATATCTTGGTTTTTACTATAAAATAGTTATAGCAATTAATGTTTTGTTTGTATATATATACTTTAATTTTAAGTCGATTCGCACAGTTTCTCAAATGTTCCTTTTGGGTGAAATAAATACGTTTTTTAAAACCGAACTATAATTTTTATTTGCCTTATATAGTTTTTATTATAATGAAGTTATTATTATAGAAAATAAAGTAACATATTTAAAACAATGATATATGTTTTATTTTTAAAAGATATTTGGACTTCAACGGATACAGTAGTTTTCGATAAAGTACACTGTGTATTATTAAAAAGGTCATAAGGTCACAAAGTACAAATATTAATGCAATGACCTACATATATACTCGTATAAGAGGAAAAGTTATTGAGATGAAAAATGTACAAAGTGTGGTCCTCGTATTTTTATAGTCATTGATATTAGCTCAACCTCTTAATGAATCAGTGCAGGTGAGTTAATTAGAAACACTCCCCCTTAAACTTGATAGATACAATCTGAAGAATTTATCAATAGTACTTTGTGTATTTCAGTTTAATAACATAAGTTTTTGGTAATTATTCTTGAGTAAAGCACCCATATTTCTCTCTATGTTTAAATGATCCCCATAAATCTCGCACACCTTTATCTGAACAAATTTAATATAAATTAAACGATAAATAAGGGTTGACGATCTTAAATCCACAAATTTAACTAGTTACGTAAATGTTGCTATATATATATATATATATATATATATATATATATATATATATATATATATATATATATATATATATATATATATATATATATATATATGTATATATATATATATATATATATATATATATATATATATATATATATATATATATATATATATGTATATATATATATATATATATATATATATATATATATATATATATATATATATATATATATATATATATATACACACCACAACACTATATATTTTTAAAAAAGTTTAAAATCAAGAACGAGTATGACTTTTTAAGTAAAAATAAAATTGATGGAGCCTAGCCTAGCCTAGCATAGTGTATCTGAGTAACGTATACGTCGTTGATCAATAAATTGTAGACGTAACCGATCAACCGATCACTTTAGTACACAATATCATAATCTGTCAAACGAGTAAGCAAAAGAATACTATAAAAACTTGTACATTACGTACTATACATTCATTGTATAGCTATTTGAAACGTACGCAGCATTCCACATAATATATTATCGTTCGCTTCACTAATCCCAGACCCAACAACCTTCGGACGATAATTCGGCGTAAGCTCAGTTTATCCCGGACGCAAATCCTTTACGCTATATGTTGTATACAATATTTACTATCAATTATTACACAATAAGAGAATCGTTTTCTTTTTTTCTACAATATTTTATTACTTATTGAAATATATTATGTCTATCTGCACGCATAGTTAACATATTTCAGGATATGCAGAACAATTGCTTAATTTGATTTCATGTGGTGGGTGATAAAACTCAATGACGTACTTTATTTTACTAGGATTTATACCCATACTCATCGCGTTCAGTAGGTTCTTTTTTTAACACTGTTACTTCAAATAAAATGTGTGGATGTGATCATTAATCAATTTCAATTAACTAAATGCCACAACATCATTGGCGTGGATTTTTTGCTTCTTTCCACACTGTAATAGTAGATTTACCATCCGTTGTGGTTCAAATTTAAGCTCAAAATTATATGTACCGTTTTTACCACGTGTAAATATTTCTAGATTATATTATTAGGTACTTAGGAAATATTTAAAGTGGCCATAGTGCTAAATAACATCTCATTCATAAGAATTCACATCAGATATTCTAGGTCTTTGAAATATGAATAAATGAAAGAAAATATGCCAAGTTCAAAATAACACCACTCACCTTAGCAATCTTATGCAAAAGGGCCGTAGTAGAGCTTGTCTTAAAAAGGCCAAGAGCACGCCTTCGCAACCCTTGACCGAGACATGCTTCCACTGCACCGCATAGGGCAGTCACCCCGCCACTTTCTTCGTGAACGAATTTTCGTGTAACAGCCTGATAAGATTTATTAACTGTATGTACATTATATTTAGACACTTAACCTAAAAGTAATACTCAAAAATTTAAAAATAAGCAACTAAATAATATATATAAAATCTGAATAAATCAATCAGATTTGGGCACAGTAGGACAACGTTTGACTGTAAACGAGGTAATGAATCATTATTATTGCCCTGTTCTGGTAAGAAAAAGCGCTAAGTTCCGCCACTCACTATGCAATGACACGAAATCCGGCGGAAAACGCATTGTCATTACAGTATGCTCCCCTGCCTTTCTTACTATACGAGCGTGAAGCATGAAGCGTACGCGTGAAGGTATATTTCTTTTTTTTTTCACACTGTATCCCGCACATAAAGCAGAGGCATTTGGCAGAGGGAACCGTAGCCAGAAGATACTCCGTTCCCCACTTTCCGCCATTTGAAACATTGTGTTGAGTGGCGGAAATCAACCGCGCTTTGCCTTGTGGCCGCGAGCGAAGAAAATTAAAATATTTCATTCTCCCCGATTGGGAATCGAACCCCCAAACCGTCGCATATACAGGCTCGCTCGGCAGTCTAGACAATGTACTTATTCTACAATAAAATATTTTATTTATTTATAAAGTACGTGATTTCTTCGTAGTGTTATTTAAAATTCAATAAGTAAGTATAAAATTGTTATACCCAGGTTGATTTTAATGAGCTCCGTAAAGTTTTTCCTCAAGAGGGAAATCATATCTTGTTAAATGCGGCACACTAATGGCTTTCAACCAAAGACAAAGTTTATGACTCAAAAGAAATCTAAGTTTCTTAAAAGATGTAGAGAATAAAGTAAATTTCATTATAAAAGAAAATAACTCTATATTTTATATAAAATTAATATAAAAAACTAAAAGACTTAGATTTCAGACGATACTAGATCGAAAGCAATAACGAACACGTTATCGAATACGAAAATTGGTGATAATAAATATATCTAATAAATAGATTTCAAGCTGAATCACGAGAAAGTGATATAGTGGATGTCAGAACAAGCGAGTGGCAAATTACAGTTGCTGGATAGATTTAAAAGACGCATTTGCATCGTTATGACATGATCTAATATTGCTCGCGTTGAGATGAGATAATTTTCCTACTTTAGCAACACAAGCGTGTCGTATTATTTAAAATTCAAATTGACTATATCAGGGTAGCTTTTTATACCTCATAATATATATAAATATATATATATATATATATATATATATATATATATATATATATATATATATATATATATATATATATATATATATATATATATATATATATATATAATTAGTAATATAACAGATTTAATAATCAGTCACGAAAACATAAGAGTTATGGATAAATTATGTAATCCACAAAATCTACATCGAATTACACTTATAAAAATCTTAAAGTTCAACATTACCTCTTCCATTAACTGTTTAACTTCCTTCTTCACGGCAGCAATTAGACGTTCCTTTTGCTCAACATTGGGATCTGTATTAGCCGGCATGTCTTCCGATCCACTTTCAACTGCACAATATCACATTAGATTGTAAATTATATTATAGAACAAGGCATCCAGTGAATACCTCCTTTATTTATTGAAATACAGGGAGAGACAGTGGAATGAAACTGAAGGAATATGTCAGTTTGCTAATGACAGCAATTGAAACGTTTCACTATAGCTACATTACATTACAGGCACCATTATTCGAAAATATTTGAATGCAATGAGATATCGTATTTTTTTATATATCCCATTGTATTCAAATTGAAAAAATATTGTTAATACTTAAGTTTAAATGGTATTAAACTCATATAAAAATATTATATTTGTACAAAACAAAATATACAATACTATAATTATATAAAATTTTGGCCAAGTAATATGAAAAAATGTATTACATCGAGTTGACTATTCTTAAGAGATATACGTATGCTATAGCAGACTTTGTTGTATTCCTTTTAAAATGAATAATTTCAAAGTACATTATTTTGATTAGCCGGCATTTCTAATGCAGTATGTAAATAGGTTTCCAAAACATCATATTACAAATCTTCTATGTTATTCCTAATAGAATATACTTAATATAAAATCAAATCACTTTAACTATAACGGTTTTCACAAACAGATTGTCAAAACCGTTAAAAAGTATAAACCGTATAAGAGTCACTCGCGTACATCTGATTGATAAATTATGTCACAAATTACATCTTCTATTAAACGCCTACAACTGCGATTTCTTCATGATAAAAGGTAATGTACTAGTATTGGTCTTACCCAAGATCGAGTCTTACTGTACAAATTACATTAAAGTTAGTTCAGTGATATTGGCGTGGACTGAATTGAACAGTATTAGGAGATATAGTGATACTTTAAAAACGAAATAAAAGATTGATATGATCCTGCTGATTAAATTATTCAAGTTAATTTTCTTCAAATATTTATCGTCTTGTTTGTCGAAATCAATAAATGTTATTATTAAAATTGTTTATGTTCTTTCTTTTACTGTTGAGGTAATTTTATTTATATAATTTTTTATTCATATAATAATGAACTCCTCCTCCTAAATTTCTCAGACTCGCCATGGATGTATCTGATAATAAGCTTGATAAATGTGCTTTTGGGACTCTGAAGTTGGAGGTGCCAATAATGTATATAAATTTCACTTGCTTAAAGTTTGCCTTGTTAATTTCGCCAAAGTACAGCAACAGTAGATAGCTATCGGGTACTATCGGCTATATGCCAGGTCGTCGTTAATACAGCAGAAAAAATTACTCTATAATCTGTAACATTCTGAAACGCCTAAAATACCAATCATTTTAATTTTCTATAAGTTTCAATTATCATTATTATGAATATGCTCCTTCCTATCATTATTATGAATATAGTAACGTTTGCAGCGGCACTGCGTCTGACTGTGAATGCGACAGTTTCAGGTTCGATTCACACTAATTATTTAATTTCCGCGTTCTGGTAACAAGACAAAGCGCGGTGCTGAGTCAAAGTGGGGCGGAAAGTGCGGAACATGTCTTAACTCTTGGTTCCCTCTGTCAACACTTGTTTACGAAATTAAACTTAAATAGACCAATTAAATCTATTCATAACAAGTGCTGGTATATAAGAATAAAATAATTATAAGTGAATTATAGTACCTAATTTTACTCCATATAAATCTCGTTACACAATACTGATAATTTTAAGCAAACTATTGATCTACCATACTTCTTTTGCCTTAGTAAAAATAACGCGACTTCTCTATAAAGCAAAACAGTTGGTAACCTATCTACAACTTGAAGAAAATCCATAAATTCACTTGTTGGTACGAGTTGCATACGTGCGTCGTAGCGTAACGTGCTAGCTCTTACGCCACAAAAAAAATTATATTTATCCTGTATTTGCCTTATACTTGTATGTTATTATAATATATAAGTATAATATTATTATAATATATTAATATAATATTTAGCCAAACCTAAACTACATGATTACCTAAAAAATAATAGTACATACTTAATACGAATGTATGTATGTATATGGCAATTAAAAATAAGCGGCTTAAATATATTTAATGTTATTCACACAATAAGCGCAAAAATATTTAATAATTTATAAAAAGAAGTAACGGGACTGGAACCCGCGCATTTCTTTCATTTGTATCGCGCCGCGATACAAATATATATGTATGAGACTGTAAAAATTACCATAATCTTCTTACATCGGAAATGGCTGACAATAGAGAATAAATTATATATAAACGCCTACAATACAAAATATTAATTTTATTATACCGTACTATAGTGTATTGTTACCTATTTTGAAATTCATAATAACATAATTTCACCGAATGAAACGTTATCATTATAAAGAAAAGAACTAACCTCAATAACACTTTATTCAAACTTTTCCATTATGGTGCTTAAGAACTTCGTGTCGATCACCGAGAGAAGTCGCCAAAGTGCGGGCTTAGGATTTTGCAAAAAATAAAAAGAACTTTTCTCGTTATCGAAGTAGATTTTTTTTTTATTGAAAATATAATATGGTATGTATATAAATTTCTTAACGAATTTCTAGGTAAAACCTTGACTTTGTTGTTTTTTATCTACATATATATTTTTGTAAAGGATTTAATATTGTGTAAAATATTAATAATATATACAGTGGTAATATAATACAATCTTTGTTTTTTATCTACATATATATTTTTGTAAAGGATTTAATATTGTGTAAAATATTAATAATATATACAGTGGTAATATAATACAATCTTTACTAAACACACAAACAGAAATAGTAGAACGGAAAAGTATGATCCAAGAGATCATTACTTTGAGCTGTCAGTTTGTTCTTCCATTGGACCAAGATTGATTGCTTAAGTACGCGTACGCGTACGCTAAATTCTCAAATATAACATTAGGATATAATATTATTACATCTGAGCTATGTCATTAATATGAAAATATAGGTAAGGCCGGCGAAATATACCAACGTTGTATCTATGAAATGTCTTGTAACCATTAATCAAATCGGCTACGTAATTAATTTACTATCCTCCCAAGTTAATATAATTATGTAAAATCAGTTTTAGAACGTATTACTAAAATTTACGAATTCAAATATACTTTGATTAATTTTAACTAAATATAAAATCGTTTTTAATCAATTCCTTAGTATTATAGTCAGATTTACATTGAACAAGAATTACAATGTGACAATATAAGTTTAATAAAAGCTATACTTTATCACTAATAGCATAAAAACATTTTCGAACATCACATGGCCGTTCCTTCGCCCACACTCGCTGTTATCTTTATGGCAAAACGATGTTACACTCGAGCAATTAGACTGGCCTACAAAGCGCCACCGTGTTGTATTATCAAAATATTTACATTGCAAAAAAAAATATAGCAAATATTATATCAATGTAAATAATTATTAATATTTAAGAATATTTATCAAATACGCACCTTTATTTTGCGCGGCCATCACAATTAATAGCCGATACAACGTAGAGCATTATTTGTGCGCGTTCACATGTCGCACTTTTTTTAGTGTAATTATTCAGAGATGTTACGGGTACAGAACGTGTTTACAATCTCACTGATGGTTGAAAATGGCTTGTTTAGTGGAAAAATCGATGTCGCGCCGCGCGCAGTCTGCTGCTAGCGGGACGCAAGTGATAAGGTCCTGAAGTACGAATATATCTATCTATGAGTTGATATATACTACCTATTCTGAAATTTGGGCACGTACGGCCTCGAAAATGGCTGATTGGCTAGATTGCATGGAATGTTATTTCAAATACAAAGCTTCGTTCGAGCGAACGGGATAATAAAATTTCCTCTTCCTCAAATATCATTTCGTGTTTCACTCCTATTAATCTTATGTGTTCGTATCTCATGTGAGTTATTGAAATAAAAAAAATATCTGTATGATTATAGATTTCGAGTTATAATTTTTTTTATTACTTCTCTTTATTTCTAGTGTGAGGTATATTCGATACATCTAATAAAAAGGTTTTTTTTTATATTTACCATACTCAGGTGTACCAATTGTATATCATGTTCAATCATTTTTGTATTCTCTTTTGAACCCTGCGTTGACCTGACGAATAAGACGATTCATTCAAATCTGTCCAGTAATTCCAAAGATGTGCGTGTACAAATAGACAAACAAAGTAAAAATATTCAATATACAGACACATTTTTGTCTTGTATATCGAACACTAAAACTGAATTGAATATTTACTGAATAAGTTAAAGCTTACTCTAAATAAATTATAAATACAGTAATACGAACATTTCCATTAATTATTCCTCCCGAGGTAGAAATTCTGTGAACCTAAATTAAAAGGATCAACTCTTTATTTAAAACCTTAAACTTTTATTTATCGCAAAATAGAAAGAAAGCCTATTTAATTTTATTTTTCAATTTTATATAGTTATATATAATAAGCTCATTTCTTTAATATTTATCAACTTTGAATATACTGTACAAAGAATTACCCGCCAAAATATTTCCTAAATACGAATTAGGAAATCCTTGCTTAATATAATGACACGGAAAAGGAAACTGATAATGTTACCATTTAAAATATATATACACATTACAATACTGTACATTATATATTATATACTATACACATATATGTACGATCCATACAAGTATCATCAACAAATTTTAAATGTAAATTACTTATATTTTCCATATATATTTAGAACTAAAATAATCTGAGCTGTTGTAATTATATTATAAATGCCACGGTGTATCATTAGCTTTTGAAAATGTTTATGTTTATATTTTTTATTGATTAAATGTACTTATGTTTATTACGGTTTATTAGCTACAAGCAATAAATAAGCACCTTTATAACATGTATAGAACATTTCTATCATAATAATTGTTCTTTAATTTATGGTTTTAAGACGTATAGAATTTTATTTTTTGTCATTCACGTTTGACAGCCAAATGTTGTACATAAACAGAATTGAAAAAAATAATCGGGGAAGGCATATATTGAATTTTATTCTTATTAGTGTTATATAAAATGAAAGATACGAAAATGAGCACACATCTATCTGGTGGTAGGTTAAATGTCTCTATTTTGCAGGAAACCATGAGAAAGGAATTATTAAATTTACTTCAACAATGCGAAGGTCCTAAAGTAAGTTTAATATCTTTTATTTTATATATCCAATTTGAAATATTTAAGCAATTGCATTGTAATAAATATATGCGAATTTAAAATATAAGGTAGAAAACTAGATATATATGAATTTAAATACATATAAGTGAAAATAGCAATTAAATAAATATCTGTACTATATTCTTTTCTTAAAAAATTGCATTACATGATATTTAACATTTAGGTCACAATTTGGGATGAATGGCTAGCAGGACCAGTTGGACTTGTAGCTCAATACTCATTACTTATGGAACATGAAGTTGCTGATATGTTTCCACTTAGACCTGGAAGCTTGCCTACAATATCTGTTAAGCATATTATATTCATTGCTAGGCCAAAACTGGTATTGATGGATCTTGTTGCAGATTATATCCTGTCATTAAGGTATATTTTTTTAGTTAAAAACATTCAGTACTATTTAATTGTTATGTATCTTATGTTTATAACAAATTTAATTAAAATGGTATGTTTGCTCTGGTAACAAGGCAAAACAGCGCGACATTGAGTTCTGCCACTTAACATGGAATGCCTCGAAAGCCAGAAGTGGAGAATGGAGTGTCTTAAAATTAGGTTCCTACGGTTCCTTCTGCCTACGCTGCGATGTACAGCATGAAGCTAATTTTATATTTTTTATTTTTTTTATTTCATAGTATATTTTATATAACTTATAACACAGAATTGTAATATTAACAAATTTATTCTTACAGATCTAAACAAAGTTCTCCTGTGGAGTTTCACTTATTTTTTGTGCCTAGAAAAAGTGAATTATGTGAGAAACATTTAAAAAACAGAGGTGTGCTTTCCAATCTTACTCTTCAAGAATTTAAATGTGATATATTCCCATTTGACAGTGATGTTATGTCATTAGAGCTACAAAATGATTTTCGGTAAGTTTTTTATTCTCAAAATTACATTTTCATCTCCAAAGACTTATAAATTTAATTGTATATTATAAATTTATTTAATCATTTTATTACAAATAAATTACAAGAGCATTATTTTATCTGTCCTATAGATTATTATAACTAATCTAGGGCATGTTAATATTTAATGTTGTAATTTGCATAAATGTTTTATGTTATTTAGATTTTCTTGTTATGAAATAAGGGTTTTATTTATTTAATGTGGAATAGATTAATATAATCTCTTATCACTGAAGTGTTGTTATTAAAAGTAACTTTGAATAACTAATGATACATTTGAACACAATATTAATTATAGAATTTATATAATTGAGTAATCCTTAACAGAGAAAATTATTTGGAAGGAGATCCAACTTGCCTATATAATACGGCGCAGGCCTTACGCACTATTCAACAACTTTATGGAATAATACCGAGAGTATATGGAAAGGGTCAAGCAGCTAAACAGGTTAAACTACACTTTACATAAATTATGTTTTTATTTTATTATTTTTAAGCTTTTATATAATATGCAATGTTTTAGTTTTAGCTTAGGTCAAAAGTCTGAAATCTGAATCTAAATTGTGAAAGAGTTCTGCAACTCTTTCACAACTATTAAAGGTTAAAGACATATATTTCATGTTAATACATTTATATATAAGCTTATTCTATAAACACATTGTAATATCACGCTCGAAACGCCATTACCGTAGAACAGAACAGAACTTTGTAATATTTTATAACCATATTTAAAGATTTTTAAATGTGATACATAGGTTTGGGACCTTTTCTGCCGATTAAACAAAGAAGAGCAAGGTTTGGGGCCGAGAGGAGTTTCCACATCATGTATTGACCAATTGTTATTGCTTGATCGAGCTATAGACTTTACTAGTGTTATGTGCACTCAGCTCACTTATGAAGGACTAATAGGTAAATAAACTTCATATATGTTATTTCTCCTTTTTTCATTTTAAGTTTTTAGATATTCTATAGCTCTGAAAGTTATACAAAAGTGTAAATATTTAAGTTACAAATCTTTAAATTATATTAAACATTTATTTGTTAAATAACAACTATTATTATTTATTTATTAAATAACACTTGTGTCATTTGTCAAATTGTGTAGTCTACTTATATATTATAATTTTCAATAATGATTCCAAAAATTATAAAAGTTATTTTGAACACTTATTTGAAAAATCGTGGCACAGTGGAAATTAATATGTAAAATAATATAAAGATTCCTAATACTTATGTATGTCTAAGTACCTATATCTTTACGTAGTGTAAAAATGAAGTGTCATTAAATTCGATGCAATGTAGATACTAATGTGGTATTAGCCTTGTATCTATATGATGTGGCATATATTTAGTTTGTACAGGATAAACATGAATATAGCCCCAGACTGTAAACACGATGCTTGTCAGTTTGATTCCATTTCTTTCAACTTCTTTGCTTTTGATAATTTTTATCTACCTAGGTGGTACCAATTCCATTTGAATGAGATTTGAACCCGTAACTAGCGCAAATCAAACATGAACCAAATATGTAATAATAAAACCAAAACGTATTAAATACAAGGAGTAATTTCACAATTTCATCGATAAAGTAGGAAATCCACGGAGAAACAATATATTTAAAGTAGAGAAATGAGCGTTTGATATTTGAAAGGAGTATCACCTATATGACCTATTTTGTTGTTATAATTTGTTTGTTTTTATTTATATATCTTATAAGACAAAGTCACTTCTCACCTATATACTATTGTACGCTTTTACCTCTCAAACTACGCAATGAGTATTAAGAATTTCTCATTAATAGATAAGAGTAATTGAAGAGAAGATTAAGTATTACTTATTTTTATTCTAAAAAACAATATTTATATACTGTTGTTTAAAATTTATATAGATGAATTATATGGAATAAAAAGTTCCACCGCCACTTTCCCCGGCCATAAGTTCGTGAGTCCGGACGACGCAAGCCCCGAAGTGACGGCTCGGGAAAGAAAACGAATAATTCTAAACTCCAGTGAAGAGTTATTTGCAGAATTGCGTGACGCCAATTTTACAACGGTAATATATATATATATATATATATATATATATATATATAATTTTTATTTTATCATCACTCTAATTGCATATAGCAGGGAAGGCAGATGACACTGTATTATTTGTATGAAGTTGTCACTCTAAGGTTTGATGAGACAAAGCGAAGAAATAAAATATAATTATTTCCATGAGTGGGGATTGAACCGTTACAATCAGCCACTGTCCCACTGCGCACAATGGGAATGCGCAAAATGGCATCTTCTTTTATGGTACTTGATTAATTATTTACCATATCCCTCATTAAGCCGTAAACTTAGCCACTAAGCCGTAGGCTCAGATATGTTATTATTTTCATACGTTTTCTAAAATGAAAGAAACATTATTGAACGTATTCAGTACCTTTTACGTAATGTTTTGTCTCGATGCTAGGTGACAACCATTGCCGTAACTAGAGGCATTTTGAGGGGGGGGCACGGACTAATATTGACTTCTAAAACAAAAAGAAAGTGATCCTTGCCGCACATAATATTGACTTCTAAAAAAATAAAGAAATTCTTGTCATACATATATATATATATATATATATATATATATATATATATATATATATATATATATATATATATATATATATATATATATATATATATATATATATATATATATATATATATATATATATATATATATATATATATATATATATATATACATACATATATATATATCAGTTCTTAATCCTCTCGGATTTCTAAAAAAAGTGAACTCCTAACGCCATTTTTGGTTTTTGCAACAATTTCGTCCCCTTCCTACGCCCATATGTTATCATAATAGTAGTAGTAATAATCATAATAGTAGCTTTGGGGGCCGCCACCCAACACGCCATGTCCGAAACGGCGGGAAGTGGATGACGGAGCTACAAATAGCTGCGTGAAATGTAAGATGAGGGATGGAACAGAAGATGAATGCAAGAGGCATCCGAAAGGTTGTTGTGGGTGGCCCAAGGTGGATTTAGACCTGAAACTGAGATTCTGCCCCGGTACAATGTGAGCGGATCCTTGCTGCAGGCTGTAAAGTCTCTTTATAGAGATCACTCAGCCTATGTGCGAGTAGCAGCTGGCATGTCGCCTTGGTTTGGTATCCAATTAGGTGTCAAATAGGAATGTCATGTCAGCTTGCTTGTTCAGTTTGTATTTGGATAGCTATCTCCAAGGAGTGAAACAAAGTGGCATGGAAGTTAAAGTGGGTGACTTTAAGATAAATTACTCGCTATACGCAGATGATGCAGTGCTTATTGCATCATCACTATGCGAGTTGCAGGCATTGGTCACAATTTGGAACGAATCAAAATAATGGGGTCGGGTAAAACGGGTGTCAAAATAATGGTCTTTGCCTAAATGCAAGTAAGACAAAAGTTCAAACTGACAAAGGTATCTGAAAGAGAGGAAGAAAGGACGGAATGCAAGATTTTTGTGAATGGAAAATTAAAAGTACAAGTGAAGGAAGTAGTATATCTGGGAAGTATGTTAAGTAGAGATGGAAGATACAAAATGGATGTGGAAAGGCGTATTGTTGCCGGTAATGAAAAAAAATAAATGAACGGAAATTAAATAAATGAACGATGCCTTAGCTGCATTGTTGGGACGGCGAAACGTCAGTGTAGCTGCACGGTTGGCTGTACACGTGCCGACGCTGTTATATGGCAGTGAAACGTGGGTATTGCAGAAGAAGAATGAAAGAAAGATGAATGCTGTGGAGGTGCGATCTCTTTGGAGGATATACGGAGTTAGCTTAACTGGTCGAATCTGAAATGAAGAGTTACACAGAATGGTAGGTACCAGCGAGGATGGCATAGTAAGAATGAAGAAGAACGAACTCAGGTGGTTTGGGCATGTCGCGAGAATGAGTGATGAAAGAATGGTAAAAAAGATATAGGAAGCCAAAGTAAATGGTAAGAGAGGTAAGGGGAGACCTCAGTTGACCTTCGAAAACACAGTGTCGAAGATACTGGAGGAAGGTCACGGAAAAAGCATGAGCATGAGTACATGAGCTCCGGGACGTCCCCCCGTAGCGCATGTAGAGCGCGCAGTGGACGAGGCGAAAGAGGTATGCAGGGACCGCAACGTTAGACGCTCGGTTCTTACTGACTACCGCGCTAGGCATAAAGCCGCGTTAGGTATAAAGATATGTCATGTTATGTTATGTTGTAATAAATTGTATTCAGGTAGGAGCAGCTCTATCAAAAAAAGCTCGTGTCATCAAAACACAGTTAGATGAGAGACACAACGACAAATCCGTACAAGAGATCAAGCAGTTCGTCTCTCGTTTACCGCAAATGTTGGCCAATAAGCAGTCTCTGGCCACGCACACCGCCATTGCGGAGTATATTAAGGAAGTAAGTAAGTCAGCGAAATATTTAGTTAAATTGTGGTGATAATATTGAATATGTAGACAATTATGTCGCTTTTCAAAGTTTGAAAACGTTTTTTATGTGCATTTATATGATTTTTTTTTACTTTATTCATCTCCAGCACAGATACATTAAAATCCTGTCATAAAGAGACTTTCACTACCTATATTACTTCACGTTTTATCGTGCATATTACAGGATAGACCAAAAAGACTTTGCTTCCGCTCGAATTTGTATACATTGAAATTTGGCAACGAGCTATAACTAACAGTAGGTAAACATATAATACACATATAAAGGAAAAAATCGAATACTGGAAATTTATAGATAATAACACAACTCAGACATAAAAATCATTAAAAACTTATATCTGTAGTTCATTTCGTACGAAATAAATGGATACGTCCGCAAATTTTACTTCGTCAACTTTTATAAGTAATTATGGAATTGGTACGGAACCCTCGGGGCACGAATCCGACTTTTATGGGTTGTGCTATTTTTTATTAATAAAGTTTAGTGTTAATACACTACATGTAGTGTTAATGAAAACTAGTGTTAACTAACTTATAGTTAGTTCTAATTTCAAGAGTTGAATGGCGGAACTCAACGTGAAGCTTTTATCTTGAGCAGCTAAGAAATGAAAATAATTTATTTCCACGAGTAGTAATCGAACCCACAGGCAACAACTGACGCGTGTCAGACAGTCATGACGCCATATATAAATAAATAAAATAATGAAATTAAATACGTCAATTAAATCTTTAAGTGTATAAATAGTTTCCGTCAGAAGAAAGAACTCTATAATTATAGAGTGTGTGAATAAACTCAAAAGTAACTTTTTACATTTATTTTCAGACTACAGATTCCTTTGATTTTCACGACACTATACAATGTGAGGAGGACTTTTTAAACTGTATAGATAATGAAAAGGTCTGCTCCTTCATAGAAGACTTGATTGCTCAAAAAGCTCCAATAAATAAGGTAAATTTTGAATTTGATCAAAAATATTTACATATTTCAATTCCTTTTTGATAAAAAATAGTATATAGTAACGAAATATTCAATCAAGATATTGTTACAAATGTATACACTTTCAGGTGCTTCGTCTCATTTGTCTACAATGTGTAACAGGATCAGGCTTGAAGCCAAAAATTCTGGAATACTACAAACGCGAGATAGTACAGGTGTATGGACTTAAAATGTGGCTAACCCTTTGCAATCTCGAAAAATGTGGACTGTTAAAACCGCAATCTGGAACACGACAATACGCTGTGTTAAGGAAGGTTTGTGTGTTAAATAAAAGCAATTACGTAATAACGATAAAAATATTTTTCCTCTTCCCATCAATGCTGTAGATTTAATTATAAATAAAATTTAAATTTAGAAATATTTTTAAAACAATGTTAATGTTCATACACTAGTATAGGGACTGTGAAGGTAATGGTTGTGGGTTCTCTACTGGGGGAAACTAAATCTATTGTTTCCTCTTCCGCCTCTTGACATACAATTTCTCTAATTCGGACAGAAAACGGAGAGCTAAGAAACTCAGCTCTCCACTTTCTGTCTTTCTTCTGAATGAATGAATTAACGACACACAACTAAATGACGAAATACTTAGTTATCTCTGCATACTTTGCTTGCTATCATATACAGCGTAAAGCTGGAAAGAATCTCATTTTTTAATTTGATAATTTTTACACGAGTTAGTTTAGATAAAATACTTGATATGTAAAAGGATATTTTGACTATTTTATAGGCTTTACACCTAACTATGGATGAATCAGAATTAGATACAAAGGAGAAGAGCTTCCTGTCGTGCAAATATGTGCCGCTAAGTGTACGCCTTAGCGAACATATTGCTAAGAATAAAGGATGGACTGGTGAGAGATTGAAAAGCATAAAAATATCATTTAATATCTGTTTATTATTTATCTATTTTTATTTTATATGGTTACTTTCTCGTCTTAGGCGTTTGCATTTGCAAAATTAGACGACGAAAATAAAGCATGTTATCCGTCTGCTCGTTTAAATAAAATTAAGAAACCCTTTAAATTGATATAACTACATGTGTTGCTGTTATTTATTGTTGCTTTGGAATTTTAATCTACTAAAGTTTAAATAGTTTTAAAAAAATTTTGATGTGATATTATTGTTTTTAAACATATTTTATGTTATTGATTATTTCCACATTTAAAAATAGAACTTTATAACGCGCGGCGTTGAGTTCCGCCACTCAAACACAATGTCTTGTATTAGGACGAAAACCAAAGAACAGAGTGTCATACTCTACCCTGATTTATAAACGCTGATATATAAACATTTCACTCAATTATAATAATACTACAGTATTGATAAAATTAAATGTAATCGTTATCTGGGTAACATGCAGCATAATATTTGACTCTGCCGGCGACCGATTAAATATATGACGCATATTTAACAAGGCTATAAAAATATATTAACGTTGTTATAATTAATGTACAGTTTCATAGCAGATAAACAAATGTATGTATGTTATCTCGTGCTATTTGGTCAAATTTATAAATGCATACTATTTCAATGTCCTTTTGTTGATTAAACTAAGATAATAAATTAACACATCTCTTATTAAAGAGAAGAAAGTCATTTTCCACCAACTTCTACAGTCATTTTTTGTTCCCAAATGAAATAATGTATATGTACTTGCTATTTTCAGAGTATTAAAAATATACAAAAAAATCTACTTTTCGTTTTATATATAATATGAGAGACCCGTTCGCGCTTGATGGATGTTCTTAGATTTATTCTTATATGATTTGCATGTACTATACATATAAATCATTATAATTTTGCCTTGTGACTATTTCTATGATAAATTATGGCATTTAAATTCCGGTTGATACCGGCTCTCTTCTATCTTCCAGTGAGTTCTATCAACCGATTTTTATGAAAATCGGTTCAGCAATTCCGGAAATCAGCACTGACAAACAGAAAGACAAGCAGACAAACATTTTTAAAATTTTTGCTGTTGTTGTCAATTAGACTCTACAATTTTATTTATAAAGTTGTTGTTATAGGTGTAAAGAAGTTTATCTCAATAAATTATATTTAAAATATACTTTTTTAGGAATAGCAGATGTACTAGGCTCTTTACCAGGACCAACTATTGATGAACTACAGAGCCTACAGCCTCGTATGACTCGACGTAACTCTTTTTCTAGTGAGAACTCATCCTCTATAGAAAATCCGAAAGTAATTCTTGTTATCTTTATCGGAGGTTGCACTTACCATGAAATATCAGCTCTAAGAAATATTAGCCAACAAGAAGACTCCAATGTGGAATTTGTAGTGCTTACCACAAAATTAATAAATGGCAACACGTTTATTGAAGCGTTAATGGAGTCTGATTAGAAATATGTAGAGCTTTAACATGTATTATTCAATTATTGCTTATTTATATTAGAAATATATTATATCATTTGAATATATTATCCAAATAAATATTTTGTTTCATTTGTGGTACGTCATTACATATTTATGTATATTATAGATAATAATATTATATAATATAAATTGCTGTGTGATAAAATAAAACAATATGAACCATGTGTTTTGGTTTATTAAAATTTCATATTATTTAACTTTGCATATAATATAAATTTTAATTTGATCAGTTTAAATAAAGTTACAAAAATCTTGCATGCTTACTGTCTATATATTACATTATTAAAGCTTCAGCGTAATAAAAATTATTTTTACACCAACACTAGCAGAACTTTGGGATTGACTATTCTCATAAATATTCATTACTGGTATATTTTGTGATGTTAGATTTATTTGACATATTGACACCATATTTTTTGCTAAATCTAATAATTTTTCATTGTCATAACCAATCTTTTCTTTATAGCTTTTTATCATCAGCACCATTAGTGTTTCTAATATGAATTTAAGGTTTTTTTGAATATATCCTGAATCACTTTTAGATGTAAATGTAAGGCGTGAATTGAATATAGCATATATACAGTCATCAACAATGTCCATCGTATCCTTTGTAACTATTTGTAGGCCAACATTTTGCACAGTAAGTACAGACTGTGCAAACCATATGGTGCTACTTGATAAGTCCACCCACGTCTCATTTATCACATATTTAGTTAAGATAAGGCCTAAATTTTCCATGTGTATTAAAAATTTACTAACTCCAGCTTTTGTATGCATATTTACAGGGGTCCACTTGTCTTCTGATACCTTATTCTTCATTGAGTCAACAATTTTTTCCTTAAACTCTTTTAATGCCTTTATTATAGGTGTCCTTAAACAGCTGTTCATCTGAAATCTTAAATCTAAACCAAATTCACAGAATAAAGTACATTGATCACGTAAACTCTGAACACATTCTAAAATAGAGTCTAAAGCACATTGTGGTGTAAATATTTGCTTTATGATCTGACTCATCAAAAGTCTAAGTTGCATACTAGCCCACACTATGAAAGCACTTAATTTATTTTTAGGAAATAATGAAATAAATTCAGTTAAGGCATCACTCAGTGAGCAGAAAAACACTTCACCTACTTGTGTAACATAACTGTAAATAGAACCTTCAAGTTGAACACCTTTTACATGAGCTCTTACCGTATGGCTACATATATCTAGAAATAGTTCACAAGCTTGACTAGTCATATTAAATTTATTGAGTATTAAAACAGGAGGGCGAGATGACCTCAGACCACCTCTTGGACTCCAATTATGGGTGACATCAAGCTCCTTTAGCAATATTTCTGTCAATGTTTTCTGTTTTTGCTCTATTTTTTTCAATATTACATTTCTTTGTGGATGGTTTGAAAAATCTGTTGAATTCAATATATTCTGAGCAGATATCATTAGTTCATAAGTTTTTTGAAAATGTCTTTCAACTATAAGTACATCTAACTCTTCTGTAACATCAGCTAACCAATCAGGTAAAGGAGTTACCTGAGGGGAAGGTATCTCTTCAACTGAAAGGCTTGGGGACTCCAAAGATTCGTGTTTAAGCTTATCTTGAGAATCTTTTTTCTTTTGTTTAGAATTTTCCTTTTCAATATGCATTTTTTTAGCTATATCAAATTTATCGAGCCAGTCTTTCTTTATTGCTAAACTGTTGCACTGAAAAACTCTAGTATCAGGAAAAGCTAGCACCTTGAATGCCTGTTTTACAGTTCCTAAGTCGCGGACATTCACTACAGCTAAAGTACTAATAGGGTAACTAGTTTGAAATTTGTACCGCATTGGCCCCCGCCGGTTTGAAATCCAAGATGTTAGCATTAAACAATCATTAAATAAATAAACATGCATTCTTTGAAGAGCAGTGTTCTCCTCGGCATCTATCTCTAGAAGATCACCTTCATGTAACAAGTGCCGTTCTGAGACATCTAATAAATTCATACAGCCTTCTACTTTTTCTGATATAGAGTTAAGCTTATTCTTTCGTTCTTCTTCGGCTCTCTCAGCTTCTAAATTATGATTGTCTAGTGACTCTCGGGACAATGTATTTTCATTACCTAAAATAGAAGCTTGGGATAATGTTGTAAGAACAATTCTTTGGTCGCTTAGCAAATGCGACAATTTGTACATTTCAGTTTCTAAGTGAGATATCTCTGTAGCAGTTTCAATAAACTGCATATAATTTTCGTACACATTTTTCTTTAGGGCACTAGCAGTTTCATCAGCTAAACTTTTAATTTTCTCCTTTTGCTGGGCTAGCTCCTCCCCTCCGACACATGACTTTGCCAACTCTTTTACATATCGATCCGGAGCAAAATCTGGCACTGCAAACTTTTCCATATTTATATCAGACATGGTTTTGCATAAATATTTACAATAACGTTAAATAATTAACAATAAAAATACTGTTTCTCACATCATTCGATAATCGAACGACAGGACGTATCAATCAACCCGTCAATGTCAACCATAACTGGCACATTGTAATGTCTATTTCTAACTGGCAAACTAAGTTATTTTTCGTTTTATAATGTTACGCGTGCGTAAACCACAATTTTTTTTTATTTGAAACAATAATATATGTATCTAAATAATTTATTGTTTTTCAATGCAAATCTTAAAGTACTAGATTATGATAAAACTATGAGTACTTATAAAATTAATAAATATCTCATAACTATGTATTTTTGTTTATTTACACTTTGCAGTTTAATTGACATGCTTGACTGACAGCGACGATTGTGAGTTCAGATTCCTGCTGTAATAAATATACTTAATATATAATATAAGTAGAATCTGCTAAATCCTCAAAACATTCCAAATTCAAAACGTTTAAGCTGTAATATAGGTCTTTCTAAGGATTGTTCTTCATCAATTATAATATGAAACTAAACTAAAATGGAATAATCGCTTTAAATTCAACTATAAGTAAACATAATCTGACTGGATAGGGTGGGATTATGTAGAGTATACTTATTGTTGCTATTAAGCCGATAAACTTAAGCATTGCCACGTACTTTAAAATGAAATGGAGAAATTCTGTAATTAGATGACGGAAATAAAGACAGAACCTAGCCAATGGCATTTCCTATGTTCGGGAAGACAAAATATAAAAAATGTTATACTAGAAAGTGCCCACAATTTTGTTAGCTTGACTCTATAATCTTTGCCACTCATTTTTATTATACCTATTTACTGATTGTGCCAGATCCTCAATTTTTATATATCAAAATACCAATAAAAAGACATCACGCTGATATGGACGTAGGAAGGGCAATCTATTGTGGTTCTACATCAGGTGTTCCAGTTCCTTGATTTTTTTGTGTCAATGGTAAATGTTTATCTTGTTAAATATTTTTTTGTGATGGCAAATTTTAATTTGCCCTCACAAAAATTATTTAACAAGAATTTTTATATCTGAATTTTTATATCTGAATTTTCATATCTGAACTACTATGGATCGACGTTAGGTGTCCCAGTCTTAAAAATGAATTAATATCCAGATCCTGTCCAGAGCTAACAGCTTTACAATAATAAAAGTGTCATTCCGATCCGTCCAGTAGATCCAAAGATGTGCAAATAAGTACAAACATACAAACAGACAGGCAACATTTTTATAAAACATAGATTCATATTCAATCTCATATATATTTTTTTGTATATTCAATGCACAGACACAATTTTTTTTCTGTTTTACTATAGTATAGAAGAAGATGTTACGATCCAGGATTTATAAATGGCGATAAAAACATTTCCGCGGTCTCTGCACCTTTTAAATTTCTCGGTAAAGAACGACGTACTGCATCTTCAGATGTAAAGATCTTTTTCTTCTTTGATCTTTTTAAAGAAAATTAAAAAGTTAGATCATCAACATAAGTAATTACTACTATTAAAAAGCAATCACGATAACTTTGTAATATCACTGCTAAATTGGCCTTTTCTCGTGCGTGATACCTATAAAACTGTATCTAAAAATCTAAGCTAGAAGCAAGCATCATAAATGCATAGACATTTTAGCTAGGATTCGGCTGACACTACAAGTCACAACCCTCTTTAAAGATTTAGTAACAAGATTAAAGAAATCTAGGACCGTCGGGGCGCAGAGGCACAAGGTCTGCCTTCAAACGGGACGGTTTGTGGGTTCGATTCCCTCTCGGGGAGAATTAATTTTTTTCATTTTTGTCTCTCTGGCAACAAGTTAAAGCGCAGCATTGAGCTCCTCTTCTCGATACGCAATGCCTGGCGGAAAGTGGTGAACGGGGTATCTGGACACTAGGTTCCTTCTACGTACGTTTTCCTCTGCCTACCCTGGGATGTGAGAAATACAGAGTGATAATAAAAAGAAATTATTCTGTATGAGCACCTAAGGATCGATAATGGATATATTCTGGAAAAATCATACGATAATATTATGACATTCAATTCAACTAACCAAACAACTTATTATTTATTTTATTCGACAAGTCGAAAGTAAGGCTTACTATAAAATAATTATGTGCTCCAATATCTTTAAAACGCCCCACAATCGGTCTCCAGCGCTGCTAAAATTTTATTTTAATCCGTATCAAATGACTCTCTAAAATCAAAATGACTTAGTGTACACCACCGTATAGTCTTGTCACATTTGTGTAAGGAAACAATAGGAACAGCCAAGCTATTATTGGTAGTGTGTAGGATACCCTTAGATAACGGTCAACGGTCGGTCGCGAAACTCGCGTGATAGAAATCATACGTGACATGGTTAGTCTTTTAGTGGCAAGTGCACAGATAATCATAACACAAACATCATAACAAAGCAGCAGACACATGATCAATAGAGTTTGTGAAAGAAGGTTCGTCTCAAAAATTAACACTTAGCATTTCTCCATTTGTGATTCATCTCCCAGTTTTGATGGACGAGTCATGTATAAGAAACAAAAGAGTACAAAATCCCTGAGAATATAGGTATTTCGTCGTCAAGTATCTCTCTCTCTAATCTAGAAACATAAAAGGAAAATCATAATTTTAAAGTAAAGAAGTACCTCGAACTATCAAAACAAAATGACTACCTATTTCTACCGTGCGCGGTAGAAATAGGAGCAATAATCATTATCAATTCACTTCTAGAACGTATTTAGAAGGAGCACTAGTATAATAATTTCAACTTTGTTTAAGCACATACACAGTAGAGATGAGCACTAAATGCGAATTTTCGTAAACGATGTCAAACAAGGTCTCCCTCTGCCTGTCCGCAAAGGACATATATTGTATCATATATTGTTTCTTTACTTATTTTTCTGTATCGTTCACATTATTTTCATGCGCAAACCACCAGAACACATTCTTCCTCATTGTTACTGCGACATACTCGCTAGTACCTGTCGTACCTGCCATTCTGTGTATCTCTTCATTACAAATCCGATAAGCTTTACACTTAGCATTCGTCTGTCAGTTGATATAATTATTATATCAAACTACCACCATCTGTTTCTGAGTTGCCTC
The DNA here is from genome assembly GCA_037127375.1 of Dione juno. Taxonomy (NCBI): domain Eukaryota; kingdom Metazoa; phylum Arthropoda; class Insecta; order Lepidoptera; family Nymphalidae; genus Dione; species Dione juno. The sequence continues at coordinate 2,298,925 of JAXRJS010000074.1, forward strand.
GCGTACTGCCCTGGATTCCTGCAGAATGAGCTGACCCATATTCTGCTCTCTGTGGGACTGCCTGTGTGGAGGGTTTGGGGCTCTAAAGTTTTTATAAGTGTATCCCAGGTGGTAGAAAGCTTTCAACCATCATCTCTATTGAAATTGGGATATTTTTGTATTTCAATAGCTACGCGCATCTTTCGGGAGATATGTCTGTTTTCTGTAGCGAGTATATATGAGGTTTATCAAACCTGATATAATCGTTGGGTTTGTTTATTGAGTGCTCACACACAGCAGACTTTAACATACGCGCATTCTTGGCATCTGAGTCGAGATGGCAAATTCCACCTCAGTCTACGCGTGACCACGGACTGCTGCAAAGTGTTCGTTCGGGTTTGCAAAAATAATGTTAATATGCGCGATTAATCCGATTAATCTGTTTTATTTAATATGTAAAAATATCGCGAGAACCATAGAACTTATAACTCCGTATATCCTACGAAATCGCATCTCAATTGCATTTATCTTTTTTTTATATCTCCAAAGTATAATAATTATAAAAAAAAATATATTCTTTTGCATACTAAATGGTAAAGCGTGGTGACTAAGCCATCGCCATCGCTACGTAATATCCTTTTAACAGGACAGAAGCTAAATATATTATTTATCATTGGACGTTAAGGTAACAAATATGTTAAAACTATCTTATAGATATAATTTATAGTATAGTTATACATTTATTATTGAAACATATAAATAATATTTTAGTATACACTATGAAATATAACCATACCTACTCTAGTCTACATTTTATTGCAAGTTATACGATACGTTTTGCGTTCATGTCATTCGTTAAGCCTTTCTTATGCAGTACATCCACCTACGTACCTAGTTATATTAAATTAAAGTAATGAGATTTATATTCTCTTCAACTTTATCCATACATTCTGAAACTGTAAGATGATTTTAAATATAGTTTTGTTATATCCGTCATTATTATTATTATATTATACGTATTATTGAACAAAAATAATATTATAACACTTCTTTTTTTTATATGATAAGAAGGCAAGCGAGCAGAAGGGCCACCTGCTGTTAAGTGGACACCTTCGCCCATAAACATCTACAACCTGAGAGTATGTGGATGCGTTGCCAACCTTAATGGTGGAGAAGATGACTGTACACATGACACTTGAAAATCCCTAAATTATATTGATCAGGGAAAATCTCAGGAGGTAGATCATTCCATAGCTTGCATGTACGCGGAAAAAAAATCTAGACGCACGCACATTGGATGCAAAAAATGCACACAAATGGTGGTATCTGCTCCTCAGGCGAGAGGTGCGATGGTAAAAAGAATATGGTGGCACCAAATCAAATAATTCCTGTGAACATTCCCCGTTGTACAGTCGGTAGAATACCGACAAAGAACCAACGTCTCTCCGTACATGTTTCTAAGCCGTTTGTGAGTTTGGGATTATCGACGATTCGAACTACCCTCCGCTGAATTGAGTCAAGTGGTTGTAATTGATACTGAGGGGCGCCTGCCAAAGGTGGGAGCAGTATTCCACGTGAGGACGGACCTGAGCTTTATAAAGCAGAAGTCTTTGCCCTTAGGTAAAGTACTGCTTCGCCCTATTCAGTACCCCGAGCTTTTATGAAACCAATTTCGCATTGCTCTCCAAAGGACCCCTAAATTGAACCTCGTTCGAAATCTCAACCCTAAGAATCCCAATATTTTTACTAGTACTAAGAGGAATGCCCTGGAGTTTAGGAGCTAAAGTGAAGGGAGAGTTTTTGGCGGTAAACGCGCAAGCTTGTGTCTTAAGGGGGTTAAATTGGACAAGGTTACGTCCACCCCACTCCGACACCTGCTCCAAGGAGGACTCAATATTGGACATAAGTCATATTCTCCGTGTCTACACCTCTTGTCTTTTACTAATAAGTTGGTTTAACATAGTAAGGAGGTTATCGCAATAGGATGGTAATTGGATGGGTCAGTATTGTCACCCTTCTTAGGAACACAGTTTACCACAGGTACTTTCCACGAAGATGGGACAATTCTGGTGGCATAAGAAAGGGAGAACATGCGCGTTAGCACTGATGTTAACTCGGGAGCACACGTTTCGAGCACGATAGCAGGAATGCTGTCTCAAGGTAGGTACTTATGTGGTAACTAAATATAATTATGTTATTTAATTAAAGATTTTATTATATGGGTACATCTAAGTAGAACACGTTTATTATATTGAAATAATATTTATTTTATAATGATCATGATTTATCGATCCCGTGTTAGAGATATCGTATATTCTAAAACAAAGGATCAATGTTACTGTATTTAATAAATTTCTTTTTTATTTTTATTAAATTATGGCAAGTTTATTCTTTTTTTTCTTCGTTCGCAACATTTTCGGCAGCGCTATTTAAGTTGGCAGCGATTTGTGGTGGTTCTACACTCTCCGTGAAGTTACCATTGCGCTTGTATCTGTAGTAGCGTGTGGATGCTGCTTCAGAATGAGACTGGTAACAGTTCACGAGCGCGTCTCCATGATGATCTATGGGATGAAAACATCGTATAAATTTTTATTAAATAGATATTGAATAATTTTGTTATTATATATATTTATAACAGGCTAATGCTTTAAAACTGTGTAAGCACACAAGTGATTAATAAATATAAGTACATAGTAAAATATATATGTATACATAGAATTTGTTTCCTATATTAAGTTTGTATACTTACCGCCGGGGCAAGTGCATACAGCAATATGACGACGCGCCATACAAACGGCGCCTGAGCCACACTGTGTGTTACCGAGGCATGGGTCTACGCATTGATAACCCACACAGGCTAAATGATCCGAACATTGAGCGTCTAATTCACATTCACCCTAATAAAAAAAAATTTTTTTAGCAAATTAACCAAAAACACTACACTTTATTCAAAATAAAATTTTAAATATTTTTGTATGATGCATGTAAGATTTATACATTCGGATCGTGAGAGTATATCACAATATAAATACAAACTACACTAATTAAAATTGCAAGCTTGTTAGCCTTTTAAGGCTTTTTCACTTTTTTATAAACTTAAATAAGTGGAACAGGATCTGTACCTCTACCTAACATATGATTAACTATTGTAACATCATAAACAGGTGAAAATTTCTATGGGAACGTCGACTAAACAATATATTATTATATACATATTATCCATATGAATTACCTTTTCACAAGCGACGAGTGCATTACCAAGGTAGCCAGTAGGGCAGGTGCAAACGGGGCGCTCGGCGCCAGTGCGGTCGTGGCCAGGAGTGCACTTCGCGTTCGCACCGCACGGGTTGGGCTCACAAAGATCACCTAGATAAAAAAATTAAATATAGGTTATTACTAGTTATTTGCTTGTATTGATTTAAAATGAATCAATTTACCAAGTAAAAAGATATTTACTATACAAAGTAATATGAACATTGACTGAACTTGATATGTTGTAGTTCTTCCCTATCTTACGTACCTGAGGTAGGTAGGTAACGCTTACGCTTACCTTTTATTAAAAAGTACTTAAATATACGTATTAGCAATATAATAAACAAATAAATATGAATAAATAATAGGAAACAATTTTAAATATATTTTAATTAGCATAATGTAAAATTTGCAAATGAAATCCTTGTGTAACGGTTACGACATGACTATTTTTGTTCACAATAATGTATGACGACTAAACATTACTCATGTGCCTCAAAAGGCCTACAAAATGTGAAGGTAACTTAAGACTTCATGACGTTAAGTCCGAGCCATAAATGTGAATTTATTATATAGATTCAATTATTATTCTTTCTTAACAAGATTATCAAGTTAAGGATAAATTAACAATATGTGTAAGTAAAATTGTCAGTTTCTTTTTTTTTCGTATTATTTTTCAGTAGCAAATACGTTAATATAACTAAAAGGAGAAAAAACTATCTGTAGGATATTAATATATATATAACCGGTTCTTGAATTAACTAATGTTCTATAATGAATATCTATCTATTATTTTTATACATTTGAAACTTACGCGCTTCAAAAGGTCTGCAGAATGTGAAGGGATCGCCTGTCATACTCTTAGGGCAAGAGCACACTGGCGTTAATCCTCGCAGGTTGCAATCCGCATTCACACCGCAGGCGTTGGTGCATGGGTTTATGCACGCGTTGTACACGCAGGCTGGCTTGTAACTTGGGCATTCACTATCTGAAGTACATTCCGCTGAGCAGATTTTGTATGGATCACCATGGTAGCCCTAAATGTGACATAAATGTATTTAACTAGAGATGGAAGAGAGAGAGAGACAGTTTTCTCCTATTTTGTTTATTTTCAATTGTCCTATATTTACTATTTTTACTGTACGTTATTTTGGGATGTTAATAGATTATTATAAGACTGCCGATCTACTAAGATTCCGTTCTTCAATGTGTGTGTCTAATTGTGGTGGAAATTGGAGTTAAATGAATCCAAACACACTAATAAGTATTACCTACCCTTGGACACTTGCACACAGCGCGGTGCTGTGCAACGGTTTCACAGTCTGCATTCACACCACAGTCGCTGCAGGGGTTCACGCACTTAAAGTCACGGCACGATTGGTGTGAGCTGCAGTCGCTGTCTGAATCACATTCGTGTCTGCAGCCTGAAAGTGGGCTACCCTAGAACATTTTATAGTTCTAATTAGATAGTGTTTACGTGATTAGATAGTGTATGACTATCTACATAAAATCTGGATTGATGATACTATTTTCTCATAGAAAACAATATTAATTAAAAATAACTTCTAGTAACAAAATATTTAAGTACCTACATTTAATCCATTAAAAAATACTTTTAAATTTTGGTGCGTTAAAAACATAAAATATACTTAAGTTATAAATTAGTTAAAACATTTCAGAAAGAAATCTTATATTTAATCATAATTATATCGTCATAATTAAATAAAACTATTTACTTTGTATCCAGGCAAGCAAGTACATATGGCTTGGTTGTTGGCGACGTGACACTTAGTGTTTTGTCCACAGGGTGACGGGTGGCAGGCTTCCTCTAAAATAAGTTAATTTAATAATTAATAATACTTAATTATTATAAAAAATATTATTGCAATATTTTGATATTCAGGTATTTTACCTGGATCAGCGATTCTGCAGGATGAGAAAGGATTTCCAGTATATCCTGAAGGACATGAGCATACTGGGATATGATGACGAACCTACAACAGATCACAATACCACAATTCAGGTAGGGTAAGCAGGAGCGAGCCTCTTTTAAAAAAAATCTCTATTACTAAAATACTTACATCGCAATTAGCGTTGACTCCACAAGCTCCTTCACAAGGATTGATACAATGCTGATTGACACATGACTGGTGAGCGCGGCATTCGCTATCATCTGCACAGAATAACATATATTTTATTCATTAATATAAAAACTCTAGGAAATATTAAAAATACCTGCGATTAAGGCGGCCTGTCTTAATAAAAAAATGTTATGGTTATCTTAAGAATCTTAGAATTTTATGGTTGGGTTAATCTCAGGAAACCAGTAGAGTTTGAAGTATTTTTTTTTTGGCTTGTCCACTTATCGTAAAAAGGCTTTAAGACATCACGTTAACCGTTTCCTCCTTCATCGTTCCTCGGGCATTTAGAATGTGTCGTGCGTCATACACAATTCTTAGTTATAAAATCGTTTGATAACGCGGGCGTAACCGCGGATAAAGCTTGTCAATTATATAAAAAATATTTTTTTACTCTTAATATATTATATTCGTACAATATGTTTAAAAAATTGTTCTTACCAACGCACTCAATTTTCACGCACTGAGACAATGGATCTCCCGAATATCCTGGAAGACAGGCACAGACTGGTCTTACGCTGCCATGAGTACAGTGAGCGCCCACTCCGCAGGTGTTTGGACCACACCTAACCAGCTCATCGGATATGGAACGCCCGTGCTCGTACAGGTTTTTACCGTAATAACCCCGGGGGTTGTAGTACCGTTGACCTGCGTAATAGAAATAATCAAATAACTATTTGATATACTCAAGTTAAGTTATTCATAATAATAACTATAATATTTAGGTACCTACCAATAAATGGTTGAAAAAATTCGAATTTCTTTCTGAATCTTACTAAGGTTGTGACACTACATAATTGTTAATTCTCAAAAAGGTCTGTATATTTTAAGTGCCTCTCTTAAATCAGATAACGACCTCGTTAGTCAATATTAAGTAAACATTATAAAGATGATGACACGTTATTCACCGAAAATACAGTGAGATATGAGTTTATAAAATCTCCTTGCGTAATCTTAATACATTATGAGACCGTGAGCCCGTAACCTTAGGTAACCATATAAGGGTGCAAACGAGCTCTCAGCCCACACTGGACCTTTTGTCCTTGTCCACTAGACGGATCTCGGAAGCTTAATGGATATAACAATACACACTCGGTTCATTAATGAAGTTGCCAATATGTAAATAAAATTATATCAAGAGCGTGGGATTGAAACATATTAGGATGTTTGATTTTTAAAATAAACGTTATCACTTTATTTAATTTACAAGATTCTATTTGCAATTTCGGTGGTAAATACGATCAAATCAAAAATGTGTATATTGTAGGGATATACCGTATAGTGTGTGATAAATATCAAATTTATTAATGACAAATCTTATATATTGGTTAACTGATCGAGCTATTTACACATAAGTAATGTAATTTGTGATTAAAATTTGCAATTTGTATCGCACCTACTGATAGATTAGTACGTATTCCCCTTAATTACAAAGTCTTGAATTGACTAATAGAGATACTATATGTTAAAAAATCATAACCATAACGGGTCTTTTATAATTAAGAATACAAAATAATACAAATGAGAGCAGTGTAATGTTATTATTTATGTATCGGTACTTACAGACTACAGGCTATTGATTAGATTTTAACGTTAAGGACCTTATCGTAACATTAACAACTGAGATCTTTCTAAATTATTTTATAGTATTAATCATACTTGTATGTACACGATAGTTAAGCTCTATATTGAAACAGTATATATTATAATAGTAAGTATCGATGGTCACAGAATAATTACACGTTGGACTAAATAAAGCTGGCATGCAGTATCTATCTATACAAATGTACCTATAATATGAAAATATCTTTCCGTGACAATGTTCACGTAAGGCTAAATATATTATTATTAAATTTATTAGAGAGAACTCTTCTCTCTCCCTACAGATATTATGCAACAGGATGTTTAAACCGTACAGAAGGATTATATTTTAATAAATAAAATAAAATCTGTACTAACGACTATACCGTGTTTTTATTGCTCCGTACTTCAAAAAAAAAAGGATCAAGATTATTTTCTCTAAACCGCGAGATGCTATCAAGCTTAAACTAATATTTAGATCGGTGATCTCTTAGAGAACAGAAAAACTTAAACTTCTAAGTCAACGCAATCAAATTATTTTTTTGCATTTTGTATGAAGTTCGCGGCGTAGTACTAATAAAAATTTATAGGGTAGATACTTCCCGTTGACCTAGAGTTATAAAAAATAAATTTAGCAATTAGCTAGAACTTATAACACAAACAAAGGAAAAATACCAAAAATTATAAACTTATAGTATACTTACTATCTTTCTATCTATAACAACAATCTATTACAAACTTATTATGTAGTTCATTTCATACAAAATTAGTGGACTCGTTTTGTATGATAATTATTATATGAAGTACACAAAAATTTATATTCTTAAACCCGCAAGTTTCAGTTTGTCAGCTTTTATAAGTTGTAGGTACTTCGATGACTTAGACTCATGAATATTTGACAAGAAATCAAAACTTACAGTATAAATAAAGTAATATATATCTGAAAATATATAATTTATATGTTGATCACAGAAATAAACTGTTACAAACTTATACGACTAACAAATTTAAGCTTGTCAATTTTTATATGTTTTCCTCTGCGGTATACCTAGAATCATGAAATTATTTATAATTCGCATACGACATGCCATACGCGCAATATTACCTACTTGCTATCGCCCATCATTCAGTTGACATTGTTATTAATTTAATATTGTGGGCTGATTCCGCGTGGCTAAGTGACAATGTGTGCTTTGTTTATTGCAAAAAATGCAAATAGTGACGAAGCTTCGTGTCATGCGGATATATTTAACGAGTGTTTGATTGTCTTACAATTAAATATATTTTATTAAATAAGTTTAATAAAGCTGAAAACGGTATCTGCCTATTCTACTGTACAATAAATGATTTCTCACCGTCTACACCAAACGCAAACGCCACGAGCGCCAAAGACGCTACCAAAAATATTTTCCTCTCCATCTGTAATTAAAAAGATATACACAATCCTTATACGAAATCTAATTATATTCTATAATTTGCCGGGTCTTTGACGTAAGGAGAAACTACAACATAAGATTTTTTTTTTATTCCGTCCTTCTGTGATGAATCTGAAACCACTTAGAGACTACCTATCTATCCAGGGTACGGGATACTGGGTATAATTTATTAACGGTAGCTTTTAATGCAAAGTAGGAAAGGTATTAAATTGGTAGTATTTAGGTATCCGCATATTAAAAAATCAAAATTGTAACATACACAAATAAGGAAAAAGAATTAAAATTTAAATAAAGTGGATAAAGCCAATTTATAATTTCATAAACATAAGCGAAATATAATATACATATAAGTGCTATAATAATTTCATATCGTTGTTAATTATGTATCCTTAGTGCATATTATCATTGATATAGCAAAATTTAAAGTAACGTTAAATAATGTATAAAATATTTACAAGTATCACACATAAGTATTACATTAATTTTAATCTATTATCCTTGCACTTTCACTCACAAAAAATATTGATCAAAATAACTTGCTTATTCTATTAATTACCACTGGAGACACTTACAACTGTCCGTCCGTGTGTGTGGCGAAGAGGAAAACGTGCCTTCTACAGGTACACAGTGTCCTTATACCACCTGGCATCGCCTACGCATAGCGAATTTGCCTGACTAAGCACAGCCAAAATCTGCACTTTAAATTATCAATTTATATCCGTATATAATTAATTATTGGTATTTTCCAAAATCAATTTGATTTAATTGAGTTGATGATCTAATTTTTCTCATTAAAAATAATCGTATATAACACAAAGTTTGTTATTACATTACATATTGTCTTTGTAAGGTCCTTATCGACCAGGCACCTTTTTCCCCATATACGGATGTGTACTATGTAGGGGTATACTTAAGCCTATAATGATGTCATTTCTTTTTGAGTATATATTATCGCTTATCCTACCTATACTGATAGTAACTAATACTATGAAAAAAATATTATATGGCAGGCTACATATACCATCGTCTAAGACCATCGTGGTGCAGTTAAACAGATTCCAGCTGTCAATTTTGTGGTAGCGGGTTCAAATCCCACTAGTAGTTTTGTAATCATGTTTACACTATTTCTATTTCACGCTGGTTAACATGGCAAAACACGGCCTTTAACATTTCCCCACTTAAATCACATTGCAGGAAAATGCTTTTTTAGCTTTACGAGCAAAGAAATCCTAAGATATCAAAATATATTAATTAATAACTGATATTGTTGTATACAATAAAATTACTAAATAACACAGTTTTAATATATTCTTTTTTGCTTGTCCTTGAAATGTTTGTCAATGTCCATATAAGAAGTTGTTTATGAGAGAACTACATAAATAACACAATTTGGATCAATTCATTTTATATTCATTGGTAATAAAAAATACTTAATACTCTGTTCTTTCCAAGAAAGGGATATAATGATCGTTAGTAAGATCGATTGGAATCGAAGAAGGTTCAGCTTATATTACACACCTATTATCCATTCTAAATATCAATATTAGCATAAATGTATGGTGCCGGACACTGGGTTGTATATTTTTCTGAGTTAGCAACTGAGCCAGTCGACCCACATTGGTTACGTCAGCTTTGTATAACTAATAAGATAACAATAACTATATCAGGCTCGCATCATGTTAACAATAACAATAAGTTGTAACAATATAAGAATTTCGATGAAACTCGATAAGAACCAGTACGGTTTTATGAACTTGGGCGGTTTTCAAAAAACACGGGGATGAGTCCATTACTATCCATTACTTATCTACATTAGATATTTTATGTTTTTAAATATTTGTGTGTAAGTAGTAGGTGGAAAGCAGGGAACGGAGTCTAATTACTAGGTTCCCTCTGTCTACTCTGCTATGTGCGGGATGAAGCGTGAAGCTATATTTATTTATATTAGAACAATCCTTAAAAAATAAAATATTTAATTTTAATACTACTATAAATACAAACAGAACTGCTAAACATACTAATATTATAAATGCAAAAGTTTATATATGAGTTTGTGTGTATGTTTGTTACTCAATTACGTCAAAATGGCTGATGAAATGTGGAACAGGGGTGTCTGGAATAGCACATACGCTACTTTTTAACCAACAGGAACACGATAAACGGGATATGTTTACCTTAGTGTTATATAATATATATCCGACTAATATTACAAATATGAGAGATTGTTTTGAATTCACTGAAAAACAACTGAACGAATTTAGATGAAATTTTGCAGTAACACAGCTTTTTCATTAGAATAACATATGGGCTACAATTTAAGATAAATGAATGCAATTTACTTTACTATTCAATAAACATGTAACTGTGTAGGTCGCGGGCAAAACAGCATGCTGGTCGCAAGTTGTTATATAAAATAAAACATTCTAAAAGTCACTTCAAGTTCTCGCTATCCTTAAGGTGTAAGTCATTAGTTTCAATTTTAATAACATAAATTCATATTTGTATGAATTCTTGTTAAATATTAATATTATTAATATTTATACTGTACCTATATAATATTTGAATTATATTTGAACATAAGCGCTCTGAGCTCTAAGATACATAAAAAAATTATACGTTTTCTTAAAATATATATATAAATATATATAAAATTTTTTTCATTATTTTTTTTTAATAATTAAATAGTTAACAAATAATAAACATATTTAATAAATAGCATTCGATTTTGCGGAAATTTGTAAATTTGTCACCTTACATAGATGCTAACATTATAGACTCCCAGGTTCAAATATTTTTATACGTACTTCTTTGCTCAGTATCTCAGGTGAAACAATTATTTTATGCAATAAGTACCTAATAACGCGTTTGTTTAACAGGCGTTTGTGATTCATCATTTATAAAGTAATTTATGAAAAAAGAAGCATCAAAAATGTAGAAAAGACAAAATATTCTTAGAAGTCAATATTAGTAGTTTTATCACGGATAATGTAGCTACAGGTGTGTAGTTTATGATTTTGCTGGTATACAGTACAAATATTGTTTATCAATAATTAAAAAATATTTTATACTTATCAACGAAATTAACTGTTTGAATATCAAGAAATAATTGAAATATTTATATCATGTTTTGCATTGATATGTATAAATTTGTTTTTGTACTTGTTAAAACACATTATTTGTACTACATATGGATAAAATTTGATACTACTCGTCCGTTGCATACCTAATACTTTATATGTTCTCTTATAAATAATATGGAATAAGTAATGAAAAAGCTCGTTAAATTTATTATCAATTCAATCAATGTAAATATAAATATCAATTTAAATTAGCCAACTTTGCACCTAAATGTCTCACAGAAATTTAATATCCAGGTACTAAATGAAGTAGTTTCATATAGGAAATTTATTTGGTAACCAAGCCAAATATGGAAAATTCGTATTTATTTCAATTTTCAACTGTCCAACTAAGAAACTCCAGCGTCGTGTTTCCGTTTGTAGATCTTTAAAAATAATAAAAACATCAAATCCTAATTAGAAAGACTTTCTAAAAGTACATGTTATTGAAATTTCTTCGATAAATATTTTTTTATTTATATAACTTATTTTAGTGTTTTAAGTTTCATCTTCTTTCAGTCACAGTTTCTCAACGTAAACATTTTTACATAAACAGCTGACCTTAGTTAGATAATACTTTTGACATTGACAATTTTCCAGTTCACAATATTGACATGAATGACAATCTAGTGATTTTCTTCTTCATAATGTATTGACGGACAATGAACGGCGTAAATACTTTTATAAATTAAAATAACAAACTTTAGAACCACCTTATTATATAAAAATGTCCGCAAGTAAATTAGACGCCGTTTACCGAAGTATACTCTTAACGAAATTTTTCACGAAAGGTTGGGGAAAACCGGAAAATTTAAAAAGGTACTAGTTAATTTAATGCTACTAGATAGCGACACATGGTATTTACATTGTAACTTTAAATAAATGAAAAATTATATAACTTCAGCCAACTTAAACCACTTTAAACTTCATATTTTAGGTTATTTGAGTTTAGAAAAGTAGTGTCAAATCGCGATGAATGCTTTAAATTAGTTGAAAGAGATTATCCAGTGACTATCACGAAGGTAAGCTCATTTTTATAATCAGCTTTCACTGACTAAGATTGAGCTCTTTATGATTAATTATTTACAAAACAGGAACAAAAACTCTCAGACTGTCATATACTGGAAGGATATTTCTTGACTCCCCTGGAGAAACACTTGCCAGGAATTGTACCTAAAGTAGCCCAAAAGGCCCATTTTCAAATACTGTTACCAGTACAGTGGCCAGATACTCGCTGTAAGCCTATGTGTTTACATCTTGCTGGAACTGGAGACCATGTAAGAATATTCTAATATTACTTTGACTTCACCTTGAATTGAAAGTAATCAATAACTCCAAGATTGTCGTAAGTTTCATGTACATTAAATTATGCTGATTTTCATATAGCTTAGCTAGTATTGATTGTCAAAATGTGTTTGTTTGCAGTATACATGTTACATAATTTTATTAGTTTCACATATTATTATAGAACACTATGCTTATTTCTATTTTTCATACAACTACTAATTACTAAATATGTTCTAAGACATTTTTATTTACCTGGCGGTGGCCAGATACTTGAAAATGTCTTAGAACAGATATGGTGATATCTCATTATATTAAATATAAAAATATATTTTAAATACCACATGCCTAAGTAGTTTATCTTTAATGCAATATTCAATATATAATAATACTTTCATTCTAAAATAATGTAGATATTTTTAACTTGTAAGTAGATGTTTTGGCTGCATCCATGCATCAAATTACAAACAACAAATTAATTATACAAGTGCCATGAATCTGACATCTATATACATAAACATTAGTGTCCTATTATATATAAATTTGTCAATTTGTATGTATGTATATATATATATATATATATATATATATATATATATATATATATATATATATATATATATATATATATATATATATATATGTATATATATATATATATATATATATATATATATATATATATATATATATATATATATATATATATATATATATATATATATATATAAATTAATTGACAAATTTATATATAATCTAGTGGCTAGATTGGTTTAAATTTCATTAAAATTTTGATTAAAATTCATGCAAAATTAAAATAGCCCAAAATATATAAAAGTAATAGGTATGTGTCTATATTGAATATTTTAGTTTTTCTGGCGACGGCGGAATCTAATGGTAAAACCTTTACTAAAAGAAGCCGGTATTGGAGGTATAATTCTAGAAAATCCTTTCTATGGACTTCGGAAACCTACAGATCAAATGTAAGTCTCTAACTAATTTCTCTCTTTCTCAAATTTTATATTAATGTTATTTTTTTTATTTTCTTGGTCAATAGATGGCTGTTTTTATAGGACATAAAAACTTTCTCACAATTGTTGTATTTATGATTGGAACATATAACATAAGATATTAATTATGATAATTAGAAGGGTTACATTCTAAAATGTGTAATACTGTTGATAAATTAATTTAATGATTATAAATAAAATAAAAACATATTTTATTGGGAAATACGAATAAAGTAAGAAGCCAGATAGTCAGCGCTCTTTGCCGACCATTCGCAGACTAGTCGGCGACTACTATTGTGGCGGAATGGCTTAGGGTCAAAACACACATATCAACTCGGAAACGGAACGTAAACGTATAAACTCAAGCCGCTCATTATTATTTGTATGAAACTCCCTACTGCAAAGCACAGTATGCGGAACGTAACGTAAGGGTATTAACTCGGGACCAGTTCACGAACAGTGATGCGGTGCGCTGTCCACTTGCCATGACGGCTTGCCATGGCTCACCACAAATAAATTTAAAGAAAAATCGGCCATCCAAGCCAAATCAATTATCGTGTAGTTCAAGCGGACGATGCCGCAGGCGGGTCGTTAGTATTATAGTTAAAAAAATCACCAGAGATAAAAAATATTAATCGTTATAATGTAAAGCCAAAAAATTCTCCTGACGTTATTAAAACCATCGACTATCGTCAATCAATTCAATTACGTGCTTAAAATGCGCCACAATTCAGTTCCGAAGTGTCCTGTTCTTTATAAATATTCATATGCATATGTACCAGCATATATAGAATTATTATCGACAAATGTCGAAAATAACAGCACAATGTTAGATGACATTAATGTGTGAATCCAACACTGCCAAATTTATGAGCTTTTTTATGACAATTTACATTGGCAAATACCAATTACCATGCTGGCACCAGCTATAGACACCATAAGGAAATAGCATTTTGCATTTGTTTAGTATATATAGTTTATATTAAAGATGTTTTTTAAATAACATTTAGGGCAATAATTATGAGAAAAAATAAGCAAAATAAGTATTTTTGATGATGATGTTAATGATGAAAATATGTTCTATTTGTATAAAACGTGTATACACAAAAAAAAATAAATCTTAATTTATTGACACCGAATCACTGGTAATCAACACCCTGTCAGTAAACGAGACGAGAGATTATCTTGTAATTAAACCAAAAAGAAAATAATTAAATGAAAAAAATGGCATTCTATTTAGAAACAAAATTAATACATTATTAGAAATACACTAAGTATACGTCATCTTGACCATTACTGGTAAATATACATTAAGTACTTTCTTTATAATGTAGAACTTATCAGCTAAAAAGGACCTAGATTAAATTACAAAATATATAATCATAATAAAAGTCAAATAACCTTATTTTCGGTGATAAAAGAATATGTCGCTCATAGGTCCTTGCGGTTACCGGGGTCAAGACGTACGTACGTATTACATCTTCACGCTGCACTGTATTTCCCATATAACAGTATAGACCGAGAGAAACTAGAGCCAACTAGACTAGAGAAACTGTAAAAACACTCAAGTTTACACCTTTCAAGATCAGAATGGAGAAGGAGTGTTTTGTTACCCCGAGTGGATATCCAACACACAGGCATCGCGTTTATTCGCGTTTATAGTCAGACGCTGTCCCATTGCCCCTCGATGGCCTTTCTTCATATATTTATTCAATTTACAGACGATCATCACTACACAATGTTTCGGACATATTCGTGATGGGTGGCTGCTTAATTCTAGAGTCTTTGGTGCTATTTCATTGGTGTGAAAGAAACGGACTTGGACCGTTGGGAGTGACGGGACTCTCAATGGGTGGACATGTAAGTTCCTTTTATGAGCTAACTTGCGTTTTTTAAATTACTTTTAATTAAATGATGACAATTTATGCAGATGGCGTCTTTAGCAGCTACGAACTGGCCAAAACCCCTTGTATTAGTGCCTTGCCTCTCTTGGTCTACAGCATCCGCAGTTTTCTTGCAGGTACTTATTTGAATTGATAAAATGGACATAAATATATATTTATAAATATATATTTTTAATACCTTTTTTTAAATATTTTTTTAACTAAACAAACGTATATCGTTAAATATTAAGATATTGAATTGGAGTTAAAAAGTACGTAATATTGGAAGGTTTTTTGAACATTAAGAGTAATTTATTTTTTCATTTTTAAAAAGCATTTTTTTCAAAACAAATATAGGATAAAGTCACAATCAAATGTGGACTATATTTGCTGTTTATCCATAATAATAATTAATATTTAATTATATAATTGTATTCTTCCAATAAAATAATACAGTCAAATAATTCATTTAATAATGGAAATATGAAGGTAACAGAAGGTAATCGATTTAAATAAAAAAGAAACTACTACGCATGATTATTTTTTTCGGCCATAATTACATACTTAACACATTTATGTTACATGACTTATTATCTTAATGAAATTTTTTATATTTTAGGGTGTCATGTCACATTCGATAAACTGGGACCTATTAGAAGATCAATATTTATCCGATGGTGCCTATAGAGAGAAATTATCCAAAATGGTGACGATAGTCGACGAAGCATTTCTTGCTGGAAAGAAATTTGCACGCACTTACTCCCAGAATATTGATCACACACCTAATATACACAAAAACATAAAAAAAGACTGTGTGATAGACTCTATTAATTACAATACTTTAAAAAATGTAGACATTACATACAAAGAATTTAGCAGTGCCGAAAGTAGTGCTCAAGTAGTAGATAATAATAATAATAATTTAGAAATAAAAGCTAAGGTGCCTAGTGATACTGTGTCGAACTCACAGGAAGTCAATCTTAAAGAAGATTTGAAAAGGCTGCTCGATGATAATAAATTAAGTAAATGTTTATATGATAAACTAACGTCTAATAAAAATTTTGAGTTAGAACCCCAAGATATAGATGATATAAATAAGCTAAATGATGGTAGAATTAAACAGCTGTTACTTAAAAATCAAACGCGAGGTAAAACCTATCTCCATTATGCCGTTGTATTGTACGTAAAATTAATTTAATTTAATTCTACTTCTTCTTTTCTTTCTGATAGTAAATATTATTTTATGTTTATCACATTTTAACCAATTTTTTTCTTGACTCCATTTAGTATAATATTTTGCACAATGAAAAACTAAAGTTTATGACTTAATGAAAATTAAATACTATATATGTCTTTCAGAATCTAAGAAAGTTATCGCCGAACAATTGTTAAAATCGAATGATACAAAAGCAGATCAAAATAAGAACCAAATAAAAATAGTTGACGTAGCCGCCAAAAATACAGTAGCAGTGGAAAAAGATAAAAATATAAATACGTTAACCGTTACAAAAGATAAAGATAATAAAACGGAGAAAACAGAACGTAAATCTTGGAACGTATCAGATCTGACGTCAGACCTATGGGTCAACTTGCCATTTATAAAATCGAGTGGGAAGAAGATAGATATAGGCAAAATACATTGGAGGGATAGAGAGGCGTTGCAGTTTATGCGCGGAATTATGGACGAGTGCACGCATTTGAGCAATTTCTCTGTGCCTTTCGACACTTCTTTGATTATTGGTAACTTGATAATATTTTTTTCAGATTCATGCTCCATCCATATCCGTATCATGCATAGAGTAGGGTAGAAACACTCTGTTCTCCGCTTTCCGCCTGAATTCGAGACATTACATGTTGAGAGGCAGAAGTGAACGCTGCATTTTGTTACCAGAGCGAGCGAACTAAAAAACAATTTATATATTTATAACCATTCCTCCTGTATGGATCGTGGTAATAGCCAAGCAATATCACACCGCGTCACGACGGTTTTTTTTATTAATTTATCTGTGTTTTGTCGATTTGTGTTACGTCTATATTCTCTATAATCTATATCCATTTCGCAAAATACATGGTTGTGCTTGAAGCTAAAAAAGCTCCTTTTATATATCTTTAGTCTTTAGTCGTAATTCTTTAATGTTAGCGGTATGTGCCAAACACGACGCATATGTGCCCCGAGAGGACGTGGGCACGCTGGAGGAGATCTGGCCGGGCGCGGAGGTGCGCTTCGTGGATGCGGGACATGTGTCCGCTTATTTATTGCATCAGTCACTTTTTAGGTAATATTTATTTTTATTTAACTTCACATTTTTTATCCTATACAATTTGACAAATTAATTTTATTATAGTATATACCCAAGAATTATTAATTTATTTTTCTTATATATGTTTTTAAATTTTCGAAAGACAAGTGTGGAATTGCGGATTTAAACTAGAAAATCAACTCGACATTTATAATATAATGTGTCGTAATACATACTTACTCTTTCTCATTATTTAATAAATTGTGAAAGGTAACTCAATGATACTATATTTCCCTAATATTATCATCATATTTATAATTTATTTTATAGGTCCTGTATAAAGGAAGCGTTTGAGAGATCCAAAAAGAAATGGCAAGACGGAAAACATCTAGTCTGACAATTACACAGTACAACATTTACTCAAATGTTACCAACAAAATTTTATTGTGATCATAGAATTATGGATTTTATTAAGAGTGTAAAACTAAATTAATTCTATATTATATAAAAACCTTTTGTACATTGTCAATCAATTAATTTTATTTTTAAAACTGTGTTTTAAAATATTGTTTTTAACTACTGATTTGTACAATTTATTACATTTCAAATTTGTCCATATTCTATGATCACGATTATTGGTCTCCTTATATAATTACTATTCATTGTTAACTCGAAGGATTCTTAATCAACATACCATATAAAAGAAAAAAAATCATTTAAATAAACATTTTTGCTTATTGCCGCAATAAATAACCAATAACTATTACCTATAATTAAATACTTGATAATTAAACTTTTTACGTTTCAGTGGAATAGTCATATCTTTAAAGTTTGTTATTATAGAAAATAAAATTATTTCAAAATTATTAGAGCCATTTTTGGCCAATATATTGTTATAAAAATAGACTTAGGTGATTTTTAATACACCATATAAATTCTATTCAAATTTGTTACCTTTTTATTATAGAGCTTATATATAATGACTATTTTATGGGTTGCTATTTTAAAATGAAATTTTTACCTTACTTAGGAAAGTATATATATATTGAGCATGAGCTCAAGAGGGTTTTTATACCGTTTTTTGAATCAACTGAAATTTCTAATTGTATCGTTTTTTAAGTCATGTCCTTTTCATTTGTTATTTAATCATATATATTTATTTTAAATACCATTACTTGTTTAATGTTATTTTAAATTTTAACCATAATGGTCTAGTCTATTATCCGATCCGATATAAGCACAACATTCAATTTTCCATTTCTCAAGTACAAAGTGTGTTTTAATTGGAATGTGTTTAATCAGACGTCATTTATTGTGAATTGTTATTTATTTAACTATTTGCTATGTATATAAGAAATCTCTTTTGAGATTATAAAGTGTGAAATGTATTTTTATAAATAAATATATTTTCCATTTCTGATTATTTTATTATTACATATTCAGTTTCATACTGTAACCAGCATATAACAGAAGCCAGAACCAAAACTCCTGATGGACAATTTCAGACGTTGTATGTAGATTAGCGAACCTCAACTCCGCACTCCACTGCGCCACGATGGCCTCAAATTATTAAATAATTATTTATTTGACAAATACAAAAAGAAACGAATTCTATACACAGGAATCAATAAAGAAAGATACAGATTGTTACCTTTTTTCAGTTTTTTGATACTGGCTGTCAATTTGCTTTATGCTTTAATACAATATTAACAACAATCTGTAAACACTAGACAAAATAGAAAATCGATATACCATAATCTCACAGACACAATTTTACATATTTGTATATTCAGAGGTAGGTTATCTGAAAAAGAAAACCAAAGTTAAACAGTTTAAAAGTATTTTTATTATCAATGTAACTTGTAGTCTATAATTTAGATAAAAAACAATATAGATTGACCTTGATAGAACATATTGGCCTTAACTAGAGTACATAGTGTATGCAGTCACTCGGATAAAAATGTTGCTTATTTTATACAAATTAAAACAAATCTTCATAAAAAAAATTGTATAAATTTTTAAACTAGTCACAAATTACTCCGTTCTCCTTATAATGTAACTGTCTTTGGTTCATTCATCATATGTTCGACACAAATATTGTATGCCAAAATAATGTTTTTTTTCTTTATCTTATATATTGAGTAGATAAAATTAGTTTCCCATAGTAAAGTTATCATTAAACAAAAAAAGTAAACAATAAACATTTTTAGTGTTCAATTACCACAAAGATTGTGACATTTTTAAACAAAATGTTTTCATTTTACATTTTCTTTTAAAACTAAAATTTAAATGTAATTTTAAAGATAGTTACAACACAAGTTTTTTACAAACACAACTCAAATATATAATATGTTTACATAATTCTCTTGAAACAATAATAGCTTTACGATCAATTTAAATGATTAAGTCACACTTACAATAATTAGGTGGATGCAGCCAGAGCAGTATGTGCATGTGTAGTAATTTTTAACTTTACAAAACTTTTCAATATAGCTATGCACCTAAACGCACCAGACGGGCATATTACTTATTTCAATATTCAATTATCCACAATATCATTTGGTAAAAACTAAGTATGAATAATATTGAATGTATTAATTGAACAGATTTAATATTATATTCAAGAAAATAATTTTCAATTCAAAATGAAATAATTCAATTCAAATATAAATTTCAATTCCAAATTTATACCTAAGTAAGTCTCTTAAACATACAAGTTGCATTTATATTCCCACATGTTCAAATTTATTTATAGCTGACTAGTGTTCTTCTCCATTGTATTCTCAGCTCTAGTCTAATTTTGTATATAGAAGATATGTTAACATAGTTCCTCTTGAATCGCTCTGTATATTAGTGTAAATCGCGTGAAAACTCATTTATGAACAAATTCTATACTAATATTGGAGTCTTAAAGTTATGAAAAATTACACCTATAACTAAAACAAATCGAACATTACTGTGCGATATAAACCAATTAAAAGTATGTTTATAAAAATCTTTGTTTACGAATAACGATATCAAGTAAGCAAATCATATTATTCACACTTAGTTTAGCAACCTCGCACGAGACACTCTCGCGCCCTCTAATACAATATTACTGAGCGTACAGTATTAATGTATCAAATCAAATGTAAGGCCATAATCATATACTTATATTATACTAATTACTTTTTGAGTAGCATATTTCTAAAGTCATTGTTGCTGAGAGGTTGCTTGGAGTCACCATTACTTTGTTTTTCTTTAGCATTGCTCGTAGATGTAGATGTAGATGACGATGTCGATGGTGTTAGTAGGACGCGGGGGATGAAACTACTTAGTTGAGTTCTTCGCCTGAAATTTAAATAAAATAAAAATATTAAAAGATACTACAAAAATACTTAAAGAAAACATAAAAATTAGAACGCTGCGAGATTTGAACCCGTGTCTCATGGAAACCGTCCAAGCACTCTGACTACTAAGACCACCAATAAGTCAGACACATTTTCTATCCTTAGTGTGGATATCACACTTTAAAAGTAATCGATATCGATCAATGGCCTTAATGTCACAGTAAATTAATATTTTTTTATAATAAATTTCGTCGCGCTCTTGTTACAAAAGCCACAGTGATAGATTGTATTCCATATATTGTACTGACATAGTAGTAGAAGGCGTTGCGTCCCGCAGAGGCGCGGCGCGCGCGGGCGGCGCACTGACCGCCACTTCGATGTTCCTCCCGCCCAATAGGAGGCCGTTGCACTTTTGTATTGCTTTAGCCGCTGATTCGTCGTCCTCGTAGTCTATGTATGCTAGGCCTTTTGGCTTGCCGTCTCTGTGGAAATATAGGTATATTCATCATAGAATTTAATTAGATCATCTAGGGATATAGTGGGTTTGATGCCCAGTTGAGACACGAGAAATAGAACTCTAAATTTACGTATAGTAGGAAAACTAAGAACGACATACCATTCGACATACAAAAATACGGGAGACGGACAAAAATTTAAAAAAAAGAAAAATACTTACTTAAAAGTAACAACTCTAATATCTTTCAAATTGCCAAATTCTTTGAATATATCTGTAAGCGCATCTTTAGTGCAATGGGCAAAGGGCAAGTTCCTGACAAATAATTTATTTTTCTCCGTGGTTAGCGCGTATTTGAAGGTCTTGCTTTTGCCCGCGGAGTAGCGCGAGAGGAACATCGGTCGACCATCTAATGGCGTTCTGTCGTATTTTATTGCTTTCTCTACTGAATCCTGTGGCAAAAGAAATTTAGACATTTAATATTAGTTTATATTATAAATAAATTATCAACATATTTGATCTTTGAAGTATCAAAATACTGTAAAATACTGTACTGTACTGACTAGTAAAGGTACATGACTACCAGATAAAAGGAGACAATCAAAAAAATAATTAATATCACAAAATTAAAAACTAGTAATCTTACCGGTGATTTATACTGACAGTAACATATTGAACCACCAAAAGCTTTTACACCCGCTTTTATTCGCATTGATACAATGTCTCCATACTCCGATAGTTTGTTCCTCAAGTTTTCTTCATTTACTCTATAAAAAATAAAAAAGAAAAATATTAGGAAAGTTATGATAATGTAAAAAAGAAAGTTAATGTGTGAAAGTGTTTTTTCTTTTGTAAATTTGTTTCTGTTGTTCTATCTATCTAAAGTCAGTTCATTCCTACACAGATGTTATCAATAAAAATAAGTTGCTACAAACGTATAAGAAATTCGAAATAGCTCGATAAAAACACATGGCTACATTAAAATTTTATTAATAAGTTCCAAATAAAGCTAAATCGCTACAAAAAAAATGTTAAATTTACAGTAAAATACATACTTAAACTCAAGATTGCTAACAAATAAAGTGCACGATTCTCTCCCCCCTGGTACCACTTCTGTCAGGTCATCGGTTCTTTGCCTTTTGGTGTCGGCCACTGGAACAATTTGAATATAAAATAAAATGTACTGAAATAATAAATCATATAAAATAGTATCAATGAACAACATGAATATATTTACTAAAATTTATTTATTACGCACGCAAGCACGCACGCACGCTCGCTCGCACGCACGCACGCACGCACGCACGCACGCACGCACGCGCGCACCAAAATATAATGTGTTGGTATGTGTAATATGTATATGCTTGTATTTAAACAATAAGTTGTTGCAGCTTCATACTGTATTCCACACAGCAAAGAAGGCAGAGAGAAATATAGTGTTAAGACACTCCGACAGTCAGACCCTGTGCCGCTGCGCCACGATGCTGCCTATAGATGTTGTCTCTTCAATAATTACTAATTTCACTTACTTTCAGAGTCATCAGCATCATGTGATCTCTTAACACCGCCGCCATCTTCTTTTTGTGGCACATCTACTTCCATTTCCGCCTTCTTCCGTTTTACTTCACTACCTTCCGATTTATCATCAGATTTTCTTTTCCCTTTATTTTGTTTTTCATCTTTTTTTTTCTTATTGTCTACTTTAGATTTTTTGTTCTGAGCACTTTTGCCCTTATTTTTCTGTCCCATCATTTTATCCTTCATAGCTTGGTAGTTTTCACGCCACTCTTTAAGTTTTTCCTTTAATAAAAATAGTTAAACAAGATAAACATAAACACGGAGTGGAGTCGATTACAACAAATCTCGCAACTTAGTGCAACTTTTCTCCGAATGTTTCTAAGCCGGTACCTTAAAAGTTGCTTAGTTAAGGAAATTTATTATTGCTATTTTATTGTAATTACCACTGATGAATCTAAAAAATTAATAAATAGAAACTTCTTAAAAATAATAGATATATACATGATATAAGACACAGCTTATTTATGTTTGAAATAATAGATATTAACATCTATATGATCTTTATAGCCTCGTTTTATCGATGCGACATCGGCAGCAGGGCGGCAGTACCTGGCAGAGCTGCGCGCACTCGGCGGCGGCGGCGAGCGGGCCGTGGTCGCGCTCGTAGTCCGTCCACAGGCGCGCCACCGCCGGCGGGTAGTCGGCCACGCTGCGCAGCGCGCGCCGGTGCAGGTCGCGCAATCTGGACAATATACATATTCTGTTTGTTTCAATGTTGTTAATGATAAAAATCACCTCCATTTCTTAGATCATTGATAACCAAATTAAATCTTATACACAGGACGAAAAGCAGCATGAATTTTCATTTGCTTCCTCTGGTTAGACATAGTGCGGTACGCGACTGTTGACACTAGGTTCTGCTATAGGATAATGCGTGAAGCTAAAATAAAAGTACATAAATATTTCAGGGCATGTGACAGAAAGACATTCATTCCCTTACTTCTACCTAAGCTTAAGATCTATTAGCAACTCACCTGCGTTCCGAAGAAGGTGGATCTCGAGATCGTTCGAGATGAATCAGTGCTTCCCAGTATTTGGACAAAGTTTTGTTGTCACCATATTCTGAAGCAAATGTAGCAAATTTAGCTGACATACATTTAAAAACGGCTGTGTAATAAAAGATTCTCGTCTACATAAAATAAGAAAAAAATCTATATTTTATACATTTTATGTTACTTATAGTAATCAAATCTCTACAAGTAGTAGTAGTTACATAAGAAAGTATTGTTGAATAAATATTAATAAGAAAATTACGGTACTTACTAAAAATTTCCTCAAAAATTTCTTTTCCTTGGGCGGGATCCATGATTCTTTTGTACTCAATACGCGCCCAAAATAACGGCACTTCACAGTCGTTAGCCTCTTCACCCCAGGTCTATAAAATAACGTACTTTAAAATATAATGTGAAAATACATTCAACACTCAAAGGTAAAAGCAATGGTTATGAGTTCGATCCTCACTTTGGGAAATTTTATTGCCACATCCTCGCTCTAGTGACGACAAAGTGAGACATTAGAATCCACTACTCAACACGCAGTCTCGAAAGAGAGTGGCTCAGTCCACTAAGCTCTTTATGCCTACCCTGCTATATGCGGGATACAGCGTGAAGCGTGAATGGTGACCTTCACTGAGATCGATAGAGTAATCGTAGTCATTCCAGGTAAGACAAAATATCCAGTGATTACCTTTGGATAGTTAAGCCTGTAGGTAATGGTAATGGATGCCCATGAATATATATTTTTATATTTTCTAAGGAGTCCCTATGTGTTGGACCTGTGTCCCCGACTACCCAAGCCTTCAAAAACAACAGGCTCCTCTTGAACACGAGATTTTCCGAAAGAGAAACGATAACAAACATAGTAATAAATACAGATAACAGAACCGACCTCAGCCAAGGAGTCCCAAGCGAGTCGGAACGTCCTTCGCAGCCTCTCAACATGTTCCGTCTGCCCGAAGTCGGTCCGGCGGCGCGCGTGCTCCAGGTACGCCAGCCACAAATTTTCCGCTTCTTTGTACGACTCCATGCCTTTAGCGAGCGCCGATTCAAATATTGTTTTTACCTGTAACGTAAAATGTATGAATAGGTTTTTATATATTTAAATATACAATAGCACTAGCAAAGGGCGACACTGTAGAATCTCATTTTCACTCCTATAATATCTTTTATTTGAGGTAATTTAACGAATGTTGTTTACCGACTTGATTGCATTAAAAAATTTATACAACAATACAAATGATACTTGAATTGATTGTAACTACCAAAATATATAAATTGTACTTTCGAAAGAATAATGTAGCAAAACAATGTATTTGTTATAAATATTGGTTTTGCCAAAATAATAATCAGACTGAACACACAGAATTCAGGTTGTTGGTTTCCGGTTTCGATGTGAGCCTGTCGGCGATCAGACTAACCTTGGGCACTTCGAGTGCTTCATGTGTCACGCAAGTCTCGGCTCACACTAAGAGCTAGTAATTTACATGTAGTAACGGTCGCACCTCGTCAAAGTCCCTCTCCTCGTGCTCCGCTTGCTGCATCTTCAGCACCCAGAAGGTGCACCGCCGGGGACAGCGGCGCGCGCACGCGTCCAGCACACGGCGCACGGTCGCGCGCGAGCCGGTGCGCTGCGCGTGCGCCGCCGCCGCCGTCAGCAGCGCGTGCGCCGCCGCGCTCGTGAGGCACTCCGTGGTGGCGCGGTCGTACACTACCTGGAAGCGGAACGAGACCGTCTGTTTATATTATTCTGTATTCATATTATAAAACAGATCAGACTTTTGGATTGGTAAGGGACTAGGGTACGACACTAATATCTAGAATTAATCGTTCGAATCGAAAAATAATTTTGTGTTATATTTGATGATAGTTCATTTATTTCGAGCTATAACTTGTACATTACGCTACGGCCACTGGGTGCGTAACGATGTAACGATGAAAACTGTTACAAAATATATTGGAGAGCTTGAGAACTTTCTAGAATACGATGCACAGCTCTTGGTTGTTTCTAATATTAAAAAGAGGAAACATTTGTATTTTGTATGCACGTTTGTAATGTTTTCACACAAAAACGATTGAATCGATTTCAAAAATTCAAATATAACCCAAGCTATAAATACATAAATCATAAAAAATCAGTCATCGCGCGCGCTGCGGTTGATGATAGAACAAAAAAATTTACTACAATATTATAAAAAGTATACATATCTACAATATTCACCTTGCTAAATAAATCATCATGTAATTCAAGCGGGCGAAGCATTCCCTATTGCCAAATTAATATTACCTACTATTTCCTAGCAATAATCTTGTAATAAATATAATAGAATTTCACCATAGCTTGATAAGAATTCACCACGGCATTGTGTCTATAGCGCTTAGATGGTATACAAGAGGCACAGGGTCATGTCATGGCATGGTAAAACTTTTATATATTTTTACCTGTGTTTATATAGTTAGAAATAAATTTAATCAAACACTAATTATAATTGATCTAGGCGAAAATAGAAATATCACGTTATAAATTAAAACTGGAATCAGAATAGAATTGAATCTTAAAAGTAAAACAAATAATGTTTAAAATAGATTTTTACTCAATTTAATATGATAAAAATAATAAGATTGTTAAAGTGAGTTTAAAAAATATGACTTGCCCTAAGTATTCCGTTGCTATCACATTCAGAATATTTATCTTCTTTGGACAATTCCTTCACTGTTTCTA
This sequence comes from Dione juno, assembly GCA_037127375.1. Lineage (NCBI taxonomy): Eukaryota > Metazoa > Arthropoda > Insecta > Lepidoptera > Nymphalidae > Dione > Dione juno. Next base: position 2,325,922 of record JAXRJS010000074.1, read on the forward strand.
TGTATTCTTGATATACTTTACATTTTTCTTCAGGATCTCTGAAATTGAGAACTATAAATGAAGAATATGTTTTTTGTAAAATTCGTAGCTACATACTAGGTAAATACTACAATACTCACTCTATTGTCAATAATTTATCTTCATAGGGTGTTATTTTTTGTAGATATTCTATGGCTGCTTCATGTTGTTTTTTTACCTGATTAAATATAATTTCTGTTTATTTGTTGATAAAACGAAAAACAATAAAAAATGCAAATAGACAGCAATTTTCTTCATTATTTGCATGTATTTAGATTGTTTGATTTGCACAAGTATAGTATAATATACATACTATTATATTTATCAAGATGACATTGCAATTAGCATGCATTTGTAGTATTAGTTTATAAATAGCTTAACCTATGTTAACAATGAGAAATTACAAGTAGGTACAAGTTCAAACACACCTATTTAAACCTAACACGATTTTATATATAATTAATTCATTATATATATTTATAATTTTATATAAATATATATTCATATATAAATTTTACCTTATCAACATACTCCTGGTCATGCAAAGCTAAAGCTAGCTCCTGCACTTGAGGCCATGCCTCATCTCCTCTTAATAGCGGTCGAGACACCGCTTCTTCTAAACACCAGAGCACTCTGTTACGTTGTTCCTTATAGTCTGCATCATTTTCACTAAGAGATAGATAACTTTAACAACTTATATGATTTATTTATATTTTTTATAAAATATTTTAGTTCTTATAGTTCGATTCCGTTCTTCACATATAGCATTTCAAGCATACCAGTTGAGCACATATCAATTTGTCATCAGTCAGTTAGCCTTAGTTAATCCAAAATTGATAGTAAAAGTAAAGTGTGATGTTTATAAAAATATGGCGTAGAGAGCAGGCAAATTTAATAGAAAAATAATAAAAAAGCACACATACAACACATTTTTTAAAATATCTTTAAAGTATTTGACACATAAAAGAAGTTGTAACAGGCATAATATTTCGACATAGCTAAAAAAGAATGTATGGATAAATTGGTGACAAGCACTTGGTTGGTTTCTGAAACCTTTTAAGAGGTGAAAGGTTACAGTCCTACAATGTCCACATTTTTATTCGTTTGTAAACATGCTTTTCCTGCATAGTAGGATAGTCACCACATTCCGGCTGAACGTTAAACTAGCTCTGCGGAGCAAGTGACGCAAGTCAAAGCGGAAAATTTTTAATATATAAATAATTATCTACCATATAGAGTAATATTGAAACAATTTGAATAATACTTTGTAAAATTAAATTAGCTTAGACAGGGTAGGCAGAGGGAACCGTAGAAACCGTATGAACCTAGAGCTCTCGACGTAAGTACTCGACGCCGCGCTTTTGCCTTGTTACCAGAGCGAAGGAAATGAAAATCATTCACCCGCCTGTATAGGTCTCATAGCGATAATCTCGAGATTAACCGCATATGTCGAAAAAGCTACAGATTACGTGCTGGAGTGTTACCCCAATGTGGTACTTGTGATCCTTGGGAGACTTCAATGCCCACCAAACGGAATGGCTTGGATCATACAAAACAGACCGTGCGGGACTTTGCCCAGGCATATGGCTTTACTCAATTGGTCAATCTCAATTGGATTGCTCAATTGGATAGAGAGTGCGACAGATCTTCCTTGCTTGATCTTCTGTTGACTACTCATCCGGAGGACTACCGGGTATCTGTCGATACGCCCCTCGGCAAATCTGATCATTGCCTGGTGCACTCTGAGGCACCCTTACCACAACCCGTTCATAAATGACAATTGGGAACGCGGTTAGTATGGCATTACAAGTTGGCAGATTGGGATGTATTAAGAGAATTTTTTGCATTCTTCCCATTAGGACAGCTTTGTTTTTCTTCTGGCGACCCATTGATCTGCACAGATGGAATGTTACATTCCCAGTACCGTAGTTCGTGTCGGAGGCAAATCGCAACCTTAGTTCGACGAGTCCTGTAAAAGAGCTAAAAACTCTAAACAGGAAACTAATCGACTTTGACCGACCATCGATCGATCGACCCACAAGCCACTAATCTCAAAAGAAAATTCAATGCTGCCGCCTCCAGATCTTGTAAGAAGCAGGTTGTTTGGGCTAAGGCTAAGCACATTTGCAAAATTGGCAAGAGATTGTTAAGCTTCCCACCTGGAACACGTGCATTTTGGTCTCTTGCCAAATCTGTTGAAGGCAATTTCTGTAAGCCTTCTCTACCACCATTGCGCGAACAAAGTGGATCTTTGGCACATACAGCAAAGAGAAAAGTAAATGTTCTATGCACTCTTTTTGCATCTAACTCAAATCTTGACGACTTGAGAAAACAACCACCATCCATCCCTAGGTGCAAGCACACTATGCCAGACGTACGCTTTACGTAAACCTCAGTGCGTCGTGCTCTTTGTTACCTTGACGTCAGGAAGTCCAATGGTCCTGGCAGTAATCCTGCTATCGTGCTCAAAACGTGTGAGACTATTGAGAGTAAGAGGGAAACTATGGCAGTTAGCCTTGATATCGCAAAGGCCTTTGATCGGGTCTGGCACAAAGCCCTGTTCTCGAAGCTGCCATCATAGGGACTTCCCGATGGATTATGCAATTAGGTAAACAGTTTTCTTGATATGCTCGGAAATCAAGTCTGTCAATGCTGGGGTACCCCAGGGTTCAGTGCTATCTCCCTAGCCGTTTATTCTGCATATTAATGACATGTTGCAAACTTGCAGTATTCATTGCTATGCAGATGACAGCACGGGCGATGCTTTTTATAATGGACTGGCTATTATCTCTCGCGCCGAGGTGGAGACACGGAGAATATAACTTGTGTCCAATATTGAGTCCTCCTTGGAGCAGGTGTCGGAGTGGGGTGGACGTAACCTTGTCCCGGTATACCCACTAAAAATACCCAGCGACACTCCGACCTCACCTAAGTGGAGAGGGCCTGGGAGTCCATAGCGTCCAGGCCCTCGCCGGTGACTGCCCGCCCTACGGCAGGCCCTTCACACCCCTCCCGCGTGGGAAGGGGTCTTTACAATGGCCGGAGTGCGCGGCCATTGTAAAGACCCCTTCAGACGTCCAATTTAACCCCCTTAAGACACAAGTTTGCGCGTTTACCACCAAAAAATCCCCCTTCACTTAAGCTCCTAAACTCCATGGCATTCCTATTTGTACTAGTAAAAGTATTGGGATCCTTGATGTTAAGATTTCGAACGAAGTTCAATTTAGGGGCATTAGGAGGAGAACAAAGCGAAATTGGCTTCAAAAAATGTCGGGGTACTGAATAGGGCGAAGCAGTACTTTACATAAGGGCAAAGACTTCTGCTTTATAAAGCTCAGGTCCGTCCTCGCGTGGAATACTGCTCCCACCTTTGGGTAGACGCCCCTCAGTATCAATTACAACCACTTGACTCGTTGTTGTTGGCAGTTCGAATCGTCGATAATCTCAAACTCACAAACGGCTTAGAAACATTAAGTGTAGGAAGTTGTTGGTTTGGTACGTTGGTTCTTTGTCGGTATTCTACCGATTGTACAACGGGGAATGTTCGCAGGAGTTATTTGATTTGGTGCCACCATCTTCTTTTTACCATTGCACCTCCCGCCAAGGAGCAGATACCACTATTTGGATGCATTTTTTGCATCAAACGTGCGTGCGTCTAGATCTTTTTTCCGCGTACATGCAAACTATGGAATGATCTACCTCCTGCGATTTTCCCTGATCAATATAATTTAGGGATTTTAATGCATTGTGTATACAGTCATCTTCTCCACCATTAAGGTTGGCAACGCATCCACATACTTTCAGGTTGTAGATGTCTATGGGCGAGGGTGTCCACTTAACATTAGGTAGCCCTTCTGCTTGTTTGCCTTCATATCATATAAAAAAAATCATTCTTCAGGAAGAATGAATGAGAATCGAATGCACAAACCGTCACATTTATAGGCAGAGGGTATGCCTCTGCACCACAACAATCCTCTACTTTGTAATCATTTTTAAATTAATGAAACATTAATTTACAGTATAATTATATACACATACAATTTTACATTTCTTTAGCAACTCCTTAAAAACATAGAACTTACTTCATACTATCTAATTTAGCCTTTTCCAATTCATATTTAGCATCCCAAAATATCTTCCCAGATAGAGGATCTGCACCAGAGCGGCGTAAGACTTCTTCAAGCTGCGCCCGCGCAGACACTGCCTCACCAGCGCTAAGTGACCATGAGCACCATTCAGAGAGAATGGGTATGGCTGAAATAAAGACAATTAGATTGAATGGATCAAAATGTTTGGAATCATTTGCTGAATATAATAACACTTACAATATTTTATCTGTATACAATGTCAATTTAATCATTGTTACATGTGTGTAAATATTTGTACCCTGCTTTGGTAAGTCTCAAAATTAGATGGAACATGGAGAACACAGTTCCAAGTTCCAATACTAAATTTTCTCTGTCTATCATGTTATATGCAGACATGAAATGCTAACATAATCATGACATGATATGACACTATTAATATTTAAAATGTAGTTTAGAGACAAAAAGAATTCCACATAAACTCAATGCCAATATTTGTAAGTTCTTATAAGACTACAATAATATATAACTCACAATAACAATCTAAGGTTGCCTGTTGGAACAAATTCGCAATATGCTCCCTTGACTGGGGTGAATGAGCCAGAGTTTCTTCAGTTTGCAGCCTCAGAAGCCAGTGGTCGGCTCTTAATAATGAAAGCTGGTAGAGTCGGTCAAACGCAGTTCGCCATCGATCTAGCTCTGATAGGTTCCTATATAGTAATATAATATTTAAAATTTAGTTAACCAAGTGAAAAATATACTACAAGTTCATAAAAATATATATGCTATGAAATATTTAAGTATTTGTAAATTGTACCATATAAATTTATAAGATCATCTTGGTTTAAATAAATATAAGTTTTATTAAATTATATGTTTGCCTTTCTTACCAAAGTGCCTGTATTAGCTCTATGTGATCATCATAATTGTAAGGATCCTCCTCTATTCGTTGTTCCAGGTCAGCTACCTTTTTTTCAACAATCTCTTCATCGTCATCATCCTGTTAAAATTTGGTTATAACATTTTTAGGTAGTGTCCTTTAAATTGTGATACTTATACACACATATTATAAGTATTTGATCACAAAATTATTAAGTAGCACAATTCCCTGTTTGTTATTATAATTTTAGATAAAAGCAAATTATTTCATTTACACATTTTTTATGTAAAGTTTGTTTGGTAAATTGTTACTAAGCAGTGCAAATACTAAGTAAGTAATATTTTGTACAATTTTTTAATGAAGGTATTTTGAAATTTATTTAAAGGAAATATTTAAAGTTTTATTTTATAAAATATAACTAATACAAAAAGTCATAACTAAGGACACAATTTAAAAGTACCCTATTGCTTGTACAGTAAAATTTTAAGACACCTACAAAATTTTTACAGAAAAAGTAAGAGTAACCTTATTGTTACATTCTTCTAAGGAAATCAACTAAATGCTTACATCGGAATCATCAGAATCGTGGTCGGCATCATCTTCTTCTATCACGACTTCGATTTCATTTTCTTCTTCTGAGCCATTTCTAACTTCATCTTCCACTATAGCCATATTTTAGGGAAAAGGTTTATAAATAAGAAAATCTGAATGTTTGACAACATACAGCATAAATCGCTAGCTATTTGCTATGGCGGTCGAAATATGCCAAAATCAAATGACAGTACATGAAATTTATAATAATTGCCATACGGAAATAATTATGGGGTTATAGAGTACCTATATATTAATTTTTATTAAAATATTATGAATATTGCTATAATTGGTTATTTGACAGTTGTAGCAATAAAAAATAGGTCAAGTGCGAGTTGAACTCGTACGCCGAGGGTTAACACCAATTTCATGATTGTAGATCAACGTGAAGTACAACTTATGAAAATTGACAGACTTAATTTAGTGGGCATACGCACTATCGTGATCTTATATGAATTCCGTTTTTCATTTTTGAGGTACGAAACCCTAAAAAGCAGTACAAGATTTATATTATACTTATTTATCATATTATAAGTTTCTGAATTAAAGTACGTAAAAAAATCACTTTTCCATTTAAACCACTATAATTGACCACTATAATTATATTACATAATAACTTTATTTCCGTTGTGAAAAATAAAATTAGAAGCTTACTAGAATAGAAATTACATATCCAAGTAATAAAATAATTTTTGAAGGCCATTGTTTTGTATTTTTTTTAAATAATAAGTTGTTTTCTTTGTGGTAGGTACAAATAAAACGATACTCTTAGTTTTACGCCAAAAAGCCTCAAGAAATTTATTTTTTGTTGTGCATTTAATCTTTCTTTTAACTGCTACTGATATATAATAAAGTTCTTCGTTTTTAGATTGGGAACTTTGGGAACATAATTATTTATCATGGCTTTTGTTATTGTCTAAGAATTCAAGAATATTGAACATTTTCTCTTAACATAACCATTTTTAATTATAATTGTAACAGTTCATATTTGTTCTTTATTTAGTTTAGACAACTTGGAAAATACAAAATCGTGGACAAAATATGTTATAGGAATGAAGTTTTTAGGTAGGTAATTAAAGAAACAAATGATTATTTATATTTTATTTTATATAAAAATATGATTACATAGGTTTTTACTGTAATAATTTTTTTAAGTGATAAATACTTGGATTCGTTAACTATCCCTTTTTTAAAAGGTAATCAGAACCAAAGATTGAATCTCAATTTTGGCACTGACATCTACAATGATATTTCAGCCAATAATTAATTTATAGGGTAGTATTATTATTTTTATTCATCACTATATTTTATTTAATCATTAGCTATATCTATGTAATTTATAAATGCACCGAAAATGGATTTATGTACGATATGTTAAGCTCTTTTAAGAAGAGTTTCTAAGTTTATTGTTTAAATAATTCCACATAGTCAAATTGAATGTATTCGAGATTTGATAACATTACAAAGTTAAATACAATGTTTTGTTAAAATATTCTTCTATTCTGATTTATTCAAGTTATTTCACTATATTTCATCTTACAGCTATGGAATATAATCAAATACTATGACGTTTACATTATTAAATAAATACAAATTAAAAATACAAATTCGATAAGTCTATACGGAAGATTCTAAATCAGTCAAATAATAAGAAAATAATACTATCATTGAAAAATAATAATACAAATCTTTAAAATTGTGTCATGCCTAAAATAGAAAAGGACAATAATGATGTCCTTATAATATATTGTTGATTATATATATATACAGATATTTTTAACTTACAAGTTGTATATTATGGCTTGTTTGGTAGTTATTCTCTATATAATTAAAAAACTTTTAGGTTTTAGTCTTCATCAAATCTTACTATATAAAAGCAAAAACAGATGATATTTTATATAACATATTCATTATCATATGATTATTTATAGTAAATTGCTACACACTAAGCATATATACTGTATTCAAAAACTGCTCTATATCAAAACAACTTAATTAATTAGGCGAGTATTGTCATTGCAACATTATAATTTACAAAAATTATAAAAAAATTCTAAACGCTTTTGAGCACTGGACTTGAATTTTCTCTGTATATTTCTATTTTAATTAAAAATGTTGTAAAAGCGAAATAAACATTACTATTGAATACTACTATAATGCACAAAACATGCTATAGATAAGCAACATTACAACTAAGTATATTCGATTATTATTGCAGATATATTTATTAAACACTAATTCAATAGAATTCTTGAAATAAATGAAAAAAATCTAATTGTTATAATAAAATATATGTTTAAAGCAATACTAATAGATTATAATATTTGAATTAAACACAAATCATAATACTAGTTATAAATTTGGTGTATTGTAATAAAATGACAATTTTACATATTTATTGTAAACATTTTATCTTATTTTGATGCTATAATAATACATCAAATAAAATAACATAAATTACATTATAATTCTGTAAAATTACCATATTTAAATTTAAATGAATAAAAAAAATATTACATTTATTTTGATTACAATTTTGTATAAATTAAAATCAAAATAAATGGAAATTTTGAGAATATATTTGTCAGAGTGAAAAGCGCTAGTCTAGTCCTAAGGTGTCATGAAACATGATGCTATAAAACTAATATACATTGATTAATTAATTACAATAATAACTTCTGTTATAATTGATAAATTCTAATTAGGAGGAATATATTTATTTTAGTATTCTTAAGTATTATATTCTTAATATGGAACTTTTAATATCTATCTAATAGTGTAAGGGTAAATGGCCTGGACAGTGTAATTTGACAAATTGATTTACTCAAACTACTACTACCATAATAGTTTATTAAATAGGTTAACTAGTACAGTAACTAGTAAGTTAGTATATTGTTAATATCTAAGATCTATGTGTTTCATTCAACACTCAGTTTGTCAATTAGTTCTTTAACTATTATTGATATCATTTAACGTAATTGGCATCTCTGAGTGTGGTTAGTCACTTTATGCATCCACATTGTGCTTAAAGACGATATCTTTAAGCACAATGTGGATGCATAAAGTGACTAACCACAATATGAGTTTTGGTGCAATAAAATATACAATCAATTACAAAAAATTAATTTTACCTACCTCACTCACTATGGATAATAATTTAGTAACATACACTATTGTTATAGGCTAACAAATTAAGTCTGTATAAAAAATCTAGTGGATTTAAACTTGATCACAATGGAGTACTTCTTCTTTTTGGGTATTTCTTTTGCTAATTTATCACCTAGCACCTTTTATTATCCACAGTTTGTATTTTAAGTATGACATCTAGTAACTATAAATAAATTTTTTGCACTTGATTGTATAAAACGTCAAAAGCTAGAGGGAATATATCTGGATATATATGTCTAACAATAAGAGAGAGAAAGAGAGAGATGTATATATCATTGCAAAGTCCATATTTCCTTAGGTGGATGTCACACAGTAGGGTATGACGCGTAGTATAGAGGTAACTACGTCACAAGCCTCCGCCAGCTGGACCACCCTACCTGTTTCCAGCTGTAAGGTAAATTTATATATGTCTTTTACTTATAAAAACAGCATAACTTTCACACTCGTTTGTTTTCTCGTAGTGATGTCGTAATTATGAAGTTTTAGGTTATTTAACATATTATAAAAATATTAACATATTATTATAATGCATTAAATTGAATTTATAATAATATTGTAACTGATCATCAAGATTATATAAAAAGGACCTGCGCGGCGCGGGTGCACTATGCGGAAGTGGTGTTGGCCGCCGCCTGCAGCTGCATCTGGCGTTGCATCTGCTCCAGCATCTCTTGCATACGTCGCAGTTCAGCTTCCTATTAATGACAAAACACTAATATTACTAAACTAAACTAGTATGTACATACGTAAATTCACAATTTATAAGTTCCATCCCACCTTCCAATATGCAATGTCTTAACACTATTTACCTCAGGCTACTTTATCTATAATGCATATGTGTATTTAAATTTTAAATTAGCTACCTTCTCACGGAGAGCGCGTTCGCGTTCTGTAGCATCGTCGTTAGATCCGTTAGTGAGGCCTGAATCAGATTCACTCAAGCCACTTTCGGTAGAACTATAAAAACAATAATAACATCTTATACACTTAAATGAACACTATCAGAAGGCGTAATTAATTAGTTGATGATTATTAGTTTTTACCAAGATTAATAATTCATAATGTCAGAATTGTATTAAAATCAAATTACTACTTATAACCTGATGAAATGGATACATCATTTTTTTAAAAGTTAAAGAATATATAAAAATAAAAATAACTATAACGTCTGTAATTTGTTTTTTTTTATTGTTATAATTAGGGATGTTACGAAGCTTCGGCTACGATGCCGATAGGTAGCAACTTCCAATTCTTATAACAGTTGCGATATCAACTTCGGTTCCGATACTTCGATCGGAGGATAAAAATACTCGTATATTGGATATATTACATTTATAAGGAATAGTCATTAAGAAGTTGATTCGATTTTAATAAGCAGCCCTACCCACTACTAAGCACATCTGTCTACTACCGGCGACTCCGGCTTTAGTTGCGACACCGATAAGCCAAACTTATAAACTGCGACTTCGACTCCGTTAAAACCACCTCCGTAACATACCTAATTGTAATACTGATTTATATGAACATATATTGATAAAGATTATTGAAATTGTTAAATATAAGCGGCATTCCAAACTTAATTGTCAATACATACGTGTGCCGCTTGGGTATCTGTCCGTTGCGAGCAAGTCGCTCGGAGCGATAGTTTTCATAGTGTACTTCTTGGGTCACCTCTTGCAAGTCTTGCATGTGTGTGCTGTAACCATAATAATTAAATATGAATCGGCATATTTATTAGCGTTAAGTTATACCACAGGCACTTAGATATATATATATATATATATATATATATATATATATATATATATATATATATATATATATATATATATATATATATATATATATATATATATATATATATATATTTCACGTTCGTATTTATCACGTTCTAATAGGAATTGTGAGAAATAATCAATAGTAGTTAGTGCTCCCCCTACGAATCTGAGGGCACCCATTACTATTTACTACTACTTTCATACTTCTACATAGAATTTTTTTGGTTGATCAATTACATCTGTCAAATTGATATTTAAAATTAAGACACCATCGCTGCACAGTCAGAATGTGACTATAAACGCTACGGTACCAAGTTCAATCATCATGCGGGGGAGATTTAAAAGATATTTACGCTCTGGTAAGATCTATATCTATGAAAATGCGAAAAATGGGGAAGTCGCTAAACTTTAGGTTCCAGGCTAAATGCGGGAGACTCGTAGAGATAAAAAATATTTATTTAGTAAACACTAAAGCTAATCTCATTGTGATTAGATCGTGAAGAAAGAAAGGAAATTCCATCCTCTTAAATAAATTTAACTTGTCATTACAATGTCTGTAAGAATTATCGTCACTTTAGTACAAATTAACTCCTGTACAAACCAGTAACATAAATTGATTTAAATAAACGCATGTATACATAACTGATAAGTAACAATGCCTTTGTCTTATCGGCCATTGACTATTGTGAGTCACTAATCTACATTTACTTCATTGGAATTTTAACCGGCTTGTATTCCCCTTTATAATATTTTAAATATAAACAATTTAAAAAAGTATGCATTGCGACCACACTTTTCAACTATTAACTATTATTTATAACACTATATTGCATAATCCTGTCGCTCTAGAGGTAAGAGTAAAGCTAAAAAGAAAACAATACCAACATAAGCATAGTCCGCAGCTTGATAAAGTCACAATGTTCGGGGTTCTCCACCTCCACGACGCCCCACGGGTAGAGGCGGCCGCGCACGCGGCGCCCGCGCACCTCCAGCTGCTGGCCGGCGCCGCACACCGCGAACGGGACCGCTGCTTTGAGTTGGCGGACCTGTTTACATTTTATTTAATATGTACGACGACAGTGACTTAGTACCTTTATAGTAAATTAATTCAATGAAGGGATTGATTGTGATAGATTGCGTCTTCAGATGTCATTTGTATATTATTCGCTTCGAATTCCGAACCCTTTCCTTTGTTTCACTATTGACCCACACACTGTCTGTGTATTATAAATACATTTGAAATAGCATGGAAGAAATTATAAACAAAGCACTATTATACATACTTGTTCTTTATAATCTTCATCTTCATCACTATCACAATCTGGAAGAGGATAAATTTTGATTCCCTCCCTTTCTATTTCTTCCATAACCTAAAAATAAATAAACAGGTTTTAAATGCGTCTCTCTTAAATATAAGCGCATATTATTTTAATTATTTATACGCGCGTATATTTTTGCTGTTCCTAATTTTGATAAACATTTTTATAGTTACTTTTTTCAGTTAAATATAATATCATCAAGAATACTCTTGAATGTATATAATAAAATGAAAAGAATTTCAAGTATTCATTTATAACATGTCAATGTTAAATATAAACAGGATGTACGAATACCCTGGATTTCAATCGTTGCACTTCTTTCTTTGTGAGACAGTCAGCTTTAGCAATAACAGGAACTATATTTACTTTGTTATGTAATTGTTTCATAAATTCAATATCCAGTGGCTTCAACCTAAAAGAAAGCATATTACTCAATATTTACACATGTTTTTGGCGACAAATCAGTTACAAAGAATAATAAAATGTTGCTTTATTGACATTCGGTGGTATTCAATGCGTGTGGCAGAACGTAACGCAGTACTTTATTTAAATTTTATAGTTTGAAAACATCCTTATCATTAACATTATTTCACTCATTTTCTTAGTTTCATATGGGGCATTCCCCGCCAAGCGGACAGATAAAAAAGGGCTACGTCTCCGATTTTGCATATATTTTAATAAGTTATCTATGTTTATTACCTTTTTAAACCGTATAATAGGACTTGATGAGTACATGTCCGTCAGTCCCTCACGACTTGTAATTGCTAAACGCTATACAAAAAAAAAATATTTGCTATCGTGTTATATATGTATAGAACTTATATAGGTCTAACAATTAAAATATATACAAAATCGGAGCAAGAGAACTTGTGGAATATTATCCAAATTCTCTAGCTAGCAGTAGAAAAGCATTGTTTAGTTATATTTTAGAATTATACCTACTATGGATGAATGATAATATTCAGAGCGAAAGTTAGACCCAGAAAGTTTAATCATTATTTCTATATACATACATATATCTACGTACCCATGTCCAAATGGCGAAATGAAATAGAAGCAACAATGAATGCGATTGTCAACGATGTTACGTCGATTAAGGCCACTTTCGTCGCGCAAGAACCGTTCGAATTGCTCGTCGATATATTGAATGATTGACTGAAATATATTTCATATATTAATATAATAATAATTAATATTAAATTACTTTATACATTCATATCATATATACTTTTTGTATTTACTAATTTAAGTAAATAAATAGTTAGATTATTATATAAATTGTTTGTTAGTGGATGAAAACTTTTTTTTTAATTTTTAATAATTACGTTAAATTTAGTTATGTATGACCTGAACAAAAAGTCAGTAACGGTTTTGACTTTAGATTTTTTACTTAGCTAGACGCTATCCCGCATCCGATATTTTTTGGCCAAACAAAGGAAACAAAAAAATATTAAAAAGAAATAATAACGAATAAAATTTTAATTCTGTGCGAATGCCGAATACAATTATTGCGTGCTTAAAGAAACACTGTCCCAGTGCGCCAAGAGACCGTAATATTTGATTTACCTATCGCTACATAGATTCTATTTAATTAAATCGGACCTAAAAATTGTCAAGCATTGTAATTAAAATGAGTTCTCTAATCATATATCAAACAAATGTATGTACTGTACCACATAAGTGATAAATGCTGATGACTAATGTAAAGGAATTTGGACTTTATCCTGTTTGTATAATATTATGATTAAAAATAAATATTAACAATATAAAAAATATGTTAGAATTGGCATACCCGAAAGCAATCAGTGTTATCAATTGCATCTCCATATCCAGGTGTATCTACTACAGTTAGACGTAATTTCACACCTCTTTCTTCAATCTCTACAGTGGAAGCGTCTAATTGAACTGTTTGGTTTGTCTTTTCTAATAAAAATTAAAAAAAATATAATAAATAAAATTAATATTTAATGTACAAGTTAACTATTTAGTGTAAAAAAATAATAGTCATATCAGTAAAAATTATATGTAATAATGTCTATGTTCATTAATAACTATAATATATATAATAGACATTATACCATTTGGGGAATTTCTACAAAAAGACTGGATGTAAATTGCACTCAGAAGTATATTTAATATTAACCATATTTACATATAATTAAATTTGGTTAAATAAATCACTTTATTGGGTTCCATCATTTATAGTTTTAATATAATTTATAGTTTTATGTGAAGAGGTGATCTGGAAAGAAAAATTGTACAAACCAATGGCATCTGGTATTACTCTCTCAGGATATAAATCTGTTAGAAACAAAGAGTTGACCAAAGTGGATTTTCCTAGTCCACTCTCGCCCACAACCATAAGAGTAAATTCAAATCCTTTCTTCACTGATTTTCTATGTACTTGATTGGGCAAGTTTGCAAATCCTACATATCCTGGTGTCTCCAAATTAGAAAACTATTAAAACAAAACAAATTAAATTATAAATGTTCATTGCTGTTTTATTTTTACTTGTATTACATTATGCTAGACAGCTCGAGAATGTTCCATATAAAAATATGGAACAATCTTGAGTGAATTTCTAAAATGCAATTTGAATTGAGTGAATTTCTAAAATGCAATTTGATTCATTACAGCTACAAAATAAGTATTATAAACGAAAAAAAAAATTCTAAACAAATTAATAACTTATGCTTAAAACAGAAGAAACAAAATTGTAAAATATAATAATAAAAACAAATAAAATATTTGTCTTTATAAGATTTCTAAGTATTATTCAAATACATAGTTTATAAATAAAATATTTCTGTAAATAATTTCAAAGCCGTAACATAAGATGTAATAACTATTAACAAATTGCAATGTAGCCAGATCTGAAAATATAGCTTAGCTAAAGCAGTCATACATTTTTTTATAGATCTACAATTTTAGTAGGTTTTAACTTCATAATATTGTGTATTATGTTATTTTTATTTACTACCAATTATGATCATACAGTATATAATATTTATATACTTATTTATTTGTATAACTAAAGAATATTTTAAAAATCTACACAAGTCATGTCATAATAATAAACGTTATAGTTTTTATATAAATATTTTTAATATTCAGATAGAATCTGATATTTGTATCACAAATATTTTAAAAGGAACAGAGTTTAATAGAAATTCTTTAATAACCAGCAAGGGAACAAAGTAGAACATCGTTTAATAAATATTCAACCGGCATCTGCGTGCTGTGGACACTGACACACATACATCCGTTGCTAACTGTAATCTGTATAGATGAAATATTAATTTTCTTTTTCTAATGACATTCGTGTTATTTTAAACGTATAATGTATCCGAAATTCTTTTCTTTTTAGCGATTACTATAACTCTGGTATGAATCACACAGGGATTGAAGCGTACATTGACAATCAACTACATGACCCATAAATTGATAAAAATAAATAATAAAACTTACATTTTTTGCATTTTCATTCGACATTGTGATTCTTGATAATTAATGAAAGTCGATGACAAGTATTTGTAATGCCCTAAATGTTTATATTTGGTTTGGAATAATGAGTTGTTTTACACTATTATCTGACACAGCTACCAACTATGCCGTATGACACAAAACATAAAAATGTCAAGAACAATGCTGCCAGAACTATTAATTATCTTTACAGAGTAGGTAACCCAAAAAAAAAACTTTTTGACATAAACTTTATTAGTTGAAATCAATAATAAAAGTTTTAATTGAATTATGAAATAAAAAATATAAGGATACTTAGGGATATTTAAAATTAAAATCAATTGGTCTTTTATTATTATTTATTAGCTGTTTTTAATACATTTATTATTAATATTTGAACACGAGAAGATCATATTAACCCGTTTATCTTTAGTTGAGATAAATGGTAATTATAATAATATTTAATTATTTGGTGTTTAAGAAAGACGGTAGGTATATATAAAAAATAAATAGTGTTGAAATGATTTGGTTAATTCAACTAAATTTTTTTTATTGCGTTTTTGAACATTGTGTTGTAAGAAACTAGAAAAATGTCTGCTTACAGATGATACGTTCTAAACCACCTCGGGAGTACCCTCGTTCACAAAAAAATAATCACTCAATTCGGTTCACAAATCACTAGATATCGAGATAAACACACAAAAATGTACCTATATACGTCGAATAAAAAACCTCCTCATTTTTGGAAGTCGGTTAAAAAATAAACATTATTACACAGAATATCAAGGAAATAAAAACCTCCCAGCCAAATTTAATGAATGTATATAAATTTTTTTCCCTATTAGTCACATATGGGAAACGACGTAACCTCAAAGTCGAAATCGAAATCGAACTAGCTTAGTTGTAAGTTTTCAGTGAGGTAAGCGAGTATAGTATATCTAATATAGTAGTGTCAGTTGTTGCTTATAATTATGAAAATAGATGTGAAGGACACATTTTGATATAAGCTCGTGACTGGAAAAAAACAACTCGGTAAGTATTGAAATTTGAACCTTATATTCTTACAAATTATCGCATGAATTTGATTGACGATATTAAAATTATTTCTTAGAGATTTATTTAAAATGATTTGTGAATCTTTCTAACACTATTTTATAAACTTTACATGTGACTTATATGTAATCTTATAGTAGTCTCAAACTAATAAAATATTAATTAATATTTTCTTACAAGTAATAAGATATTTTACTTGTTGTATATTTTAAAGTCTACAATTTGAGAATAATTATTTAATTGTTCTCATATTTCACTCTATCTTCATCATTTTTAATTAAATTTAAAAAAGAAACGTTATATTTTTTAGTATCACAGCAATTCATACATATTTTGTTTCCGTCTTCCGTCCGCTGTTCTCTGTCCTCTAGATCCCGCCCACTCAAACATAGTCAACAAAGGCGAATGGTTTACTAACTGTTAACTGGTAACTTAATTTACTACCCGTATGTACCTAATAGATTTTCATTCAATTAATTCAACTTAAAATCAATGTTTCAACTTGAATTAATTGAACGAATACTATTATTCGTAATATTTTTGTTTCAGGTTTTATTATATTAAAATAATATTTTAGATATGACGTCGTTGTTGCAAAAACTTTACCGATTACATCCACTATATTTAGTAAGCCTCATAGCATGTGTAATAGCATTAAGCTATTTGACCGCCGTTCTGAAAAATAAAAAGGTAATGATAAAATTAGAGATGTTTATTTTCCAGAATAAAAAATTATAAAACACAATATTTGTGGAAGAAAATAAAGATATTATATGTTTTGGATACCGTCCAAACTTATGAGCCATACCTATGTCCCTCCAAGTCGATTTTTTTATATGAAAAGTGAAGCCGAAAAGTCGACTACTAAAGTTGTTATAGTTACGCCAAAAACTTTTGTAATGTAACATTTATAATAACTGAATATATGCTTATTCAATGAAGCTTAAAAACGCTTACAGTATTTGATAATTTTAAAACAAAGCGAAATAAATAATTATTGTAATTTTTTATATTAATTTTATTTAAGTCCACCATGGAATACATCATAGACTACACAAAATGTTCCAATGAGAACGATATAATGTGCAAAAATTTCATTGGAAACGGAACAAATACATGTGTTTGCTATATAAAATTTACCCTGACTGAGAATTTTTGTGATAAAATTGTTGCTTATTATGAACTGGAGTCATTCGACCAATTAGAAGACGATTACGTTAACTCCAAGTAAGTTGCTTGATTAATACAATATTATTTACATAATAAAACATTACAGGATCGAATAAAACCACGACCCTAAGCCCTATGATACTTAAACATTTATTTATTGTCCATATTATGAAAAACTGTATCTATATATTATATGCTACATGTAGAGCACTTGCGGTACATGTTTATTATGTTAGTACCAGGTTAATTATTATGTGTCCGGAGAGGTGCCGATTGTTATAAATTATATAATTTTATATTAATGTAGGTTGTATAGTGATTGCCTTATTAGCGTATGCTGCAGACGCTTTAGCAGTAATAATAGCATATTTTTATACGAATATCACCGCAATTGACCAATTTTTTAAGTTGATTTAATTACATTGATCTTTACCCCTTACCACTTAATTCTTTAAACACAGAAGCTTGTAATTATACTTTAATATTTTACAAATATATACCTACTTCAGAGACGATAGCCAGCTTCGGGGTGTATTGAATGCTATTCCGTCTGAAAATTGCGAACCGTACAGATACGATGAAAATAGAAAACCCATAGCTCCATGTGGCCGTATCGCTCATACTTTATTTAATGGTCAGAAAAACAAATATTATATTTATTTTTTCTGTGATTCAACAATTTGTTATCTTTAATTTTTTTTATTACAGATACATTTAATATTTTGCAAACGTCGACTAATAAATATGTTCCATATTTATTATCAGGGATGTTGGATGATCTTCAGAGAAAACAATTTCGTAATCCAGATAATATATCTGAAGGTACTTATGCTGTTGTTTACTAATAAAAATGCTAATTTAATTTTGAAATTAATAAAGATGCGAAATGCCAGCGACATATATATATAGATATTATATCTAATAAGATTATATGTAATATGATTTGTATTATTGTTTTTTGCAGCAAAACTAAATTTTGCAAAACCAAAGAATTGGAACAAGAGTATATGGGAGTTTGATACGAACAATAGTGAAAACAATGGATTTCAGGTGAGCCGTTTGCTATAACAATTTCATTGCTCTGGGTAAAATTAATTAAGTATACTACATTTTATTGAATACTATATGTACAAATAAATACATATTTTTAAAAAGTTATTATCATTATCTAATTAGTTAATTGATAATTAGGTCAGGGAACCGGTAAAACCGAATAAAAACTATAAAATTTGATTAGAATTGTTAAAATAATTAATGTTTTATTTTTAAATCCACTTTACAACCACGCCCTGCTACCATGTTAAAATAATATTATTTTGTATTTGTTTCATATTTATTTATTCATAATAAAATAACGTAATACTAAGCAAAAAAAGTAATACTAAGCAACCGTCATATTTATATTCAGTACTTAAATCAGACAGTGTTGCCAATTTAAACGTATACATATACCTAAACTTATCGCCGTCGCTAGGCCAGGGAATTTAATTTTTACTTTACATATTTCAATAATTTTATTGGTTAATCAAATATTTTCATGTTTTCTAGAACGAATTCTTTATTGGATGGATGAATACAAAGCTGAAACGTAAGCCTCGTGCTCGCTTCACACAAGAACTTCCAAATGGTACCTATTTATTGCGCGTAGGATATAGTAAGTTAAAGTCCGTTATTTCATATTTCATAATACGAGTACATTATAGAAAGTATTTATACTTTCGTTCTTTTTTTGCGTTCCTCAAAAGAAATAACGGACGCACGGACCAGCAACCGGACAAAAAAGTGATCCTATATGAGATCCTCTTTACATGGTTTTTTTGTGTGTCCGTCTGTCTGTCTATCAAAAAAGGAATTTCTCTTTCTGAGGAATGTGTGGAGGTATAAATCTGAATTTAGTGCTTCAAATGTTGAAGTCCCTTCAGACCAGAGTAAAACTTAACTACTAAGTCGACATAAATCATACGACCGTTTATGCTATGTTTGTTTAGTAGGTATTATGGACACTACCCCCAGTATTCTTTATAAATTTTGCGGGAAGTGAGAACTTACGGTACAAATATTGGCAAAATTTCGAATATTGAAGTTGAATATTGATACCCGTGAACCGTTCTTTATATAGATTTTTTATATACCACTATTTATGTTCATATAAATCGAAACAAATTTTAATACTAATTGTATAGTATACATTGCCATGAGAATGTGTCGTGTCGATCATGATTAAATAATTAATTAATTATTTAATACAATCGTGGGACATTCTAAAGGTTTTTTTTTTTCAGATTATCCGCCAAGTATATATGATGGTCCACGAAAATTTATTATATCTTCCATTAAAAGGGAAGATCATAGAAACGCGGTAATTGATTGGATATGGATCATTTCGTTGGTCATGATTTTTGTCTATTTATTCATATGTCTCGTTATATATGTGAAATATAAGATAAAAAGGCGAAAAAAGCCAAGTAATCAAGGTGAAAATGAAAATATGTTCTAAAGAATATTTACTTTACAAATAATAGGTACATCAAGAATCTTAACCTATCTTCATCATAAGTTAATGGAAAACACAAATGGTATTTTCCATTTATGCAGTAGACATAACAATAAAGGAAACATTTTTTGATGATTTTTAAATGATTTTTTTATATTGATTTTTTATTTTCCAAATGTTTTTAATCTCAACAATACCACAAGTCTAAGTAATTAAAGACGTTGGAGACGATTAGAAAAAATAAATTCAAGAAGATGTAAAGCAATCATTTTAAAATGTATATTATATATAATAATAAATGCTTATCGTAGGTATAGCAACAAATCAATTTGGGAAATTACTATCGACAAAAAGGTATCTACATGTAAAGCGTTGTGTATAGACAGACAGAAAATGAACCATGAAAATACCAAGTATCCAATAAAATTACTAAATAAGTTTAAAATAATAAATTTTACCAAAGTTTTATTTTTGAAGCTAATTTATTTTCAAACTTAATTTAAATATTAGTAGAATCATATATTTTTTAAATGAATGACATGGTATAAGTTTTTGCTTAGACGAAAGATGAAATTTTTTCTGTCGTTAGAACTGTTTGTTTGTCTAAACTTCAAACATTTAGCACTTTAGTTTTGTACAATTTATACATAATAATAATATAATATATTTTATTTTCAAATTTGAGTATGCAACAAAAACAATTTATAACGATAATAACTACAGTAGCTTAAAACTGTTTCGCAATTATTAACGCCCGCCTCGCAAGCGCCGTTTCTTAAGTTATATCAAATTTAGAAAGAACTAAATACAAATGAGATATGTATACATATAAAACATATAAAGAAAAAAAATTAACATACAATAAAATAAAATTTAAACAACAAATACAAAATAAGTTAGTTATATGGTATCTCAAATCTTGTATGTGTGTGTGTGTGTGTGTGTGTGTGTGTCTATGCATGTGTAAGTGTGTTATATGTATGTGCTATATGTGTGTGTATGTGGGGGTGTATCCTGAAATATCATCCACCGAAACTCCATTTAGGTAACTAAGAGATCTTCCGTCTGATCGTAATCTAATATCAGTAACCAGTTAGATAGCTTAATTTTACATAGATGGGAGGTTAAAGGATGTACATAAGTTTATTTTGTTATCGATAGTGTTGTACAAAACCGGAATTAAATAATAGTAATGGAGATTTGAGGAGGCTAAACGACGCATTTCTATTGGACAGACTTTGTCAAATCTACGTTTACTTGAGGTATACGGAGCATCGAAGGCAGTAACACTACGTTTTCGTAAAACAGAACAATGAATAAGCAACTGACGAACTGTTAACACCTTGCATGTCTGATATAACTCTGCCGTTGGAAAAGATTAGATAAAAAAAATATGACCTATATATACAGGTACATAAGATTATATATCATATACCTTATAACATTTAAAATATATACATAAAAATATAGACTATATATTAAGATAGTATTTTTTAAAAAAATATATTTGAATAGATTAAGTGATTTAGATTTTTTATACCACGTGGTAAGGCATTTCATAGTTTCGCTGCTTTGACGATGAACGACTAACTTTAAAAACGAGAACGACACAAAGGTATCTCCAGGATATTATCATTTTGGGATCGCAAAGTCAGTGGGAAACGGGAGTTGGAGCCGAGGAAGGTAAAGAGTTGTTTAAGGTAAGGAAGAGTTTCGGGATAGAAAAGGATAGAGTAAAGGAGAGTAAGAGCGGAGATTACGACGCTATTTAATAAGAAGCCATCCAAGCCGAGTGACGAAGTAACCGATGCTATTTGAGTCCAAAAAATAAATCTTAATACTAGATTGTGTAAATGCTCTTGTTTAATAATTGCATCTGCATAATATCTGGGGTAACAGGTGTCTGCATAATCTAGTATAGGTAGCAGGAGTGAGTGGGCTAGTGTTATTTGTTTATTACAGTCTAGGATACACACTTGAAACTTTGCAGGATATTTAGACGTCCTGTCTACATGTCCTGTATGATTTGTCCAGATACTCGTATAAATCTACAAGTCATCAGCGTATAAGTGTAACGGTGAGGATAAAATCTCAGCAACAGAATTGATGAAGATGAAAAAAAGTGATGTAGAGAGTACTCCACGCCAACATTAAGACAGCACACACACCGCGGACCGATTATCATTTAAGCGTATATATTGGTATTGGTCATGTAGATAGGAGTAAAACCATTCAATAGTCTCTGACGAAATATTAATAGGTTGAAGCACTTCTAATAGGATATCGATATCACCACTATTAAAAGCGTTAAAAAAGGCAAGGAGGGTAAAATAGTAACTTGTTGATTAACGATTCCAAGTCTAATATCATTAACCTTTTATTATTTAATGCAGAGTTAATCCCGCGTCCAGAGTGGTATCCAGACTAGAAGGGAGATAGGATGTGATTCTCAGGTCAGGAAGCGTGAGAGTTGCTGATGAACTATTCGTTCTAATATCTTAGACAGGGATGATAGATATCGCGCGATAGTCTGTAAAGGCAGAGGGGTTAGGAACTTTAGGTATAAAAATAGCTATTACCTGGCACCAGGTAGCCGGATAAGCAATCGAGGTAAGGGAATAGTTGATTATGTGGCATAGGACAGAAGAAGAAAGAAGGACAAGAAATTAAAGAAATGGAACTTATAGTGTTGGTTTCAATATTTTGATTTAATAATATGACGCTTGTGAAGTATTTATTTATTACGTTAAGATCCGTTCTATGGCTTAATGTAGTAGTAGTTTTTCATTAGCGTCCAATACTCATCGAATCGAGAAACTTCCAAATTTTTATTCACACAATTCCACCGAAAACAGCAGTTCTACACTGCTGTTTTCGATGGAATTGTGTAGATAAAATTACTCTATGTGTGTATTTCATCAATTTCGTAGTATTTTGAACCTTTTAAGATTTTCTTCGGTAGGATTTCTTTTTTATTTGGATTTAGCAGAGTTGCGTTTTACCATAAGTTTTCTTGTATCACCTGTTAGCCAGGGTGTAGGGAGTGGCTTAAGTTTTATAGGGTCGAAGTGGAGCGTACACATCGGAAAGCTCAATTAAAATAAAGTTAAATATCTGTATTTTTTCAATAATGGTCGGAGTATTTAAAACACATTCCCAATCCATTTGATTTAAATTTTGGAGGAAGCCTACGCTACCTTAATTTTAAAACTTCTACACATGATTACAGTAGGTTTAACTTTCGTTGTGCGAATATTATATGTCATATATACAGGAACATGATTGGAGAAAGATTCAGCACACAGCAGACCACAAGTAACGACTCACTCATGCAAAGAAAAGATCATTAAATTTAATCGGGACGGAGTTGCAATGGCAAAATAGTGGGTAGAAGTCGATTAGCATCGCATCGATCGCATGTCATTTTTTAGTTATGATGGTGTGATCAACATTTGGTACATACATATTTACATTCTTTTTTAATTGTCTAATCGAAGAAATAATTATCGAAGTAGAAACTGTAGAATTAATGGCTACATCTATAAAATAAAATACGAACAAACAGCACGCCATTCCTCCCTTGCATTCCACTACCACTTTGCACAAGACTACTTTCTTAAAAAAAATTATATAATTATTATTTTATGATAGGTATTATGTGAAATTTTAAAACCATTATGAATCTATATATTTTTATAATCTGTGCCCATGTAATATGAGTAACTCTACTGCGAATTATTGATTTGATTAGAGTAGTGCTGAATAACAACTGCTGGTATTCGTTTTTCTGTATTGCTAACGTTACTTAAATTAATTTTGTTTACCAAAATAAAACTTGGTGATGGCGACTTCAAGTGATACTTCTGATCAAAACGTAAAATCAAGACGGCCTGCTGGTAAATTGATAGATAGTGTTTTTATGACAATATGACAGTCTCCTTTAATCATTTATAATATTGATTACTATATGTAATTAATTATGTATTGCAGAATCTGCTTTTAAGCAGCAACGGCTACCTGCATGGCAACCAATCTTAACAGCAGGGACTGTTCTTCCAACATTTTTCGTTATAGGTATAGCATTTATACCAGTTGGAATAGGCTTACTTTACTTTTCTGATGAGGTAAGCTTCATAAATAGGCTTTCAATGTTTTATTAAACATAAACTGATTCTAAAATGTTACCAACTTATAAGATTACTAGTGTGATTTTATTTTATTTTGGAGTGATAATAGTTGATAGTAATCAAACATGAAAAAAAAAGTTCTATGTAAGTTTTATCATATTATTTAAATTGATGCAATAAATGTAGTTCAACAAATTTTGTATTAAATGTTAATTAAAAATTAGAAATAAAATTACAGGTAAAAGAGCATGTTATTGATTATACATTTTGTATGAAAGAAGATGAAAATATCACCTGTGCAGATTACATAAAAATAAACAATTTGAGTGCCTGTACCTGTAAAATTCCATTTAACCTAACTGAAGATTTCAAAGGAGATGTATACTTATATTATGGTCTCAGCAATTACTACCAAAATCATCGCAGATATGTGAAATCAAGGTATTTTTTTATTTCAATGTACAGTATATTAAGTACAGTTATAAGTGTCTTATTATAAACTTTAAACAATCTATACATAAAATGTGCATTTCTTTTTGTATGTTTTTGGAAATATTAGAATTTAATTTCTAAATAAATTATAAAAATAAAGTTAAGATAAAAATAAGTTTTGGTGACATGAATTTTATAATTTACTATATTCAAAATTCTATAATTAAAGAATTGAAATGAAACAATCAATATATTCATATTGATTGTTTTACAACATGTCCACCAACTTATATACAATTATAAAACCTTTTTGAGAAACAAAACCTTGTGTCAGACAATCAGTTCTCTTGCTTTTTGGCATAATTCAAGACACTATGTATTATTTGGCTGAACTTAACACTACATTTTATCTTAGTGTGATTATGAAAATTTATTTCCCCCATGGAGATTGAACCACAACCGTTGTGCTTACAGTCAAATGCTGTCCCATTGTGCCACAATTCCTACCTTTTGTGCCCATGCTATATTATGCATGCATTATTTTAAAGATCTTTACAATAAATTATTTATAAGTTAAAACTCTTTAATTTAACTTTTTTAGAGATGATAACCAACTTCTAGGACGCTTATCGCTGACACCCTCCAGTGACTGTGCACCATTTGCTTATGCTGATGTGGATGGAAAATCAGAAAAGATGCCCATTGCCCCATGTGGTGCAATTGCTAATTCTCTTTTTAATGGTATACTATCTATATTTATTTTTAAATGTCTCCTTTTCCTTGAAATTACTAAATCTAAAAAGCTGAATTTAACATGTAAGGCTCTTGAAAATTGTAGGCACTATCTGAGATTTCTCACAATTCTTACAAGAAGGGCAAAAGGTTTTACGTTTTGTAATGTTTCATTGCAAGTGAAGATGCTGGTTTTTTGTTAAAAAATTTATTGCTTTATATTTTTTTTTAGATACACTAACAGTAGAGTCCCAAGATCTGAACAAAGATGTACCAGTACTAAGAACTGGCATTGCTTGGACTTCCGACAAAGAAATTAAGTTCAGAAATCCACCTGGAGATTTAGAGACTGGTAAGAAATATTAGACCTTAAAGATTATTCGTATTTCTCAACTATGTTAATTAAAAATTGAATGTTGTTCAATTTGCTCTATACTAAACGAATTCGTGAATTCTCATGCCCTTCCTAACTACCTTATCTTCGAAAGTACTGAGGCTAATTATGGAAATGTACAGATTTTTAAAAATAATTAATTATAGTCTATAGTCTGGTAAATAACACAGTATCTAAATCTCTCGATGTAACAATGTTATACAAATTCATTTTTAAAATTATTAAACATTTGTAGATTTCTAACAATATAAATGTTTTCGATTTCTATTTAATACTTTGTAATAGCATACCAAACTAATAGATTAGACAAACTACTTCAGACAATTTACGTGTACAGGCTTAGTTTCGCGAAAAAAATATTTTGCTTGTAATTTCGGCTTTGGTTTAATTTTAGCTGAAATCGAAAACTGTAGCCAAGCGTCACTTGACACCGACGTTTCGGTCGGCCACTAATAACAAGTAGGAAATGCATGCAATACCTTGATTGTTTAAGCATGATTTTTAGTAATTCAAGTTAAGTCTTAGAAAGTTTTTTTTTTCAAATAAAATTTTTTACATGTCATAACTTATTTCAGCATTTAAGAACTTCACAAAACCAATAAACTGGCGCATTCCAGTATGGATGCTCGATCCTAACAATACTGACAACAATGGTTTCCAGGTAAATATATTGATATTAAATACTTTCTGTGCATTCAATGCAACAAATCATGTAATTCCTGTTATCACTATATTTTATCTCTCAATATAATATCACCATTGCACTTGTATTACAATTTACTGCAAATTTGATGTCATCTACGTCCGATTCCCACTTGGTCAAATTATTACTTTCAAGTTTTTATCTATCTGGTTCCAAAAGACAATGCACAACAACAAATTCCGCCGCTTATGGTTTTTTTTCTCTCCTACAATGCAGAATGTGAGCCGACCTAAAATATATGATTATTACATTTTAGAATAATTTACCTTTATTCTTAATCTCTATAAACATTTTTCAAGCAGATTTCATTTTCAGAACGAGGATCTGATAGTGTGGATGCGAACAGCCGCGTTGCCCACCTTCCGGAAGCTGTACCGCCGCGTGGATCACTCCAAGGAAGGCTTTGGGCCCGGACTCGTAAAGGGGCCTTATGTGTTGCGTGTGGAATATAGTTAGTATATACACGTATTTAGATTATGAGAACAATTGTATAAAATGCATAATACCCTCAGTTCTTATTTAAATTAAATAAAACTAACACAATATTGCATTATAAAAAAATAACAGACTATTCAGTAAAGGGCTTTGAGGGTTGACATTGACCTTTCACTTGGCATAGTGACCTGATTTGTAGATATATAGATCCTCCTACTGGACTATATCTTGTCACTAGCGTATAATATATTACACACCAAAACTACTTTTTTATTACAAAATAGTAAAAAAATAAATACACAAAAAACTGATCCACCAGATTATCCAGTAAAGGACTTCGACGGTACAAAATCTTTTATAATATCGACTACATCCCTCCTCGGCGGTAAGAACCCCTTCCTCGGTGTGGCGTACGTGGTCGTCGGCGCGCTGTGTCTGCTGCTCGGCATCGTGCTGCTCGTCATACACGTCAGGTGCTCCAAGAGGTTAGTCACAATTTTGGTTATTTTTTATTTATTGCTGTCACTGTCTGCTATGAATACATAGTGTTTAGATCTTTCAATTGTTATTTTTTTTTTTATTTATTAAGTTTTGTTGATAAAACTTTTTGGTTATGGGACATGAAAATGTGGTTATATGGGTATAGTGTGATACTTTATGTTACCATGAGAGTAAATACTAATGCACTTCTCTTAAGTCAACAAAATAAATAGGGCTAAAAGAGAGGTAGTGAATTTGATACCCTCCCATATATCATGTGTAAATTTGACTTTGTACAAATTTTAAAATAAAAGATGTCAATATAAATAAAAATAAGATTATAATTTATTTTTAAATAAAAGATTTATATATTGAGAAGATATTTAGGTACTTGTTGAAACTAATTTGTCTGATTAAGGCTCTGCATAATATAGATATCAACCACCCATTCCTCGTCACAGTTATGTGGAGGAAGTTTCTATAACTCCAAATGTCTTAGTTGCTTCGTAAGTTGCAAGTTATAAAATATTGTTTTTTATTTTAAAATTATTTTATTTCAAAGTTGTCATTTTTATAACGAAGTAGTTATTTTTGTAATTTATTATTTAATTACGTTTTTCTTCTACAAGAATTTTCATTTTTAATTAGTTTCAATCATAATTCGAATATTATGTTCATGGCATGAAGGTTTTGTTTTTACATACATATATATGTAGCAAGTAGAATTTTTCTTCATTTTTAGTTTTAATATGTCTGAATGTCTGTTTCTTGTGTATTTAAAAATATTTAGAGCTTACTTATTCAAAAAAGTTAAATAGAAGCAGGCCAGTATTTCTTTCATAAACATGAAGAAATTACAGATAAGTTATTTATTATGCAACAAATAATGTAGAGGTAAGTAAAGTAAAAACATTAAATAGTTGTATTATATTGACTGTATGAAAAGAAAACTAATCTGTAAATTTTTCGTACATACATAATTCACCTTTTTTATATTCGCCATAAACGTTTCTTGTTTGTTTATTTCCATAACATATTTACTTAACTAATTTTCAGTGACGTCTCTACTACGTATGATTTTGTGTATATAAATATATATATATATATATATATATATATATATATATATATATATATATATATATATATATATATATATATATATATATATATATATATATATATATATATATATATATGAGGCAGATCACGTCAAGTGGACACCCTTTTACCACTTGATGATAGAAAACTTATTAAAGTATAATTATCGAAATTAGTTATACCTAAAAATCATCCCTCAAAACAATTTTTGAAAATTTTGAGTTTAACAACAATTTTTTTGACAATAAACATTTTCGCTGCTTTAAATTAAAAAACTAATTTTAAAAAAGCTAATGAACGTAACTTAACGAAATTTTCAGCGATTATAGTAAAATATCTATAATTTTAAATAAAATTATTTTGAAAATTTTATTTGGTTATTTTCATATTTTTTATTAATTTTTAAATAAACAAATTGAAATTTGAATGACTTCTCAGTACGATAATCGAATTTTTTTTTTCAGTAATACGCGATATACATTAAAGTTCTTGATTTAGAAATAAAATTTCACTGCCCGGTATTAGTTTAAATAATATGAATTTTTATATGACGCAGCGGCGAGCGATACAAGTGCTGCGCGCTACTGAGCTTAGCTGTTAAGGCTATAGATCGCTACAGATTACACAACTATTTAATAAATAATCTTTACAGTGTAATTTTTTTTTTATTTTTATTTATATTATTAACAACATTTGAATGGCGAACAATATATATTCCCATGAAACTAGATATAAATCGCGACATGACCAAGCAATCACAATAAAAAATATAATATATATATATATATATATATATATATATATATATATATATATATATATATATATATATATATATATATATATATATATATATATATATATATATATATATATATATATTGTTTTTTTTATCTTCACAGCACAACAGAGATGATCAACGTGAATCCCCGCACTCCATACTCCTAAATTTTGGGTATTTTTGTAGCATTATGTAGAATTCAAAAAATAATTGATACTAACAAATGAGTCACGTTGAAAATATTGAATTAATATACCTTATTGTATTAGTCATTACTTATATTTTTTGTTATCATTAATCGATCTAATACAAAAATAGCCTTTTTATAATATATAATATATAGATGTTTCACCCGTTTGTTAAGAGAAGGGGTCTTATTGGGTTCCTTATTTACCCAACACGTAATTTATCTAAATGAAGGCAAATTAAGAAAACCCTTGCCTACAAAGGACGCGTGAATGTTAAAAACTATTGCTAATATTAATTTGGACATGTTATAATAAAAAATTATGATATTATTCTATTATTATTAAAGTATTGTATTAATTAATTGTATCACTTATTACACGTCTATAATAATTATTAGATCAACACACGCGTCACGGAAATATTGCCCATATAATTTCTTAACGAAATATTTTAAGTAGACATTTTATAGCGACTTGTCTTGCAGACAATTGGAATAACCTTTTTTAAATAACATGCATTCTCCTTTATTGTAACATTTTCTTTTTATACTGTGCGCTCCTTCGAGCGCTCTCCATACAACGTGACATTGGCGGAGTAGTTTGTGCTCGAGGGGTATGTTCCCAAAGCTATAACGTTTTTCAGGTTTTCTATTAATATAATGCATTTTATTAACGTAAAGGTTATTCTATTTGTCTTTAGTTTATTAACAATTCTATATTTAAGATAAATTCCTTTTATTATATTTGATCTTTTATTAGATGCTATTAGAAGCTAGATTTAATAAATATTTTTAGATGTAATCAACCTTAAATTTCTTTTATATTTATAATAAGGGGAAGAGCAATGTTGTTTTTATATAATTCATAAATACTACAAAATAATACTGTTGTACATATTATTCACAAAAGGTAACAACGACAAATTAAACTGTGTCTATAATACTTTAACTGCTTTTTTAAAACAGAGTTTGTTGTCAGACTCGGACAAAAATATTTATATAAACATTAAGCTAGATAAACTCGATAACAATTATATTTTACAAATGATCGTAGAAGTTTGAACTTGTCCGAACTCAAACCTGTGCCTCTTGGAAAACGTCTAATACTGATTTTATAATTTATAATTTTTCATTTATAATTTTGATGTTATTCAAATGTAGTTTAGAAATTGTATATTGACTATATAATATATTATAATAGCTCTGTCTCTTCCTCTAGTACAATTCAATGTGAAAAGGATCCAATTGTTATAACACTAGTTGAAATAATCACCTGTCTATTTATTTTATAATTTAATCAATTTTGATATATAAATAATAACAGAAATATTTTGCTATATTATTTATTGTTCGTATTATTTTTGTGATATTTTGCTACTTATTTTAACATAGACATTAAAAATGTCGATATAAATTTTATGGGATTCGTTCCTTACTATATGTTGGTTATTAGCAATTTAGGAACTATTAAAATAACAAGAATATATTTAACTAAAGTGCCTTTATCGAAATAAGATTATTAAAGCTGTTTAATTTTATGTTCTTAGCGAACAAAACATAAGCTTAAAAGTCACCTTTGTGTGACGTCAATCTACTATATATATTTAAAAGTTTAAAAAAAGTTATATAAGTCAGTAAAGTAAAATTTTTAAATTTATTACATCAATGCGCCCATATATGGTAATAAATATTTACAAATAAAAACTGATTTCCTTAATAACTGTACAAATCAATGAGATTATCTTTCGAATTAACGTACCTATGATAACTATAAAGTTTACTTCAAAACGTAGGTTTATATTAAAAGCAATTGAAAATCTAAAGACATGCTGATGATAATGTTCTGGGTATTTACTAAATGTATTAGTTGTTTTGTTCGAATAAATGTTATAAAATATTTTTGGATATTTGATTTTTTTGGATTACATCCTTTGTTGTTGTCCTGATATTTATTATTAAAAAATTTCAACAAATTCACAATAATGACAATGATACCGTTGACGGCCGTTGCGGTATCACATCAGACCTTCATTTTTTAATGTCAACAGGTTGTACTCATCATGTTATCAATTTTTCCTAAGGCGCTATATTGATATCTCTTATAAATTAGTCGGGCTAGGGTTAGCTAGGGTTGGCATGCGCGAGCGATCCTACAGCGTCTCTTATAGGTGAAGAGGGTTTGCGCTGGCTTTGAGTCCCACAGTACCATCCGTTTGTAGGAGATATTTCTCCTACACATGGTCTGCGTAAAAGCATTTCCCAGCGACAAAAAAAAATTTAGCTAGGGTTTCACGTCAGTTGTTCAGACCTTCTAAAATAAATTATAGCCTAAGAACTGCCGAAGACTAATAAAAATATAACACAAAAGTTTCATCAGAACCGGTCCAAAAATTTGTGAGTGAGCCGAACAACAGACAGACTGAGAGACACAAAAATTCTAAAAGTCATATATTTGGCTTAATAATAGAATAAAAAGAGTCTTACGAAAAAGGGGTCTTAAATACTTTTTTTTAGTTTATATCCGATGTACAGAATCGACTTTTCTTACAGTTTCCTTATATACGACCAGTCCCCGAAGAATTGCAATGTTATAGATGTCGGAGGTATAACATTTCAAAACGAATGCAGTTTACGGTAGCAGTACAGTAGCGGGCGAACCCGCGGGCGTGACGCTAGTAATTTATAAAATGCTATAAGCGAATTGTTCCTGTTGATTGAAATGTGATCCAATTATTTATTACTAGATTAGATATTATATTTATGAGTAGAAAAATGTATTATCTTAATTATTAAAATAAGATACGTATGTAGGTATTATCGCGTGCTCCTTGCATTGAACACTCGTAGGGCATACGTCAACATGATTGTAGGTTTAGTATTAGTCTATTTTGTGTTAAACGCCATCCCGGCCCAAAGTAACGGTGAATTATTTGATCTAAATATTATACACTACAACGATTTTCACGCACAGTAAGTTGTAAATTAATTATTTTAGTACAATATTTTGTAAAACCTGAAATTGTTTTATTATTTATTGTATTTGCCGTTATACCTTTTATATTATTAGATAATTTAATTAACAATTTTTATTGTTCTATAATAAATAATCTTTAATAAATGTAATTCAAACCCAATAAGAGATTTTATCGATCTAGAATGAAAGGAGTCGCACTCGCAGAACAAAATGTACGTTAGTAATTATAAAGAACTGAACAAATCATTTAGTAAAAAAGTAGTAAAGTTGTATATAAATTTTAATTGTAATTATATTTTATATTATTTTTTTATAATCACGCGGAAAACATATTAACTATTAATGCATTCACTAAAAGCAGGCGTGACCCGCTAAGCCGATTACTGTATTATGTCTGATAATAATCTTACACTCATTTAAGTAAAGAAATCGGCAATAAATGTGAATTCTTAAAAATATTTATAAAAAATTGAATTTGAGAAATAAGTACAAAAAGAGCATTGTTCATTCAGCGTCGTGATATTTCCAAAATACGTAGTCCTTTCTGCCAATTCTCAACATACCTCAAATAATCTGTAATAATCACATTTTAATAAGCCAAGCAAATGCTTATATAAAAATAAAATAATTATTTTAATAGTTTATATATACAAGCAATATGCACATGATTCTGTCATATTTGTTCTGTTTTTAAAGCTTTGACCAAATAGCTTTAAGTGGAGGACCATGCAATTCTCTAGAAGGGGACTGTATAGGCGGGTTCTCACGTCTTTACACAGCCGTGATGGAGGTTTTAGAGGCCGAACCAGATTCTATATTACTTAACGCCGGAGACACATTTCAGGGCACCATTTGGTATAATTTCTTACGTTGGAATGTCACCCAGCATTTTATGAATATGCTGCCTCACGATGCACATGTAAGATCTCGTTTATCTCTATGCATTATCCATTAGTATTTTTTATCCACACTATACTTAAAATGATAAGACCTATTCAAATATTTTAGGTATTGGGGAACCACGAATTTGATAATGGCATAGAAGGATTATATCCTTATCTTTACATGCTCGAGTCGCCAATGCTAGGAGCAAATGTAAACACTACCTTTGAGCCCGAAATTGCGCCGTTCGTGAAAAATCATGTCATTATTACTAAGAAAGGACGGAAAATTGGAATTATTGGAATTTTGTTAAAAACAGTGAGTTAAAATATTTTCCTATGTAATTAGTTTAAAAATAGGTGGTGTCCTATAGGGTACTATATACCTCTTAGCCTATAGCCTACCCCGATAGACGGACTGTCCAAAATAAAAAATACTTTTTCAATTCGAACCTGAAATTAACACTTTATAATATTAGGTGTCTACCTAATATTATAAAGTGTTAATTTCAGGGTAGGAGAGGCGTCTGCCTCTCCTACCCTGTCCACATATAACGCAATGATCTTCTCCCGTATTTAAAAATGTGATATTTTATTGATATGCTGTACATGGCAATTTTGTTTTCTATTAAACAAAAAACGTACCCAACAAACTCAATCGGATAAGGAACAATACTGTATTGTTTAAAATAGTTTCGTGAGTATCCCTTTATGCTCTTGTAATTTGTAAAACATAAAAATAAATGCTGTGGGGTATATATATATATATATATATATATATATATATATATATATATATATATATATATATATATATATATATATATATATATATATATATATATATATATATATGGAGAGAAATATAACTATTATTTAAAATTGATATATCTAATCTACTAGAGGAATATCGTCGTAGCGCAGCGTTTGGCGTAAACGCGATGGTTGGTTCGATGTTCACACAGGGAAATGAGTTATTTTTATTTCCGCTTAAAAAACGAGGACGAAGTGTTTTAACAATACGTTCTCTCTTTCTACCCTGCGTTATACGAGATACAAGTGAAGCTGAAAAAAATATATCTAATCTGTTAATTTCCTCATTAAATAAATCTACGTCAACAATACGCTCCGAGATAAGTTGATATGTCGTCTGTTAATTGAAATGCTTAGTTATGGCTATTTATATTTCAGTTTAATTATAATAACTCTTCTTCTTGGCATTAGTCCCGGCTTCGTTTGCCTGGGTCTGCCTTCCGACTAAGCCTACTCCACTTTGCACGGTCTTTAACATCCTCAGTGGACAATCTATTGGCTCTCATGTCTTGTGTCACGACATCCAGCCATCGCTTCCTTGGGCGTCCGGGTGGTCTAACTCCAGGGACAGACATGTCAAGGCACTTGTTCCGACTTATATATATATATATATATATATATATATATATATATATATATATATATATATATATATATATATATATATATATATATATATATATATATATATATATATATATATATATATAATTTTAGTATCTACATAAAATAAAACAACAACTTTTTAACATACGTGACATGTTTCGTAATCTTTTTATTAACTAAAACTAAAATAAATAAATTTATTACTGTGATATCTTTTAATTAATAATGCGTGGTATAAGGAACGTACATAGAGAATACAACAGACTGTTCAAGTGATTTGTAATATGATTATTGTATTTGGTTAATGATTAGTTCACAGCTCCAATCGGTAATGTTATAATGGAAGACGAGTTAGAAGCTGTCCGCCGAGAAGCTGCTAACCTTACTGCACAAGATGTCGATATTATCATCGTACTTTCACATGTGGGGTACAACAGTGACATGTGGGTAGACCATTATTTTTTTAACGTTATATTCATTTTTATATAAAATAATAAAAAAAGGTAATGGAAAAGGTTTAAATAGACAAGCAAAATATTTGTTTAACTTAGCTGACACAACTTTTAAGTACCTATTTATATATGTAGAGACAATTCGTGTATGTATTTAATAATTCCCACTACAGAATATTACAGAAATATATTTTACAAAATTTTTATTTGAAAGACATCTTTAATAACTACCAAAATATTTTTAACAGTTCTTTAGCTTCTCTCATGCCACCGGAAGTGGACATAATAGTGGGTGGTCACTCGCATTCGCTATTGTTTTCTGGAGATACTCCCGATGGCTCCACTCCAGTTGGAGATTATCCCACTATCGTCACACAAGATAGTGGGCATCAGGTTGTTTTTTAATATTTGTATAGCTTCAAGCTGTGTTGTGCTTGTAGCTGCGATTCTAGTTACCCACGTGCCCACCGTTTGCCCGATTTCCCAGACATAACGTGTTGAGTGACGTGACTTAGTCGTATTTTTCTTCTTATTAGAGTGAAGATTTGAAAATAATTCCCCCGAATAGAAATCGAACCTACAATCGTCAGGCGCTGTGCCACTGCTCCATGATGATTTAATAATGTACCAAACAACAACGTTTTACCTAGATATTTTACTAGGTAAAGTGTTGTAAATGCTAATTTAAAAAAAAAAAATCAATCAAAAAATTTCTTAGTTTTATTAAATGTTATGCTAATTAATGGACCTATATTGAACATAGGTACATTATATAGACACTTTTGTAAGAATTTTTGTAAGAATACCTATAATATTCCAAAATTACATTGAATTATATTTAATTATTCTACAATATATATAACGTTAAATGAAAACAAAACATGGAATGTTTGGTTTTTGTGCTTGAGTTGTTTTATATGATAATATATACTTTTAATTAGATACTAATTGTGCAAGCTGCCGCCTACACTCGGTATTTAGGCAACATTAAAGTGAACTTCAATGACACCGGCCACATAGTTAATTGGGAAGGACAGCCAATCTACCTCGGCACCTCTATTGTAAGAGGTAATTACCAAAAGTAATCATGAATTTTAAAATGATTAAGTTAAGATTAAGTTATTCTTGGTGGTATAGTTATTTAAATATTTATTTTATCTCATATGTCGTATATGTCCGTCATGTTTAAGTATATAGGAACATTTTAAACTAATGAAAGTCTTCTTCTTCTTAACTTTTATGGCGTTTCGAACGAAAGTCTTTCACCGATGATATAACTAGTAAAAGTAACTTTGAGGCTATTGCATAGTGATGCGTGGCGCATTGTGCGACAGTATCTGACTGTATACGCGATGGTTGGGCGTTCAATTCTGACTTGGGGAGAGTAAATTATTTTCATTTTCCTACTCTAGCAAGACAAACGTAACCGAGCATACCAATAGGTTTTTTAACTTACCATATACAAGATACACTGTAAAACTTCTAATTAATATATAAGAGTATATATTATTTAATATATATTATTATCTACCTACGTGTTAGATCCCAGAATAGAGAGCCTATTAGAACCATGGAGACAAGAAGTAGATGCAGTCGGTAAAGAGGTTCTCGGATCTTCAATATCAAACCTAAACACTGGATGCTACAGCGGCGAGTGCAACATCGGCAGCTGGGCCTGCGATGGCTTTCTTGAAGACGTAAGTATATACAGTAGTATATCTTTGTTGTATATAAATATGTCGTAAATATAAAAAATCATAAACACCTACATATATTTTTTTAATTTTGGACATGCGAATTATATCGTTATTTATTCATTAAACTGTATCTGCAATGTGCCAGTGTGTATTTAAAAAAATAACTTCTAATATATACAGGTAATGTCCATGGCTGAGGAGGGTGCATGGGGACATGCCCACGTGTGTATGATCAACGCGGGCGGCCTTCGTGCTAGTATAAGCTCTGGCGGTAATTATACATATTTATTATATAAGCACGGAAAAGTTTTGTGCTTGTTTTGTTTTTTTTTTCCGCTCCACATTGCAGCTTATTAGAAAAAGTGCAGTTCATCAGATAAAATATTTGTTGATAAGTTTCATCTTGATCATATTTTGTATTTTTTCACTTTCTTTCTTACTTATGAAACCTAGCAATTTATTAGAAAATAAATCGTTTTCACAGATATCACAACAGAGGCACTCTTAATGGCAATGCCTTTTGAAAATTACGTGCAAGTGTATGATCTTAAAGGTAAATACTTATTGGAAGCCTTAGAATTTTCCGTGGGAGTGACCCAAACTAACCCTACGAGTTTCTACAGCGGCAGAATGTTACAAATAGCAGGTGTGTTACTCAATCTTACTTTTTTTATGAATATATTTACAAAAATAAATGCTGTTAGTTACTTTGCAACTAATAAATTGTACATATTTACTTTATATTAATATAACTAAAAAAAAATGTTGAACTAATAGACTGCCTTTATACTTTATATCTACTAAAATTTTGTTTTGTTTTTTGTTAAGTTCCAAAATAAGATCCAAAGGTAACTTAATTTCTTGTGATCATTAATATATACCTATCTGATAGCCTACACTTATTTAATGTACGTACATACGTGTGCGTGTATCAACTATCTGGTACATTAGTTTTACTTATTTAATTTTAATATAAATATTACAACACTACAGACTCTTGGCCCATAAACAAGGTTTTTTAACTTAATATAATTCGTTACATTAATTGTTTATTTTAGTTATTCATTACTTGCTACTTAAATTACCTGTACTTTGTAGGAATGCGTAACGTATACAACGCATCAGCGCCGATAGGCTCGCGCGTGGTATCAGCCTCGGTGCGCTGCATCCGCTGCGCCGTGCCGCGCTACGAGCCGCTAGACCCGGACGCGACCTACCGAGTGCTCACACAAAACTATATTGGTGATGGCGGCGGCGGATACACGGTAGGTTAATTTGAACATGTTCATTTCAAAATACTTGAGAGATGAGATGAGAAATTTATAATTCACAATCGTTCAAACAAAAAACGTTTCAATTACGTTAATCAACAGTAATATTATCTCATATGTGGCATATGCTTTTTATTACAGATGTTATCGGACAATAGGGATAACTTGGTGAACGTAGACGTCGACTACGTGATGTTGCAGCGCTACTTGCGCCGACAGGGGACGACCCTGAGAGACCGCGACGGACGTATTCAAATTGTATATTAAATAATAATAAATATATAGAATATTAAATAAGAAACAGAGCGATAATTATTAAAAAATCTTCCTTCGTTGAATATAATTGTTTTGTGTATGTATGATATGGAAGTGTGACAAAAATAAAAATATAAAATATTGCGAAAACATTTTTATTTCTTGTTCAAATAATAAATTAAAAGAAACAAATTGATATTTAACAAAAACAAATATTAG
Organism: Dione juno; assembly: GCA_037127375.1. NCBI lineage: Eukaryota > Metazoa > Arthropoda > Insecta > Lepidoptera > Nymphalidae > Dione > Dione juno. Next base: position 2,364,481 of record JAXRJS010000074.1, read on the forward strand.
TATGATACGTAAAAATGCTTAAAATAGTACCAGAATTACCGTTCAATAATAATTTCACTACCGAGTATAAAAGTTTGGGAATTTAAAGTGTCAATAGTATATTATTATAATTCTCTCCATTCCTATTGAACACGTGGCAATCGCGTATACATAATATTTTATCCATTTCCTTGGCTTTACATATTTTTAACCATAAGCCTTAACTTTTGATTATCTATTTTTATATATATAAAACACATTTTAATTATTTTAAGCATTATTTAAGACATGTATACAACCATTCAAAAACGACTAAAGCTATTTCTACATAGTAGCTCATATTATGTCAACTATATTATTAAAGTAATCTATTCAATAATAAATATCTATTATTATTAATATATTTACTGTAAGTATCAACATCGTAAGTCACAAATAATTCGGTTATCGAATACATTATGAACGTTCTAGTAACGTTTCATACAAAAAAAATAACATACATATAAAAAAATTACAATAACACTTTCAATAACGGACATTAAGTGTACAAAGCGTACATATATTTATAATATTTCAAGCTGATGTTTTAATATATGTACATATTAAGCTAGCATTGAGCCAATTCAACTTTAGGAACATTAATAATGGGTAAATCCTTTTTGAATTCGTCAATATCTTTGATAAAGTCTCCGTCGTCCTCCTGCGGGTCTCCGGAATCGACGGCGTCTAAGTAATGGAGGGTTAAGCTCTTCGGTTCAGTACTGTCAACGATATCGTTTTCATCTTTGGGCTTATTTCCAACAATCTGGATTTAGAAAGGTTAACGTTTTTGTTATTTGTACGAATAAATATTTAGTACACTACTTTTATACACTACATAAATATTTTACGTACAATTTTTATACTTTTGAAATCAATAGAAAATTTGTAAATTGTATTTTTTTTTATTTGTAAAATTAATGTGAAAATCTTTGACCAGATTAATTTAATCGCGTTATCTGTATTCTTGAAAACCCAAAGATCTTATATTACGATATGAGGCTTGCCATTCAACATTGTTGATACTGAACAAACTTCAAAATCATATTTAATTTCTTATAATATATAGTAAAAAAGAACTATTATTTAATTACCTGAACAGAAAGTTTTCTAAAAAGCGTCTTGTTACCAGTAGAGAAGTGGTTTTCAATCCAATTCTTCACGTCCGCAATTCTCACTTGTTGTATCGCTTCAGCCTAAACATTATCAATACACAACACATATTAACTACAACTATTAAGACATTTAACCATATACATATATATATATATATATATATATATATATATATATATATATATATATATATATATATATATTATTTTTTTTATTTTTCTCATCTGCATGGAGACATGTCACACAAAATAAACAACAGGGTAATACATGTATTACTTAGTTTGCCTCTGCTTATCAAAACAGTTACGCCCCTGATAATATTAAAACATCTTTGGCTTCAAGATCTGGTAACGCAGCGTTGAGCTGCTCACATAACATGCAATGTCTCAAATTCCAGAAAATTTCTCTTCTCTGGAAAGTGCAGAGCTAAGGTACTCTCTCCTAACTCTACCCTGGGCGGGACATAAAAAAGATAATACAGGATCGTTACCTCAATAAACAACCTTTGGAACTGGTACTCTTGGCTAACGATCTCACGCCAATTTCTTTCAACCTGTGAATGTGTACTTTATATAAGAAAATCAACAAATAAGAAATTATGTAAGCAACAAATAATCCATTTAAATCAAATTGCTTTTTAAATAAATCATTGTCACAAATAAATAATTAGACGTTATAATAAGAATCGGAATGATGTATTCATTCTAGCGATTCGGCGGTAACATGTTTGACGGTCAAGTCAAAGAGTGATCCGTACTCCAATGATGTTACGTTATGATCAAGTTGTATGGAGAACACAAAAAGGCTATTAATTACGAAGAAATGATGCAGGGAGATGCGAACACATTAATAGAATATGTAAAATTATGTACACATCGGCTCTACTTCCAGTATCTATTCAAATTAGAGTAGATTTGAATAAAACTCTTGTTGTTGTATAGCTGTTAGTCAAGCGGCTATGTTTATATAATCTAGGCTATAATTGCTTTTAAAGACTGGCACACCTGAAGTAGAACAAAAGTAGTCCAGCTGAACTATAAAAAATAATGAAATGCTGCCATTAGAAAAATGATCGAACATGATTGAGCATGATCGAGCACTTTCCATTGACATATAAACATAGATAGAACCACAATAGATAAACTCAACTATAAGATATAAGAAAATGGCCCATTAGTAACTGTTGTTGGGCGTATGAACATTTTACGTTAACATATGAAACCCAAGATCTGGAGGAGCTAAAGACTTAACTATATGAGATAAAGAAATGGCGCCTTAACAACAGTTGTTCAGCGTGATGGATATTATTTAATGATAATTTAATATATTAAAATTAAGAATCTGGAAGACATAATGTAGAACTACAATAGATAAAGCTTAGTTAAAGTTGTTCATCATCAGCTAAACTATAAATAATTAAATGCCCGCTTCAAAAATTGTTTAGGGTGACTGTCCTAGCATTCATCTTATGTGGAACTAAGATTCAAGTCTTCTGTACTATTACTTTTAGACTTACTTCTTCCTTAAGTTCATAATCGGTGGTGTGTTTGAGTTGCTCGAGCGCGCGGCGCGCCGGCGCGAGGGCGCGCTCCCCGCCGCGCCGCGTGTCCCGCGCGAACTTCTTTAGGAACGCCTCTATACGCTGGTCTACGTATGATACGCTGTGTGCATATTTTATATTTATTTTACTATTTTTTAAATTTTTGTTACTAACACCACATTACTAAATTTAATGCATCTGGCAATACATTAAAACACTTAGCCGAAATATTCTGTTTAAAGTTACAAAATGTAATGCACACATAGTAGTGTGATGTAATCGCCGTTTAAAAAGGTAACTTTGTAAGTTCACTTCTAAATTGGGAATAAAGAAAATATTTTTAGAAATTGTTAATTTTATTCACGATTGGCACCTTTTGCACTTCTCTGCCTTTTCTTATAGTTACCTAAAACAGTTTGTGTGTGTAAAGATTTGTTATAATAATATTTGATTTGCGTGTGATAAAGTACATCATAGATTGATAATTAATCAACTCGACAAATCAACTCGATGGAATTAATTGTTATAATTTCAAACAAAGTGCGAAGTTGCATTTAAAGACCTTAGAACGGAGTGTTTGGACACTGAATTCAATTGCAAAATTTCTTTATTTACGCAGTATTACAAATTACAATACAATAGTGTACACGATAAGTATTGACAAAAACATTCAATGCGGACCAGTTAGTGTGACGTCACCAGGTGGGAACAACAAATAGTGATGGGGCAAACGATACGTTCTATACCTGTCGATATACGTTAATTCTGCGACTGTGGTTTTACAAATATTTGATATAAGTGCATTTTTATTTTGTCTATTTTTGGCATGTTTTAACTTAAATAAGGGATATTTTATTTTTGCATGTAATTTAAATAAGTTTATTTTCCAGGGAGTGTTATAAGCTATTTTTTGGCCTTATTTTGTACTACTTCCAAAATTGATAGTTTCTCAAGCAGGTACTGCTCCTAATAAGGGTGCTATATATTCTCATCTTAGTTTGGGACCTGAGTTTGCTAACTCGATTCATGATAGGCTCCCAGGGCCTGAGCACCATTTGTCGGTATATTCATAACAATAATTTTGGACACTTTTTGGACTTTTAGACACTAGATTCTCCTCAACTACCCTGCTGAATTAAAGAGAAAATACTTTTAAATTTATAATAAACAAATAAACTTAAACTAACTTAACCTAAAATAAACTTAATAAACAAATAAACAAAAAAACAAATAAACTTGCATACCTAAATTTATCCACTTGCGTGTTTACAGTAAGAGAACATCCGAGTACACCAAATGTGTATCTCATCATACTGAACACACTGTAGCCCAGCTGTTCTTTAGTGCGGAGCGCGTCGAACGCCGGCTCCTCCATTAGCATCTACAGTCATACTTTAATATTAATCAAAATTAATTTAGATTGTATTGTTATACTATGTACGTTACTGTATAACCTAGTTCCTGGTACCTAGAGTAAAACTGTTTTTTACTATTAACAATAAATATTTAAAAAAAATTACTTTTGAAGTGTTATAACTAGACATCGGATTATATGCATATGCATGTTTGCATGTGCCAATGCATATAATTATATATATATAAATAAATAAATATAAATTTTTATAGCGTTAGGACATATTTTGCTACATTTTCGTTGATAGTCATCCAGCTCGCAAAAACTCAGGGAGAGAACAAAATATACGCCGAGCCGAGTCCTGAGTCCCAGATAAAACAAAAAATTGAATTCAACAAAGACTTATGTGAGTTATTCATTGGTTGCAATATTTGTTTCCGTCAGTTAAATATCGAAGTATCGGAAGATGCCGGAAGATGCTAGAAATAGCTTAAGAAATATTGCACTAATCAGATAATTTCGAAAGAATCCACAATTAGAAAAAACTACTTGTCATCTACAAAGAAGTAGTTAATGAAATCTCTCTGAGAATTTAGGATCCATAAAAAAATTAGTCGACAAATTTGATAGATCAGACGCCATCGTAATCAAGTTAAATATATGTTATAATAATAATAATAATAATAATAGTAAAATAAACGTAAATTCTAATCATAAATGTATTTTTGATTGTGATTGCGCATATTCTGTGCATATTTTGCTCTTTTTTAGTGTATATTTGCATGCATATTTTGGCATTTTGATAGCATTGCTCTCAATATTTTCGAACATGAAAAAAAAAGAAAAGAAAATAGGGAAATTTCCTAACACTAAACCAAAAACGTTTCATAAATGTAAGAAATATATATTTTTTATATTATACGTTTTACTTTTGTGTAGAAATTTATTGCACATTTGTAATCTCTTAATAATTTATAACGTAACGTAAATTATACAATTTTTTTTAAATACATACCATAATGACTTCCAAGGTAGCAGTGTCTTTCGGACTAGCCAGTTCACCCTGGTAATACGCGGTCACTATACTGTTAGTGGACGCGGGGTTGAGACTCGCAACTCGAACACGCTTTTCCCCCAATGGCAATTCGTGAACTTTTATCTATGAATAAAAAATAATAATTATAAACAGTGGCGTATGTAAATACGCATACGTATCAGGCTGAGTAGCCTTGAGTTTAGAGCGGCAGATTTTTGTAGGAGACGGCGCCTGGGACAGAGAACCTGTCACACTAACTAGCGTAGAAGTATTTGTTAGTTTAGTTAGTTAGTTTAGTTTAGTTATTATTTATCAAAATGTAGATTAAGGCGACAATAAAAGTTATAAAAAATAAGATTTTAGGTTAAAAAACAATAAAGTTTATGGATACTTACTTCTGGAATTTCTTCCTCGGAGAGTCCCTCCCATTTTATATTTCTGTAAACGTTCTCTGATATCGTTACGGCTTCATGCCACGCAAGATTTCCTTGTATAAGTACCTAAAATAATTATTTATTGTTACATTTTAATTTCTATAGATTTCTTTGTTTTATCTTATTCATATATATAAACAATAACACAAAACACACAAAACGCTTTCACTTTCTACACAAAAGTAAAACAAAATTGAAGTGTCCGCTTGTAATTTCAATATAACTGCGTTTTTAGGACTCCGTGCCTCAAAAATAAAAAAATGGAATACTTATAGGATTACTTTGTTGTCCGTCTGTCAAGAACATTTCTCTCAAAATCGCGATATACTAATTAATATCGAATATCAAGATCTATAGTCCCTTGGTACAAGCACTGACGCATTTACGCTTCGGTTTTGTCCGCTAAAATACAATTATAGAATTTGCAAGCAGTTAGGGCTTACAGTACATATAAAATAAAAATCTGTAAATGGAATTTAGTTTTTTGATTGATTATATTCATATTGTACATCGTATCCTTACCTGCAAGTACATTTTTCCTAACAACTTGTCAGTGTAGTCCTTCAGCTCTGAATACGTAATATTCTGTATGACGGCGGCTTTGTCTCTCGGAGATATGTACGGCTCTAAAAGTACGTTCATCCGGACATCCCTATTATATACAAATTATTATTTATTGGAAATAATAAGTCAGATAAGATTATAGAATTTACATTTATAAGATTATAAAACCTAATAATTCGTTAGTCGGAACGCACAAATCTTGGGAGCTACTAGGTTAATAGAAAATTAAATTTTTCTTTATTGGATAGTCCCTTTATCTAGGAAGACTTAGGGATGTTAATTATTTTTATGTAAACCCACTGTATCTGTCGTCACAGGTACGTGTTATGAATCATGGACATCTCTTAGTTGTTTTCATTTGACCACGCGAAGCCGCATCTATTATAGCTAGCTAGTAAAATACAAAATGTCAAAACTACGACATCTTATTTACAATCAAATCAAACGTTTCCGTCACTACCTCTAGTAGTAACTGTTTAAGCAGTTTTTGTTATAACTACTCACTTGGCCAGCTTGTGGGGCTTGATGAGCACGTTGTGGTAGGAGCGCGCGCGCACCTCGCGCACCGCCTCGAACAGCGGCGGCGACAGCTTGCCGGCGCGCATCTCGCGCGACACCAGCCCCACCAGCAACTGTGGGACACGTCCGTGCGTGACTGCACATGCCATGTGCCATTGCATGTGTATTTTGGGCATTTCTCTATATTTTTATCATCATTCACCATAGACTTTATTTTGTTGTTTATTACATTACAATTTATTCGATGACATGTTCTTTTTTCTTGTTTGCATAATAATGGATGGTCCTGGGTTCAATACCCATGAGAATTATTGAAACTTACTAATATTTTATTTAGAGTCTATTTACAGTGGCGCAATGAGACAAAACAAAGAAACCATTATTATAACAAATATTAAGGATTTGTGGTTAATAGAAATATACAAATACACATTGATTTATAAAAATAAATATGTTATTTATTCTGTACCACAGATAACATTGTCTGTTAATATATTTCAATCGACCATTGCAATTCGATTTTAAGCGCCACAAGTCTGTTGTCAAATATGATTACAAAAAAAAGTTCAACGTTATTATTTTGATTGGAATATATCATTACTTAATATTTTCCAATGCTTGGGCATTTTTTTTAAATGGATAGTCTGGATAGGATATATTGCCTAAGGTTTTTGTTAAGAATCAGTAAAATAAAATGAACAAGAACTCACGTGTAGATTCTGGCTGTAACCGCTCACTTTCAATGTCAACCCTTTGTCGGAGACATACAGCGAGTGCGACAGATCCGCCATAGTCGCCGGATACACTTCTTCCTTTTATTAATAAATAAAAGCTATTTTTTTGACATTCATTAAAGATACTTATACTTTAAAGTAATAAATACATTCGGTTACATACAGTGGCCTAAGCTTTAATGTTTGGTTTTGGGTTCGGATCCACTTGGAGGAATAAATTATTTTCATTTTTACCTTGATTAAGACAGTATGGCGTTGACGCATCTACAAGAAACTTAAGTTACTTATAATTTAAACAAGAAAAATACCAAATATAATTTGAAGATAAAATAAATACCTTGAGGCCTTGTTGTAGCACATCAGTCCAGAGATCGATGAGACATGCGCTGGAAAAAAATTAAAAGAAAAAAGATAAAAGAAGGAAAAGATAAAAAAATCTTTTTTTGTTTTACTACTTATCCACTCAATCAAGTTAACTAATTCAAAATTTTTAGTAAATAAAACTTATATTTTTGTCAAATGTATAGCGTCTATTACCTTTTAAAAATATTTTAAAATTCAATATTTAAGAAAATTTAAGTGTTTGTCCGTGATTTCAAAAGTGATACTAAATCACAAACAAATGGTTTTAATACTTTTATTTGCCTATTTGTTTGTCCGGGTTAATCTGTAGACATCTGAACCAATTTTTATGAGACTGGAAGATATAGAAGGTTGGTTTGGTATTTGCGGGGAAAAGTCGCTATTATAACGCGCGAGTACCTTCCACCCAGATAAGATATTGCAATAAAATAATAATTATAATTTATACACACACACATATATATATTTTTCAAAGACAAAGTGATTCTAAAGGAAAAAATTAAAACTTGTAAGTACATAATATGTACAATATGTTATTATATTCATATATTGGAGTAAATCCGAGATATATAGATCAAGCGGACGAAGCCGCATACGAATCGCTAGTTTTAAGAGAAAAGTATAAAAAGTAAAATGTGGCAAAAAAAAATATTAACTAATACAATCTCATTAACTTGTATTGACATTATATCATCATAATAACAGTGTGGGAACAAAACTATTATTTTATATTTAGTTATATATACTTGTACATTTATATTAATAATGTATTTAATTTATAAAAATAATCTTACTCTCGCGGCGATCGCAAACTGAGCGGGGTTATGAAGTAGAAGTAGAGTAAGGCCGTGGGGAACCGGAACTTGAAGTCTGGTTTGTACCACAGTTCCATGTGGCGATTCTTACGCAGCAAGTTTGGTTGATCTAATCTACAAAATAAAACATATATTATTATAGATTTGGAGACAATATACTCACTTGCATATATTCGCCGTCGTGTGACATTGGGATAGCGTCTGAGTGTTAACGAAACAGTAGTGGGTTCAATCCCCACTCGATTCGAATGAATAATTTTAATTTCCCTGCTATAGACAATGGGCGGCGTTTAGCGCAGCCACTCAACGCGCAAAGTCTCGAAAATTGGTAAAAAAGTTGTAGAATAAAGAAAGCATGAAACGTAATACGATATATCTAATATATATATATATATATATATATATATATATATATATATATATATATATATATATATATATATATATATATATATATATACATATATATATATATATATATATATATATATATATATATATATATATATATATATATAAGCCCCCAGCTTCTAGCCACATCCCCAAGTGACGCACCTAAAATTATTAACAGTCGCAATTAGATCTCCCTGCGACAATGTCTTAGTAGTTTTCTCGCTGTCCGACACTTTCTTGTGAATGTCTTTGACTGAGCTGTTGACCAAATCAACGCCGAGTCTCTCCGCTTCCTCGAGGTAGGCGGGCGCGGGCGGGACGAGCTCAAAGTTACTCGTTATATATATATTTTTCTTGGGTAAATGAAATTCGCTGTAGGGCTCCACGTTCATCCATCTATTTAACCATGCTTTGGGTTTTTCTGTAACAAGAAAAAATATACAATTAATTAAATACGTAATTTTAAATCTGCAATATACTGGAAATTTAAAAAATCAATCCCCCGAGTGGTTTTTAAAACCACAACCGTCGGTAACACCAGTCAAATGCTATGCCATTGCGCCACGACGTTTCAACATATTGTACTAAAAATAACCATGAATATTTAATATTTATGCAAACACTAAAATATAAAATATCAAATAGATGGTATAGTTGACCTATCCTCTTGTATTCAGTGCCGAACCACTTCTCCTTAGCATCGTAGTGTATCGGCTGCGAGTGCTTGTTGGACAGGACGAGCACGTTCACCATGTCCGCCCTCATGCAGTCCAGGAGTTCTGTTATACCCTGTGTAATTGAAATTTTGTTTATTTATAAACTGAAATTAAATAATATTCATTTAAATTGAAATGTACACATTAAAATCACACGTTCTTATAAACGCTAGTGCAAAATACAAACTGTCAATGTTAACGGTAACGGAATAAATAAGTTACAATAGGCATTAGATATAAAATAATTTCGACTTTTCTCAATAATTTATTTTCGGTTCGAATAATGTTTTTATAACATTTTTATACGTTTCTGAATAATTTTCCTTTCCTTAGTGTGTAAACAAAACTTTGAGAATATTTAATTTGTTTCAAAGTAATACTTCCAAAGCCTATAATGATTAAAACAAATAATTATATATAAACTGTTTCTCTTGAACCTTAACGTGTTCAATATAACATATTTTATAATTAAAATGTTATATAAATAAAATCATTTAAGTCATAAAATAACAATTATGTAAATTTTATGACTACTACAACTAATATACATTTATACCATATATAACATATGAGACATGCACAGCACGTCACGCCTTAGTGTCTTAAGACAATAGTTAAAAAAGCATTTACGAAGATGTTTTGTAGGTCTTTTGTATACATATTAATCAATGTTTGAAAAATCTATACAATTAATTCAATCTGTAAAATTTTATTTTTTTTCAGTTATATGCTGAATGTTGAGTGCCGGAACTCAACGCCGCACTTTGACTTGTAAAAGTATAAATATAAATGCTATTTTTTTCTTTACTAGGTTTCTTTTCAATTAATTATTAAGAAAAACCTTAATCACTTGATTAATGTATTAAATAATAAATAATCTACCAGAATAATATTTAACTATTCAATGTACCTTGGGGTCAAACTTATAATACAGCTTATCTCCTGTAATGTAATGTTCTGGAGGGAAGAAATGCATGTTCTCCGCCAAGGACTCCACGTAGTCTGCTGGTTGAGACTCCTCTTCGAATCGGAAACTTGTTTCTTCTATGGTCTAAAAGTATTATTCCAAATTTTATGTATTTGGTTCAAAATTGTATAACATAAAATTACACGATGCACAATTTTAGCTTTACACTATATCCGGCATAGAGCAGGGTAAGTAGACAGAACCTAGTGACAAGACCTTCTGTTTTCTGCTTTCCACATGATTCAGATGTATTGCATATTGAGTGGCAGACTTCAACAACGCTCTTTGTCTTACTGGAGCTAAGAAAAAGCAAAATCTAAACAAAAAGACACTTAAAAAGGTCATAATTATTTTAACCTTCAATTTACCTTTAGTTCTTCATAAATTCGTTCCGATGGTCCAATATGTTTCAGCATTTCAATATACGAAAATATTGCTTCAAGCACCTGCAAATAAAAAATACATATTGCACTTTTGCTTCTTTTCTAATTAATATACGGATATATAAAACAAGGATAAATATATTTTAACATTAACATCGTCTTTATAGTAATTATTTCAAATATTATATATATATTACGTACCTCGTCGACATGATCAAGTCCGTCTTTAGTGAGAACAACTTGTACGGAGAACAGACTGTACATAGAAGTATAATCTATGCCACTTTCCGAATTCCCCGTGTAGATACCGAGCGCCCATACTCTAGGATAAGTCAGAAACATTTTAAATATATATCATTGACTCCAACGCTTGGACAGTGTTCGATGTCACTTCGAAAACCAAAATATAATATAAATAAATAAATATGAATACTTATAAATAGCTCAATATTGAAACTAACTTTTTCCTTAAATAAGAGAGCAGGCTGCCGCATCCCTCGTGGCCCAATAGATGTGATACGTACTGATGCGGCTTCGATTCGTACTCGGAAAGCAACGATCTCATACACCATGTTAAATGGACCTAGGAAAAAGAACAAAATAAAGTATTTACATAATTAATTTAACGACCACAGATTAGAAAACACTGTGATCGTCAAAATTTAAAAAAAATTTGCAACATACGCGGGCCATATCCGGCTGTATTATTTAACTTAAAGACTTACTTACAGACTTAAAATTATATTTCTTCTGAGCTCTAAAGGACTATAGGTCTGTATTTGATATTACCTTTGAGTTTCATACAGCAAAGTGATATCATAAGGGTTCCGTTTTCTCTTTTGAAGTACGGAACTCTAATATTCACACATATTTACGCTGGTTGATTAAATCTAAGGTTAGTATGCCGTTCGCCATTTTCCCATTTTACAACCATATTGTGTATCGTACACATAACACGACATTAAAATTAATGACGAAATATAAATTATAGTTTACCTCAGTAGTATCGCTGACCGGTTTCATATAATATATATCCTTGAATTTCGGTGAAACCATCTCTGGCTTGAATGTAAAGTCACTGAAGTCGTCAGCTGGCAACTTATTAGTGGGGATTTGTCCAAATGTATTTGAAACATATTTCTCTAGATCTGCAAGATCCATACGGGCCTGCAAATTACCCGCAATTTTTTGTTTCATATTTTTTTTATTATAGTTTCACGCTATATCCTATATTAGCAGAGTAGGCAGAGAGAGCCTAGTGTGGCGACACTCTGCTCAGTTATCGAAACATCGACTTTGCGTGACAGAACGTACCGCAGCATTTAGCCAACAATACCTTTTCTTTACAAAATTTTTACGGTGTGACATTCCTAATTTAGTATTCAAATACATATTTTGTTTAGTTAAACAACAAAAAAAAATATGACGATATTGCGATTATTTATGGTTAAGCAAATTTACGCAAAATTTACGCTACGCTTACAATAAAATAATTTACTTATGTTCTCAAGGTAATTTTCTAAAGATACGATACGGAAATAGCACAAAATTTTGTTCTGTATTAATAAACTCTGAACCAACCTGTACAGCCACAGTCATTCTATGAGCGCTATAATGGCGTTTCCTAAATTCGTGAGCAGCTTTATGTAATTTCTCATCGTCCTGTATATCATCACGTAAGCTACGAAGATTGCCCCAAGTGAATGTGCCCGCTGGATGGTCCTTCGGGAAAAGGGAGGAAAGGAGCTGGTCCTTCCGGTTGGAATCCGATGGAGACGCTATTGCAAATTCTGTAATAGATTTTGTTTGTGAAGTCAAATTTTATATTTTTTGATAATTTAAAAATAATTTGAAATTAACTTGAGATACGTTTAGTTTTTTGTCTTGACGTTGCAATGAATGATGCCCATTAAAACAATAACGTAGGCAATTTATTTTAGCCTATCTAGAAAACCAATTTTACGTTCTATACAGAACAGTTCATCAGCTCAAGGTAAATGTAATTACTAATTAATTAAAATATATATAAGTAATAGTTCAATGAGGTATATAGGTAATATATTTAATAGGCTGTCGAGGCGCAGCAGAGCATACGCACAGCGACTGTATGCGCGACTGTTGTGGGTTCCATTCCCAGCAGAGGTAATGAATTATTTCATTTCCGCGCTCTGGTAAGAAGATAAGGCGCAGCGTCGAGTTTCACCACTCAACACGCAATGTCTTGAAAATTGGGCGGAAAATGACGAACGAAGCGTCTAAACTTAACAAAATTCCCTCTGTCGACACTGCTACAGGTTGTAAAAAACTAAATATTTTTAATTACCGGACTGTATTGCTTCTCTTTCGCGTTGCATAGCCTCCTTCTTCATGAGTGGACTAACGAAAAATTGGCTAAATATATCCATAGCTTGCGGCAGATGCTTCTCTTGTATCTCGAAGTAGAATGTGGTGACCTCACAGTCGGTTGAAGCATTGTCAGAACCACCTTTTTTCTAAATTAGAAGAGTGTGAAAAAGTGTTAAGACAAAATTACTATGAAAGTTTATAAATATACACTCATTTGTTAATATTAGAGACAGGATAATATTGCGCTAATTTATATAAAATACTTAACTACTATATTAAATTAAATTTGGATAGTGAAATATACTTTGGAACAATTTAATTTAATTATATTAATTTAAAATAGTTACAATATTAATAAATAATTTGTATTAAAAGTATCACGAGGACCGTCGCGTTGTGGCGCAGATGCGCAAGCGTCTGCCTGTAAACGCGACAATTTTTAGGTTCGTTTCTCGCCCGGGGAATGAATTATTTTCATTTTCTTCGCTCTGGAAACAAGGCAAAAGCGCGGCGTTGAGTTCCGCCGGAGGTTCCTTCAACCTACGGTTTCCTCTGCCTATCCTGCTTTGAGGGGTAATACAGCGTGAAGCTAAAAACAAATCTAATTCTAAATTCTATTTACCTTAATAAATGAATCAAACTCGTTCTCTTTTGGATACTTCTCGCTGCCCATGAACACCATGTGTTCTACAAAGTGCGCCAGACCCTGTATGTCCGGTGGGTCGCTATAACTGCCCACTCCTACAGATAGCGCACACGCTGCCTAAACAATAAAATATTCCAAGATTATAGGAGAGCACGAAAGGAGTTAGAAATTCTATTAAGAATGAACAACATGTAAAAAAAATTTCATAAACAAATTGTGATATCCTGTATGTATTGTTCTCGTATCCTGGCGAGAACATCAGGTTTGTAGTATAAGAATATAGTATGTAGAAATTTTCATAAATTTTTTAACAAGCACCTATGCAAATTTTGTTGCAACAAGAAATTACTGTAAACGAATTTTAAGTTACGAAAGGACAGATGGACGGTTGGATATAGTTAATTGAAATATTTCTTTCTTTCTTGTTCTCCTTATACACGACAAACAAATAATAATAATAATAGATCACACTAATTTCTATATTATCTTTGCATCGTTAAGTAATCGTATGGCATAAACAATAAAGATTTCTTAAATTCAATAGTTCAATCCTAACAAGATAAGGAAACATTGAGTTGAACTATTCAAATATATATCTAGTGTTAAAATTAACATGAAATATTGACCAAAAAATAAAAGAATTTAATTCAGTATAAATATGACGTCATTTTAATAATGTAAATACTTTAATGATTAAAACTGAAGTTTTCTTATTTTCGACAATATAGGTACGCATATAACAATAAGTAGTATGAAAGATTAAGCCATGCAGTAGACCACGTCGTGTTTTAATACGAGGTCGGGTCAATAAGTCCGTGACTTTTGGAATAAAACACAGATTTTTTGATAAAAAAAATAATTTTATTTTTCAACGTAGTCTCCCTTGAGCTCTATACACTTTGTCCAATGCTTCTCCAACTTTTTTATCCCTTCCAAAAAAAATGATTTGTCGAGGTCCTCAAAATAGGCCTTTGTTTACGAGATGACTTCATCATTGGAGTCAAGCCATTTCTTCAGGTTTGGGAACAAGAAGTAGACCTTGGAGCCAAATCTGGAGAATAGGGCGAATGAGAGAGCAATTATACCCCAATTCATGGATTTTTTCCATGGCAACTGCACATGTGTGCACCCTTGCACTGTCTCGGTGGAAAAGAACTTTTTTCTTGGCCAAATGAGGTCGGTTTTGATCAAATCATCATTGAATCGGTCCAATAGGTTGGCATAATGTTCCCCATTGATTGTTCTTCCCTTTTGAAGGTAGTCAATGTGGATTATCCCGCGTGCATCCCAAAAAACAGTCGCCATAACTTTATTGGCTGACAAACTCACCTTGGCCTTCTTTGGCTTCGATTCACCCTTAGAAATCCACTGTGTGTTGTGATGGAACCATGTTTCGACCACGGTCACAAAACGGTGCAAAATCTCCTCCAAATTGCGATTAAACAACGCCAAACCTTCCTGTGAAGTTGTTACACGATTGCGTTTGTGGTCGACTGTGAGCAAACGCGGCACCCGTCTGGCGGAAAGCTTTCTCATGTCAAAGTGTTCATTCAAAATTGAAACAACTGAGCCATGCGAGATCCCTACGGCTTCCACAATCTCTCGCACTTTCAATCTTCGGTCAGCCAACACCATATCGTGAATTTCTTCGATTGTTTCGGGTGCAGAGACCTCAACTGGGCGATCGGCATCTTCAGTGCTTGTACGGCCACAACGAAATTCAGTAAACCACTTTTTTACCATTGAAATCGATTGTGCAGAGTCCCCATAGTATTTATCAAGCTTAGCCTTGGTCTCGGTAATGGTCTTTTTCCGCAAGGAATAATGATTAATGAGCACACGAAATACACTTTTTTCCATTTTCTCCTCAAATTAGTGAGTAGTCTGATAAAGATAGCTGTCAAACACAAACTGTTGAC
The DNA here is from genome assembly GCA_037127375.1 of Dione juno. NCBI lineage: Eukaryota > Metazoa > Arthropoda > Insecta > Lepidoptera > Nymphalidae > Dione > Dione juno. Next base: position 2,380,344 of record JAXRJS010000074.1, read on the forward strand.
AAGAGCAGTGTTGCTGTTTCAGTAAAGAGGTCAGAAATTCAAAAAGTCACGGACTTGTTGACCCGCCCTCGTAGTTAATTGCAGTAGGTATCTAGCGTAGGCATAGTATATTATACTATGTAGAACATTACTATTATACTACATGTGAAATCTTATCATTTTAGAGAATTAAGCACGTATTAATACTATTTTATTATTGGATGATTTATGCAGTGTACGAGTATACCAATTAATCTACAGTAATCAATTAATATACATTTATCTTCTTCTTCTTCCTGGCATTAGTCCCGGCTTTTTGCCAGGGTCTGCCTTCCGACTAAGACCAATCGGTCCATATGAGTGGCGAAGTGGTTTTTTGTGGAGCGATTGCCATCTGACCTCCAAACCCATTACTGGGAGAAACCAGGAAAGGAAAGGGAATAAGAGGCAGAAAGACTTGGAATATAGGGGAGGGACACCACTTACATGGATTGGATCGGGTTATGAAAGTGGTGGCTCGAGGTCCCGGGGTCGCGTACCCGTATGCCGGAAACCAAATATCGGACAGATAATTGGCTAGACACCCTCTGAGATGCCAACGCCACGCGGTGTTCCCAGGCGGTCACCCATCCAAGTACTGAACGCGCCCGACGTTGCTTAACTTCGGTGATCGGACGAGAACCGGTGTGTTCAACGTGGCATTTATATATATATATATATATATATATATATATATATATATATATATATATATATATATATATATATATATATATATATATATATAATATTCCAATTATCTGTCCGATATTTGGTTCTCGGCATACGGGTACGCGACCCCGGGACCTCGAGCCACCACTTTCATAACCCGATCCAACCCATGTAAGTGGTGTCCCTCCCCTATATTCCAAGTCTTTCTGCCTCTTATTCCCTTTCCTTTCATGGTTTCTCCCAGTAATGGGTTTGGAGGTCAGATGGCAATCGCTTCGCCATTCGTATGGACCAATTTGGAAAAATGCTGGGTACGGCCAGGGCGTCGCCGTTAAACGACGCGCAGGCACATCGCCCTACACCTGCGATAAGTGGGCAAGGGCTATCGTGTCAAGTACGGGCACGGCTAACGACGTCAGTACCCAGACGGAAACTCCGCTTTGCAACATGGAATATTGGCTCTCTAACCGGACGATGCAGAGAACTCGCAGATGTACTCATGAGACGTCGGGTCCAGTGTGCTTTCCTTCAGGAAACTCGCTGGAAGGGCAATAAGTCTCGGCTTTCTGAAGAGCTTCAGAATGGGCTTCTTGAAGTTGACCGTCGCTGCGACCGCTTGATGCGGATAAAGGTACTGATCGAGGGCGTTATCACAAACTTAATCAGTGCTTATGCTCCCCAGGCGGGTTGTAGCGCGGCTGAAAAGGAGACTTTCTGGGAGCAGTGTGAAGAGGTCCTACTGGCTATACCGTCTACCGAAGCAATCTTAGTTGGGGGGGACTTAAACGGTCACGTGGGTAGGGTCGCTGAGGTGTATGAACGTGTTCACGGGGGTTTTAGATATGGTCTTCGCAATGCAGAGGGAGAAAATATTCTAAGAACCTGCATTGCGTCTGATCTGGCCATCGTGAACACTTTCTTCCAGAAGAAACCTCAGCACCTTATAACGTATAAGAACGGGTCCCACTCAACTCAAATTGATTATTTGCTGACTAGACGGTGTCATATAGGCAGGGTGACCACCTGTAAGGTCATTCCCGGCAAAAGCCTGACGGCCCAACATCGCCTCCTTGTCATGGACTATAATGTTACCCCGAAAAAGAAAGTAGCTGAGAAACGCAACCTAGGATTAAGTGGTGGTTGTTGAATGGGCCGATGCAGACAGACTTCTTGGTGGAGTCAAAATCTACTGACTAACACCGAGACCGCTCAGAATGCATGGGATCGAGCTCATTCAGCAATCATTGCGGCGGGCAAGCGAGTTCTTGGTGTTACTAAGGGTGGGCGTGTCATCGACAGGGAGAGATGATGGTGGAACCAGGTGCAGGGGGTGATTCAGGAAAAGAAGGCTGCGTTTAAAGAGTGGCAGCATTCCAACTCTCCTGAAGACAGACTGGAGTACATAGCAGCGAAATGGGCCAGCAAAAGAGCTGTAGCCAGAGCCCGCAGAGAAAGTTTGTCGCCATTGTACGATAAACTTGAAACTGTGGAGGGGCAGAAGCTCATATACAAACTGGCTCGTGCTCGAGATAAAACGACGCAGGATATTACAAAATGTCTTTGCGTCAGAGATTCTCGGGGCACGTTGCTTTGTAGTCATGCCTCTGTGAAGGAGAGATGGAGAAGCTTAAGGAGAACTTTAAGGAGCTGCTGAACACTCAGCAGTCTTGTAATCTTCCTCCTGAATTATCTCCTAACCTCGGACTTGTTGATCCAATAACCCGAGACGAAACTCGTAATTGTCTTCGACGCATGAAGAACGGAAAACCGGTAGGACCTGACGACATCCCAATTGGGCTCGTTGGTTGGGCTCTCTTGGTGTGCTTATACTTACTGACCTGTTTAACCGTATCTTGAATACTGGAAAGATGCCACATCAGTGTCGGCAAAGCTTTATTATCCCTATTTATAAAGGAAGGGGCAGTGTTCAAGATTGCGGTAGTTATAGGGGCATTAAGATTATGAGCCTCACCATGAAGCTCTTCGAGCGCATGATCGGCCTCAGGCTCCGCCAAGAATGTACTTTCTCTGAGTCTCAGTATGGGTTTCAACCAGGATCAGGCACTATGGATGCCATTTTTGCCCTCAGAACTTCGATGGAGGCTTACAGGGAAAAAAGGAGAGCTTTGCATGTGGTTTTTTGGACCTGCAGAAGGCCTTTGACTATGTGCCACGTCAATGTATCTGGTGGACATTGCGATCCAAGGGGATCCCTGAAGCCTATATTGAGATTATCAAAGATATGTACAACGACTCCGCTTCAGTGGTTAGGACTGCTGTTGGCGACACCAAGCCCTTCCCGATTACAGTAGGGGTTGACCAGGGCTCAGCTCTTAGTCCGTTCTTATTCAATGTAGTGCTGGATACTGTCTCGGCTCACATCCAATGCCAGCCTCCGTGGCTGATGATGTATGCCGATGACATAGTACTCATCGACGAGAACCGACTGATGCTGGAGCGTAAAATGAACGCCTGGAAGGGTGCGCTTCAGAACGGTGGTCTCAAACTTAATGTCTCGAAGACCAAGTACATGGCTTGCGGGAACCTGGACTCAAGCACCATCCATATCGGGCCTGAGCCAGCCATTAAGTCGGAGAAGTTCAGGTACCTTGGATCCGTTATGCATGAGTCTGGAGGCATCGACCACGACATCCATGCCCGTATAAACGCTGCCTGGGCCAAATGGCGGGAGGTCACTGGTGTAGTCTGCGATAGCAGAATACCGCCCAAGCTCAAGGGACTGATATTACGTGGTCCGACCGCATACGCAACACATTCATTCGAGGTAGTCTTGGGGTCCGTGACGTAGCGGATAAGCTCCAAGAGGGTCGCCTGAGATGGTATGGCCATGTTATGCGCCGATCTGAGAACTATGTTGGAAGGAAGTGCCTTGACATGTCTGTCCCTGGAGTTAGACCACCCGGATATATATATATATATATGTATATATATATATATACTGACTGACTGACTTATATATCGACGCGAGAAATATGAAAATAGGTATATAAGTTTTAGATGACAATTAAAAACGATCTGCGTAGACGAAATGGACAAATTCTCCCCTAAAGGAGAAAAATTTCTCATTTCTGGACTTTATATAATTTGGTATACAGAGTCATGATTAGAAATAAAAATGATCAGTTTAGGTAAACTTGACAAAATTCTCCCCTAAAGGGCTAAAATGGAAGCTACACGGGGACGAAGTCGCGGGCAAAACAAAATAAACCCAAATTGGGCCTAGCTGTAATCATTAAGAAACAATATACAATTTAATAATTATATTTATAGATTATTTCACAAAAAATATCGATATTAGGTAGATCTGAAACCGCCGAACTCTGGTTTAGGTTAGACTAGAGTTGGCATATATGCAATGATTGCATATATGCCAACTCTAGTCTGGCATCACTAACCAATACATAACTAAAATTATCTGTATATACCTACTATGACAACCGATGCATTATATAGTTTAATATTTTTGTCCCTCTAATATCCTACGAATGAACGAGAACACTTAGGTACCTACATTATTAACAAAAAAAAGACATATAGAAAATAAAAAATTATATTATATTTTTAGATAATAACGCTACTACCAACCTACAATATTAATAATGTAATCTATAAATTCCAAGCATGGTATCTAGTAAAAGTTGTATATATTGATGTTAACACCTCATACCGTGTCAAGTGAAAGTTGGTTTAGTAATATCTTGCACCGCTTTCTAGATATTTGTTCAAACTTGTTCTTCATAAATCTAAATACGTTGCGTCTTTGGCTACCAACCTGCCAAACGTATGATGAGTTAGCAAGACTTTAGTAACTTAACTTTACTTTAGTTAGCATACTACTTGTTATGTATGTAATATATAAATTGTAGGTATATGTTTGAGTTATGCGCTTCGTTTTACGATTTTGTTTAAAAAATATGTTTATTATAATTCATCAAAATTATAATTAATTAACACTAAGGCTCAAAACTAGAAGTAATTAAATGACGATGTTGGCATACAAACCGCATAAAGATTTTTTAATTACATTACTTTATTGGAAACTATCGCATATTATTGAAATCAAAACTTTCAAAGACAGTAATTAAGGTTATGGAATATTGTAAGTATTTCAGAATGTATTAAATATAGTTATTTAAGAAACATTGATATGGGTTTATGGTTGTGTATTTTGTATTATTATTTTGAAATTAAATAAGAATTCTAAATATTAATTTACGAAATAAACATAGAACAGGTAATATATTGCAAAATCTACAGTCTTGAAGTATCGGTATTGTTTCGGTCTACATCTTTTGTAGGGTAGCCAATGACGTAACATCCTAGTATCACAAGATAATTGAAAAAATATAGGTACAAATAATTAAAATATATGATTCATTATATTGTATATACAGCTTAAGAAATGTTGCAGTATTATTGAAATGACTAAAATTAAATGATTTTTTTTTTTTATGAAACTAAGTTTAATCTATTAAACTCTATTTTACTTTTGATTCTATTGCATAGATGCAGATAAAAAGTAATTTGTTGTGGGTTGTAGTTCCAATGCTGATTAAGGAATAATATATATTTTGTCTTACCAGGCTCAAAACACAGCCAAAAAATTGATTACTTTCAGCATGGTAAAAAACATAGTTTCCACCATGCAATGCTCTGTATGGTGGAACCAAGTAATCAAGTCACTTAAATGGGAGAATCTTACCACTGCTTAATGTAAAAGCATGGAGATAAAATATTAAAATGATAAGGACTACATCATTGTAAGGCGCACTCTTTTTTTGTTTAAATTGTAAATGTGTGCCATAATAAATGAAATTGAACAAGTTTAAATAACTTAGAAACCTATGGTTTAGCAATCATTGACCATGAACTAAACTCCTACATAATAACAGTACTACAATAATAGATTTTTTCAGGGTTACAAGATTTACTAGATCAATGTCAAAACATTTGACTCAATAAATAAAAAACATTTTCTATTTATGAAATATTGTACAGTTTCAAACTCATAGATCTACATATATCTTTTTATTCTACTTTTGAATGTCAATTATGACAGATAAAAAAAAAATGCCATCTATTATTGCTTGCAACTGCAAAGTATTTGAAAATTGAGCTTTACAACAAAGTACATAAAATATTTTTTTAATTACAATTATTTGTTCTATTGACTAGCTATGCCATATGATTGTGTTGTAGTCTGATAGCTTCATATAGGACATTTATTTTAATGAGGAAAAACTACTAAACATTCCATGGATTCACCAAGGCGACACCAGTCCCTTTACTTTGCTTTGTATGGAGAGGAGCTCAGAGCAGCACCTTGCATTAACTCTCACCTCCATTTTTCAAGCTTGTTTCCCCACTCAACCAAATTATACATATGTACCTCTTGTTCTTGCATCTGGTGCATACAAAGTTACTCTAAACTTACCAGCTTTTCCTCATCAAATTCGGCTCTTCTTTTGGTACCATGTTGATCACTACTAGCAGACTGTACTGATTTACCACCATCACTCTCTTGATCTGTACTTTCATCTGTACCACTGCTTTCCTCTTCACTTGAGCCACTCTCATTAATAATAAATGGTCTACTTGGGTCTGATATAAGTAGTGCAGTTAGACCATTCTCTAACCTAATTGTTCTACAAAATAGTATGCAAAATTTAAATTTACTTAATACAATATTAATTACATAATATATGTCTAGAATTAAAAGCATTTTATTTAGTTTCGAGTCCTGCTTTTGTAAGAATAAAATTGTCTCAATACAAAAACCACTGAGAACACAGACAGAACACAGAAAATAATTGTCATGTAACTAAAACATTATTTTGTGACATTTTTTAACTAATGTGAATATTATATTATTAAAAAATATGTAGGTATTTTAAAATTTTGATACTCACTTATACAGTTTTTTATCAGATACAGATTTAATAGGCTCAGAGAGAACCTCAATTTTCTCCTTTCTACTGGTTATGCTTATAGCTGGCTTCGGCCGATTGACTATTTTAACTTCGGGTTTAAATTTTGGAGACCGATGGAAACTGTTTCTCTTAGACATCGTGATTAAAATCTGTTTATACTGCAAATAGCCAGATGTTATTTGAATGAAGTTGGACAGAAATTTTGGCATTTATTGTGACAAATGACAGTAAATTGACAACAGAGTATTGACAGAAAATATAATAGAACATATAAAAATATCTTGAATGGATTAACTTCTAGAAGCACGATAATTGATGAACAGAAAATTGATTGATTGAATGTTTTTGTGCATCTTTCTTAGGCTCCATATATAATAATTAATAATATTGTACGTATGGTCATTATTATTATTCTTAATTATTTATATTTCAAAACTCTTAACTAATGCGATTTATTACCATATATTTTATGTAAATACTACTACATTTAAAGTGTCCGCTGAAACGGAGCAGGTGGTGAATCCCACTTGCTACACTAACGACAATAATTTGGTGTTTATATGTAAACATTCTGTAACTATTCCCCTTTCCCTTGTAACTTATGTAAATGTGTTCTGTGGTTCTACTTCTGTGATTATGACAAGCTATAAAGATATGTTATCTGCTCGAGATTCCAACTGCCAAGAATTTGAATATTTAACTTCACAACAAAGTGCAATATTTATAAAATAAAATATTCGATACTTTTAGTGTATTGTCTTTTAAATAATGTTACGAAAATAAATAATGGATCAGTCTCATTCGGAAAGCGATGTATCTCTGTCACCAACACAAATATTAGATCGTTTACACCGACTTAGACAGTTACAAATATTGCAACGAAGAAAGTTACAGCAACAACGTTTACAACACCAAGATTCTCCTGAAACGACCTCGAGTATCACTGAGATCGTAAGCCATTTTAGTGATAGTACGAATTATAATACGTTTAGTAGTTTACTACAGTCTTCACGGGAAACACCTTATGATGGGACCATACAATTGAATATTAGCAGTTTATCTAAAAGAGAACATTTACATAACGTTATTGAAGGTGTTTCAATTCTAAATATTTCAGCCGAATCTGAACGTAGTAATTCATCCACTGCAAGAAGTTCAAATTTGGCTAAAACAAGCAGTGATAACTTTCTATCTACTTCGAATAAGGAAGAAAGTAAACCTACCAAAAAACAAATACCTTTAGATGAGATACCCATTCTGTCACCAAAGAAGGATTTTGAAACATTGTTAACAGAAAAACTCAAAAATGATAAAAATCTGGATAAAGAAAAAAATACTGTTATTACCAGTAAGAAAAACATCAAGAAGCCATTTCTTAAACGAGGAGAAGGTACAGCAAGATTTGGTGTTCAAAAAACAGACTTTGTCATTCAAAACACTAAGTCTCTACCTTGGAAAAAGAAAGGTACAAAATTGAATTCCAAGCCTAAAAATAACTCTATAAATTTAAAAGAAAAACCAAATAAAAGAAGCAATTTATCAACTCAATTACAAAACTTAATATGTCCAGATATAGAGATAAAGGCAGAATCACGGAGTAGTAAAATAAAACAAATTGAGAAAGAAGGTATGATTGAACCTTTAATCAAACCACATACAAAAAAATTAGAAGATGTTAAACAATTACCAAGTCAAACCAACAATGTAATTTTAAATAAAAATGAGTCAAATTATATTAGTCCAAAAGTAGATGAATATATTCCAAAAGATAAAGGTAAAACATGGGCAGCAGTATTGACAAAAGAGCAAGATGATTTCCTAAGGAAGTTAAAACAAAGTGATTATTATAAAAATTTCAGTTCACCTGCAAAAAGTACTGTATCAGATGTAAGTTGTGATGAAGATTTTTCTAGACTAAAACAAGAAAAAGAAATAGCAGAACAGAATATGTTTGAATTGTTGGAAAATAAAGTTTGTCATGAAAGTTTCAATATGCATAACTCATTTTTTAACCGTTTTTTAAGGAATAATAACTTGGAATGTTCAGGAGAGAGTACACCATTAGTTATGCAGAAATATTTGTCTAAAAACCCGAATTTATTACATATTTTTCCTGAAGTGCAACAAAGATTACAAAATGATTGCTCACATGACTGTGATACTGAAACTTGTAATAGTGAGTGTATAGAGTTTAGTGAAAATTGTTCTACTTTATCAAGTTGCTGTTCTTGCAAAACAGTAACACAGAGTAACTTAGATGAAAGTTGCATTAAAAATTCCCGAAATAATGAAAAAGGTTTAATAGAAAAAGTACAAGACTCTCAAAGCAATGAAGAAAAAAAACATCAAAATGACAATGTGACAGCAGAAAATGAAACTATCAACGCTAATATAATGGACATGAATTCTAAATTAATTGCTACAAGTGATTTGCTCAGAGATAGACTAAAAGAATTAGAAGATGAAATTGAAACATTTAGAAAAGAAAATGCTATTTTAATAAAAATGCGTGAAGAAGTAGATTCTGAACGTCAAAAGTTTTATGAAGAGAAAACAATGTTTGAGCAGAAATTTAATGAAGAAAAAATATTATCTGAGTATTACTTAGCAGAAGAAAAAGAAAAATTAAGTAAGCAGAAACAAATATATGAAAGATATGTAAGAGATATGAGAGGCAGATTAAACAAAAAAGAAAAAGATGAAGTAATCACTTTAAAAAAAGAAATTCATGATTTAAGAGAAGAAATAAAAATAAAAGATGCTAAATCTACTTCAACAATTGCACGCTTACGGAATCAGCTAAAGTTAATGGATAAAGATAAGAAAAATCTCGAGGAAGAAATAGAAAAACTAAAAAAAGAGAATAAGAGAATACAGCACAGTAATGAAATGACAAGAAGACTAACTAATATTAAATATTTAGAACAAATAAACAAGAAGCTCTCCAACATGGCATCTAAAGATTCTAGATCTGAGGTAGATTTGGATTCTAATGTAAAATATAAGGCTTTTGAGATTGAGAGACAAAGTAGAGGGAAGAAAATTCAACATTTGTCAAAAGCACCCAAACAAAGGGCAAAGAGTGTCCCCAATTTACATGTAACTTCTAGATATGCCAAATATTTCAGCCAAAAAGATTCACTTAGTGAAAGAGAAAAGAATATATTGGAAAACAATAGTAAACACATGTCTGAAGATGATAGCCCAAACATAAAAAGCAATGTTTATGATGATTCAGATATATCTGATAATTGTTCAGAAAGTGAAGATGAAAATAAGTTGGAAACAATATATAATGAGAGATTTAAATCTATATCACCAGAATCTAGTACCAAATCTATAAGTTTGTATGATCATTCAAATAAAACTTTAGACAAGTCAGTACATAGTAATGAGTTTTTTATTCAAAAATCAAATGCTTCACAAAAATCTCCCTCTTCTGGATTTGCAGACAGTCAACCTACCTTAAAATCAATTTCTGGAAGTAGGTTTATAAATGATTCTAAGTTATCATTAAATATTAGCAATGAAAATGATCATATATCAAATTATGAACAAAACTCAAATAATAGATCTAAGTCACCTGCATCTATATTAAGTAATAGGTCATCTTCTAGTCTAAAATATGGTACTGTAATAAGTAAAGAAAGGTATTTAGATACTCTCGCGCCGAGTCCAGAGCCACAGTCAAGTAAAAGTAGTTTAACTAAAACTAAATTAAATCCTACTGAAATTACCAAACCTGATGGATCAAAGGAACTTAGATTTCCAAATGGTAATATTAAATTGATGTCAGCAGATGGAAAATATAGTAAGTTTATATACTACAATGGAGATATAAAAGAAAACTTTTTCAATGAAGGCAGAATAAAATATTACTATGCAGAAACAAAAACTTATCATACCACACATCCTGATGGATTGGAAGTTTTGGAGTTCCCAGAGTAAGAAAATTTTTTTTTTATGGGAACATGTAATAGAACTACTTTCAGTAAAATAATATTTTATAACATCAACTTTTCAGTGGTCAGGTTGAAAAGCGATATAAGGATGGTTCATCTGAAATCAGATTACCAAATGGTAGTATTAGATATTATGATCCTAAAAATGAACATGTACGAGAGGAGTGGCGCTTCCCCGATGGTGCTGCACTCACTGTCTCGGCTAACGGTGATCGAAGAATTGTTTTTGCCAATGGACAAGTTGAGGTACATGCCAAGGATCACAAGGTAAACAATTGATTAGCAAATATTTTTATGCACATGTCATTAAAACTTAACTTTGTAAATAATCATCATTAGGCAGTATTAGATGTACACAGATGATAGTGGATTTACTTCCCACTTGTGTTTTAGATTACATTCAAAATTATTTTTATACTCTGGCTTAATTAATGTGTATGAAAAGTGGAGAATAGGCTGTTGCAGAAAGTGTAAATTCTAAGAAATTTAAATTATATGAAAATTTTTATTTTTTAGCATCGGGAATACCCTGATGGAACTGTTAAACTAGTATACAATGATGGAACATCAGAAACTCGATATGCATCTGGACGTGTCAGAATTAAAGATAAACATGGCAACCTCATAATGGATTCTGCTTCTGGCTGACAAAATAAATATTTCTATGAATTTTATACTGTGATTTTAAGTGCCTTAGGATAACTGTTTATAAAATTAATTTCATTTGATATTAAACTTAGACTTAAGCATTAATATATAATAAAATTTATAATTTGTTAAATAATGATGTATTGTGGTTATACAAATAATAAAAAAATATGTTTTTATACTATATTTTATTATAAGACAATTTTACTACACTATATTTGATTAATACTTTAACTAGCTGATATCTTGTACCTCTTATTAGAATCTGATCTTGGTATACCATTAAGCTTAAAATTAATTGGATACATATTCTCCTGAGTACCAAAAATCTTTTTCAGAGCTTCTCTAGCAGCCATTTCTCTTGCAATTTCTATTGTTTCACCAAAACCTATAATAAATTTAAAGTTTTTTTTTTGTAATAATTGACACTTACGCATCATTTAGAAATTTCCAATGCTACTACATAAATTTTAAATGAATGAGTAAGATTTATTAAAAGTGTTATTAAATGTTGTAGTTAGTATATTGTCTTAACTACCTGAGGATAACATTTTCTTGTCTAAATAGAGTCCTACTCTGTAACAAGCAAGTAATGTATTCTTTCCAACATCTCCAATCAAACGAGGTTCTAATTCACTGCTAGTTTTAGCAATCAAATCACTTAACATCATCCAAGGGTTTTCTATGTGCCATAACTCATTTAGATCCTTATCTATAACAGCAAAATTGTTTATATTAGAGAAATTTGCTATAAAAAATGTAAAAGTTATTTGAAAAATATCCATAATTAATAATACTTTGAATAGTACCTTGTAATTGTGTAATAACAAAGTCTCTAACAAAATGAGCTGTTTGTTCTTCCCCAGACGATTTTATTATTGCTCCCACTATTGCTTTAAAAGTGTTTGCTAATATTTGGTTATCAACTGGATATTCCTATAAAAAACGTACATGTCCAAATATAAATATTTTTTTAACAAATCATATACATATTAAATATGTATACAACTTACAGCTGCCAAAATTATGTCTTTAGTGCCAAGATGCAATGATATATTTGCAAGTACACTTTCACTGACAAGGTAATTCCGAACTGCAACTATACCTTCCATAGGAAACTTAGGTAAAACTGTTTCTAAGTAAATTTTAATATATTCCTTCATAAAATTTTCACCTGAAAATATTCTTTAATAAATAAAAAAATTAGCTTTAAGAAGCAATTAAAGCTACTATTTATTTTATTTTACCTTCTTCTGCTAGCTCTCTGTTATCTTTCATTTTCAAATCAAATTCAATTTCCTTTTGTTTCAATTCTTCTTTAATAACATATGAACGATCTGTAAAGGCTTGAAGGAGAAGGTCTGTGTCAAAGTCTTCATTCAAACGTTTTGCAAAACCATACAATTCCGCTTCTAAATTCCACTCTAAGAATGTATTTCTTGGATTTGTAACCTTGCCTCCTGCTTTTTCTTCACGTAATTTTAAGTCCATTAAAGTCGGCGCTACCCATCGGTGTATCTGCTTTTCTATATGAGTAACACGTTATTAAATAAAAATAAGTAAATATTATAATGTAATATTAGTAACTATACTTGATACATTTTATATACCATGTTTAATAAGTTGAACATTTTTAAATGATCTCAATATTATAGGTGCAATACGTCTTACAAGAGCCATTTTACATAAATTCCTTACTGTACTGTCACTAAAACACAATAAACATATTTTACAGGCTAGACTAATGTTATTCTTTAATATAATGGCAATTTAGATTACAAATATAGAATGAGGTTAAGCATAAGTAATAAGACAAGAATAACATTTTTTTTGACATTTCAGATGTCACATCAAGTTATGGTTAGAAATGGTACCTACTTGTAAACGATTGAATAAAATCATTTGCTTATTATGTCAGTTAATATAATGAAAAAAAATATAAAAGCAATAATATAACTAACTTCACGGTGGTATTACGCTGTTGAAAACAGTAATATTTTTCAGAAGGCCCTTGACGTCTTTGATAAACTTGTATGACTAGAAATAGCACATTCTATTTATTTCCCGTAGGCTATTTGATAGTGTGAAAAAGTAACAATTAATGGCTGTCGTCTGAATTCATTAAAGTTTCAAAAACCGTTTTAGAGAGAAATAATCTAGTGTTAAGAGACTCTGTTTCCATTTTTTTATTCTAAATAACAAACTGGTGTTGCCCGCGAATGGTCTCGACAGCGACACCGCGCGGGAGTTTCCCAATTTTCGCCCATTATTTTTATACTTCAGTTACGTAATAAGAAACAGTTAAGATTGGTTAAATCGACAATGACATAATACGCTTGTCAACATATTTCCATCTGAAAACATTCATAAGAAGAGAGAACGTCCATGCATAGTTGTGTTCCTATTGATTTCACCTTAAAACAATTTATTTATTCCTATACCAAGCTACAAACTTTTTTAAGGTGAAAATAACCATTTCAGTATAGACGATTCTGGTTTGAATCCTATTTGTAGAGCAATTTTTTTTAGATATTTCTGCTAATAATAGTAGCCGAAAGTTGACATATCAAGCTGCTAACGCTTTTAGATTGGCATAACGATATGTTTTTGAGTCATATAGCCATATACAAGCATAGCTATATATAAAAAGCATCTAAAATAACTATAATTCGGGGATCTTCCCATATAAGATGTTCTGAGACAATTCCATCATACCCAATAGATTTACTTTTGGACTCATGTTTAAATATATTTTGTCTTTGCTCTTTGCACAGCTACAGGTGCCGATAAAGATCTCCCACTTGCCACTACACCACTACATCGATTTCAATGGTAAAAAAGTGGTTTACTGAATTTCGTTGTGGCCGTACAAGCACTGACGGTACCAAACGTCCTGGACGCCCAGTTGAGGTATCTGCACTCGAAACAATAGAAAAAAAAATGATATGGTGTTGGCCGACCGAATATTAAAAGTGCGAGAGATTGTGGAAGCCATAGGGATCTCACATGGCTCAGTGGTTTCAATTTTGAATGATTACTTGAGCATGAGAAAGCTTTCCGCAAGATGGGCGCCGCATTGGCTCACAGTCGACCACAAACGCAATCGTGTAACAACTTCACAGGAAGGTTTGGCGTTGTTTAATCGCAATATGGAGGAGATTTTGCGCCGTTTTGTTACCGTGGTCGAAACATGGATCCATCACAACACACCAGAGACCAAACAAAAGTCGAAACAGTGGGTTTCTAAGGGTGAATCGGCGCCAAAGAAGGCCAAGGTGAGTTTGTCAGCCAATAAAGTTATGGCGACTGTTTTTTGGGATGCACGCGGGATAATCCTCATTGACTACCTTCAAAAGGGAAGAACAATCAATGGGGAACATTATGCCAACTTATTGGACCGATTCAATGATGATTTGAAAAAAACCGACCTCATTTGGCCAAGAAAAAAGTTCTTTTCCACCGAGACAATGCAAGGTACACACATGTGCAGTTGCCATGGCAAAACTTCATGAATCGGGCTATAAATTGCTCTCTCATTTGCCCTATTCCCCAGATTTGGCTCCTAGCGACTACTTCTTGTTCCCCAACCTGATTTGACTCCAATGATGAAGTCATCTCGTAAACAAAGGCCTATTTTAAGGACCTCGACTAATCCTTTTTTTTGTCAGGGATAAAAAATTGGAGAAGCATTGGACAAGCTGAGCTGGAACGCTAAATACTCTGCGTTGCGTTGCCACTATGCGTGTACCACCGGTAAGAAGCTTTTGAGAACGTTTACAATAGCTACGTCCCCGGGACCACGATCGTCCTGTCGTGCACAAGGCGGTTGAAGCTAGTTCGCTGTCCCTGGAAGCATCGAAAGTACTGCTCGATGCATATGGGTCTGACCACCACCAGTAGTCGCAGGGTACCCCCCTCGCAGGGGACCGATCTGCTGGCTCCGTTTTGAAGCCTTCGCCGCAAAGCTGACTCCACCAAGTGAGGACCACTTGTTGATCCGCGTAGTGTCGACAGATTTGAGGCGTCGACCTCCGCACCAGTTTTTTATCGTTGGGAAATGCGCAAATTTTACGTAGATTACGCATACAATTGTGCCCTACAGACGGATGGTACTCTCATCGAACTGACTACCCACTAAAACCCAGCAGAAACCCTCTCCACCTACATGAGAAGCTGCAGGATCGCTTTCGTATACCATTGCAGCACCTCGAAGGAAGGCCCACTTAATATAGGCCACTATCGCCTTCAGGGTGCCCCAGGGTTTCTTCCGGAGTGCCCGCAGCCTTGACGACTTGTGAGGGAAGTTGAAGATGCGCGTACCGCCTTCTCCTACCTCCTAGTCTACGACGGTGGGGCAGATCTGCGTCCACTGCTAAGCTCGTGCGCACGCTCCGCGGCCTCCTTCTGTGCGATAACATTCACATAAGGAGACTGCTGCAGACTAGTTCCTCTCACTCAGCATGGCTGCCATCATAGCCATTAAGGCGTGGCGTTGCGGAGCCCAAGCGGGGCATTCGGCCAGTGTGTGATGCGGCGAATCAACGGAGGCATCATCATCATATCGTCCACACCATATCCGGCGACGGCGACCCCAATGAATGTTTCTTTTTTTGTTTTTTTTTTTAGTCCAAGTCTTTATTGTGGTGGGCTCTGATATAGCTTGCAATTTGCAAGTTTATGCTTCATAATAAGCGTTTCTATTCCACATAATCCAGTAAGGCGCAACACTTCAGTGTTTGGACTTCGATCATGCCACTTTATTCGTAGAAAACATCTAAGACATTTCAGATGGAAGGCGACTATCTTTTTGATATCTGCTTTATAACAGCACCAAGTTTCAGCAGCGTATAGTGACGTTGGCAGGACTATTGCTTTGTACACCAAGATTTTTCTTCGCAATTTGAGATCATGTGAATTCCAAACACAAGCACCTGCTACACGAGCAGGTATCTCCGACGCCTAGGTGTTGTCACATCTTAATCTGCTGCGTAGGTATTTAAAATGTGCAATTTCTTCAAGCGCAATGCCATCCAAGCTAATGATTAAAGAATCGTTATGAAAGCCTCTGGGTGGCTGTTTTAGTATCTGTGTTCTGCTGGTGCTTAGTACCAGAACAAACTTTAGACATGAAGCGTGTAGTGACTCCACATAGGTTTGGAGGGATTCTCTTGAATCAGCCATAAGACAAACATCATCGGCATACAAAACCTCTGGTACGGAGAGACTAGTGACTTGCCTCTTAGCTCTGAGGCGGGATATATTAAAAATGCTCTTATCAGTTCTAAAATTTATTTTAAAAGGCTTATTGCAAGTCCTTATCGCATCTCACATTACTGAAGCAAAATATAAGGAGATCAAGATAGGCGCTAAGACGCAGCCCTGTTTCACACCACTAGTTACTGGAATTTGATCTGAAAAATTGTTTTCATGTCACACTGTGAGAGTGTGACATGAAAAAGTCAAATTCATGTTATCATGAAATTGACGGACCAAATTTAACAAATTTTCAGGATAGCCAGCTTTCTTGAGCACAATCCATAAGACTTCACGTGGTACTCTATCAAACGCCTTGTCTAAATCAATAAAGCACATGTAAAGAGGACGGTGTTGTTCCAAGCTCTTCTCTTGAATTTGTCTTACAACAAAGATTACATCAATCGTACCTCTGCATGGACGAAAGCCACATTGTGTATCTGTAAGTAAGTTTTTCGCGTTTTGTGATAGAGGAGCGTTTATAATATGGGCTAAAATCTTCCCAGCTGCTGAGAGAAGAGATATGCCTCTGTACGAGCTGCAGTCAGCTATATCGCCTTTGCCTTTATACAATTTACAGATAGAGACATCTTTCCAATCTTGCATAACTACTTCGCAATCCCATATTTTCAGTATAAGATGAAATGAACTGTTTTTGATATTTGGGCTGCCATATTTGTATAATTCTGATGGTAAACTGTCCATCCCAGGTGCCTTCTGATTCTTCATCCTCCCTAGTGCAACAATGAAATCATCAAATGATGGGGGTTGTGCTAGGTCTTCAATTGTCGGTGGACTTTCAAAGGTATTTATATACAACAAGTCGGTGGTCGGAGTACTAGGATTTAAAACATCGTTAAAATGCTCTTCCCATCGTGCTAAATTATCTCTTTGCTCATTTAATCGTTGAGTCTTGTCCTTGTTGTATATAGAAGATATCTTTTTAATTCTTGGCCCAAAAGTAGTGTGGAAGCCTTCAAATAATCTACCAGAGTAATTAGCATCATCATTAAGTTGGAATTCTCTGGCTTTCTCCACCCACCATCTGTCTTTTAATGCACGTATTTTTACTTTTAAGCTATGATGAGCACACTTTCTCACAGAGATGTTTAATGATAGAAGATTACGCCTGTAGTCCTCAACGAGTTTCTGGATTTCCACATCGAAGTCATCGATGCAGTCTTGGTTTTTTCGTTGTGGTTTTGCAATTACTCGTGAGGCGCAACTGAGCAATGTCTCATGGTATAATCGCCAAATGTCGTTGACAGACGTTGTCTTTCTCTCGGGACATAAATTAGAAACACTATACAAAAGAGTACGAACATTCCAAGTTTCTATGACAAGATCTTTGACATATGGTTTCTGTTTCTGTTTTCAACCGCTTTTAAACGGTGTACAGATGACCACGGTTTGACATCTGCATAAAGGAAGAGACAGGCTATTTTTAGGGCAACTTTTCTAGGGCCCTCTCCGGATTGGGGAAAGCAGAGCACTCCCTAAATAGGGCTGCTTTGTCGTCATCTGAGCTGCCGAACTGATCCCCTCGATCGGGACCCGGAGCGAACATCACCAAAAGGCCGCCTACGTGCAGATTCCAACTAAGGCTTGGATACACCGATCCTCCCCCGACTATTGGCTCTCCAACGTCACAGGGCTTGCTACTTATAAATCAATAAATATGCAGGAGTCATCTGCGTGTGAATATATTATAGTGGATAAGCAGTTGCGCAGGTGCAAATCCACTCCCTCGTCCTTGATCTCACGTAGCCGGTGGATCGAATGGCCAATAAGACCGACAGGACACCGGGGGTGCAGGAGATTGGCCACACGCTACTAAAGGAAGGTCTTGTGTATATAAATGATAGATCACTCCCTGGGGTGGACGGGGACGGACGTTGAGTCCGCCATCTTCCACCCCTTCTTCGTCTGCGAAGTGGCGCTGCGAGAGGGTCATCCTCCCGCATGCGCTCCACCGCCTCCTTCTGTGACATGACGTCCTCACAGAAGGAGGCTACCGCCGCCCATGCCTCCTCCCTGCCGAGCATGGCGGCAATCACGCTGGGGAGCGTCAGGTCCTCCCCGACGACTGCCACCAGGGTGCGGCGGGGTTCGGCCCACGATGGGCACACCACTAGGGTGTGCTCTGCCCCGCAGGGGTGGCACGCTGTCGACTCCTCCCTCCCTATCCAGTGCAGGCACGATCCGAAGCATCCAGAGAGCCTAATCCAACTTCCCCCAACTCCAAGGCAAGTTGCCGATCTCATTGAGCTAAAGAGGAAGTCGCGTATTGAGTGGGAAACGCGAGGATCCAAGAAACCAGTTAGAACTCAGCCGCACTCAGAACGCTTTCTAAGCTGTGCCGGCAGTGGAACAAAAAGCCTCCCCCCATTCAGACCTCTCTATCATCCCGATGGCACGCTGGTCTATCTCTCAAGGTAGGGTCGACATACTGGCAGTTAATCTTGAGTCAGTTTGCGCCCAACCCCAGCCTGCAACTGGAGTTCCACACGTGGCTGGAGGCAGCAGTCAATAAATTCCTGACCAATCTACCCACCCCGATTACACCGCCAGCTTTCTTCTCCTTGTCGAGTGTGAAGAAGGCAATCACCACCCTCAAGCCTCGTAAAGATCCGGACCGTCATCAGCGTGCCTAACCTGGCCCTTCGTCATCTGTCCAGGACTACCTAGCCTGGCAAGAATTGCCCTCCGACGAGTCGTCCAGGCCCTTAGATACGTGAGAAACGCCACCATACAGCGCGACCTCCGTACCGAGAGTCTAGAGGACCACATTTCCGAGCTAGCTGCCCATGCCGATGTCTCGGATCATCTACACATCCGAGATATCGTATCATGGCATTCCTGGCCTCCGTATGCGCGTAGTTTCCCTAGGGATCTCCTTTCTTCTCCCGTTTCCGACTCCTGAGCTGCTACCATGGTCGCTGTTCGCCTTAACCAAGCCTCCCCTGGGAAAACAGGAGCCTCACTCGGTTGGGCAGACCGCACAGGTCGCACTCTCACTCGCAGCTCTTCCTTCCTGACCTTCCTACGAACCCCTTTCTCTATAAGAAACGCATTGCCTGGTCATAAGCCCACCACAATGACACGCCCATATTAATGAACGGAGGCAGAACCTAACGGACAGAGGACTACATCCTGGAACCGTTTGCTTCTCCCCTCTCGAGGGTCGAGAATACATGTCTATCTAATCAATTTATTTAAAACGTTAAGGATTTTTTATATTGATATGGTCTCTGTTGATGTTGTTAGCTTTTAGGTTTTATTGGCAAGTGTTGTTTATTATAAGATTACGATATTTAATTAAATACAAATGCAAAAATATAGTAACCTGTTTATTCACATTATAAAAAGAAACACATTACATAATAAAAAATTACATTATTATAAATTTATAGCGTATATTTTCAAAAAAAACAAACACAAATTAAGTTCTTCGACCCGTCAGAAATTCTCGAACTGAAGTAAAAAGCCCTCGTTTTATTTTATTTATTGGCATAGTTGTGTGATTGCTGTAGAATGATATCGAAGTATCGTAAAGCGACGAAGACATTTCAAATGCCTGGAATTCATAAAATAAAAGTAATATTTAACGCCAATATCTTTGGTGGCAAAATCTTAAATAAAAATATATTTTACCCCAAGAGAAGTGTTAATATGATATGAGTCCACAGAGTTACTGAGTCGCACACGTTCTTTTCCTGGACTTTCGGCTTTTAATACCGAAGTCTGCGTTGACCTCATTACTAAGCAGGATATAAGCCTTCGTAAAAAGGGTTTCTTAGTCTTACAATCACCGGCGCCGGACGCTTTTACGGAGGTATTTATTCCTGTTTTTTCAGTTTCTAGAGAAATTGCCGAAGTACCAAGATTCGGTGTGACAGATCTTCGATGTCCTGTATTAGTTCCCATTTTATAATATACAGTTAAAGAAAACGAAAATCTTTTTTCGATACAATACATATGTGCAGTGCACTGTGCAGTAAAATTTTAAATCAATTATCTACTAAAGCAATGGTGTTTCGATGCCTGCTCGCTTTTTATCATCAACCCTCTCAACTCATTGCAATTATAAAAAGTAAAGTCCTTAAAGGACAACAATGTAATTTTTTAGCACTTACAACTGCTAACCGAATATATTCTTAATTTCATGTCATAACTCATATGTCTACCAATCCGATCAATCCAGCAACCAATCATAAAATCAAAACCAAATATTTTATAATTTGCTGCAAAAAGAAATAATAAATACCTGCCTTTAAATAATGTTTGTATAGAATTATGTTGTTTAAAACTACAATGACATGCGTTTTCACTTTCCATAACATATGAATATGATGGAGATGTTGCTGGTTTTACTTGTCTAACATCTCTACAATCTATCTCTATTGAAGAAACAACATGGCGGTAGTCATTGTACACGCAGTGATTATGTTTGGTATGTTTGCAGTCGGAAATCAAAGCTTCATTGATACATTTTGTGGAATTTGATTTATTAAGAATTTCATTAAATACTTTCATGTTTCGATAATATTTCCGTTTTTCGATTTTTGCAATTTTCTTGATATCGGATAAATCTGTTTGCACTTCACGGTCAAAATGCAAGGTTTTTAGAACTCTCGGCTTAACTTTAATCTGTCCGATGAATACGCCGTTCGTGTTTATACTATGTTTAGATTTTCTTTCGATACTCATTTTCTTTGATATTGAACATTGTACATTTCTTTTAACTTTTTGGTACTGCTTCCTGGTTAGAAATATTGGACGAGTTTTGTTAATGTCGTCTAATTGCAGAAACACTTGAATATTACGACTCAATAAAAGATTTTGAGGCACTATTAGATTATTTGTATAGCAAGCATTATAACCAGTTACAGTACAATAATTTGGCATTGTTGCTATATTCTGTTCTTTTTTTAATGGTACACGATTATTCAAGCTTTCACTGACGTCTTTATTTTTATTTATATTACACCAACTTCCAAAGCTATATTCTGTCATTAAGCTTTCGGAACTGCAATAAACATATTATATTATATATTGTATTATAATAGGCGTAAGTAAGTTACGTTAATTAAATAAATATGTAACTAAATAAAAAAATAAAATAAAAAGCTAAACCATTGTTTAACGCAGTTATCTTTATCTTGTGTGTCTGGTGTTATCTATAAAGTATAAATAAGTAGTTAGTATATAATAATAACGTTTATTTTTAAATATATTTTTATATAAAATAATTGCTACATACATTAGATTTTTTACTGTCCCGTAAAACTCCGAGTAGTTCCCTGATTTCTCTGTCTCTTTCGTTTGGATCAGTTATGCAACAATTGTCACCTCGAAAGTGTTTCAGAGCTGCTACAAAAGAAAATATATATATATATATATATATATATATATATATATATATATATATATATATATATATTATATATATATATATATATATATATATATATATATATATATTGTGGGTTCGATTCCCACTCGGGGAGAATGAATTGTTTCATTTCCTTCGCTCTGGTAACAAGGCAGTGTCTTAACCCTAGGTTCTTACGGTTCCTACAGCTACCTCTGCCTACCCTGCCATGTGCGGGATACAGTGAAGCTGTTATTTTTTAAAAAAAAACTATTGTCATTTTTCTTACCGTGTTCATTTAAATACAAGTTTTTTTTACTATCATTTTTGTTTTTCTTCGTTTTTTCCTGTTCGCGCCTAAAATTAATACAGCATATCAATCTTATTCTTCTATATTCTATATTCTACAGAAGTTACATTCAATACTTATGCCAATTTTGTTTTTTATGTATGGTAGTATATATTTTAGTGTTGTCTTTTACCTGTGCCTTATTTCTAAGCTATCACGAACATTTAACTTTGACTCTGTTAACATGTTTACATTTTGCTTGTAATTTGGCTCCTGAAAAAAATTCATAAGAAAAGAATAGCTGATGAATATAAATAAAATATGTAAATATATTAAATATCTTACTCGAGAATGACTTGCTTTTGTTGTATCATCAGATAGCATTAGAAAATTTCGCATAGAATTAGTGTCAGGTGTTCTTTGGCTTCTATCCTTTTACGTCTTACGAACAGTCAAGCCGGTATCGAAGTCGCTTCGGTCAAACATAACATCATATTTCTCGTTATCGCCGTCTATATTAATTGTTATTTTTGAAGCGTCGTCTTTAGCATGTATAATCTTCATTTTCGGTTGATGTTTATCGATTGTATCAATATTTCGTATAAAATTGCTAACCAACGCTTTCTTAACTTGTTCCGCATCAGTTTTTGGATTCTTACGTTCAAACTTGTTACTTTGTTTCTTAGACGGTTTGTTATATTTAAATTGTTCATTAAAGCGAGACACTTCCTTTTTGAATTCATTAGATTTATTAGGAATCTTAAAACTTTTATTTTCAGGGCTTTGTTTCCTAGAAACACTACTCATAGGAAGAGCATATGAATCTTTATTCCTATTAGTACTGAATTTCTCGGTTTTACTTACAGGTGAAGGCGATCTACTAGACCGTCCTGCGATTCGTTCTGCTTTATTACGTAAAGGGGTTCTATCTCGTTTCTGCTTGTTGTTTTCGATGACTCTCTCTCTTGTTTCTAATTTTGTTTCAATTTTATTTTTGCTGATATTCTGATGTTGAACAATTTTGACTGGACAATAATCGGCATTCTCTGTTTCACCTTGTCTGGGATAAACTGATATTATGACTAATGGGCTGTTACATTCTTTGAGTAAATTAACTTTTGATACTGCAGCATCAATTTTACCTGCACTGCAATCGCATTGTACGAAACGATTTTTATATGACTTTTTATTTGTTTGTGACAAATTAAAGTCTACTTGAGTAGCTTGCGTTTCTGTACTGAAATACATATATCGTGTAGTTTATTTTACATTTTGATAATTTTGCATATTAAATTGTGCGAAATAATCTGCGAATAACTTACTCATTGAACGTGTTTTGTTTTACAGGTCGATCCGGATGTTTTATCGTTTGTGTAAAATTCGTTGGTACTGTAACAAAACATTGTGCTTATATAATTCATAATTTCTAGCGTGTCCGCTGCGTAAAATATTTGAATTAACTACTACTTATTTACAAAATTGACGTATTATATTTACTTGGCTGATTGTTGAGTGTGGCTGCACATTTCAGTACGTATCTTTCATCCCGTGTCAGCCCTAGTTGGCCGACAATTGTAACTCTATTTTTTCCTTCATTCTCATCTAATTTGTAATGACTGGTTTCACAATTGCAGTCTTTTGTTGATTTTTTTATTCTAGTAGTTTTAATATCTTTACGATTGTTATTTTCCATTCTCAATAAATCTAAATCTGGACGTCCGTAAACCGCATATTTAGTGTTATATTTGTAATGCAAAATATCACTTTCGGATTTTTTTATTTCATATATTTGCTCACGTTTTTTTTCATGAACAGAATGTAAATGTGAATTTCTTAATGAACTTTCGTGATTTGATATTGTGGTTTCAACTTTTTTATAATATTCTTGTTTAGTAAACGTCCTTGATAGACGCTTTGCAGGGTTTTTTAGTAAGACCGTTATTTTGACAACCGGCTTGACAGATGCCTTATTATTTCTATTTATCTGAGTTTTCACGTTACTTAAATTATGATTTGAGCGATCATTAATAAGCTAAAAGTTAACAAAAAGGGTATTATATTTTAAGTCATAATCGTCAAAGGTCGTCTAAAATATAATAACCTAATATATAATATGCTATTATACCTTTACAGCATTACGCGTTGCTTTAAAACCACGTAAAAAGTTTAGGTTAGTATTTTCTAATTTTTTGGAAAATAAAATTTCACTTTGTGATCGTTTCTGATATTCCAGTTGTTCTAAATGTGTGAATATAAAAATGTAAATCAATAATACAAAATAAAAAATAAAAGTAAAATATTTTAAAAATGGCTAACTACAGACCAGTGGTTTTACAGATGCTACTTAAATGCATCATAAAAATTTTGAGATTTAAAGTAATTTTTATCACTTAATAATAACAGAACATTAGGTAAATAAATAAACTGTAAAAGTTCCACTGGAAACCATTCTCTTCAACAAATGATATAATTTCTGACTATAGGTGACAGTAAAAATGTTGTCAAAATAAATGCTCTTTCGCTAAAAAGTATATATATATATATATATATATATATATATATATATATATATATATATATATATATATATATATATATATATATATATATATATATATATATATATATATATAATTCAAATTACATTGTAATGTAATGAGTAATGCGGTAAAGGTATAATCGCAAATTATATATTATTATATTTTAGACGACCTTTGACTTTTATCTGTTTCATATTTCTAAGCTGTATGTATATCTAATGTATATTATGGTAATATAGCTTAACCAAAATAAAATGTTTGCTTAATTCATTATTTAAATTAATATAAAAAATATGTTGCCTCAGTAATATGTTGTGGGCTGACGCTGATAGTTAAAACTTTTTATGCTATTCCCGGGCAAATCGCGCTACGCCAGCACATCATCATTTAGAACATCTTACACTAGCGATATCGTTATTAGTATTATTACGTTCAACATTTATATTTAACGATTAGGGCAGCAGTACTTGATATGTCGTTTATGAGGGTTTTCTAAAAATTTTGCAAATAGCATTTAAAATCTTTTTGTTCTAAAATAATAAGGTTATATTGTTTTTTTTTAAATTATAATGAGGACGCGGTAATGCTGGTGATCTGGCTAATCCAACGAGAAGCCAAAGCATACATATATTACCTTCATGGATACGTAACTATAATCTAAGACTAAACGATTTGTCATTTTTAGCAAAATTTTTGTATTTGAAAATAATAATTATAATTATGTTCAAAGCACATTTTTTATTTAAATTCTCATAAGAAATAAATATATAATATTGATAATCCTAGAACATTTAAATAGATATTGGTTGACTTCGTTGTAAAAAATTGGTATGTTATTATAAAATAGGTAAGTACCTATGTTATGTAGACAATGAAAATCTAATTTTCTGACTTCACATATCAATAATTTGTTCAATTAAAAATCGTCACAATAGTTGCTGTTATATAATGTGCTTTATAAAATTACAAAGTATAAGTACTTTAGATATTTGTTCACGTAGCTCATTTATTTTCTTATCAACCGAACTCAGATTAATTTAAGCAAATGTTTAAAGTAACATCTTCAGCAAAATGTTAGAAGACCGCTTGATAACCCAAATGGTAATACCAGTATCTAAAGAATCTTACTTTAATACAAAATGGGAATCTAATAGACAACAACTGTGCGCATATGATATGCTGTATCATCCTCCCGACTACAATCCTAAATCAGCTAGGTCAGATCGACAAGAACCGAAAATAATAAGGAGGAACATTTGGGACCAGGTGAAATAAGTTGTATTAGTACAAGTTAGTAAAAATGTAAGTCTAAGGCTAGCTTTTTTATCTCTATGCATCTAGCCGCAGTTATTACTTTTACTAAGAAAACATAATGAGTTATGACGCTCCTAATTCTTCATTCATCCTCCTTACGTGCGAGGAAATTCGTAACTTGTGGCTAATAAATAATTTTAATTAGAAATTTGTAGTATAGCACCATTCACTCAAGAAATTTAAAAAAGTCATAGTACATCTTATAAAAGTAACATTAAATTTGAAACAAAATAACTTAATTTGCGGTCGTATCCACTCATTTTGTAATTTTATACAATTATTACATACTCGTAGGTATAATAAGTTTGTAATGGTTCTTTTCTTATTATGTTTATAATTATATCCTATATAATTATAAATTTCTACTATTTTATTATGTACTATAATTAAGTTATTGCAAACATTACTCTTTTTTATTTTGGATTACGCATTTAGGAAATGCATTTACGCAGACCGCCCGTAACCTTACGAGCGGTACTGTGGGACCCACTAGTGAAACGTATCCTACCCACTAAAACCCAGCGGAAGCCCTCTCACAGGAACGCTTGCGTATGCTACTACGACGACTTGATGCAAGACCCACCATTAGTGGCTAAGGCAACCTTATCCTCAATGACTTACAGGAGGATCAAAATGATCCTTCTGCAGTAGTGCCACTAGGGTTAGGGTAGCTGGGGCGCACACCGTCTTCTCCAGAATCAAACCATTGCGGACCGGTTCCTCTCCCTGTTCAGCATGACCCCACATTGGACAGTGAGAAACCCCTACCCACTACAGCCATCAAGGCAGTACTGTGGAGCCCAAGCAGGACATTCAGCCAGCATGAGCCGAATCGATTGAGGTCACAGTCGTAGCATATCTTCAGCAATAGTTCTTGAAGGGACCACAGATCTAAATATTTGCCCCCCTGACTTAACTTGATACCTCCACGCAATTTCGGGAAAATGGTATTGACAGGCGGGCAGGAAAGTGATCCTATAAGTGTTCCGTTTTATCCTTTTGAAGTATAGAACAAAATATAAAATAAATATAACTAAAAGCAGTAGTAGTACAAGTATTACTATCAACTATATACGCTATCAACATATATATCAACTATATATCGATACTATGTATGAACAAGTGAAACGTAAAGTTTAGACACCAAGTGTTTCTCAAAACTATTTAGATATAGGAAAATATATGAATTATCAATTCGATTTTTTATAGGAACTACATAAAGGAATAGCTTCAACGGCTCATTTACAACTCAGTAGACCAAAATGGAAACCTTATGATTTGCCAACTAAAGAATTTGTAAGAGTTCAAGGTAAGTAAACCATACGAATGCAGCGACGTTAGACGTGAAATGTTGAACTACATGTCACGGCTAACGACACTCTTTTCTACTATAACATTGTTAATTCGAACAGATGTTTGTATGACCCATATACAAACAGCAGGTATATTAGTCATACAAACATTTATAACTTTATATATATATATATATATATATATATATATATATATATATATATATATATATATATATATATATATATATATATATATATTATATATATATATATATATATATATATATATATATATATATATATATTAAATAATTCACGATGTCGGTTCAGTGCACGTGAGCCCATTTTAGTTATAAGTTATAAGTAAAAATTGTTTCTACACTGATTTCATTTGATAATGTGCAAAATTCGTCTAAAATAGACGATACGATTGATAGTATTAAAATTGTATTAAATTATTTTTATTGATTGCAGTTAAGAACGAGAACCCAAATATGCGTATAGAGAACGTTTTAGAATGGGCTGTTCTTTTGAACGAAGGCAAGCCTAGCTTGTGTGGTCAATAAATCCATGAAAATATTTTTCTATTCACCTTCTGCTGCTGCCTGTTTTGAAATAAAAATATGTTATAAACAAAATAATATATTTCGTTATTCTTTTAGTAGATATAATATCTCTCGATATCCTATTCTAGATATATTATTAACCTGTTAACCGGGGAGGCCCCGTTCAAATTATGCAACATGTACCGGACGCGTAGTTTCGCTAGGACATATCAATATGTCACGCCCTGAGACCGTTATTTCATATTTCTATATTTTTATTTATTCATAAAATAAATGAAAAACTATGAAATGCATGTCCTACCCTTACTCGATATTGTTTACGCCTGACGCATTTATACGTCTTGTCCGGTTAACAGGTTAACTATTAAAAATGGGGACAACATTTTGAAAACCTCAAGCAATTTCATTATTTAAAACTTTGACTTTATCAGTTACGTCGCATACTTTCAAGTTTATAATTGTAACTCTCTATTTTTTAATTTAAAACTTATAACAATATTCTCTTTCTTCAACAACTAAAACCATAAAATTGTAGCTTGATTAAACTCGCTATTTATAAATTTATAGCATCATCAACCGTTGTCATCGCCAGAACATCATTAGCCCTGTTTTTTACACACTATTAGTTAATTAGAGGACTAAGTTTAAAAATAAAACACGCTAAATATTTAAAAGAATTTATAAGAAAATCACAAAATAAATACATAAGTGATAATACAAATTATTTTTTTTTACACACGATTGTTAGTGACGATTACATAAATTCGTATTCTACGATATAAATTTATAATTAAAGTCGATTTTTTTGAGAATGTTACAACTTCATCACAAGCAAATAAATTGCACTTTGCGGCTGTTTAAAAACGGAATGGTTTAAATACTTTTCTAATCAGTCTACTTAATCACCGATAATGGCAATATTTTATTTTTTAAATACTGATTATTGTATATTTTTTTGCTTCCAAAAGTCTTTTCAAAGTTAAAGTCAAATTATTTCATCGTTATTAGTATAGCAATTTTGCTATGAAATTAGAATATCCATAAAAAACTACATATGCCATGGTAATAAGACATTTTAAAACCTATTGACTAATAAGTTACAAATTTTGCAGTAAAGAATTCTTTTCTTTTGAAAGTTTAAAATTTTATAAGAAAAAGTTAAATAAAAAGACAATTCAACTCATTGGAAATGTATTAACAAATGCATGATTAAACTCAATCTAAAATGCAAAAAACTTTATAATATCTATTTTAGCACCTCAGTGTCTTTTGAGATTATTGAAATCCATAAACTCTAACTTAAGTATTTAAGAAAAAATTATCATAGAAATTAGATAAAGGATTAGTTTGGTATGTTATTATTATATAAGGCTAAATAATATTTTTATGACACTTGTCAATTGAAATATATTAAATATAGCAGGTTGAAAATTAAGTATGTATTTAAAATTCATACATAAAAAGAAGCCTAACAAGCTTAACACCTGGTTGCCAGGTTGTATTATAAATGTTGTAATGTTGTAAATGAACAAATCAATGCACATACAAAAAGCAAATGTGTTATAGAAACTGACATGATGAAAAGAATTATTGTTCATCTTTATCCTTGGCACCATGTTTCAATATGCGAGTAAACTCTACATAATCGAAAATTCCGTCGCGAATCGGGGCCTCTCGCAACATTTCATCGACATCGTCGTCAGTAAAACGGTCACCCATCGTGGTAAGGAGTTCACGGAGACGCTCTTCAGCTATCACCCCTGTATTCTCTTCATCAAAGCATCTGTTAATCCAAAATTATATATTTTTTTATAATGGCAAAAGAAGAAGTAATTTAAAGTGTGCAATTTAAATATGAAACTGTATTTGTGTTTGATACTCAATCGAGAGAAAGACTACTTATAATTTTCCAGATCTATGCAGTGTATCATGTATAACACACTATCTGTAAATGGGCAGAAATCAATTAATGAAGTGCTTTAAAATTATTTTCCCTCTACCTAATTTGCTGAATATGGGAGATGCCTAAAGCTAAAAACAATATAAATTTTACATTATGAATCATGAAGTCAGCAGAAGGTACAAACATACAAACAAATTCTTCGAAGAAATGTGATTACACATAATTTAGTTCTTAAAAAGAAAATATAATTAATGTATTTTTGTCCTGATCAGTTTTAAAGTGTCTTTCTACACTATAAATATTTAGATATAGGGGGCCTTAGCAGTTAGAGCGATTTACAAGTGGTGTAGATTCAAATCCTACTATGTTCAGACACACATATTTTTTTTTCTAAAACAGGATATATTTTTGTTATTATATTTAGGTTGCAGGAACATGCTGGAAGATGAAAGATGAATTCATAATTAATAATACCTTTTATATAAGATAAGAAACTATAACTTTTAAATTTTGAATAGATTCACAGTAATAACACAATATTTACCCAAAAGCATTCTTGATCACATCTTCAGGATCAGTTCCTTGAAGACGTTCACCAAAGAGTGTCAAAAACATAGTAAAATTGATAGGTCCTGGTGCCTCATTCATCATACCCTCAAGGTATTCCTCAGTTGGGTTCTTACCTAAATAACATGTAAAGTAATTAACTCAATATTAATACATAAAATTACACATTTAATTATGCTATTATTACTTAACCAAATTGAAAATTTATTCTAAGATGACTAGTATTATACTTTTTGCATTATTTGTAAGAAATATCCCAAATTAATAAACGAAACTAAAAAAACTATGAAAATTATTCTTACCTAGAGAAGCTAGCATATCGTGCAGGTCATCCTTATCTACAAAACCATCTCTATTCTGGTCAATCATGTTAAAAGCTTCTTTAAATTCAGCAATTTGTGCCTGGTCAAACATAGCAAATACATTGGAAGTAGCCCGCTGGGCGCGTTTCTTGTTGGTCCCACGACGACCAGCTGTTTTGCGCGACGACATTTCTATGCTATTTGAGTAAATAAATAAAAAATATAATTTAATAATTGTAGTAAAAGTTTATCATAGTAAAATGGTAATTCAGCACGACCTAAAATTTCTAAAAAATGTATAACTGTGTATAATGGTAATTTCTTATCAAATAATGAAAATTTGTAGGAAATTTTAATGTTGAGTAATTTCCTTAAATTACAATAACGTCATACAAATTTGATAAAGAACTTGTGCCCGTTATAACGTAGATGAGTCACTTGGTCAAATACAAATTCCTTTTAAGACTTGCTTGCTCAACTCGTGTATGTATACAATGTAGGACACGATTTCGTAATTCATGATCTTAAACATACACACTTACAAACCTTATAAGGTCTTGAATTCATAATACAACTTATATAGCAAAATGTTCAGATCACTTGGAATGTAATATAGTATTACTTTCTTAAAATTAATAAATATAGCTTACTTACTTAGATTAGTTAGAACTTGTAATACACAAAGATAATAATTTAAGAAAATAGTAATTAGTCTTATAAAATGAATAAATAAGATTACAGGCGATGACTAATAAACGAAACACCACCCACAGATCAGCAATGCACTATAAAATCGAGAGTTTCATTCGTATGAAAGAGCCAAGAGGACAACTGTTATTACTTTGCTTCCACAGAGTAAATATTCTTTACAGATTATATAAGCGTTTCACAGTTTCTTAGTTAGGTACCGTATTATAAACTTGACTGGTTTTATTATTAGGAATAAATGGACTACAATTATAAGATATATCATATTTAATATTTAATTATACAGATAAATATGTTTTACATAATATGTATGCTGCATAGGCACATCATTGACCTACGAATGATAACATTCTTATTTGAAAACTGTCATTTTTATTATAGTGAATGTGAATTTTACGTAAAAATTTAAAGTTCTGTAATTAAATTTATATTTAATTATAACTATTTCTATGAATTTTTCAACCTAATCAACGCTTCTACTATGAGTTCTATTTCATTCGATTCTTTGTAATGGTCAATGGACTCCTCCGCCAGCCTGTTACAGAGAATTTCATTCTTCAACAGGAACGGGAGGTAATTTGACAGTGAAAATAATAAATTTGCCATAGCCATATGATGTGTGACATTGACATTCATTGTGTAATCAATCAAAATGTGATTTAATTTTCTTTAAAAAATTTCTAAAATGGCTATTTAGGTATAAATGTAATATTAAAATATAATATTGAAAAGTACACTTTAAGCATTTTATAAAGAAAAGACGTAAAAATAATTTCTATTCATAATATGAACATTCCAGCTACTGCAATGTTAGGTCACAGAAAGTCGAAATTATTGTGCGATGCAAGTGATATAGTTATTCGCACATTTGTTTCAACATCTCGAATCAGAGCGAGTCATTATGATGTACTAGGAGTGACGCCAAAAGCTACGCAAAACGATATAAAATCAGCATATTATAAATTATCTAAATTATATCACCCAGATACATCTAAGGTTTGTAAAATCAAAATGCTTGATGTAATAAGCTTTTCTCAATTAAAAGTATCAATTGCTGAAATAAGTAGCCTTAAACTTACTAATTTCTGTTTAAACCTCCATTTCTATAATTTAAATAATGTTACACATCATTCCAGGATGACGAATCTGCTAAAAAATTTCGAGCAATTACTGAAGCATATGAAGTGTTAGGAAATATTAAACTAAAAAGAATGTATGACAAAGGTAATTTTTAAAAAAACATGAACATATTTAATTTATCATTTAATAAACTAAAGCAAATTGTTTTAAGGGCTACTTGTAGGAAGAGAGAACACAAGTCGTATGGATTTCCGCCCTGATGATGAACCTCATGATCCTGTTGTTAAGTTTTACAAATCACGTCAAACAAGAAATGTTGTTCCAACCATGGATGGAAAAACACCCATCTATGATTTTGATTCTTGGTAGGTATTTATTATAAAGCCTTAGTAAATTAATAAATAACACATATTGGGACCATGGCCATGGCCAAAAATATACACATATTAAACAGAATTAAACTTGTCCATTTAATATAAGGTGCAGAATTAAATAGAAAATATTTATAATATAGTTTAATTAGTACCCAATAAATGATATATATTTCATTATCTTTCTTAAGACTTATAAAAATTAATATTATTATAGTTAATAATTCATTATGAATTATTTTATATTCATTTTATATTGTATTGCAGGTCTAAAAATCATTATGGTGATTTATTTAAAAAATCTCAATATAACAAGGAATATCTTCATAAAAAAGCTCGTAAGGAACAAGATCAAACAGCATCCCAAAACCAAGAAATAGTTATGTACCTAACAATTTTCACCATAACAATCTTTTTTGGTTTTGTCCTCTATGGCAAAACTGATTATGATAATAATAGTATTAATAAGCAAAAGAAATCTAAAGAAGAAACAGAAAGTTGAGATTTTAACCTATAAATAAATTCAATAGAAATGATGTTAGTCCTAACTCCTAGTTTATAGTATATTTTTAATAGATTATTATTTATTAATTATCATCTGTATATATTGTACATATTCTACAAATGAATAGTTATAATAAAAAATATATATTTTTTTTCATAATATTTTACTATTACTTGTACAATAAGATTGATCATAAAAACCAGAGAACATAGTGCTAAGTGGGATAAAATAAAAAAATAATTAATTTAAAAACAACTAAGAAGAAAGAATATGTGTGTCAAAGTGATAAAAATATATTCTAGAAATTATACAATTTCATTTTAAATAAAAAACTGGATTCAATATTTAGAATATTTGATATGAATAAAATAAATACATTAGAACATTACAACAGCTGAACATTCAAATAATATCACAATCAAAATGGATGCATGTATATATAAGTTATTGGTAATTTTTTCCCATAAAGAGCATATGGATAAAGTCCTCCCATATTGGTTTGATCCTATGCCCTAGGTGGAAATGCAACAATCTTGAGATATAACATTTTTTAGTTTTTTTATGAAACAGCTGATTTTTGCACTTTAACATTTTATTGTAAAAAGATATGAAACAAAATATGACTATTGATGAATTTACTTAGAGAATATACCCATTATAAATAATTCAAATTATACAGTACCTATATTAATTATTAATTTCATTATGGTGAGTTTAGGCAATCACTAGTGTAATATTTTTAGACACCTACTTAAAAATACACCAAATTATGAGAAACCTTTTTATAGAGATACAGTTAGAAAACTTTCCAACTATTCTGGAGAGTATTTGAAAATATTTGATGTCATAGAAATTATTATTTCTTATAACATTTATTTAATAAAATTAATTTTAAAGTTAAGTGAGCCATTACATTATAAGGCAGCCAAAAAATCAGTAAACTTGTTCATAAAATTTATATTATGAAACAGTATTTACCCAAATAATTATATTTTATCTAGAAGCACCAATATCAAGCGGACTGTTTGTTTAAAGAAAAACTTCACTTATACATTATTTAATTGACCTTAAAAAATATATATTTTTAGCATTACTGTTTTAAAAGTTAAAATTATAGGTAACACAACAGTTGTAGAAAAAAGAAATAAAACATTTTTGAAATGAATGTTTTGATTAAAATCTTATGACATTAAAAACAAATGGTAAATTAACATACTTAAATAGGATGAAAATATTATTTATAACATCTTAATAAAAAGGCATTTTATGAACATTGCCAACTATACAATTTTCGTATTTATATAATATATACCTATTCATTATATTATAAGGGAGCTTTTAGAAATGGTTTCCATACATACCTGGCATAGGCATGTTTAAAGGCCCAACAGGATAAGGTATATTAGGTACACCTGGATTTTGACCATAACTTGGATAAGGTAAATATGGCTTAGCATTACCATTACCATAAGAACTTTGGTTGGTTTTCAAAAGTTCACTCATTTTATCAGACTTAAATTTTCTTAAGTGCATTGTTTTACGAATAGGTTCAAAGTCTTCAAGAAATTTATCTACATCTATTTTACCAGAAAGAAAGTCTAGTGAAATATTTTCTGATTCCTCTTCTGCTTCTGCTGCTGCAGTTTCTAGTAGTGCTAATGTTGTGTCAGGTGATATTCCAGCTGACTTGGATTCTAAAAATAGTAATAGAAAAATATATTCTATTTATTATAACTATAAGTGGAGTGAAGCATTTTAACAATAGGTTCCCTCTGCCTACTCTGCAATGTGCAAGATTTAGTATAAAGCCCCAACAAAGTATGTAAATTAATCATAGTTAGTGGTTTAATTCTTTGAAACTATATAAAACTTATACATACTATATTCATTTAAAAGGTCTTGTATACGGGTGCACATTTCTTCACCATCCTTAGATTTCTCTTGAATTTGTGCCTTTAATTCTTCTAATTCTGGTTCTTTACTTAAATTGAATTCTGCTAATGATCGATTACTCGCTATAATCATTTCTTTTTCGGTTTCCCAGTCTTTAACCTATTAATTTACAAAAAGGATATTGTAAATAAAAGTGAAATGTAGATGTTTCTAAAGTATAACATTGTTAATGAGTCACTCATAAGAACAAATCTGATGCTCATTTTCAAAAATGCAACTATGCGTTTTTGAATATTTGATCTAGACGTATTATATCTATACTGATTTACCTGTTTAACATCCTTAAGGACAGAATCGAACTTTGTATCATCATTGAGCATTTCCTTTAGTTCATCTGAATTTAGGTGAGCCAATAAACCCATTGCTGAGGCGTAATCAGGTTGAATCATTTTGTGTTTAACTAGGGACAACAAGAACTCGACAACTTTAAACAATAATATATTTAAATACTGTAATAGAAATAAGTTATTTTAATGAATTTCCGAAACAAATAAACTGTTTTAGACTTCATTCATACTTCATACCACAGACTTATAAAGTTATAATTTATTCCGTACCACGAATATAAAAATATATTAAATAAATTAAAATTACAAAAAATTAGACAATGACAATTAATAAATTAATATAATTTATTTTTTTTGTTCACAAATTCTTCAAATTTAATTATAGTTTAGTAAACTTGTTACCTTAACAATATTATAAAACGACTCGATTAAAGTTCCCATAACTGTAGTTACAATAACTAGAAATAAGATAGACGTCTAATATGAGGATCTTATTGACTTTATTGTTTTTCAACACGTAAATTAGACCAAAGAAACTAGTTTAAATGACGTTTTTAAATCCTCGGATCTATTGATTACACTCTGATTATTCAACTACAGTTAACTCGAGCTAAGGGCGACTCGAGTTGGGTGTAGCATCACTAAATTACTGATTAATTGTTTACTACTCGTCTGTACTCTGTAGTCTGTGGTCCATAGAAAGGACAGATATATATGTTAGCAGTAGTCTGTTCGAAGTACTTCAAACGTAATTACTACTAAGTATCTAATGTAATGTAATCTAATATGTTGACGATAGAATGTTGATGTGCAATTTTTAAGCTTTATGGCTTTTGATATATTTGGTATAATATGGTAACTAATATAATAAATGAATTAAAAATATAATCAAAGATTTTATTCTAAAAATATCAATTTCTTGTTAGAAATGTTAATTTTTGAGTCTACCTTTAAACATATTTTCACATTTTACGTTAATTTTGTAGCAGAATCTTTAATTTATTTAAGAAATTTTATATTATACATCAGCGTATGGTTAATTGGTTACTTATTTGTGTGTTGTGTTGTATATCGCCGATACGCGAGGAAATTACCAACCCGGACTCGAGGAGCTCTTGGAGCCAAAAGAGTGTTAATAGTGATTGCACACCCTGATGATGAATGCATGTTTTTTGGCCCAACAATTTTCAGATTATGTGAGCAAGGAGCCGAAGTTTATTTACTTTGTTTATCTAATGGTAAAA
Source organism: Dione juno (assembly GCA_037127375.1). Taxonomy (NCBI): domain Eukaryota; kingdom Metazoa; phylum Arthropoda; class Insecta; order Lepidoptera; family Nymphalidae; genus Dione; species Dione juno. Next base: position 2,417,146 of record JAXRJS010000074.1, read on the forward strand.
ATCTCCATTTAATTATTGTTTGCCAAGTTACATACTGCTATTTTATTTTGTTTTTAATATTATTTACAAATTTACCACTGGTTTTAGTTTAACAAATTTAATGTTTCCTAACATAAAATATTTTTGTATATTTGCTAATAATATTAGTTATAAATAATATCAAAATCAGACAAGGTCCGTCACACAATATCTTTATCCATTCCAGGTAATTATGAAGGAAAAGGAAATGAGAGAAGAAAAGAATTATGGAAGGCTTGTTATGCTCTTGGTGTACCAAATTGCAACATATGCCTTATATCAGATACAAGGCTTCAAGATAATCCAAAGGCACAATGGCCTGTTCCTGTCATAGCTAAACTCATGCAACAGCAGTTAGAAACTTTAGATATTGATACTCTAGTCACTTTTGATAGGGGAGGTATATCCTCACATCCCAATCATTCAGCAGTATTTTATGCAGTTGCGTACATGTTTGTTGAAAAAAACATGCCACAAAGTGAGTTAATCTATCTTCTAATATAACTAATAGTATATAGCTGAAAAGTTTTTAGTCTATTTAATGAGAACATTAAAAATGTGTCAATACAACCCTTTAGTTATTTCCATTTTACTATGTCCTACATTAAAGTTATTGTGGAATATATATTTTAATTGCAATAAACATTTGGAATATGGTTCTAATGCATATAATGCACCTTTATGTGCACTTAATAATGTTGTTATTATGCTTATAAAATAGTAAAACTCATATTATCCTGTTTCAGAATGTACAGCATATACATTGGATTCGGTCAATATATTGAGAAAATACTTAAGCTTTTTAGACCTACCACTAAGTTTTTTACTATCCTCAAAAAGGTAAAATATTGCAATTATCAATACAATGTTTAATATGAGTATTTAAATTAAATAATTTAATTTATAATTTTAGATATTTCCTCCGCTGGACAGAAAGTCGCCGTGTAACACGAGCTATGAAGCAACACAAAAGTCAAATGGTCTGGTTTAGGTATTTATACATAATGTTTTCAAGATATATGGTCATTAACACATTGAGAAAAATTAATCTTGCCGACATTGAATTAGAACTTGAGGTTGATGATTGAGAAATTTAATTTATTTCATTCATCACAATTTTACTGAAAAGCTATGGTGGTTTTAATGATATTTTATACATTTTCTGTGATTTGAAATTATCATGTAGTATAATTTATGTTTTAGAATATGAATTAAATATTTATCTTTGTATTTATCATTTGACAAATTTATAATTAAATTATTTTATTTTTATAATTAAATTATAATTAATTTCAAAAATTTCAAGATATTTTATACTTAAGCAAGCTTGATTAAATAAATATTATTTTATTTCAATTGACAAGTTATTATGGAAAAATTATAAAACTTTTGAAAACATTTTTGTATTTGTAATATTTAAACTTAATGTTCAAATTAGACTAAGCAAAAAGAGATTTAAAAAAAATAAGAAATGTGCAAAATTCTTAGAGTGCCTGAAATATTTTTTAAAATAAATTCTAGTCTTATAACATTTGTCTCTAGTTACTTTAAGAGTAAACTATGCTCTTATTAAACATTTCACATTTTTTCTCGCATATAGCAGGGTAGACAAAGAAACCTAGTGTTCAGACACTCCATTCCCAATCGAATTTCCGACACATTGTGTATCGAGTGGCGTTAATGAATCTTAATGTTGATGATATTTTTAAAAGATTTTTATTTTCTTATATAGTGTATACCCAATGTAAGCAAAGATTTTCAACTTGTATTATATAGAATATGCAAATATATCAATTCAATGGTAATTGATTCAATTTCATTGCTTCAATTGCGATTGAAACTTAATATAGCTTATATATCAAAGCCTGGTATGTAACCCCACCATCACTATCACTGTGCCCCGTGGGCAGCTTCACGTCTTTTTCCGTATAGCAGGCAGGTAAATAATTCTCCACTCAATGCCGCCTTTTGAGTTACTAGTTTAGCACAAAAAATTTATTCATTCCCCTGTGTGGAGTCTACACAACTATCGGGTTAAACCCAGGAGCTGTTTTGGACATCTCATAATTAATTAATTATATTTTTATTCAATTAATAAAAAGTTTTAGCATCTTAAAATTCAATGATTGAATCTTATCTTTCATGTAATTACCCTGTATTTGAATATAATTTATATGAGAAATATAATTTAACAGATACAAATCATGATACCTTTCTTTCATGAATTTTAATAATAATTTTCTCTTCTTGTGTTCATTATTTCTTCTAATAATAATGGCATATTGTCCATTATTATGGTTTTAATCTTGTGGTTTCTGATTAAGCCACTTTACTTTTAATTTGTCAAGTGTGTAAAGATAAATTCCTTATAATAAGATCACGTTTTAACGATATATTATATTATATTTATTGATATAGCTACCTAATACATTATAATTTTTTTTAATGTTTATTTTAATATTTTTAAATATATTGTTCATTTTGTTAAAGTCAATAAAATATTCAGGCAAATATTTGTCATTCAAAATGTTTCTATGAAAGTTCCAATATTAAGATATAATAAGTAATTTTGGTATTGATAATATATTATCTATAATTGTGTGTTGTGAGCGATTGATATTTTATAACTGAGATAGTATCTTTATAACCACTACTGTTTTCCAAGAATTTGTAATTTTCCCATTCCATTTTAGGTTTATATGATTATTTTAAGAAGAAACAAGAACAATTAATCCAATTATGTAAATTATAAATATGTATTAATGTTAAAGGAGACGAATTGAAATCTTTTCTTTACATGATGTTACGTTTGCATGCTTTTCCTATATAGATCTCAAATAGTATTAGTTATTCATTTCAGAAATGAATGTTGTTATTTTTTGCTAATATATGAAAACAACATATGTGGTTCTTTCTTTTATTTCCTTAGCCCTGAAGTAAATTAACATAATATAGACGATATATATAAATAATAGCAAACAATGGCAGGTTAGAATTAATTTATTTATGTTGGCATTCAAAATATCCATAATACATTTTACAACAAATGTTATTCAACTTACAATTATATATTAATGCGAAACTCGTCAAAACTTTATAAGCTAAATATTTAAAAATTGACAATTTCAGCTTCCTATACAAAGTTGCTCTGGTTTGTAACTAAGGTGTGCTAATTATCTACAACTGTTGAATTACATACAACTATGCATACACCAGACAAATAAAACTATTTTTTTTAAATTGCTATGAAAATTCTAAATCTACAGGAAAGTTTGAAACCCCTAATATTTTTTTGGGAACTTAATATTTAACAACAATATTTTCTATTATAGAATAATAATTTATAGTAATTTAAATATTTTTATCAATTTAGAGGAAATGGACAAAATAAAGCAATATCTACAGTAAAAGGCATTACATGCTTTCAAACTATAGAACTCTATAAAGATATAACGCAATGTTTACCGCACTAAGTGCTATCAGCATTTATAGTAAGGGAATAACAAAAAAAGAATTTTATATGTACTTAATTTTTTATTTGGTAACTGCATTTCATGATCTGTAAAAACAGTTGTATGAGAGCGCATCGAACATGATTTCTATTTTATATCCCTTTAATATTAATATTATCCCTTGGTTGAACAAAATATAAATATTTCTATGTAGAGAAAACAACAGTGGCCAAAATTAAGTACCTTAAATGCGAACCGATAATAAACAAATTATAAAAATACATAAAACACGAAGCACTATGCGACACTAGAAGCGGATGCCGATTGCAAGTAGACAACCTCTCAATAATAATAAATACATCAATTTGAACATTATGTGACAAAGCAGAGTAGGTACATGAAGCGAGGGACAAAAAATCATAAGGCTTATAATAAACAAGTGTAGTAATAAAAAAGTTCACAAAATTGTCAAATGAAACACGAATGTATAAAAGCGAAATTAATATTCACACACTATTTAATAAAATAAAAAATAAGGAACTCGTAGGATATTTCACTTGAACAATAACAGTAAAGCTACTGATTAACAACTTTTGACACTTCGTACTGACAATAAATTAAGTAAATCTATCATGAAGTCTATATAATATGCACCATTTGCATTTTCCGCTACTAGAAAGAGAGCTAAGGGAGCTAATCGTCTCTCGGTACAGAGCCTGGAATGTCACTCAAATATTAAAATACTGATCTGTTAAACGACGACTTAACATACTTGCTATCACTCTACGGGTGTTGCAACGCGCTCGTCAAACCTCCCCCGTGCTATATTTAGTGGATTACCGTCAACCGACACATATATATCGCATATGTATAAATAATACACAAAATAAATAAACCTAAGTTCCTTGCAACACCTCTGTAAATCGACTAACCGAGCTGCCGCCACATATATTGCACCAATAAATATTTTTCCCCTAAAACATTCACGTCGACGACTCGCAGTGCTATATCTGCAATTAGATAGTGTATCTCTATAATATACAACAGCCGAAGCCCCAGACGGGCGATTACCATAGAACGATACTTATTAAACAGCGAAATATTTAAACGTCTCATCTAAAATGACATTAATATCCACAGATATTTAAGTATTTGTCTCAAATATTTAACTCGAATTAACTCTGTTAGGTAAAGACGACACTACCTTCAACCACGGACTACATATAGACTTATTGATTTAAGTAGTATATAAACTATACCACATCTCGAAATTGTCTAACGGCATGCCCGCGCTTCAAACGAGATATTTATTTCATTATTATACGTAGTTATTAATAAAATACTAATATATTGCTTTCAATGTTTATTTGTAGAGCGACGCACGGCCGCTGTGGTGGAAACAGTCGGCTTAGGAACACATACGTTTAAACCATTTAACATCCGAAGTTCACAAAACAGAATAAGTCAATTACGTTAAAATTTCATAAAAAATATATCGAAAACAACGACCCTATACGAAATATATGCAAATATAAATAATGAGCGCGACTGCCAGCAGTCGTAATCTCCAATTGAGGCTCGGGCATAGCGCGGGCGCCCTACGCGCTACCAAATATTAACCCTTTAAATTCGCTACACGAATATGTAGATCAATCAAAACCACATATATAAACCAACTATCTTAACTAAATAACAAAAGCACTAATTACAAAAAAAATAAAAAATGTTTTTATTTTCAAGTACATTTTACAAAAATATTAACGACCTTAAAGGGTTAATATGGGTGTGATGTCGGGGCGTGGGGTCGGATAGGCCCCTTACTCGTTGTCGGCGCGCATGCCGCGCACCTCGCCCTCGCGACGCAATTTTTCAAGTTCCTCCTTAGTGCGGTCCTCGATGGCGCGGATGTCCGCCATCGTCATGCCGTACCAGTCGTCCATGGAACAGAATACTTGCCTGCAATATGATTTTACGTTTTTCAATGTTATGTTAAGGAAATAATGAATTAGGAATAATTCCAACGAGCAAATGCATTAGGTTAAATATAAATATGACAGTAGCTTTAACAACCTATATTCACATTTGCAAGCTAATTGGAAAAACTTTGATGAAAAATATAAACAATTTAAACATTAAATACATAGTGTAAAACTACGTATAACAATTTGTATCTCGCTGGACTTGCTCCTCTTGGATATCGTTGAAGCTCTATCCAATTAAGCCATACGTTATTATTAAGCTATGTTGAAATTCTTATAAGCTTGTAACTACTTATTTTGTTTTGCTCGACTCCCACCGTTACGTTACAACGTTTTACGTTTGGTTTAGAATTTTATACGTAATGACGGTCTTTTTTAAATAAAAGAAACAATAAAAAATTATAATTATAGGTGTCTTACCTGTGGAATATAGTGAATAGCCGTCGCTCCGATTTCTGAATTACATTTTCAACTTTGCTCTGGAAATAAATAAAAATAAAAAAATTATAAAAATCTTTAATACCAATGTCCTATCGACTCAGGAAACGTGTTGTCTCTTTATGCACGTTTTTTTGTACTATTGTTTTATATTCTATTATAAATACCGTATTATATAACCATTCGTTACATAGTCATCATATTATGCAGCAAGCTACAATCTAGAATTTAAAGAGACAGCTATTAAAATTAATGCTGCCACTAAAACAGTCATAAAGTATAAAAAGCAATAGACCAATTAATACGAAGAGTTCATTATTCGTACTTAAAACTTTTAAGCAATTGATACGGTAGCCAAAGTATTAAATAGCTATGGTTTGCAATTTAATATGCCCTAATAAGTCTCTGGTTACGTGTAAAACAAAAAATGCTGATCGTTCCGTGTTCTAAATTTCTCGATCACTATGCAATGTAATTATATATATACATATATATATATATACATATATATATATATATATATATATATATATATATATATATATATATATATAAAAAACAACTTCACATTGTATCGAGGTTATAACAGGGTGTTCGCCCCAAATCCACTGCACGTTGAATGAGGCGAGGAAACGAAGATAATTCATTCTTGCGATTGGGGCTCGACATCACAACAAAATCAAATCGACATCAAAATTTCACGATGGTCTCATTCATTATTATTCGAATTATTGACATTAAAATATTATTATTTTAAATAAAATTGTAAGAAAAGCCTGAACGTTGTGAAAATATGTAATTAGATACATTCTTTGTCTGAGTCTGTACATTTGTACTAACATTATACGAACATGCAAGAGCATTTTTTACAACGTTATTATAGACACATATATTACTAATTACATAGGTGCATACGTTTCTTATTTATTTTTAAAGTGTGAGGCGAGGCGTCAAGTCCCACTTTATTAAAAAAATATATGTTTTCTTTAAGTATTATTACTTACTAACGGCCCGCTCGTGGCTTCGCCCGCTTAAGTAAGCTAGATCGCGTTCGTTCTAAAATTTTATACCTACGTCAAAATGCAATTCTTCGATTTTCTCGTCGTCTTTTTTGAATAATTCTTGTCTATTATTAAAGATCACGATCAATGTACCTATGTTACCTAGTTGTATGTTACCTTGTTTCTTGCATGTATAAATTAATAAGTAAACGTACATGTATTAACATTTAGTCTAAGCAGACTATGTTCTAGCTTTCCTATCATAACGTAAAAAATACAATATCCACTTTCCACACTTGAAATTTATAATATAAAATCATACCAACACTATTTATTTTTTATTTAAAATAAGTAAATTGAATATTTTTTATTTTTAAATACACCGCGTTCTTCGCGTTCTTTGTTCTAGTCCTGATAAATGTACCACTACTATTTTCATTTTCAAAATTAGCCAATGTTTAAAATAATATATTAATATATTATACTAAAAAAAGCGTTATTTTAACTTAAATGATGTTTATATTACAAAGAAATTAAGTAATTTATTCGACAAAAACTATTATATATAATTTAGTTTCACTTGCTAGTAATCGACGTAATTAAAATATGTTTATTTTTTTCTACGGAAACCTCATTGAATGCCAGGACGACATTAGGTTTTGGTTGATTGATTTAGGTCAAAATGTTGTCAGCACAGTTGTCAAAATTTATTCATTCTTTAGCAGATACCAGTAATCAAAGTAATTCGACTTTATCGGTAATTATTTTTTTTAAGAAAACTGTTGCAATGTTGAATTTTTCTTTTTTTTTTTGTCTAAAGCTTTTACGTGATTCGCGAATAAATAAACAAAAATACGTACAAAAAATCCACTGCGTAGTTTTTTAGCATATATTTCAACGATAGCTTAACGTTACATAAATCGGCCCATTAATACATTTTTAAAATCTTTTATGAACATTGACTTTTCTATACTTTAATAGTATTAATTCAATTCGTCAATTTCATCTATGATATGTAGATGTATTTAAGATACATTAATACAAATTAAAAAAAACCCGTCAGCATAATGCACAAATTTTATTTCAATGAATAACGACATCTGTTGACAGATATTATTAACTATCACTATAGATTTTAAACACATAATACTGGTTTTCGAAAATGATCTTAAGTTACCTATCAATAAATGGCATTCTATTAAATTCGTTCTTCGTTCTTCCTCACGCTGTATCGAAATTCTTATACGCTTTGTACAACTTATTATTTTGTTAGTATCTCTGTAGCACAGAACTATCATTTGGCAAGAGAGAATTCCATTTTTATTAAATATTTTAATGATTTTTAAAGTGCTAATCCACACTAAGAATATAAAAAGATCGTGCAAATCGTTGGGCTCTCGTGGTGTGCTCATGCTTACTGATTTTTAATCGTATTTTGAACGCTGGGACGATGCCACGTCAGTGGCGGCACAGTTTATTACCCTAATTTACAAAGGAAGAGGCAGTGTTCAAGATTGTGGTAGTTATAGGGGTCTTAAGATTATGAGTCACACCATGAAGCTCTTCGAGCGAGTGATCGGCCTCAGGCTCTGCCGAGAGTTTACTATCTCTGAGTGTCAATATGAGTTTCAGCCAGGATCACGTACTATAGACGCCATTTGTGCCCTCAGAACTTTGATGGGGGCATACAGGGAAAAGAAGAGAGCTCTGCATGTGGAATTCTTACACCTGCAGAAGGCCTTTGGCTGTGTGCCATGTCAGTGTATCTGGTGGGCACTGCGATCGAAAGGGATCCCTGAATCCTATGTTGCTATTATCAAAGACATGTACGATTGACGAGAACCGACTGACGCTGTAGCATAAAGTGAACGTCTGGAAGGGTGCGGTTGAGAAATCGAACCGTTAAATCGAAAAAGTTCATGTAGCTTGGGTCCATTATGCACTAGTATGGAGGCATCGACTGGTGTAGTCTGCGATCGCAGAATACCGCCCGAACTCAAGGAGCTGATATACAAGAGCATGATTCGACCAGTTCTTTTATACAGCAGCAAGTCAATTAAGTAGGAATGCAAACCCTGGCAATAGGCCGGGATAATGCTAAGTAGAAGTAAGGATATAAAGAATATTTAAAGAAAACATAAAATTTTAAACACAGCGGTTTTTATATCCATGAAGCTCGGGTTCCAATCCCAGGATACTTTAAAAATCATCAAAGTATATAGTAATATAATGCTTTTTTACGTGTAGCATTAGCGAATGAGTTAAAGTAACCACAAAATATTTAGATAGTTATGTTAAATATTTTTTCGATGTTTACTACATACTCTAACTCATACTATATCATACGATAAAACTTACCTAATTCAAAACAAAACAAACGAAAACTGATAACAAACAAAACGCATTGCGAACATAAACAAGTCACGACATGATTAGGAATTTACCACACCGATCATGACCGAGGACAGCGGCAACTCACGAATGCAGTTTCGCTTCGGTCGTAGTTTCGGCAGGTTTTCCACCGAAACCTAAACTAAACTAAACCGAAACTATTTTTTTTTCCGCAACTGAATTTAAACCGAACTTTCAGTTGGACACTATATTATTTAAAGAAAAGTATCAAAACTTACTCAAAACATGATATTTTTATAGAAGTTTCGGTTTCGACCGAAACTGAGACCGTTGCCTAAATTTTTCGGTTTCGGTTTCGGTCGTAAAAATCAGTTTCGGTCGGACACTACTTACTAGTAATATGGACAAAATATGTTGATTTAACTTTTCTAACCCTAAATGAGGTCAATTGTTTCCAGCGGGATGCATTAGCTTAATTTAAGGTTTTTTTTATTTTATTATGTACGGGTTTTTTTTTAATAATAACTGATGTTAAGTACTAAAAATGACAATATCTTAGACGTGTGACAATGTGAGGTAAACTTTCCCTATATTCTAATGTTACCCGTGTGTAGAAGAAAGTAGGATTAGGGTAATGATCGCATTGCGCATTAATCCTATTTGCTAACACTGCGAAGTGTAAATACGGTTAGCAGTCTTAAGCTTGTGCAGTTGTGTCTGTAGTAAACCTAACAATATAACTTGGTAGTTGCTATTAAAAATTTTACGCAATTTATCTAAATTGTAAATAGTCAGATTATACCAGTTGATTCTTTAGATTGATCATTGTGAACTTTATGGCACGGCAATAAAGTCTAACGATAATGTACCTATGTTATATATGACGAGTTTTATTATTTACATTATCTTTGAAATGATAATAATTATTTTTATTTATTTCACGGTTTTGCTGCGAAAATAACGAACAATAAGTATTATTTAATTTTGTGTTTTTAAGTTAATTTAATATCTAACTTCGAATTAAATAAACTTTCATTTACACATGTTACTACTACTTTAATTAAATCTGAAGAATATATAAGAACCTTTAAGCATACACAACGATTTCAAACACTAACTTACTAACATAAACAAAATTAAATTCAACACGTAAAGAATATGATATCCGATCTATAACACAGAAAAATTTTATTAACAATTGAAGAAAACAGTCTCACCTGCAAGCCAAACCACTTGAACTCAGCTGTAACTAACTTATAACATGTCATAACAGGTTTCACGTCGTTCTTCCAGTTGGGGCCTACGAGAGGGCCACGGCCAGTTTTGGCTGACTTGAACTTGGTCGGATCAGTCTCAGGCTTGTAGTCAGCTGAGGATAGAGGATCGTTGGCAATGTCTATGTTCACCACTTCACGGTTCTTTAGCTTTTCTGGAGGCAATTCGTGTACCTGTTAAAAAAATTTCATTGAAAAATTTTTACTTCCAATATTTTGCTTTGGTGACTAAAAGTAACTAAAAAATTTATCAAGTGCATGTTTTATCGGGCTGGCATTTTACATACTCCTGTCTTAGATAACAAATTTGAAATTATTACGCTTATCTTTTAGCCTGTCCACTTTTGAAACGAAAATGCAGCGCAATATTATGCTACATATCAAAAGTTGTATATGTTAGGTCAAGGATGCTAGTTTCGGCACCGTATTTTATATAATCCAAGAAGGCCAATGAAGCTAGTATAGGTATAACTAGAACATCTAAAAAAGATTTTGTAACCGGACTTTTTAATATTTTCTTAAATGTTTCATATAATGTCAATTCGGGACTTTTCTGTACTTTTACCTTATATGAAGATTTGGTTGCTATTATTGAACTTAACGATAATATTATTTTAAAAGATAAGGTACACAAAATAAGTTTAATTTGATTAATGGATCATTATCAAGTCAAATGTAGGTCTATTATATTTATATTATCTTGATATATTGTCTAAATACTGATTATAGTTAATAATGATAACATTTTAATACTCTGCCTAGACAGCGTGTTGTTAAATATTCTATTACTACAAAAGTCGTGTTGTTGTGGATGTTTTTAATATAATAATAATGTACAGATTTAAATGAGACTAACAAGCAAATGTATCATATATTATTATTAATTAGGTTAATATATATCAGAGATATACTTTTACGTGAAATAAGCAAATCTTTTTATTGAGTAGCGTAAATATGATACCACAATAATTAACGTTAGTTATTAAAAAACCGGTTCACAAGTACAAAAACACGTATTAGCTATTAGTTATATTCTTGCAAGTCATAATATAAGTACCAATCTATGCTGTAATGACACAATAGCCATTATAAAGCGTCATCAAGACCCACTCAGTGAGCTATAAATCGACTCTATTTCAAAATAAATATAAAAAACACCTCATCCGTTATTATATACGTTAAATTAAATTTGTACACTATAATTATTGTCTTTTGTACGTATATAACTCTAGTAACAAAATTAGCCAACCATTAGCAAAAATTTTATTATGTATTCTAGAGTAAAACAGTAATAAAAATTGTTGTACTTAAATATTTTTATGGAAAAAATATGCAGAGCGATGTAAAAACTCATGTAAAAAAAAATCATCATCAAAGAAACATCTTCGGATCTACTGGACGGATTTGGATGAAATTTTTGTTGTAGACCAGGGCAGGATTCTAAGCTATAATAGATTTTGAAGCATACTTGATGAAGAAACATGGAAATAATTAAATGCTGCCATTTACAAAATTTTAATATTTTTTATTACAAAAATGATCGGAAGCACACAAGCATAAGCATTTTCCAATGACATAAAAATCAAGGATCAGGAACACTTGAACCACAATAGAACATTAAACTATAAGAAAATGGTTCTATAGTAAAAACAATGTTGTGCGTGATGAGCATTTATCGTTGAAATATAAAAATCCAGGATATGGTACATCTCATAAAGAACCATTACGTCCAGCTAAACTGCACGAAGTACGGAAATGACGCCTTTTCAAAAGTCATTTAAAGTGACGGACATTTTCCATTGACATTTTGATATATATCAAAGAATATAGAGTTCATGTTAACGAACTTGCAGGCATTTTACTAGTACTTGCACTAGTTTTAAATAAGTGGTTTCATTATATTTACAGCGCACACAATTTTAGGATAAAAACAAAAACATATATATTTGTAGGGTTATTCAAAAGTAATATGTATTTATATGTGTATGTGTATGTGTATGTTTGCTATAAGTATAAAATTGATTGCAAATTCATAATCAAAACAAAAAAAAGTAATATATATTTTTTCTTAGTATGAAATCACTTGCCATGATGTAAATGAAACAAGCCAATTACTTCATCATACAACGTAAATAGATTATATTCAAAATAATGAAAACTAAATCGCCAGGCTAACATTGATTACGTAAGTATACACTGTAGTATTGTAAATGATTCAGTTATAAGATCCAATGATAAGTAACAAAGCGGCTATTTGACCTCCAATACTTACGGGTTAATTTGTAGCAATCTCAGTAGTTTGAATCAATTATTCAAAACCAGTAGAAACAAAAAGACTGCGATGTAGTTCACATATTTCAAGTACATTCATGTCAAATCAAAATTGACCTTGATCATGAAGTTTAATGTTATATTATATTGCATTACTTATCATCCATATCAGCTGTAACTTGTATTAAGCGATTGGAACTAATATAAATTCCATTAATCACTAATCGAGAAAATACATGTACAATCTAAAGCTATAGATTGTAAAATAATATTACATTAGCAGTAAACTTAGTAGTGGATTATCATATAATATACATATTTATCATGTTTAATTCATATAAATTAATTTTTAGCAGCTCAAAATTGTTACGGTACAATTATTCGAATTAGCAAGTTTTTTGTTTGTTTGTGGAAACGTAAACGTAACACATAAAATCTATTGTATTTTTATTTTCAGTCCACCATCATCATGAGCAAGGCCGACGTCGTCACATTTCCTAGTTCGATAATAGCATTTGTTTATGTAGTTATATTTTAACCTGTTCTTGTAATTATTTTCTATTTTATTAGTTTATCTAACATACACATATTATAAACTTTTTATGTATAAAAATAATTATTACAACGAAAGAGTTATAATCAATACTGAAACTGTAGAATTCCTTATCTACACAATGTGTGCTTTCTGATAATAATCAATAGATTATAATATATGTAAATACTTATACGCAAGACATTTTAGGCTTGAGGATTGTATTATTTGTTTTAGATTAATTATATATAGCTACGTTATTATACATGACGGTCATGGGTATATTATTATTTTTCTTTTTTATCTTGAGTTATTATTACGCAACTCCTTTGCAGCTATTCGTTATGGTAGCTTAGTGACATTTTAAATAAAATGTTTTAATGGTGTAATTTTAGTATCTATATAGTTCCCAGTTGCAAATATACGACCGTACCTACTCTAACTTTAAGATAAGTTTGTAACAATGTGAAAGTTTGCGAAAATAATGATCTCTATAACTATAGATTTCTATTATCTTACAACCAAGTAACAAGTCTGTCTGTCAGAGTTAATGGGGTCTTTGAACTGGCCACTTTATTACTCAGCTCTCGATCGTCGTCTTTTTGGCAATCATCGATAGCCCGATAGCGATACATAAAAACTAAAACAGATTTAAAATTGTGTTTTGCTTTAATAATATTAATATAACTCTTTAAATTTTTTACACCTGATTGTGGGTTTGATTCCCATTCGTGGAAAAGAATTATTTTAATTTCCTCTATCTGGTAAGAAGACAAAGCGCTCCGCACCGTCACTCTACACGCAATTCGAAAATTGGGTGGTAAGTGGGCAACGGTCACTCAGTTAGTGGAAAAGTCAAAAAGTCTGGGCTTAAAGAATTCAGAGGCAGAGGAAACCTAGTGTTAAGTCACTTAACACTAGGTTTCCTCTGCCTGCTCTGGTGTATGTGAGATACAGCTATTTATTTTATTTTCATTAAAATAACTCACATTTTGCTGGTCGCCGACATCAGGTAAATGCAAGGATTCTATACAGATGACGAAGTTCTCTTTCATATAACCGGGATTCTAAAACCAAAAGATCTTATTATAACATAAAAATATACTCTCCAAATGTATATGTGTTGTGCATGTGTTATATAACTTTAATAATATTATCAAATCATAATTTTGCAAATAAGCTTGTATATGTTGATATATTAATACACTTAAACTTGTGATACATTAAGTTAATTCAGATTAATCTAATCGTCAAAATAGATTTTTAACGATTTCGGTACAATTGACAAAGAGACAATTAATATTGAAATGATTTCAAATAATATATTATTAATCATTTAAAATAATTTATATAGTTACATATAAATTGAGTATGATTTTACCGTTAATACAGTCCGGCAGTATGGGTACGCATTCCACGCCTCTTCGTGTACTTCTAGGGAACCTTTTGGTGCCAGGAGTCTGATAAAAGCTGGTACCTTTGATGCAAGATGATAGATCTTGTAAGTGTACTGACCAGAAGAATATTTTCCACCTGTACATAATCAGTTCTAAATATAACGAGTTCTGTAAATATTAGTATATACAAAAAAATATATACATCTTTCAATTATGGTTTCCTACAGACGGACAAAATTTATATATATGTATGTATAAAAATATGTTATAGGACGGTTCTATTTTATATTTTCCTCTCGATAAAATAACCAGCTATATATACTAAATGTAAGAAAATATTATTATTAAAGTACCAAACAGTAATAAAAGTTGCAGACAATGTAATGAATCTAAGAATAGTGACATAAGATTATACTATACTAGCTTGCGGCACCGCCCGCTATAAATTAGTATATTTTTACGATATTGACGTTTTAGATATAAATTAAATATAATATCCATATGTATGATATATATAAACTGTCTTCTCAAAATACTCTATATAGTTCAAATATCGATGAAAAGTGTCGTAATTGTATACTAAATAAAGACGCTAAATATCATAAAGATCATTCAATATTCTCATTAGAAATGTAACACAAGATTAGTTTACAGAAATCAATTTACTTTAACAAATTATTGCAATGTTTCTGTTACTCGGAATATATATATATATATATATATATATATATATATATATATATACATATATATATATATATATATATATATATATATATATATATATATATATATATATATATATATATATATATATATATATATATATATATTAAATTTGTGATAAGTTCTCATAAGATATTTATTAAAATTAAATTAACAAAAGGAAATTTTGTTCATTATTAAAAATACTTGTAAATAAAAACGAAATATATTATTCCGATTAAAAACATGTTTATAAAATACACCTTCGCAAATAATGCATTCTTTTAAAAAAAAAAAAAAACAAATGCCATAAAAAATGAAAAGTCAATCTACAACTTGAAAAACACAGTGCACGTATCTAATGTAAAGCTTACGAATGTAATCAATTTCGTCCGATTTTGTTACATTTCTCATAGATGCTCTGCTCCTATTGATCGTAGCAAATGTAGCTGATCAATTGCTTGGAGTAACTATAAACTAAACACTAAAATAAACTGTTTATCCAATACAAAAAAAATATCTTTTTATAATATTAGTATAGGAAATATGGAAATAAAAATTAACACCAACACCGTAATATTACAATCTTAATATTATTCGAAGAAACCAAAGTTCCTTTCCTGGTAGTGATATGAGATATAATCTCGTATAATTACTTTGTTGATGTAAAATTCAAAGATACTACGTCAACATCGTCCTTAATTTTTTAACGTGGCTAGTTTTTGTCTGCATTAAAAAAGCATCATTTATATTTTTAATCGATTTTTTTTTTGGAAAAAGAAATATTGGAATTTATCATAGCAATAAATAAGAAAATAAGAGATATTGATGAGCAATTAACATCAAAATTACAATTATTTTCTATTCAAATCGTCGCTCCTTATAAGTATTTAAACGTTAAGACGTGCCATTTATGCTGGAGCTTTAGAATTCTTTAGTAACAAATTATGATATGTTTTTTGTTTTTATTATGCATCTCTTTATCTAATTTTTATTTTTTTATTTTTTACACATACAAGATATTCTATATATACGTAAATGTATAGTAATTATGAATATAATAATATATAATAGTTAAAATTAATTAATTAAATATTTTTTTACTCGTAATATAAAATATAACAGTAATGTCATTATGTATTCTAAAACCCAGAGTTTGAGGTTTGTTTTTTTCTGTGAGGTAAAAAATGTGAATTCATATACCTATTAGGTTATCTATTAGTATACAATTGTAGAAAAGTATGTATTTTTATATATTTTTAAAAAATTATAAAATTAATTTTGCGATATACTAGAAAGCAAGGTCATTGAAAGAGGTGATAAAGGATTTCGTTTTAAGACCACACCTAAACAAATCTCGCTACACTTGTGTACACTGAAAATGTGACGTCATCACACAGCAACCATTTAGAACTTCTCTTAACTGTTTCAATAAAATGGTCTTTACGAACCATGTACGACGGCATAATTTGAAGGCACCACAATGATTTTTTTGTACAGTTGCTTGCTGATATGAGTATTACCCATGTGTAACGTATACTTATAGCTAACTTCTAAAGATTATTTTCTTGAATTTATACGTTATGTAACTATATAATTCGTATACTATGAAAATAATTACATATATATTCACGAAAATTTTAACTATAGTAACTGTGAGTAGACGGTAAATTTTAAAACGTTATTTGTAGATATAACTTTGATCATCTTCTGATATATTTGAAAAGATGAATAACCTAGTTTTTGAGTAAGCAAAAATCTTTTATTACTTTGCGGCTTCGTGTTGTCAATCAATAACTTAAACCTTTTATAGAACATGAAGAGAGAATATCATACTTGGCACTCGGCCACTGATATATGTTTACGAGGGCAGCTTCTTTAACTTAGTTATCACAATATTTTAAATTAAGAAATATTTATGAATGCTAATTCTCTATTAAGTATTGCACTACTAATAGGATACTACTACGATATCTTCTAGTCTACCTAAAATACACATACATTATATACATAAATGTATTAAATTTCATGTTTAACATTTATTAAAATTGAAATGTATGATATTATGTACCATCGTCATCGACACAGGGCCCGCAAGTCCCACACGTGTCTGATTTCGTCAATTGCACGCCAGAAACATTTGCACTTGCAGCTTGTTTGGAATCTTTGTTTACTAGAAATTATGTATATTATTTAAAATAATTGTAAATTAAAAGAAGAGAAATAATATCAGGAAATTGTTATTCAATAAATATTTAGTGTAATATCATTTAACTTGAGGGCTATCCTGAAGATATAACGGTTCAAAATCAACGTGAGGTCATTCACTTAGGTCCCAATAAGACAAGACTTCGTTTATCTACCAATAAATTTAAGGTAAATTTCACTACCTCAGCAACGATATTTTATGATATATAATTGCCAAATCGTAAAATAACACTAACAAACTTTATATATATATATATATATATATATATATATATATATATATATATATATATATATATATATATATATATATATATATATATATATATATATATATATATATATATATATATATATATATATATATATATATAATCCCAGAGGGTGTCTAGCCAATTATCTGTCCGATATTTGGTTTCCGGCATACGGGTACGCGACCCCGGGACCTCGAGCCACCACTTTCATAACCCGATCCAATCCATGTAAGTGGTGTCCCTCCCCTATATTCCAAGTCTTTCTACCTCTTATTCCCTTTCCTTTCTTGGTTTCTCCCAGTAATGGGTTTGGAGGTCAGATGGCAATTGCTCCACTAAAAACCACTTCGCCACTCATATGGACCGATTTAACAAAAAGCTGGGTATGGCTAGGGCGTCGCCGCTAAACGACGCGCAGGCACATCGCCCTACACCTGCGATAAGTGGGCAAGGGCTACCGTGTCAAGTACGGGCACGGCTAACGACGTCAGTACCCAGACGGAAAGTCCGCTTTGCAACATGGAATATTGGCTATCTAACCGGACGATGCAGAGAACTCGCAGATGTACTCATGAGACGTCGGGTCGAGTGTGCTTTCCTTCAGGAAACTCGCTGGAAGGGCAATAAGTCTCGTAACATCAGGCAGGGTTACCGCCTTATATACACTGGGTCACCTACAGGCAAAAACGGTGTAGCGGTAGCGCTTTCTGAAGAGCTTCAGAATGGGCTTCTTGAAGTTGACCGTCGCTGCGACCGCTTGATGCGGATAAAGGTACTGATCGAGGGCGTTATCACAAACTTAGTCAGTGCTTATGCTCCCCAGGCGGGTTGTAGCGCGGCTGAAAAGGAGACTTTCTGGGAGCAGTGTGAAGAGGTCCTACTGGCTATAAAGTCTACCGAAGCAATCTTAGTTGGGGGGGACTTAAACGGTCACGTGGGTAGGGTCGCTGAGGTGTATCGTTCACGGGGGTTTTAGATATGGTCTTCGCAATGCAGAGGGAGAAAATATTCTAAGAACCTGCATTGCGTCTGATCTGGCCATCGTGAACACTTTCTTCCAGAAGAAACCTCAGCACCTTATAACGTATAAGAACGGGTCCCACTCAACTCAAATTGATTATTTGCTGACTAGACGGTGTCATATAGGCAGGGTGACCACCTGTAAGGTCATTCCCGGCAAAAGCCTGACGGCCCAACATCGCCTCCTTGTCATGGACTATAATGTTACCCCGAAAAAGAAAGTAGCTGAGAAACGCAAGCCTAGGATTAAGTGGTGGTTGTTGAATGGGCCGATGCAGACAGACTTCTTGGTGGAGTCAAAATCTACTGACTAACACCGAGACCGCTCAGACTGCATGGGATCGAGCTCATTCAGCAATCATTGCGGCGGGCAAGCGAGTTCTTGGTGTTACTAAGGGTGGGCGTGTCATCGACAGGGAGACATGGTGGTGGAATGACCAGGTGCAGGGGGTGATTCAGGAAAAGAAGGCTGCGTTTAAAGAGTGGCAGCATTCCAACTCTCCTGAAGATAGACTGGAGTACATAGCAGCGAAACGGGCCAGCAAAAGAGCTGTAGCCAGGCTCGCAGAGAAAGTTTGTCGCCATTGTATGATAAACTTGAAACTGTGGAGGGGCAGAAGCTCATATACAAACTGGCTCGTGCTCGAGATAAAGCGACGCAGGATATTACAAAATGTCTTGGCGTCAGAGATTCTCGGGGCACGTTGCTTTTTAGTCATGCCTCTGTGAAGGAGAGATGGAGAAGCTACTTTAAGGAGCTGCTGAACACTCAGCAGTCTTGTAGTCTTCCTCCTGAATTATCTCCTAACCTCGAACTTGTTGCTCCAATAACCCGGTACGAAACTCGTAATTGTCTTCGACGCATGAAGAACGGAAAAGCGGTAGGACCTGACGACATCCCAATCGAGGCGTGGAAATCGTTGGGCTCTCTTGGTGTGCTTATACTTACTGACCTGTTTAACCGTATCTTGAATACTGGAAAGATGCCACGTCAGTGGCGGCAGAGCTTTATTATCCCTATTTACAAAGGAAGGGGCAGTGTTCAAGATTGCGGTAGTTATAGGGGCATTAAGATTATGAGCCACACCATGAAGCTCTTCGAGCGCATGATCGGCCTCAGGCACCGCCAAGAATGTACTGTCTCTGAGTCTCAGTATGGGATTCAACCAGGATCAGGCACTATGGACGCCATTTTTGCCCTCAGAACTTTGATGGAGGCTTACAGGGAAAAAAGGAGAGCTCTGCATGTGGCTTTTTTGGACCTGCCTTTGACTGTGCCACGTCAGTGTATCTGGTGGGCGTTGCGATCCAAGGGGATCCCTGAAGCCTATATTGAGGTTATGAGAGATATGTACAACGACTCCGCTTCAGTGGTTAGGACCGCTGTTGGCGACACCAAGCCCTTCCCGATTACAGTAGGGGTTCACCAGGGCTCAGCTCTTAGTCCGTTCTTATTCAATGTAGTGCTGGATACTGTCTCGGCTCACATCCAATGCCAGCCTCCGTGGCTGATGATGTATGCCGATGACATAGTACTCATTGTACGCCTGGAAAAGTGCGCTTCAGAACGGTGGTCTCAAACTGAATGTCTCGAAGACCAAGTACATGGCTTGCCGGAATCCGGACTCGAGCACCATCCATATCGGGCCTGAGCCAGCTGTTAAGTCGGAGAAGTTCAGGTACCTTGGATCCGTTATGCATGAGTCTGGAGGCATCGACCACGACATCCATGCCCGTATAAACGCTGCCTGGGCCAAATGGCGGGAGTTCACTGGTGTAGTCTGCGATAGCAGAATACCGCCCAAGCTCAAGGGACTGATATACAAGAGCATTATCCAACCGGTTCTTTTATACGGCAGCGAATGTTGGCCAACTCGGCACACTCAGGAGCTTCATGTCACGGAGATGAAGATGCTAAGATGGATGTGTGGCGTTACGCGGTCCGACTGCATACGCAACACATTCATTCGAGGTAGTCTTGGGGTCCGTGACGTAGCGGATAAGCTCCAAGAGCGTCGCCTGAGATGGTATGGCCGATGTTATGCGCCGATCTGAGAACTATGTCGGAAGGAAGTGCCTTGACATGTCTGTCCCTGGAGTTAGACCACCCGGACGCCCAAGGAAGCGATGGCTGGATCTCGTGACACAAGACATGAGAGCCAATAGATTGTCCACTGAGGATGTTAAAGACCGTGTTAAAGTGGAGTAAGCTTAGTCAGAAAACAGACCCTGGCAAAAGCCGGGACTAATGCCAAGAAGAAGAAGAAGACATATATATACACGTGGAATTACCAACGCTAGCCAAATCAATCGAGTAGAAACAATAAATAAAAATCCGAACACTAAGTTCCCTCTAGATAAACTTTCCCGCATATATCAAAGTAAGCAGAGAGAATCTAGACACCCCGTTCCCTATATTTGATCAATATTCGAGACATTGCGAGTTAAAGAAATAAAATTATTCATTTCGTCGAGTGTGAAACGGTTTCACACTCGACAACACGAATTTAATAAATTAAAACCAATGTATGTAAGTAAAGTAAGCAATATGGGGCAGTCAAATTGTGACTAATTGTATCAAATTATGGTATAATATGTGTTCGTATATGCCTTTAAAAAATGTAGCGTAAAGCAATCCAAATCTATCTCGGAACAATATGATTAGATAAGAAAAAATACATTCAGCAGTCTTTACTGTCAACGACGTTACCTTATCAATATGACACAATCGTTATTTTATGACTGTAATAGGTTTTGTGGCATTTATTGAATATTGATTACTAATTGATTAGTCGAACTCAGCCAAATTTTAAATCAGCAAAATTTAGCGTTATTCTTTTTTAGGTATATCTGATCTTGTGACATAATCACTAAGACAATGGACCTTGGCCTTTCATACATTTCGTTATGAACATTAGTAGCCAACGTTACCGCAGTCAAGCAGTAGAACCACCGTGTAATTGGGTGCTTAAGGTTAATCATGTCCGAATTCCGACATTTTAAAAATTTATTTGCTGTCATTTACTTTAATAAGTTGAATAGATTAATTTTATAATATATAAATATTATGTTAAACTTACCAAGCAAGGGATAGTCTTTGAAAGGTTCGTTCTTGACGACTTCAATGCCTTCACCGCCGCCAGTTTCATTTTTGGAGACTTCCGCAACACAATATAATTGTGCCACTTGGTACTGAGTTGAAAAAAAAACATAGCATTACTTTCATAATTTAAAAACTTTATAAATTAAAGGAAATTTACTAATACCAGTAATTAATTGAAAATTGCGTGAATTGTATTATTAATAATACTTATAATACAAAAAGTAAAAAAAAATATTCCTTTATGTATCATTATTATTATTTTTGCGAAATTTTAATTACTTGGAACACAGTCATTATCAAACTTATTAATAAAAAAATATTCCAAGCATTTTAAATTTTATTTAATGAAGATCTTTTTACCCTTTTCTTATTATATTAATTATGTTATTCATAGAATATTAAACGTTACGTGAGCTGTGTTCAATTACGTAATGTTAATGTCTATAATTGTTGTTTCGTATATAGAAATTAAAGAAAAGTGTTTTAATAGTGGTACTTTTTAATTAGAAATTATGTATGTATTACGAAAATACTTGAGATTGTGTATTTTTTTATTATTACGCTAAGTAAAAATATTAATTTTTATATATATAAACTAAATCTTTATTTCCCTAGATCATCGCATCACGCATTAACGTGATCTATGTGTCTTTCTGTTTATGACTTTCACCAGAAAAATATGATGAAAATAAAGTGATTTGAATCGAAAATATAAAAACAAAACTTATATGTAGAGTATATGCATATTACATTACAATAAATGTGAAAACTTTGATCAAGCGAGTAAGTTGAAGACAGGGTGTTAGTAAAAATATATTATTAAAGATTATTTATTAAGAAGTGTAAACTCATTTACTATTATATTATACTAATGTTATTGTACAAACAGTAGTGACAATAGGCCTTGTAAGCATATTTCTCACAGCTTGTTAACTGAGGGTCCTTGACCTAGTCCCGTGGCCTCGCAAGCACAGCTTTTGTACAGACTAATTTTACACATAGTGCTTAAATTTAGCAAAAAAAAATATTTGTTTTGCAGGCAAGATGTTTTTCAGTTTGTCTAAACAATTACATAATCGTAATGTTATATGTGATCTTATAATTATTGCTTATGTCATCAACTGAATTTATTTTGTTGACCTTGACATTAATGTTGAGAAGCAAATTTTAATTTCCTTATACAAATTTATTAATATTGTAAGTTTTATAATTTTTATTTTGACCTTTTAATTTAGCCTTAGTCTGTCCATCAATATAATATAATAAAAGTCATTTTATCATTACTTATAATAAATTAAGACTTTATTATTTATTACTTTATGTATCCACCATATATTAGGATAGCCCCAAGACACTGTCTTCTCTGTTTCTGCTTCTGCTTGTTCGGTACCACACTTTGTATTATAGGAAATGAGTAAGATAGAGTATAAAATTTTTCCTTTGTACTAATAAGCAACATTCTTGCTTACAATTTATAAGCATTATTTTGAAGTTGATATGTTACAAAATTTAATGGTATAATGATTTATTTTTTTAATTTAAAGGCATATGTATCTGGAATGTAACATGAATAATCAATGTATTAATTAAATTGACACTGAAGTAAGAAATTAAAGTATTAATTACTCTTGAGACAAATTTTACAAAAAATAATTTGTTTGAATTTAATTTTAATTTAATTTCTCATAAAATTATACACATAAAAACACACTAAGAAATAATCACAAATGTAAAATAAGATAGCCTTATTGCATAAATCAATCTCTTACAAGCTTT
The DNA here is from genome assembly GCA_037127375.1 of Dione juno. NCBI lineage: Eukaryota > Metazoa > Arthropoda > Insecta > Lepidoptera > Nymphalidae > Dione > Dione juno. Next base: position 2,440,926 of record JAXRJS010000074.1, read on the forward strand.
GGATGTTGGAATATCAATCAGTTCATAATTTGTAGATCTCCATATATAATATATTTTAAGTGAGATTGTTATATAAAATTGCTATAAATAGACAAGATTTACTAGTTTTGACTAATGTATGTGATAAATGCAAAAAAATCTGTTATTTACCTATAACATTTAGATTTTACAACTAGAGCTTGATGTTTTGGGTATTGATTAATATATATTTGAAACTGTCTCTTAGTGCCAGCCACATATTATATTATATTAAATCATAGAAGTGTTTAGTTCAGATAAAGTAACAAAGTATACAATTTAATTTGGTATTCTTTTTTATTTGGTATAAGTGTTTTAACAACTAAATCTCAAGTTAGATAATTGCATATCAAATCATAATTTGTGTAATGTATTTTGTAATTTATTATTAAAAATGCAGGTATGAAATACGACTAAAACTTTAAAAAAATACAAAAACTCGACTTACCTCTTCAACTGTTAAAGGAAGTGTAACACGGCTGAAAAAAAACGATGAAAAATTATCTATACCATATGGTATATTTTATTGTTCAAAAGATTATTCAATATTAAACAAATGGCCATCTATAATAATGCAAGCAAAATAAAATTTCTTTGTTTTTGAACAAACTAATAACTGTATTATTTACACTAGACATAAATTGAAAGAGAAGAGAAAGTAATTTTACAAAAAAACTTTTTGACAGCGCCTTTTGAGACTTATCTGACGACCTAAAAATCGATTTATATTAACAAAAGGACATAATATAACCTTTACTATACTCACTATTCTTTGATAAGCATCTTGATTTATTATTATATTTCACTTAAATGCACATCAGATATATCACTACAACCTTAAAATAAACTTATCACAGTTCAACACTTGAGCGACGGCCCGATTATCCGATTTATTGTAATTTTAAAAGCCAAGACCAACCAATGATTGAAAATGACAAGGCGCATGCTTCAACTCAATGATGCAACGGAAATTACGTCAACAACTAAGGTATCGTTCAAAATTACAAGCGGATCATACTATTTTATGAGTATTTTCTATATTTACTAATTAATTTACTAATTAATAAGCATGAATATGAAATAATGAATAGTATTTAATTGTTTATTTTTAATTATATAAAATATTAACAATTATTCGTGGATTAACGAATCTATTGATGATAGATGAATCTATTGACGATCGGTACAAGGGGAAACCGATTAATCTTAGCAACTATAACAAAATCTATAATAAAATTTAGTTAAAAGTTATTTGTCTTACATATCGTAAAAAAACGTAAATTAAATCTTTGAAACATTTCTCAGTCAGTTGTGAACCGATTTACATACATACATACATAGCTTTATTCCAAGCCAGGTAGTTAGAGACGACGGAGTGCCAAACGTTTTTCATTCATCTTTCTGTCATTATTTTTCTACAACATCCACGTTTCATTGCCCTATAACAGTGTCGGTACCAAAACTACATTGTGTATGGCCAGAAGTGCCGTTCTGCCGTCTCAATTATTCAGCTAAGGCACCGTTCATTCTGTTACCAGCAGCAATACGCCTTTCCACATCCATTTCGTATCTTCCATCTCTACTTGACATACTTCCCAGGTATATTCACATACATTCACTTGCTCTAATAAATTTCTATTTACAAAAATCTTGCATTCCGTCCTTTTTTTGTCTCTTTCAAATATTTGTCTTACTGGCATTCGGTCTTAGACCATTATTTTTACACCCATCTTTCAGAATGACACAACTCTTCAATAATTACGAGTTATGAGAAATGTTCTTGCCATATTATAGTCATGTATATATATATAAATCTGATTGTGTACTATTAGATTATTCACGTAAGGTGAGGATGGAAGGTACAATTCTTCAACTACAAAATCTTGCTTGTAAGGTGTATTTAATAGTTATCTATTAACATCTTGTGTGGGCTGGCATAGACTCTAAAATTAACGTATTGTGAATACTAAACAGTCACCCTAAAGAGGGTCTCACAACAATCTTGCTACACTTTTACGGTGTTACTTACTTCCGTAATTATTCTGCCTTAATCTTTTATGAAAATAGTCTATCTAGTCTTGATTTCCATTCGTTGATTTCCATCCGGCAAGGTCCAAGTGTAAAGGGACATCATAAGTCACCGTGAACGTCACGTATTTGCAAACTGTTATTGGAGGTTAATTCAGTAAGTCTTTCACCTCTTTTGTTTCTAGTACCAAGCCTATATATTCCAAAAATTTCACCAAGATTGAGGAAATTAGTTGTGACTTCTACTTTTACGACAATGAGCAATGGCGATTTTTGCATAATCGGCATAAGCAATTCTCGTAGGATATTAGACACAATCATTTACCGTTGAATTCTCCGCCACACATTTAAGTGTTGTTCGATTCTTAACGCCACTGATTAGCAGATTAAAAAAAAGTTATTTGATGTCAAGTTATAAGTAATATTTAGAAAATGTATAAAACTTTGCGCTCTAGCCAATTGAGTGATATGGTTTTATTGAGCTTACAAATTTCAGCTACGCAAACATTATTCCTAAGATTGATCATTTTGGAACATAAAATTTTTAAGAAATATTTTAGCTTCATAAAATTCTCAATTAATCAGCAATAATAAGGATTTTATTATTTATAATTATTTATATGCCGTGAACACGACGAGAACTACTGAAACGGAAACAGACTTAATTCAATTCAATTCTTTTGATTGTAGTGTTTTGTCAGAGTCAGTTTTTTCTAAGATATCTGTCTTTTCTATGCAGACATGATATTACACTATCTAACATTTAAAATACGATTTTCCTTTTTTATGACGTTCTTTTGTATTTTTAAATTCGCGGGATACATTCATAAGTTAGCAAAATGACCGCATACACCTGAAGGGTTATCACTTGTGTAAATGTATTCTGTGGCGTTATTAATTATAAAAGTATCTATTGACATGTATCGTGTTGACGTGAAACGGTGATATATGCAAACAACATTTGACATTCGACAATTCATTTTTCAATTCTTACAAAATAAACTTAAATATTAAAATGAAAAATAATTCTAAGTAGAATGCTTTAATTTTAATTTATAATAAAGAAGCTACAAATAACGTTAGTTTATGTAATGTTAACAAGATAAGAATAGCTCTAAAAATGAGTTTAGTTGGTAAAAAGTGCGAATCGATATCCCACATTGAAGCTAATAGGGGCGAAATAATGCCCAGTGATGTCACCCCGGAAGATGTATTAAGATTCAATAAGATTACAGATACGTATTTGTGTAGTCCTGAGGCTAATATATATGATATAGATTTTACAAGGTTTAAAATTCGTGATTTGGAGACTGGCACTGTTTTATTTGAAATAGCAAAACCACCCACTGATTTTAGTGTTGATAATGAAGGATCAGACGAAGTACCAGAGGAACCTTTGGATCCTAATGCTGGACGATTCGTTCGTTACCAATTTACGCCACAATTTTTGAAATTAAAAACAGTAGGAGCTACGTGAGTATTATTTATATTAGTCAATTCTACTCTCAAGGCTATTCAATAGTTTTGTTGAAAAGCAACATTTTTAATATTTATTAAAATATTGCTGTAAAAACCGAGTAGTAGTAGAGATAAAGAAGTATAAATAAATACAATTTTCTTTTTGTCTTAATTCTTAATAACACAAGTTCTGATATCTATGAGACATTTAAAATAAAGTTTTTGATTCATTGCTGAATATTATTTTACTTAAGCATACCCTTACCATTACCTTGTAATGTTCTACTTGTTAAGATTTTGAATGTTGAATTGTATAATTCACTTAACCTTTATGGTTTAACATTATAACAACAACAATACAACATTATTTTTATATCCAAATTATATATTTTTTTAGAGTGGAATTTACTGTAGGTGCCCGCCCAGTTAATCATTTTAGAATGATTGAAAAACATTTTTTTAGAGATACTTTACTGAAAACTTTTGATTTTGAATTTGGCTTTTGCATTCCATTCTCAAGAAACACTTGTGAGCATATTTATGAATTCCCATCTTTACCACCTGATTTAGGTATGTATAGTGACAATATTTACATAATATACTATTTATATATTGCAATGATGAAAAATCATCATATATTTGAATTTTGAATATTTAAAATTTAGTTGTTGTATATTCATTTAAATAATTTTTACTTCAAATATATAAAAACTATTTTGTATTTCAGTTGAAGAGATGATAGCTGCACCATTTGAAACTTGTTCTGATAGTTTCTATTTTGTTGACAATCATTTAGTTATGCATAATAAAGCTGATTATGCATATAATGGAGGAATAAGCAATTAATAACATGAAAGTATTTTGTGGCCTTGATGAAAATATCCAAAAGGATAATACATAGTAATGTGAGGCTATGGGCTTGGTAACAAATTTTTATATAACCCATTTTGAATTTGTGTGGCATTTATACATTACTCTTACTTTTTGAAATTTTGGTGTATCAAGATAATTAATTGAAAAGACCCATTATTTAATATTTTACTATGGGATGGAATAGTATTAAGTTTGAAAAAAAAATATTACTTATTTCCAAGTTATATACTGATAGCATAAATCTGGTTCTAATTGTATTTTTGGTTTTTAAGTAAAACCTTAATTGTTTACATATTTCAAAATTTATTATATTATAATAATTCTTATTAGATTTATTGTCAGGATATTATTATATGACATTTGTGCTGATGTATTTTGTTATTCTATTAGCACTGTTTGCATTGTCTTTAAATATTTTGTGTGTAACACTATTTATATTAAACACTATTTATATTAGCAAGTAAGTGTACACTGTTCTACACTGTACACTGTTCTAAAAATCTAGTCAGTTTGTTAGTGTGTTGTTTATCTACGATCTTGGGGTAGGTGTAACAATAAATTATAGCAACTACAGGGAATGGGAATTGGATAAGATAAATATATTAAAAACAAGTCATGAATAATGAGTATAATATTGTGAATGTATTTTATATGTATATATATTTCATTTTAAAATTATATTATCTTTGGCCCAACTTTTTAAAAAATTGTGAAACACTTGGCACTAATAATTTTTCTAAATCTATGTGCAAAATTATTATTTACATCTATAATAATATTTAACAACGCATTCTTGTGATACAACAATTTTAACATTCCAGTATTTATTTTTAATTATAAGAATGAATATTTTTATAAAAACTACTATTATTTCATAATTGATAAAAGCATTTATAATTTTTGTGATTTTTTTGTAAATTAGGTGTAGGAATCATAAAATGTGTGGCACATTAATATTAATTGTGCATTTTAAATGTTGCATGTTCACTGCCACTGTTTACGAAACTTTGTATGTAAGGCTTGAGTGATTTATTTAAATGATCTTTAAAAATAATTTTTATTGTTGACGGCAGATCCTTCAATTAATCTTAAATTGAAATGTGAAATCTCATGCCGTCCACAAACTAGTTTATTACAAGGATTGTTGCTTTAAAATATTTTCAAAGCTAACATACAAACTTAAATGTGTTCACTTTTCAATGGTATACCTATTTCACTTATTTCATTATATATTGTGTGAAACAGTTTGGGTCTTTTTTATGTAAAAATTATATTCTTAAATAATTTAGTGATTATGTCACCCTGTAGATTTAGATGACGAAGCTTATATTGCAGAATGTAATGATCTTATGAATTAAAAATATGATGCAGAACTTTTTTCTTTACTTATCATTATACCAATGCAAAAATATTTATAATTCTTGTTAACTTCTTGGAAACCTGGGCGAAAAGTTGATATTGATCTTTGATTTTATAAAAAAAATTGTGTTTATAAAGATTCTGAAGTTGTGTGTAACTCTAGTGTCTTTATGTAGTTGTCACTGTGCCTGGAATATCTTCTCCTTTTGTCACAATTTCACATGTAAGGAAAATTTGTTTGAAGCCAGAATTCAATTTAATTAGTTGGGTTTTAAAACCTTCTTCTCTTCTTCTTCTTCGAGTTAATAAATATTAAATTATAAAAAAAACAAGTGAGTATATAAATTATTAAAACTGATTTATTTGGACATAATGCAGTGTAAAAGTTACATGTCATATCTTTTCAAATTGAATGAAATCTTCATTATATATTTAAAAATAGATCACATTATTTAATATGTATTTGCCTTAATTGCCTCACAAGATATACATATGAACTTCACATAGTGTGTGAAGTATATGAGACATGTTATCACTGTTTACTTATAATTAATAGTAATGTAATACAGTTTACATTAGTCTTCATTTATATTCAATTCATAATTATTACTAAATTATGATAGATAATTATTACAAAATTATGTTTTATAATGCTAGAAATTAGCCACATAAACAGGTATCAAATGCAATTTTTGTACAAGAGACTCCAACCTACAATCATTGTAGTCACTTGAACATATGCAACCTATGAGAACACAACATCAAAATTTAACTATCAAAAATAAAACATTCTATTAATTATCATATAGATGCACAAAATCATGACATACCAGCATACACAAATATTCCTGAGTATAAAGTGAAATCAGACATTATCACTCAATATTTTGTGGTTTTGTTTTATTATTAGGCTTCTTCTTCAAAATGATTTGATAAGTTAATTCATTATTATTAAAAAATGTTGATGCATATTGCCGTTCTATTTTAGCACACTGACCTTCACTAAATATGTCTTTAACTGGTACACTGAATGATTTACAAATATCAATGTAAGTAAATTTTCGTCTGGGTACCTTTTTATTGTAGATTTGAACTTCATATGTCCACTTTGAAGAACTTACTTTCGTGCCAAATAACTGAGTTGTCATATATATTGTCTGGTTTTTATCTCGTTTGATGTAAAATAGAAAGTTAAATGAACCAAGCTTGATCAAATATACAATTAATGACTCAGCATGTGTGTCGAGCAAAGTCATTTCTTTTCCCATTTCCAAAATACAGTATTCTCCATGTGCATCCTTAAAGTGAACCGATAAATGGTTCACTTTACCTAGAAATGTAATTTGAGAGTTAGTTATTTATTTAATTATGAAAATAGAAAATATATTTAACAGGAAATGGTGTATCCTCGTGTTCTACTATTCAATAGTAACATACTCTAATTGAGTATGTTACTTTTGCTATTATGTATTGTTTTTTTTTATAGCTTCAGACATGTTATAACCAACTGAACTTACCTTTCCAATTGCAAATTCCAAATGCTTCTGATATGGGACAAATTAAGTCCATATAAGGACATTCTTTCAAATGATCAGTTAAGGCTTCTTTGGTAAAAGAAAGACAGCAACCATCTTTTGCATTTGGGCATTTTATGCGGCCCTTAAACAATAAAGGTTTTTTTAGAGCTTACGATTTATTCTGCAAATAGCAGGGAAGGCAGAGGGAACCTATTTTTAAGTAAAAATTCAAGTTACATTTTATAAATATTACATTATTAAATAATGGAGAGACAACATTTATCAAGCAATTGATTTATATTAAGTGCCTCCTATAATGTATCTATTAAAAGTATAAAATATTGAAATCAGTCCATTGATGGACTTTTCTGTGTTACTTATATAAATTCTTACTTGATTATCATTTTCTTGGATCCCCATATCGGCTAGAAGTTGTTCAAGAGTTATATTTCTCATATTGGTTATGGGCTTAGAGCAAATACCACAAAGTTGAGGACCAAATTTGCATTTTTGACATGAACTGTGACCATTTTGGCACTGGTAAATATGCATTCCATAGCTGCCTGAACAAGATACACAGCGCAAACTTTGGTTGCTATTATTGTTGGGCTGTCTTGGGCGATTGGTTCTGTAAGTAAACATTATTAGTGGTTATCGAGTTAATAGTTTGGCTAGAATAGGTACTCATAAAACATAATATTTCAAAATAATGAGAAAAGCAGAATGTGAAAGAAGATGACAAGAAGAAATACTACACCCACACATAATCTGAATATTGAACGACAATTGGTATTGGTAGGGCGGGCTTTTTTCTGCAACATCTGCACACCTATGCGTCTATTGAAGGACTAATGGTTGACTAGTGTGTTAACAATCAAATACCACTAAGGGATTTATATTTAAAATTTATCACTTACCGGTTTTTAGGTATAGCACCTCTATTTCTAAGGTGCTCATTCATTTCTTCATAGCCACTTAGAGAAGATTGTACTGGAGCAGAAGGTACTGCAGGAGTAAATCTAAAGCACACAATTCATTTATTCATATTTTTAATGTTTTTTATTTTTTTTTGCAACTTCATTTGCATGGACTCTAGAACTTAAAATTACATTTTTTTTGCATTCTTGTAGAGATTTTGGCCTCAAATTTCAACATGTTCAAAGTATAGGAGTGTCTGTTGTAATTGCAGAATATTAGAAAAGAATCTAATATATTATGATTATTCTATAATACTTACTGTAATTCACGTAAATTAGAAGCAGGTGGATGCTGTATGTGTCCTTGAACAAATTCCTTATTTTCAATAAGGTTACTTTCAGTTTCTTTTATATTGGGGTACAAAGTGTTACTTGTTGAAATTGGTTGTTGTGGTGGAACACTATAGATAAAAAAATATAGAACTAATATAAACAAAAATCACTTAAAAACATAACTTAAATAGTATAATATAGTTATAAGTATTTTTATTTAATAATAAATATAAATAAAGTAAATTTATAAAATATCCATGTTTCTTGCCAATTTATGACATTGCATACGAAGAGGCTATTGCAATGACACAAGCAGAAACACAAAAATATATATTTGCAACTTATGGTACTTATGTACCTACCCAAAGGTTATATATTTATGAGGATAGTACTTAGAAGACATAAAAACATATTTCAAATATTGTATTTTTGAAATATGCATTTCTATTTTAGATTCTCACGAGTCAAAAAAATATAATGTTAGGTCAACTGCAACATATGGTAAAAACTTTATTTTTATATTTTACATTTCAAACTTACCTGTTGTAATTATTTTGAGTAGCAACAGTAGGTGTTGATTGTGTTTGTATCAACACATTACATCTTTCCTCAAATATTTGTCTTTGTCGCGCTAAAGCTTCTTGTATTGCTTTTTCAGTATAATTTCTATTAATATAATCATCCCTGAACATGAAAATAAACTTTATTCCTTCAATTCTCGTCAATAGAAGAAATTTGTCTTAATATTAAATCATTTTCAATGACAGTTTCTTATTTAAAATATTATACATTAGGTATATCATATACCAGGTTTTGGGGACAATAAATGTAAGTATTAGAATAATTTTAAACTAGAAAATATTCTGTTTCTAACAACTACTTGTATGTTATGTTGAATAAAAATCATAGATATGCATAGGAATATAATATTAAATGTAACCGATTATACATATTAATATTCGTAAATACAAAATACTATACCTTTGTCTTTCTTTTTCTGGTCTGGAATTTTCAGCCCCCATAGTAATTAGATGGTGGTGCTTTGGACAAGATGAAAAATAATGGAGTATGGACTATAGTTGGTCTTCAAAAAAGTTACTTAACAGCTTTCAAAATGGTTTCACCTATAACAGGCTTAACCTGTTAAGTGAAAACAAAAACACTAAAAAATACGCAGATATTTATATTCTATCTATAATAATTGTTAAGTTTGCTACAAGGTACGCGAACGGCGAATGTAATTAAAACGAGTATTGCCTACACTTTCAAAGTATATATGATTTTAATTTTCAAAATGATAAAATACTAAATAAACTTTCTTAGCCACTTTTACTTAACCACGTTCAAGTCACTACAATCTAAATATTAAATAAAATGTTATTAGTTATCAGAATTGTCGCAAATCACAACTTACCTATTATCAATACTAACAAGTAAAAATATTTAACATAAAATAATATATATACATAGTGTAACAACGTGTTAGAGATACGTGGAATTTACCGACCATAAACATTTATATAAAGACAAATATACAGTACACTAGGCAATTAAAAGTTAAGTTGATAAACTTAGGTAATGATTGACAAAATTTTATTAGTATACGCAGTTCTAAAAAAATATAAAATACGTCAATGAAAATCTTAATAGAAAAGTTATTCATACGAAACTTAAGTTTTTTAAAGCTTAATATCTCTTTAGTATATTATATTATCTGTGTGAAAGCCAGAAGTAATTCCCCCAAAACACAGACAATAAAAAATATCTTTTTAAGTATTAACAGACAATATATTCTAATTTATTGTTATATTGTAATATAATTAGTGGCTAATTAGTTTACTATTGTTATCTATTAATATTTAGTTAAACTAAGGAAATTGTATTTACAATACTAAATCTATATTAATGATAGTGAACATAAATGTTAGATATCTCTCAATAAACGACATAATAGTAACATATAAAAAATTAAAAGTAAATTAATATATATGATTGATGATTGATCTTAACATTCGTTTAAGTTCAAGAGTTAATGTTGATGTAATTTACGTTTGACGTCTGTATTCTGGCTTCCAACGAGTGGCAAGAGCCAAGAGCTGAGAACACAAACTACATACATATTACATAGGCATCTATACACTCACATAACACTTGATATTGATTAGAACTTTGAGTCTAAAAATAAAAATATATTCGGTTATCTTACAGATAAAATGTTATAAGGTCAGCTGTTAAATGCAAGCTTTAAGTAAAATATAAAAAATATAAAATTTCGTAGTTTTGTTGTTATAGAAAGGCAGTTTTATTGTAAAAATGCCTCATTTTCGAATTGAAACGAATGTACCTAAATCAAAAATTCCACAGGATTTTGTTAATAGAGCAATACCCTTGCTAGCTAAGGCCCTTGGAAAACCAGAACAAGTAAGTAACAATGAAACTGATGTCTAAATATAATAATATATATGAATAATAATAATTGAAAATGCATGTCAAGGCGATAAAGTTTGGCCCTATACTATTCATGCTCCTATTGTATGACTAACATATCTGTAAAGTGCTTATGTAAAAATTGCTTTTCAGTACTGCGTAGTATCTGTTATCCCAGATGTGCAAATGAGTTTTGGGGGTAGTTTGGAGCCATGTGCAGTTGCAAATCTAATGTCAATTGGTGCCCTGGGAGTTGAACAAAACAAAAAACATGCAAAAGTTCTTTTTGAATTTGTGGAAAAAGAATTAGGTGTTGCAAATGACAGGTAGTACCAATAAAAGGGAGATAATTAAATTAACGAAATTTTGTGATATATAATATATAATAATATTTCATGTACATTTGAAGAACTATTTTGGAGTGCTATGATATTTTTATTTTTTCAGAATGTACATAACATTTCAAGATGAACCAACTGGGAATGTGGGATTCAAGGGTACTACTTTCCATTCTATATTTGGTTAAACCTCTACTACATCCCATTCTTAGAGGCTATATGAATTATGTATCTTATATTCAACCTACATAAATACATAATATATTAACTGGAAATATAGTTTTTTATAAAGTTAAAAAGTCTTTCACTTTTTATGATTGCAAATACTTAGCTATATTTTTAAATGAGATGGCCCTACCAACTAAATTGAGGTGTATAATTTTATATGAATAGTTTAATAATAGTAATAAACAATTTTAAATGAATAGTGTCTAATTAATTGTTTAAATAACACTTAAGCCATGATAAAGAAATTGGCGATTGGAAAAGGTATATAGATTACTTCCATTATTTAATTGATTTTAGTGTAATAAATGAGAATATTCAAATTTATTAAAATAATCAAGCAAAAATGGCATTTTAAACATAATTTTTTTAATGTAAGGTAGTAGATGAAAATGTTATAATAAATATAAAGTTGACTAAAAAATAAAACAATTGAAATTTATTTTCAGTTACTGAAATAAAATGTATGGATTTTGTATGGTGTTTCACAAGGTGGCTTGTTCCTCTTCTATTTTCAAATTTGCATTAATACAATTTGCTATCAATCCTCTTCTCTCTACCATCTATATGCCGATGACCTTCAAATTTATGTTTCAACATCTTAGCATAATTTATCCAAAACAATTAGCTTATTGAACGAAGACCTCGCTCGTTTATCTGCATGGAGCAAGTCTTACGGTCTCACTATTAATCCAGTCAAAAGCCAATCCATAATTATAGGGAGTCCTAGATTATTGTCAAAAATAATTACCTTGACAATGCAATGATCTTTAATACTTGATGGTATGTTAAATTTGTATGCAAATAACGCAAAAATTATAATGAATGGGAAGGGAAGGGAATTACTTCATATTAGACAAACTTTTGTTGTGGGATATACAAGTGAATGAAGTAAGCCGCAATCTTTTTGGACTGTCACTTATCTTCGCAGGCTACAAAACTTTCTTCCTACTAAAATAGTGCGAGTAAACTAGTGCTGATGCTTGCAATTTCGACATTTAAATAGGCTTGAGTGACTTCAAAACCTAAGTATAAAGTTTATATTTGGTCTCTCCAAATATGATCTCATTTCCGATTTACGCAAACAGCTCAAATGGCTTCCTATAAAACTTAGTAGGAATAGCCGTCTATTAAATATTTAACACCTTCTGTACCGCGTGCTGTTTAATCCTTAAACTCCTCTATACCCAAAAGAACGGTTTGAATTTTTAAGCTTTAACTAACGTTCACTTTATACAATCCCATGAAAACCTTGTCCTCAAAATCCCTTCCCGTTCCACATCCTATTTCTCCAACTCCTTTACAGTCTTGGCTGCGTGATTATGCCTTTTCAACTTTAATCACTTTAATCACTTTAAGTCGCTTCTGAAAAGATACAACTTATTTCTTTAAAATCTCCTCATTTGTATTTATATAAATTTAAATATGTATATGTATTAAATTATCGTTTCTGTTTCTATTTGTATGTTTGTATGTATGTATTATATATACATACATTCATTTAATTAATCCTACAATCTAAGATTGCCCGGAAGAGATCGCTTATAGCGATAAGGTCGCCTAATATACATTTTAGTTATCTTTGTGTTTTCTTTTCTGTTCTGTTCGGTTATTTTATGTGGTGGACAATAAAGCGTATTATTATACATAAAATATTTATTTTATTTAAAATTTATTATAATTTATTATTTTACCCTGCATTAAGAATATATATATCTTCTTCCACTTAGCATTATCCCAGCCTATTGCCAGGGTCTGCTTTCCTACTCAGTCTACTCCACTTTGCACGGTCTTGAGCATCCTCAGTGGTTAGTCCATTGGCTCTCATGTCGTGCGTCACGACGTCCAGCCATCGCTTCCTTGGGCGTCCGGGGGGTCTTACTCCAGGGACAGACATATCAAGGCATTTTCTTCCGACGTAGTTCTTAGGCCGGCGCAAAACGTGGCCATACCATCTCAGACGACGCTCTTGGAGCTTATCGCGTCACGGACCCCAAGACTACCTCGAATGAATGTGTTGCGTATGTGGTCAGCCCGAGTAACGCCACACATCCACCTCAGCATCTTCATCTCCGTTACGTGAAGCTCCTGAGTGTGCCGAGATAATGCTGGCCAACATTCGCTGCCGTATAGAAGAACTGGTCGGATCATGCTCTTGTATATCAGCCCCTTGAGTTTGGGCGGTATTCTGCGATCGCAGACCACACCAGTGACCTCCCGCCATTTGGCCCAAGCAGCGCTAACCCGGGCGTGGACATCGTAGTCGATGCCTCCGGACTCGTGCATAATGGATCCAAGGTACCTGAACTTCTCCGACTTAACGGCTGGCTCAGGCCCGATGTGGATGGTGCTCGAGTCTAATCGATTAAGAATATATATATATATATATATATATATATATATATATATATATATATATATATATATATATATATATATATATATATATATATATATATATATATATATATATATATATATTATTTAAATGATATCAGTTATCAGCAGGCCCGGTCAACTTCCCTAAGAAAAGGTGCGATATTAATTATTATTTTTTAATACTGGTAGCTTTGTGAGTATTTCGTGATGCTACACTTAAGTAAAACTACTAATTGATAATTTTTTTACTTTAAAATATTATATAATGTTTTTATGATATAGCTATCAAATTATTTTTTAATCTTCCAAATGATTTTGAAAGAGTCTGAATCATTTAAATTTAAAAAAAAAGTAATATTAAAGAATGAAAATGAGAAGACAGATGAAAACGCATGAAAATTTTGAAATAGTTAATTGGGTCTAGGAGGAGATAGAGATTTGGCATGTTTTTGTTTTTTAGCCATTACAGTTACATATCCGATATGAAGTTTTCACATCGTTATCAAAATCGGTTTTCAGATATCGATATGGTAAACAACAAATAAAATAATTAAAAGCTATAAGTTATTTAATATAATAGCATCAATTGCTTCATATTAAAATTTAATTTAAGAAAGAGATGAAATGAATATGAAAACGCTTTCGATATGTATTAATATCCATACTTAAAGCGTAACTTGTCATTATGTTTTGTGTGGAGGTAATCGTAATAATAAAGGATATATTCATTTAGATATCGGTGTGATATGATAGCATAATATCAATATCATAACGATTTTTAGTTATGTTTTAAGTACTTTGATTAGTAAGAAAGTAACTAAAATTAATCTAAATAGCAAATATAGTTAAAGTTAAGTAATCGTTTGAATTTTATTAATTTTATTTAATAATAGTCAATAATAAGTTGAACTTAAGTTCACTTTAGTACTTAATAATCGTAATATAGTTGTACTAATAATACTTTAAGCGAGAACAGATTTGTAGAGTTAGAAGGAGAAAATATTGTTCTGTACAAAATAATAATTGTGTATCTGTTGGATGTCATATGTCAAATCTTGGAAGTTTGTGCTACTTCAATTTATGAAGGCAGCAAGCTTGTATAAAATATTCTATTTTATTGTTAGCGAACTAACGATAATGTCAATTGTATTATAAATAATATGGAATAACATTGACCAGTAGTTTGTAATAGAATAATAAATATTGCAGTTTATTTTACAGTCGTGGTATTCAAAATTTTATGATGGATGATCATAGAAGTGTTGAGGACACTCCTGTGTCCCAAAGGCTTACCAATGACGATTTTAGAAAATTACTTATGACCCCTAGGGCTACACCGTCTGGAGGATCCCATGCTGCTGGGTCCGTTAGGGAGGCTATGGCCAATGCTGGGTTTGTTAAGTTACGATATGACTGCCGTAATTATTATTTTGGATGCCCAATTTATTTATGTTTATTGAATAATTCTTATAGGTCTATGCCACCTCCACCAGAAAATAAGGGTGAACTTCGTCGCAAAAAGAAATCATATTATGCTGCTTTAAAAAAGCAAGAAGATAATAAACTTGCAGAGTTAGCAGAGAAATATAGGGATAGAGCTCGGGAGAGACGTGATGGAGTCAATGAATTGGTTACTGATCCTACTAGCACTGCAAGCAGTGCTTACAGGTATAGTAAACAGAATGGTACCATAAATATTATATTTCAAATTCAAATTCACAATAGCCTTTATTGACGGAATTATATACATTTACATTATTTAATTTGGTATTGTCTCTTTTTTCTTCTTTCTTTTTTTTTTTCTTTTGTCTGCTTTTCAGCATAGGCTTCCTCCATCCCTTTCCATTCTCTCCTATCCCTTGCTTTCTGCAGCCAGTGTGGACCAGCTGTTTTCTTTATGTCATCTTCCCATTGTCTGTAAGGTCTTCCTCCTTTTCTTTAAGAATTCCTTGGGTACCATACCAAAATATCTTATGGCCATTTTCCTAAATCTGCCACTTGTCCTGACCATCTCAATTTTAGCTGTTTTATGGTTATTGCAATAACTTTCAGTCTTTATATCTTTCTTTTTTATACTAAGTAGGCTCCTTTCCATGTTGTGCTGACATACTTCCAGTGTGTGGATAGCCTTATTCATGAGAAGCCAAGATTGACAGCCATATGTGACACATGGTAGGATACTCATATTAAAGATTTTTGCCTTGCATTCCATAGGGATATCTCTGTTTTTTAAAACATCCTTTAGTGCCCAGAAGCATCTCCATTTGTCTCATATTCTTCCTCATATTCTATTGGGTATTTGTTAATTTGGATTGACAATTTTTGACCATTTGTCAACACTTATGTCTTATCCATGTTTATCAACTATCCAACAAGAATATTTGCTATGCAAGTTGTTGTAACATTTCCTAGAGTGACTTATGATTCTGAGTCTGTTGTTAGTACAATATCATCTGCAAATCTTAAGTGCATTAAACATTTACCATCTATGTTGATGCCCTTACCCTTCCAGTCCAAGTTTTAAAATACACAACTTGAAACATAACTTTGGGGATAACGGATCACCCCAATGCACTCCTTTTTTAATTTCAAATTCCTGCCCTGTATTTTCTAGTTTGATTTTAGCCATACTACTAGTGTATATTTTTCTAAGAATTTGAATACATATATTTCTATGGAATTCTACTATTTAGTACTGTTTGTTATATTCTGTGAACTTCTCAATGACTTGTTTCACTACAAATATGTGATATAGTACAATATTTATTATGGTATAAAAGGTAGTGATTTTATATATTACAATATTTGTGATATTATATAGATTGGGGTAATCAAAATTCATTTTTCAAAAATTTATATTTCAAAATTCATATTTATAAAAAAAAAGAAATATCACATTGTAAATATATATAACCCACTTCTCAAACTTCTCGACTAAACTAATCTTGCCTTCCAAAAAAAAAGGATATTCTGTAAATAATGTATTTAAGGGCCTTTGAATAATTTTTTAAGATAAATATAATTAATTCTTTTTTCTAGGGCTGTGGCTCCTGATGTCAAGTCTGGGATGGATGCAAAAGAAAGAAGGCGGCAGATGATTCAGGTTGTGATGAATTCTTTGCAGTATCTGTTATCTGATTACTAAAGCTAAAATTTAATAATATATTCTTTAAAATATGTTATTATTTGTTAGTAGAGTAATTTAGTGAAATAAGTAAAAATTTATTAAGATTACATTTCATGCCTGTATATTTTTTTTACAGGAATCAAAATATCTTGGTGGTGACATGGAACACACTCATTTGGTGAAAGGTCTTGATTATGCATTATTACAAAAGGTATAATATTGTTGTTTTTTCTTAAATAATATAACGTAATTTTTTTTTTGTGCTTGTAATACAATCATATCTTTTGTTAGGTTCGTTCAGAAATTCAAACTCGTGAGCAAGAACAAGAAGCAGAAATGGAGCGGCTTGTCTCTGAACCTATTGAAGTAGTAGAAAAAAAAGAAATTATTCCAGTGGTATGTAAATATATTATACTTAATCTATTTTTAGTAATCTATATTAATTGTATGTTATTAATTAGTATTTTTTTTATTATTTCACCAATATATAGTTTCTAAAAATGAAAATTTGTTAGAAAAGATACAAAAATAAAAATCCTTGGTGTAATTGTTTATATATACTTTATTTAATACTAGTAGATGTCATGCCACCGAGTTTGTGGTAGCTGCTCGAGTTCTTTTACTTATTTCAATGAATTATTTACATCATGCTGAACAACATTTGTTAAGGTGTTATTTGCTTATTCCATATAATTAAGCTGGACATTATGGTTCATGTTCCAGATTTTGCATTTTCATATGTGAATAAAAAATGCTTATCATGGGCAATAATTTTTACTCAAAATTGATTTTCTTATTTCTTATAGTTTAGCTGATCTATTGAAGTTTTACATCAGGTGTTCCAGACACTTGATTTTAATACATCAATGGAAAGTGCTTATCATGTTCGATCACTTTTGTAATGGCAGCATTACATTACATTATATCTTATAGTTCAGCTGGTCTGTTATTGTTCTACATCAGGTGCGCCCAGACCTTACAGCTATACAATAAAAATATTTCATTGAAATTTATCCAGTAGATCCAAACATGTATGTGTGCAAACTGACATACAATTTCAAAAATCTTACATTCATATTGTGTTAGTGTTTTTACATGTACTATTTCTTTTACTTTCGTATGCTTCATCGTCTGTGGCAGACGATTTAAGTAGTGCCAGAGTAGTAAGTAGTGCCTTTTCTGATGACTAAATAATTTATTGCATAAACTGCAGCAGAATGTAGTGATAGGTTGCATGCCCAGGTTTGAGCTTGTCTTGCCCTGAAAAGTATTGATTATAGTATAGATTAATTGGTCTATTAAATTTCAGGAAAACTCATTGTGCCTTGAACTATAAATGATTATTTCTTACTATTCTACTTTAAATTTTTATCAGAAGATGAATGACATGTTCTGCACTTTTTTTAAACTTCTAATTATAAACAGACATTTAAAGATATTATCAGATACGATTGGTAATTTTTACACAAATTTAAATAAATTTTAATATTCATCTTTTATTTTTTTGAAGGAAGAAGAAATGCAGTTTCAAGTTCCAATGGCAAGAAATATTTATAACTTAGTCATGGAGCAGAGGTAAATGCTTGATATTTTTATTTTTATTTAATTAAAAAGTAAAGATAGAGTGGATTGGAAATTATTTATATTTATTTACTAAAAAATATTAAATTTTTTAAACTTATGAATATCATAAATTATTACGTTAATATTTTTTTTTTACATAAATTATTATATTATTAACAAAGTGAGTTAATTTTGAATTTGACTCACTAAATTTTTTTTTTCAGCTTTATACTGTATAACGAGGTAGGCAAAGAGAACCAAGTGTCAAGACACAATAAATAATAACAAAATAATTCATTCCCCCGAGTGGTGATCGAAGCCTATCACGAATAACTGATAACGTGATAGCGTTTACAGTCTAACCCTGAATGAAATAAAAACATGCACAATTTTTTTATTATTTTACAGATCAAAAAAAGTGTTACGCAATGAATTATTTGCACCTGGCCGTATGGCTTACGTTGTAGAATTAGATGAAGAAGGTACTATAGACAGTGATATACCAACGACGCTGACAAGAAGTAAGGCGGATGTACCGGAAGCAGATGAAAGAAGTTCAGCTTCCACTGCAAATGATGTTGTTCTAGATAAACTAGCGCAAATCTTCTCTTATCTCAGACATGGCAGGCATAGGAAGTTAAAAAAGACTAAGGTTGTTTTTATTACTGTTTTGACTTGCTTTTCTGAAATATGACTGAATTTTTATTTTTATTATAGATGAGCTAAATCACACAACCATTGCGAGTGCAACAGTCACTGCTGCTCTACTGCTTATTTATATTTCACTAGCTTTTCCCTCGGTTTTTTTAAAGTATATACATATAAATAATATATAAGCATATACAAATCAAAGAAAAATTTGAAATTAAACCGTTCTATTGGTTAAAGTTATTAGGGGCGTTTTTATTAGTTGTAAAGTGTTAATTCCACATTAATAAAAAAACAAAAAATTAAATTCTCTCCTGTTGGTGTCTAAAAAGTATTTCCTACGGACATTTAGTACGTGTCGTGTGTACACGTGCTACCATTTGACCAAGGAGGCGACACCGTAGGAAAGCTAGCCAAGTTTAACATTATTGTATTATCTTTTACTCATATTTATTACATAAGATTATGCTGATTATGCATAACATTTTAATAATATTATTATAATTTGTAATTCTATTTCTATAGGATAAATTGATGGATAAAGGGCGTAACGATGATTCTATATACGGAGATATTGGAGACTACGTCGCAGGAGATAAACGTAACGAGCGCAGGGAAGAACGCCCTCGATCTGGCTATTTTGATAAACCTATGGAAATTGAAAAGGAAGAAGGTATTATTTTTATTGTGATAGACAATTATTTCATTTGATGTTAGACTACCATGCTCCGAATATACAGCGTGAACCTGTCTATTTATAATCGAAATCGTCCCTAAGAAATCTTCTCACGTGGGTTTTACTGAATATGTTCTAATGGCTACCACCATGATTCATTTTTTGTCACCACAGCAAATGTATTGATTAAGTATTCGGTATTCGGCCGAATACAATGAAATCATGGGAACAGGTCGAACACCGAAAACTCGTTGCAAGTCTAATCTAATTAAAAACTTATCACTCAGGTCCGGGTCCTCTCCCGCGTCGCCAAATAGGCAACCCGGAAGAGCGCGACAAGCGCTCAGCGGCGCTCCTGTCCCGCCTCGCTGCGGAGCCCGAGGGCTACGCCGAGTGCTATCCCGGGCTGAGGGAGATGGACGACGCGATAGACGACTCGGATGATGAAGTGGACTATAGCAAGATGGATGCTGGCAATAAGAAGGGGCCTATAGGTTTGTATTGAGAGTTTAAGCATGAAGTTGAAATTAAAAGAGAATGTTATTTATATGCATTTCTAAGTATATTTTAATCCTTACACAGCCATATACTCGCATTTCCATAGAGCATACTTAACATTGAGTTGGGTTAAGTTGATATAGTTATCGCACTGAAGGAGGCCGCGGAGCGGGCGTGTGAGCTAAGCACGAACGCAGATCCGCTCCGCCGTCGTAGATGAGCGGGTAGTAAAGGGCGAAACACGCACCTCCAGCTTCCCTCACCCTAGAGGAGCTACTACAGGAAGATCATGGTGATTTTCCTGCAAGTCATTGACGCTGCGGGTGCCCTGAAGAAATTTTGGGGCACCCTGAAGGCAATGGTGGCCTACATTAGGTGGGCCTTTCACCGAGGCGCGAGCGATCCTGTAGCGTCTCATATAGGTGGAGAGTGTTCCCGCTGCGTTTTAGTGGGCAGTATCGGGTTTCGATGAGTCCCACAGTACTATCGGTCTGTAGGGTACGATTGTTCTAGTCTATAAAAAAGAAAATAACAACAACAACTCAAATTCAATAATATGGAGATTCATCACACATTATATTTTAGAAATTATTTTTTAGTGTTAATTCATTAATTTTTTTTATAAATAATAATAATCATGATTATCATTCCAGCCTCCCTCCAGCCAGCCTTAATAATTAGTTAAAGAGCAAATCTTTTAGTATGAATGGAGGTGCCATCTACTGAAAATTACGGCTTGTGTCAAAATTGAACGTTTTCAAAGTTACATATAAAAAAATAAACTAGAATATTACTTTGCCTTTCTGTAAAACAAAAAAAAATCTTGACTATTTTAGAGCACAGAAAAACCGTAAAATTTAGCCTGATGTTTATGTGTGTTAAACATAGAAATGAGCTTCTCTGTCAACTGCTTATGTTTGTCATCGACTGATGCTGCTAGCAGTCAGTGTATAATATAAAATACCACAAAACCTTTATAAAGGGCTTTAATAAAAATTTGAATAAATTCATTTGATGAAGTCATTACTTAAAAATACTGTTACAACCAAAGCAATTGTTACTACGACAATATGATCCTGCCATATTAAATTGTCTATTGCTTAGTACTTTTTTTGTATTTTTTTCTTTCTTATATAATATTTTTCCACTAGGCCGGTGGGACTTCGACACGCAGGAGGAATACTCCGCGTATATGAGCAGCAAGGAGGCGTTGCCAAAGGCCGCTTTTCAATACGGTGTGAAAACCCAAGACGGCCGCAAGACAAGAAAGACCAAAGATAAGAGTGAAAAGGCGGAATTGGATCGTGAATGGCAACAGGTACTAAGAAATGTTATATAGCTAAAGTTTAACTTAACTTTAATAACTAAAATACGTGCAAATCAGCCAACCATATTGGCCATAGATATGTACATAAAAATAAATATTAGTGTTCGGAGCGACTTTTATATACATTTCTATTCGGAGAGGATGATTTTTTTTCCTTTTATTTTTGCTTCGGTAACATGATAGAGCGCGGGGTTGAGTTACGTCGAAAAGCGGAGAACGGAGTGTCTTGACACTTTATTGCTAGATACAGCGCGAAGCTAAACGCTAATAATAATTCCTGTATGGATTTGATCGATATTTAAATTGTTTCAGATACAAAATATAATACAAAAACGAAAAGCACCGCAATACACTGGGGATGAAACTGCCTTCAAAGCTTCTAGATATTAATCAATTAAATGAAAGTCAGAAAAATATCGTACTTTTGTATGTATTAAGCACCAACTGTAAATAATAAAAATGAAAGAAATACATTTTTAACATACTTTATTCTTTTTGTTCGTAACCTTTTTACGTTATATATTTCAGCTTATTTTATTTATATAGTAATTTTTTTAGGTAATGGTAATTCCGCAATTTTATGATATAACCAAAGTATTTTACATTATTGTAAATAAATAAATTCAAATAATATTAATATACTTATTTATATATATATACATATATATATATATATATATATATATATATATATATATATATATATATATATATATATATATATATATATCTATATATATATATATATATATATATATATATATATATATATATATATATATATATATATATATATATATATATATATATATATATATATATTATATATATATATATATATATATATATATATATATATATATATATATATATATATATATATATATATATATTACTGGTGGTTACTGGTGTGGTCTGCGATAGCAGAATACCGCCCAAGCTCAAGGGACTGATATACAAGAGCATTATCCGACCTGTTCTTATATACGGCCGCGAATGTTGGCCAACATTATCTCGGCACACTCAGGAGCTTCACGTCACGGAGATGAAGATGCTGAGATGGATGTGTGGCGTGACGCGGTCCGACCGCATACGCAACACATTCATTCGAGGTAGTCTTGGGGTCCGTGACGTAGTGGATAAGCTCCAAGAGCGTCGCCTGAGATGGTATGGCCATGTTATGCGCCGATCTGAGAACTATGTCGGAAGGAAGTGCCTTGACATGTCTGTCCCTGGAGTTAGACCACCCGGACGCCCAAGGAAGCGATGGCTGGATGTCGTGACACAAGACATGAGAGCCAATAGATTGTCCACTGAGGATGTTAAAGACCGTGCAAAGTGGAGTAGGCTCAGTCGGAAGGCAGACCCTGGCAAAAGCCGGGACTAATGCCAAGAGGAAGAGAAGATATATTTATAAATTTTATTATTTTCAAATTGTGGATAATATATGGTGATATTACTATTTTAATTTATATTTTCAATAGGTGTTTTATATACACGGAACATGGACTATAAAATAATTTGTTAACAAATGATGTTGTGTGTAAAGAAACAAATTTATTTTAAATATTAAGATAATGTTAGGGAATCGTTGACCCATATACTTATATAGGTAATGTACGACATATTGCCGGAAATGATTCACATGCAATGAAACCACACCGACTATTATCTCCCATCGGTGAATCGACCTTCAGATTTCACTATACCAAAGTGTAAGTATACAAAAGTGTGACATTCCGTCACGTCGATGCGTGAAGTGATGACGCGTCGGACAAGAGAAATGCGACCGAATTCGCGACGATTCATTTGACACAATGCCGGTTCATCGGCACTGCTTCACCTACCTATTCCCTTAGTGGCGTCTTCACAGGTGCGTAAGCGCAGGTATAGCCTGTGTGCCCCCACCCGCGCCCGCGCCCCTCCCTGTCCGCCCCGCGCCGCTCGCCCTCTCACCGGCCATCTTGAATTCCGCTCACTCAGACTCGCGCCTGTGTCGCGGACGCCGCGAGTACCCCGTTTTCTGCGAGTGACTATACAATAAGTTATCAATTGCAGTGGCTTCTAGTGATTAAGTGTCATGTGATAGTGCAGTGTTAAAATGGAATCGACGCCGATCTGTCGGTGCCGCGTGTTGTATCTCGGCTCTGCGGTGCCGCAGCAGAGCAAGGACGGCCTACAGGGTATTCAGGAGCCTTTGCGCGAGCTGTATCCGGAAAAAGGGGCAACTACCGGCGGAATAGACTCGTGGCTGTCGGTGTGGTCAAATGGAATCTTGCTTGAGAACGTGGACGAGAGTGGGTCGAGGGTATCGCGATTTTTTCCCATTTCTAGTTTGCACTATTGTGCGGCTGTAAGGCGTGTGAGTGTTGAAGGTGCTCCCAGATTTTTACCTTTGGACTCTCCATTTGCAAGAGCGCCGGCGCCGAGACGGCCTCCTTTATTTGCAGCTGTGTTGCGTCGTACACAAGGCATTAAGGTTTTGGAATGTCACGCCTTTATCTGCCGTCGCGAAGCGGCCGCAAATGCCCTTGTGCGATGTTGTTTCCACGCATACGCGGACAGTTCATATGCAAAACGATTAGAAGCAGAAAGATCACCGTCACAGCTGCCACCGGAACCTGATGAAGAGGTTGAAGTATTTGACGGAGATGAAAATCATAAAGTATGGGTTGGAGAAATAGAAAACGACGATGCAAGCGATGATATTCCTCACCCAACTCGAGCACCTCGTCCTCGGCAAATTACACGACCCGCATCTGTACCACCTCCTCCTCCACCGCCTGAGGAACCAAAAAAGAAATTAACTACTAAGAAACCAAAAAAGAAATCATCGGCCTCAGCAGACGAATTATACGCAACAATGCCTGGTCCCGCTGTAATGAATGGAAGATCGTTAGGACGTGCACCACCAGCCTGGGCGGCGGCGGGTCATCCGATGGTTTTGGTTGCGCATCCGGCCGCTACTCTTCCACACGCTAGACCAGCAACGATGGGCCACAGAGGTCGCGTGCCCGCAGCTTTAGCGCCTGGCCCTTTTCCACCAGGGCCCCCTCCTGGGCGAGGTCGAATACAATATGCCACAGTTGATCCGAGACGTTCAAAACCACCTCCATCAGCAATGAAAGCCGCTCAAAGTATGACAGGTCTAGAAGCTGTCGAGGATTCTGGCGGCATATACAGAAAAAAGGGACATTTAAATGAACGGGCATTCTCGTACAGTATAAGACAGGAGCATAGGAGTCGATCGCATGGATCTCTTGCTAACCTAAAATTCGCTGCTCCACCCGAGGTAATTATATCAATTAATCATTTAAACAATACACAGATAGTTAAAAGTCTTGTCAAATATTATTGTTCATTGTTCATTAATTGCTTGGAGTTCTGCGCCTCTTAATAAAGCGTGAGCGTCACATATTTCCGTGGAATGTAAGTAATCCAAGAAAGATTACAGTATTACGGACGCTGATCATCGAGTCGGGCCTCGATTGCGGTTACGTCGATTAAGGAACTTGTCGTCACACGCGGTCAAACCAGTTAGAAATGTTGCCAACGATGTTACCACAGATTTGTCCCCGTGTTTGAATGTTCCAAATTATGACCTCTCTTATATTTCTTCGAGGAATAAATACTACCACGCAAATAACACGAACAGATTTCATACAAACCTCTCATGTCATCACAATTCAAAATATATCATTAAAATTTTTAACATCAATTAATAATTGTAATACTATAATTGATTCGTAAGTACTTATTATAATTGTTCAAATAATTTGTGATTACGTAATAATTATGACCTTTCTATAAAAATATTTCTAAGCGTTAACGATAACCTGTTTTTGAAATTTATGGCGGTAATTAAAACCATGTAATTATAATATTGTTCAGAAGAAATCATTTGAAATCTCATTACTTTGAAATTAAGATTTGGAAACCGGTATATAATATTAAGTTGATATGAATGAGCTCATCGTATTGCTTGCGTAAGGTTAGCAAAAAATGTTACCAATGAACATTTATAAATACATTTGCTTTGGAAATACATTCCTGGTCCGTGCATACTTTACATGGCTTACTGCGTGTGTGTATGTAATATGCTGGAAACGGAAAACATTACCAAATCCCGGCATCAGGTTTTCATTGACCTCGTAATTTCGTACTTTCGGAAAACGATTTGTCGATTTTTTTATTTTAGCAGGTACCATTATCTATGTTGAAATCAATCTTTGATTTATCCTAACAGTTTTTATTTACACATAAAATTTATATTGAACTTTGTTTCATATTTTTAATATTATGTTCCTGAATCGCTTACAAATCAATAATCGTGCCTCAATATGGTTGCCAACATTGAACGCGTTGAAGTCTTTCGTAAGGGTTTTATTGTGTGATGAATGA
Organism: Dione juno; assembly: GCA_037127375.1. NCBI lineage: Eukaryota > Metazoa > Arthropoda > Insecta > Lepidoptera > Nymphalidae > Dione > Dione juno. Next base: position 2,467,038 of record JAXRJS010000074.1, read on the forward strand.
GTTAGTTTTTGGTGGCGTCATATACCTATGATAAGCATATATTAGTGTGTTCCTTATATATTATAGTGTTCCTTATTTTTAACACAGAACACTGAATGTCGCTTTCGTAGTATCAGTATCATATTAGATTGATTGAGATAAATTTACTAATACTTAGATATATCGTTTTTTTACGTGCTAATATTTTCCCTATGTTCAACAAATTGTATTTCATCTATTTATTATCAAACTATTATGTGTTATTTATGCGTAAGTAACGCTCATTATGTACTAAACTTAATTCGGCTAGTCTTGAAATTTACCTATTAGGTAAACTTCAGATAATTAAATACGACGAGGTGGTACACCATCAATCGGTAGTCTCAAATATCACATGCTAGCGAAATATGCTCCATAAGCAATAGTTCAGTTAATAAAAACAGTTTTCGCCAGTCCCAGGCCACAGTTACACTGCACTAGTTTACTTAAACGTGATTACAACGTGCGACCCTCTATTGTAGACAATACCAAGCGATATTTGTCAATATCCACGCAATTGTATTCCTTATTCCGTTTGAATAGTGTATTTGGTACGGTATAAAGAAGTGATGGCTGCAAGTTACACGCGAGGCGGTCGAGTGGCGACGGTCAATGATTCTGTAGAATACGGTCGACCTTTTTATATTTCTAAACAATTTTTAAATGACCCTGCAAAATAGTAGATATATTTGTCATCCTCCAGCTACTTCAGCCAATTATAGGTAAGCCAGAACGAATTTATAATTCTGTTCATTACTTTTTTTTTAATTAAAAGCCTCTTTATTAGGTATTGAATCTTATCATTAATGTTGTGTTATCAATGTGAGGTAAATATTTTAATTATTTCAATAATATCTGTTCATTTTCAGTTAAATGATACATTTTATTATTTAGCATTTAAAAAGACATTATTAAAAGAGATAATGCTATGTATATTATGTCCTTATTTTTATTTTAAGGGTTACGAACCTCAAAAAGAAAACACAGATTATGGTTAATTATATTTAATACATTATAACAATAATATGTGATGCAAGAAGTGGTGGATTGAATTCTATTATTAATAAAAATGTGATATAAAATTCTATACGCAGATATGTACGAGTATATTCAAAGAAAATTAGGGTACAGTTTTCATTTCACGGTTAAGTGTTCGGTAGATATACTCTGTTAGCATAATTTCATATGAGATTTTTTACATGTGTTGTGAAAAATAACACAAAATATTAGTATAATTGTTCTCAGAGGCTGATTTAAGAGATCATATCATCATAAGGTATGGTATGCGTAATAAATTGTTATAATTCTTTAGTTGTTATACTAATAGCGTATAGTTAGATGTTTCAATATATTATGGTTATTTATAATCATAGTAGTATCATATATACTGACATATAGACACATAACTTATACTCTAAACTATTATTATAGCATGGCGGCATGGCTTACATGAATGTTTAATAATATACACGAGCAATATTATATTACCTACGCACGAACTAGCTAACTTCTATTTCTAAAATTCCATTAGTCGTGTTAGATTACTGGCCATTAAAATGAAACTGGAGCTGCACACGCACGTATTAATTTATTTTATTTTATAAATGTGGTTTCTAATATAATTTATAGTATTCATATTTTTATTGTTACTCTCTAAGCAACGGATTTGAACCTGATTGAACATGACCAATATATGACAATAGCAATACATAAGCATAACGCATAACATAATCCATACAAAATAAGTAAGTAATAACATTTATTTTCACAAAGTTGTGGCTGAATGAGGTATCCTGACTGGAGAATAAGGAATGTAAATAAGTTTAGGCTCACTTGGCCGACGTGGCGCAGCGGCACAGCGTGCTTGTTGGGTCGATTCCGATAATTTATTTTCATTTCCTCGCTCTGGTAACAAGACAAAATATGGTGTTGTGTTCCAGCACTCAACACGTCATGTTCCGAAAATTGGGAGGAAAGTGAAGCACAGCCCATTCGGAAGATAAAAATAGTAATTTTTTTTTAAAATACTACTGATTACTGGACTTAGTAAAATTAACTTTTTGTTTAGGCCGAACGCAAACAAAGCATCATCCAGTCCATCCATCCAGTTTCTTTTGAGTTTAATTAAACATTTACGTATGTTTATAAAAAGACTAACTAGACTGATCTTATTTTGTTTATAATTGATTGTGGTATGATTTGTGGTATATCGTATGTATCTCTTTATTGTAACGTATTTTGTTTATATATATTCAGCTTGGTTCTGTTGATTTAAAATACGTTAAAGTTATCAAAAGGGTCATGTCTAACGAGGTTCTTACCGAAGTAACAGTTATCGAGATCGAAGTATCAATTACCACGTGTTCCATAAAACGAATTTGCGTAACGTAGAGATTTCGTATATCAGTTAGGTTTAACGGTTTTCTTTGACATCAAGAGCATAGATCCATATTGACGAAAGTTTTTTTTCATGTAGATTATCATTTTTAATTTTGTCAAAGAAAGTTTTTGTTTTTGTTTTTTAGCGTACACTTAAATGCGTAAATGGTCACTTTGTTTATCTGTCTATCACTATAAATTTAAATTTGTGGGCGTATAAATTTACAATATATTTTTTTATGATAGTTATAAAATAGCAATTTTCAATTCAGCTTTAAATCTCCACATGATTTTGAGAAATATGGTCGTGACGCCATTCTGCCCATCCGTGCAGTGTATGTCTGTGTATGTTCCTCCATACGGGTGAACCGGGTCGGGCCGTCTTGTCCGGGGCCACTGCAGTATCGTCTGGATCGTTGTTTTACAAAAATTGTAAAATATATTGATTTTTATAAATTGATCAGCACTTTGTCTTAAAAATAGATAATAGTAGAAAAAAATTTAATTATATAAAAAGTAAAAAATATTTCGTAACAAAAAATACTTGGAAAACGTTACATACTTTTGATAACCTATTTAATTTACGAACCGAGATGAATTTAACGGTTTAATTATTATAAACCACAAACATTTTCAGGCCCATAATTAAATTACTTCATAACACTTTTTATATATAAATCGCAAAGAAATTTTTGTCTGATATAGACACGATTTCAAATTTGCGGTATTTTTAGTTAATATAGTTAAGCGATTAATTAGTGTAATTTGTGTAATGCAGAATTATTTACCGTCTTGTATATTGTCAATCTTAATTTCACTATAAAGTGATATTAGCTAGTTAAAATATGCTACATGGATCAACTCAGATCGGTAGCTAGTTTACTGATAAATTACTTTGTTATTGGCTTCACAAAAGGAATGGTTTTCTATTTCAAAGAAAAATAAAAAAATGCTCAAGCGTAAAAGAAGAAATAATAAATTTATTAAAACCTAAATCTCCTTTTATATTTATTAAGTTGTTTCTAAACACTAAAATGACTTCACGCCAGTATTGAATTTGTCACAAAACAACTTAAAATTAACAATAAAAAATATGTTTTAATGTCTATTGATGAGTGACTCAACACGAGTTCAGACTTTAATCAAGATTTATTAAGACTCAAGTTTACAAGTCAAAAAGAAAGTAATATTTGTATCAGAATATCACTAAGACGCATATAATTTAAATTATTGTACTGCTTTTAAATATATAGTTGTTTTTAATTAAGGTTATGAAATTTTCCATCGCTAAAGTATTATCAAAATCTTGACCCTTATTAACGAATATGTTATAGAATCTTACATTTCTTAAATTTGTGATTAAAATAAATGTACAAAAATATTTGCCATATTAATATAAAAAATTATAATGTATACATATGTTGTTATCGAAAGTAATTAAAATAAAATCGAGTAAATTATTTATTTATATTGAAAATAAATAAATGATTTCCGTCTTTGTTATACTTTTTACAAGTGTTAAGAGTTTAGATCGTTTTTCGCATAATATAAATGATTATTATTTTTTCTTTTGTACAAATATAACAATGCAACATATTTATAGTTTAGCTTTTCTAAGGTCCAAGGTGATGTGTTAAAGTCGCAGTCTATTTATTATCCACATGCATAAAAGAAAACTCTTAGAAAACAGACGACAGTTAGAAAGTTTATGCGTTTGAATGATGCTAATTTTAATAGTTAAATATTTGAAATATTGAAGAGACATGTCCATTAAATTACATAAGGGATAAGCTAACAAGGGACATTCAAGTGTGTGTATGTAGTAGGCGGCGAAACCGAGAGAAGAGAGGAGCACTGTTACTGAATACTGAATCATTTTCCTTGAGTGTAAGAACTATATTTTTTTCTAAATAAACAATTACAGTTTATTTTTACTGTCACGAAGTCGAGTTTTCGAGTAATTTTAAACACTGTCAGCTGAGACAATTGTAACGGATATTGACAAATCTCAAAATTTAGCTTCACCCTTTACCTCAATAGAGCAATCAAAGAGAAGTCTAGTGTCAAGATACTTCTTTCTACATTTTCGTCCCGGAAATGTTACTGGTTGCAGAACTCAATGCCGCGCTATGTCTTGGCAGAGTGGGAATTGTGACAGTTTTCGAGCGATCAAACTCATAGACCGCGCACCGTCGCAATGACGTCATTTTATAAGTTTACAATTATTTTATAAGTTTACACACACACACACACAAATGTATGTATATATATATATATATATATATATATATATATATATATATATATATATATATATATATATATATATATATATATATATATATATATAAATAAAATTACAACTGTTTATATTTACGTTACAACATTAATCAAGTAAAACCATTAGTGCCACTTGTGTGATCGCATTATTAAGAAGTATTCATAGTTAGGTTATAGGAAAATATAACGTAAATCTATACAAGTAAAGTATATATAATTTAAATGTAACCTACTTCGCGGTGCCCAAGCGCATATTATGTAGACATATCTTGTTCGAGCATGCGTGATGGTTGCGCAACATCGTCTCGCTATCTGTTACGTTCATCTATAGATAATAGTTATTAATAATTTAATAATACTTCTTCGATATTTTAACGACGATTTGTTAACTTTCACTGCAATTATATTGGTCAGGCTATATCAGTGCATTCTGCCACGGCGTAAACCATTTGATTTACATAATATGTATGTTATAATGTGAACACGACTCGCGTACGGTGTTTAGAGTCTTCTTTCAAAGAAAAATGTGGTATCCGCATACAGCATTTTGATGTCTGTCATCTGTCCGCCACTATTTGTCTCAAGAACGCCTATTGATTACTACAGGTCTACAATCTATTGAAGCATAGAAAGATACGAAGTGCGTCATTTTAGACACACATTGCATGAAATTCACCGCGCAATTAAAACTTATAAGGTACTACCTCCTACCGATAAATTTAGCAAGAATTGAGATATAATAATAAACTATAATAAAAAAATTAAAGTAATCAAAATTTTAGGTATAACTATCACAGAAAAAAAACCGTTACGAGCTTATCATTTCCTATAAAATTAAGTTTGTGAACTTTTGTAAGCTGAAGGTTACTTCCCTATGACCTAAAATCATGATATGGACATCCCGATCACCGATCACTTGATCGATATTTTTAATGATAATTTAGTATAAATTAGAAAATAAACTACATTAAAACTATTATGTAGAGCAAGTTTGCTATTATCTGTGTTCCCTATTTAAATATTATCATAAGAATGTGCTATAACAATTTAAAATTCTATTAATTTATACGGGTACTTATTTATCTGAATACCCAGAATACTTCCTAGTGCCGCCGCTTGCATATCCATGCGTAATTTATGAAATCTAGGGATGTACTTGCAGACAGTAAATTAATACGTTGGAACAATAGCCAAACGAAAATCGACCTTGGTGTTTAAATAATAGATACTATTAAATTTACATACCTTTATGTAGGTCCAAGTACGTCAATGCAAATGTCAGGCAAGTGGAACGCCGATCGGAATGCGGGTTTCGAATGAACTCGCGTTTCGAATACAACACCTCATATTTTCTTTATTCAAGACAAGCGATTATGACCTTTATATTATCTGTGGAGTAAGTAAATGTGATGTAATCACAAAGCATTAATTTAGAATGAAGAGCTTCAAAGAAATCACTGACCTTTGATTTTTGTAATTCAGTCTGAAAAAACTTGCCTGTGTAATAAATTAAAAACATCACATTAATATTCAGATGAATTTTCAGACGTCGTGTTGTATGTAATTTTGTGCAATTATTCCAAAAACGTCCTACAACAGCACGATGATTTGACTGTAGATTTGTAACGCAAATAAAGCAATAAATAGTGAACTAACACTGCTTCTACTTCTGTTATTTATTTGTAATTTTGTATACAATTATTATGTATGTAAAATATTTAAAATTAGATGTGGAAGTATGGCAAGGCAATACGTTTCCAATAATTATTTTTGCTTGAAGTATTGTTAAGTCAATATGTATTGCCTAAACGATGGGAGTGTTGTACATGTATGTATGTACAAATGGAGAAATTATTTGAGTATACAAGAATTCTTATGTTGGGCCATGATGAGAAGTTAAGACAAGTTTTGATGACAAACCTGTTTGTTAATAAGACACTGCCAGATGTACCCAGGAGCTCTCATGTTCCACTGCAGGAGTATTGAATGTCAGTCGGTCAGTGATCTTAGTTTTGGCGGGAGAAACTCAACAGACGAGTTTTTTGTGTATTTACTTTCTCGTCGAAACCGACGCGGCGCATGTTTGACGAATAATATTTATAAAAAGTTTGATTTCGCATTCGTATTGATTTATTTCTCGTTTAAATGGATTCAAGGAATAGAGTTGTTCAGGTTTTTATACTTAATGAATGTTTAACATATTTTTTATACACAACAACGTCATAAAATATCATCGTATCAAATTCATGTAGGTATTAGTTATTATTCACGTAGAACTGAATTAATTGCTTTATAATTTTAATATAAGGTGTTCTGGCTTCCGAATGTTGCTCTGCAAAGCAGGAAACAGAGGTCCGATACAGCTGATTGTGTGAAAGCGCTAACCTTGAACGGGCAGTGTCGCAGTACCTTTGTGAATGGACGCAGTGCTGACCTACAAACGTCACTATCGAACTGTAACTGATAGTTCTCTAGCGGTACTAATCAAATTATAATTTCTGTACATGACATCGACGACGACAATAGAAAAGTATGTAGACGACAAAATGGTTCGTTTATTTTTTAACCGGTGCCCGTTTTAAAACAAATTGGGCTGAATGAAATCTTGAAAATTGTGTGAAATTTAATTAAAACTTAAGTATATATTTTATTTCTGACACATTAACTAATTATTTAATGTATGAACTGAATCACTTTATTCTAGATCACTGTTTTCTCTTCTTTCTGTCTATGTAGAGTTGCGTTGATGGAAGAACCTAACACCGCATTATGTCTTATCAAACGAGACGTTCTGTATTAAAATTTTTACATTTCTTCAGATTAGATTCGAAACCATGAATCATTTTTAAATTGCATCATACTATTATATCTAAATCTATGAACCTTTATTGGAATCAAATTACTCACAAGAAACTTTATTATTGTAATTGCACCAGAGTCTAAATTATACACTAACTATGTAAATTCTTGATATTCCAAAGATGTAAGCTTACATCATTCATTGCATTTTCATGCATAATTTATAATACATTAGCATAGCTATAGCTATAAATAAAGTCTAATTGTGAGAGTGAGTATCGTTTGTAACGGGAAATATTTTATGTAGATGCTGAGGCCATAACGAGGTTACAAATTTTGATATGCAAAATAGACAATTCAAGTCAACTGTGTGTAGTTATTTGCTCATTAAAAATATGATTACCTAGTATAGTATATATATATATATAGATTGGTCTTGTCTATGTTATAATAGGACTTAACGCGATAAAATTACACGCTGTCACTGTAATGATATATTTAATAAATATTCTCGGAATAAGTTGTATACTTACTTATATTGCTTATTTTGTGAGACCGATCATATTGCATTCAACGACAATTAATAAGCATAGTATTTTTAATGCACATTAATATTCCAGAAACATAAGAAATAATACAGATCTTTTCTGTTTTACTTAATAAACAATTTTAAAATTATATTTTAAAATTTTGACGTAGATGTTTTTAAGATATGTGTAAATTTCAAAACTTATCCGTGCGTTCGACTGTCTAATAAATAATCCATAGGTATATAAAATAATAAGTACCCGTTTGAAGCAAGCGTTAATAATATTGGAGGTCATCGGCTTTTGTTGTCAATTTACTATACCTTTGTACGTAAGAATGAGGAACAAACATACATACATATATTATTTATTTATTATATGTTTACCACACATGCACAATACATGAGACAGTTATATAAAAAAAATTAAAGATAATTTCTTTAGTCTTGCCATTTTGCAGCTGCGCTACTATAGAAGTCCTATTTTTATACATCTTGTTATTTTTTCTTAATTCCATTAATTAATTAGGCATACGTTTCAGCCAGCTGGTTGTATTTTACTTTCAATTAAAGTATTATTATTGTTATTAAAATGGCTGGCTATCTTTACTTTCATTGTTTGATACAGATGTCGCATAATTTTTATATATAAATATAAGATATACGTATGTAAGCATATGCCATTTTAATTAATATTTGCAGAGATTTTATAATAAGTAGGTATTTATTCGCTCAGCCATTACAACCATGTTTTTGCCTGTCAAGTCATTACACACCTGACATCATAATATTTATGCTGCAAAGAAATCTATAGTCGATTAAGCATGTAATGCGTCTGACTTAGCACGAACATAGCTTAGATAGAGAGAGATAGCGATATCAATATGTGATTTATACGTGTATCCATTTTTGTCTTGTATCAAAGTGCAAATGAGAACATTAAATATATTTTTAAAAATTAAGAACATAATAAAGAATATTATACAAATTATATAGTAATGATCTATCTAACTGATATATATCTTGCACTGCTTAACCTAGGCAATTTATATAGTAAATCTAATGAATTAATAATAATATAATATTCATTATTATAATATTATTACATTATTATTATATTATAGGACATCGTACGTTATTATAGATAAGCAAATGTAATTGATTTCAAATCTCATAAACATGCTCCACACACAGTCCTAGCTCGCTATATATAACATAAACCGTGGAAATTAATTTTAAATAACATATTTAACAACTAACGCCAACTATATAGTAAGATATTTTTTTGCTATTAGTTGTTATTACTATCTAAAAATATATTCCTACTGAGTATGTAGGTACATACAGTGTACATTAACACTCAGTTGTGAATGCGCTTTGTAAATAGTCGATGTTTGCAAAGATTCTAGAAAGTAAGTTTCGAGGTAACGTACCTGTTAAGATGCTCATTTAGCAGCAACGTGCACAGTGTGAGGAGGGCGAGAGGTTTTCATTAATATTTAAAGGAATAAATTGCATAATTAGTAATATGACACAAGTCTGGTCAAGGTGGTTGTATTATTTTAGATTTAGTCCGAATATAAAAACTATAAATATCGGTCAAGAGCGAGGGTTCTGAACCTAATTCATAATTGACTAAAATTAAACATATAAATTAGTTCTCACTTCTTGTCACGCATCGTAAGTTTAGGTCGATGAAATACAACTAATCAGAGTCGACAAACTTAAATAAATTCGCAATGGGTTTTTCTGGAATATATTTTTATTATCTATAAATTTCCATTTTTCGGACTTATTCCTTTGTATTAACTTTAAGTTCCATTTATTGCCAAATTTCATAACACTAGGTCACCAGGAAGTACCCTGTAGGTTTTGATTACATACAAAAAAATTTAAGCATCAACGCTCATATCTCTTGATTGTGTTGACTGAGAAGTATGATTTTTTATGTGCTTCAAGAGGTTAGTTGGTATTTAAAATTAACTCCAGCTTGAGTCCTTCACATAATTTCGAGAAAATTTTCTTGACAAACGACCAGATAGACGGACAACAAAATGATATAAGGGTTTCTTTTTTCTTTTGAGGTACAGAACCCTAAAAATTTGTTATACTGATATTTTGTCACGATTAATAATCTCTTTCGACGTTTTTATACACATATAATTAAAATTTTACATTATATAATATACAATTAATTAAAAATAGTACGATTAGCGCAAAAAATATTTATTAATTAGTGCGAAATTTGAAAACATACGACTTTATCAATTTTCTACGTTTGATTCTCGATAAATTGAAATATGGTAGAATCGTTAGTATTTTTTTATCTTTTGAGAAATAATATTCTCAATAGTTTTCTTGATATAGAACCCAAAAATACAGTAAGCTGGACATGTTTAAATTTTCCAAATATTGTTTTCCGTATCTCTTCTTTTCATGAATAAACTTTCTACATAACTTATATCACTTCATAACTTGTATGTACATATATCTTACTGGTGGGTTAAATTCGCCAATTCTACTATAAGAAAAATAAATGTTACAAAATGTATATTTATATAAACTCATTTTGAACTTGTTCAATATTAAGTAGTTTTGCAACAATTTCCTTTTAGCAAAGTCCACACACGGTGCGGCACCGTCTCTTCGTACTGGCTTACTTAACTCACTCTCCACATATAGTAAACCTACTTTCCATCCGAACTCGCCTTCATTGCACAACTACCTTTTTTCACACTGGTATTTTATTCGAATTTCTAAATATCTCGTCTTGAATGTGACGTGAGAAGGAAGAGCGTTCAATTAGCGATTTAACGCGAATTCAACAGAATAGGTGAAGATTACATAAATATATTTCCGCTGATATAAATAGTGTCGAATGAATTAATAAGCGAATAAAATTAATATTTTATACGTTAAAAGTTAAATAAATGTTTTAATTATAACATATATTCTATATAAGTGAGAAAGTTAATAAGAGCTTAATTCAACGTGATGTATGTGGGTTCAAATCTCACAGAGTGTAATAAATATTTTCGTGTATTAATAATAATATTGGGAAAAATATCTGGTTATATATTCTCGATAAACTTATGTTATATATATATATATATATATATATATATATATATATATATATATATATATATATACATATACATATACATATACATATACATATACATATACATATACATATATATATATATATATATATATATATATATATATATATATATATATATATATATATATATATATATATATATATATATATATATATATATATATATATATATATATAAGTATTTTTCTGACAATAACGAGCATTTCTTAATGATTAATTTCCATACTGGGCCTAACGCACCTTAAAAAAAATTAAACCGAATACTTACTTGCTTGAATTTATTTCTTTAAATAAACTATAATTTGTATTTGTTGTAAAAATGCATGCTACCGTATTAATAATAAGATTTGATGATTCGTTGCTGTTGATCAATGAAAAATCTTTATTAGAATGAAAATGTCCACGTAAATGTTAGTACTATGTTTTTTTTATTCTTTCAAGATTATTACTTTACGATCATACGTAATATAGTATATGTAACCGTACTGTCGAAACTATACAGTACATATTTGCTTGTATAATATTGTCCGTCCATGCTGGAAAAATGCTTTTTACAATCATTTCTTTCATTAACGCTTTCTTTGATGTTATTGTGCCTAGTCATTGACACGTCATTTCAAGTAATTTAGCTATCACAAGCACTGCTTATTACATTATGTATAGAAAAACTAGCAACACTAATCGACATGACTTTATGATTTTTAAAGGTCGTATTGATATTTCACATAATAATTTTAGACTTTACGTTTTAAATATTATGTACGAGAACGTATGTTGAGAACATTCTCTTTGAATATAGGTATGTAATAAATAGGCTTCACATCATGTCAGTTGTTGAAAGAAAAAAATCTTTGCTATTTATAATGTTATAATATTTTTTCAAAGGAGGTTGAAATTGCAAAAGTTCTTAAATATAAAGTACCTAATAATTATACAACAATACATTACGGTCCTAGTGAAGTGTCCATCGAGAAGCAATATCGTTAGCGATTACACCCAACTGCAAACGATTACCGTAACATCGATTGTGTAACTTGTTACGTCAACTCTTTTGATACTACGCCCGGGTCGTGCCAATTTGATAATTTGTAATTTACTTACCATTTTAAAGCACATGGACTAGTGTGCAATGTAAATTCTGTATTCTTGTTTAATAATCGAGTAATTAGATTCGCTCTATTAAGTATTTTTAATATTTAATCAAGTGAAAGTTTATTTAAAATGTTTATTAACTACTTTAAATTTCTTTAAGGCGTTGTTGGAAAAAACTATCGACGTAATTTAGAAATACCTTAATAATATATTATTATTATTAATTAATTAACTTTAATTATAATATATAATAATAATTTGTAAATATGTAATTGAAAAAATAATTGCTTTGGAATGTAATGGAAAAGATTACTTTAACTTTTTGCAGTCAGCTGTACTTCAAGCACTTATACTAACGTACTAAAAATATGTTTCTTTCTCCATTTTTTCAGGTGGAGACAGGTCGTGAAGAATTAAAGAAAGAGCGTGAGATCATGCAATTAGTAGCCGGGCTACAGCTCAACTCAGATGATGTGGAACGTCGAGAAGTACCGCCGCATGTGATACGCGCAAGGCACGGCCCAAGGTATAACACAATTATTGTAAACTAGTGGCCCGCTCACGGCTTCGGCCGCTTGAACTATACTATTATCTATTTATTAGTAAATAAATTACTTACCATAACTTGTAGCCTGAGCTGCAAAGTTTCATCTAAATCCATTTAGTATTTTTTACGTGAAACCTGAACAAACCTACATCCTAATAGACTTTCACAATATTAGTAGGATTAAACAATTATAAATTATACGCATTATTGTATACCCGTCTCGATTATTTCAAATGCACCATTCCGGGTTACCAGATATATGTAGGTATAACAAGAGTAACATTTTGATTTGTTAATAGTCGAGTTACTAAGGTTGTGCTATTGAATTGACCGATTAAGTATAGTAATTACATTACACTCAAAGTTAATAAAATAATGCTATAAATATATGTTAGGAAAGTCGATAGTAGGTGCCTGTAATTATTTCATTGTAGAATAATCTAACTGGAACAATGTAAGCTATATATGCAGCATAAGAACCATGGGTGTGCCATTGAGTCAATACAATCGAGTAATTGTATGGAAATAGATGGCACCGAGTTATTAGGACATGACATAGTTAATTTATGTGTGTTACCTAACAATCAAAATGTACTATAATGAAGATTGAGAAAATATTTATCATGTATTTATAACATTTGTGAACACTCTTTATTCCCTGGAACAATGAATGTATTATGTAGAATTCTTGGAAAGTTTTAATTTGTTTTTTAATTCTTTTCATTTCATTTCAGATAACATTACGCCGGGAGCAGTGCCATCGAGTTGAACGACTAACGAGCGTTGCTCTCGTGGAGCACCAACATGTTACGAATATATGAAACAATTCTACCTACATATGTACTAGCTCGCATGCTCGTGGAATAGCGATTGCTAAATTAAATCGATGTCAATACAACTCGATTCATTTGCATCGATTTGTCACGATTGTTCTTTCGTATACCACATTCGAAACGGAGACAATTTCTAACGTCGCATTGTTTTCGATTTACACTCATGGATGTGTTTGCTACAAACGAAACAAAGCAATATTTAAATATATCAAGTAGGTCTTCAAACTTGAACCAATAATACGATTTTAAAACGTTATTAATTACAAAATCACTTTAACTTCTAACTTTTTTTAAATGAAGTGTAACAACCCAACTTCTAAACAAAACTGTCTGACATACTTTAAATAATAATTATAATCACGAAACGAATAAAATAAACATACAATTTTGAGATTTATAGGATATTCCATTTATAAAATAATTTAAAATATATGTATTATTTTAAAACTTAATTTGTTTCAAATAGTCAAGTTAGTATCGGTGTTAACAACTTATAAATTGAGGAAAACGCAATCAAGAAATCTGACAGTTAATTGGTTCGGGCAATAAAATCACGCGAGCGTTCTTTTGTTATAGAAAAAAGTTACTTTTAATAGTAAATAAGAGTCACTGATAACAAATAATTTAATAATAATAAAATTTAGAATAAGCTATCTGTATGAAGTTCGAACGAGTCAGTAGATTAAGATGTCATTGGACTGTATTTAATTGAACATATGACCGAAACTTCTGTGTTTTGAAAACGATTGAAATTATTAAATTAAGAAACAATATACTTTGAATATTATACAAACAATTCTTATTTGTACAATAACGTTTGAGTGAAGTTAAAAGAAAATTATTAAAAAAGCTTATTTTTATTATTTAAATAATTATAAGTATTTTTACAACTTAAAATTATTTAATGTTTCATTAAGTGCTTAATTTTGTATTACTAATAAACAATAATTCAATGCACCTTCATAAAACATGTAAATGAAGTGGTAAATTAAGCTTTTGTTTAAAAAATAATATTCAAAAACTGCTTTATATCCCATTACATGAAATGAGAAAGTTTAATATAGGCCCATATACTTAATAGTTTGTATTAATGCAGGCCAAAGATCACTACATATTCGTTCAACTTTTAGAACTTGACAGTTGCGATTTTTGCATATTTTTTTAAATCAAATCAAAATTATAAATATATACGTTTCAATATATTTTTTTAAAATCACAACTGTATAAGAATAGTCATATTATTTTACTACAGTACCTAATTGAACACTGAAGTACAGAAAGTAACCTCAAACCATAGATTTAATTAAGATGGCCTCTTGTACATGGAAGTTGTACAAAAAGAATAGCCTAATATTTGTGGCAAACTACAGTCCAAAAATATATAAGATTCATATTATTTGTATCTTTAATGCTCTATGTTAATTTGTTAGTACATTAACTATACAATTTCACTATGACCAATAAAAGTTATTCGATTGCATTTGTTATATCTATTGCATCGCATCTTTAATTTTCTAATGTAAAAATGCTTGCCTATTAAATATAAATTTTAATAGGCGAGCTTGCTATTCATATTTTATCCTATTTGTAAGGTATGAAATCGGAAGTAGCATGTATATAAAAGTTCACGGCTACAAATTTTTTTAAATACTTTAGGCTATGAGTGCCATTAATGTTATTTCGTTTGTATTTCTTTATAAACATCGAATTATTAAAAACGAATAGTAATTATTATATAAGGATAAATATACTTATCTTAAATAAAAAAATGTATATAGGTTTACTGGTATAGTTATGTTATAAACTAATTTGAAAAGTTACACAACGATTTATTTTATTAATTCCATTATTTTATACATGTATAATAAATAAATAAATATCACTGTTTTGTTTTATTTCTTAATTTTATGAATATGGTTTTCCTTTGTGATCTCTGGCTACCCCGCTAGAGTAAAACGTGAAACTATGTATACCTTCGTGATAGTCCATAGAGTGATCTGTATAGGACTATACGTCGACGGTCCAGTATCATCATTGTAAAATGCATATTAAGTTGTGGTGGGAGTGGATTTTTCCATCATGTAATGGAGTGTACTTTACTACATATTTTAAATAAACTATTTCATCTATGAGAATTAAGACTATATCACTATCGCTGATATAGTTGAAATTGTCCTTTTATATGTATAAAAATATATGAAATAAAGGAGAATAAGTTTATACTTAATAATGTTATTTACTTTAAGTAATAATATTCCTAATTTTTATGGAGTTTTCACATTTTACACGTGCGACATATAGTATTTATATATATTAAGCGATATTGTCAATATATATGAAACAGCAGTAATATTTTGACTATATATAATTCTTTATCTATAACTATTCACGATGTTTTACTATTATATCTGATGCATATATATTTAGGTGCCTTCACACTGTTTGCTGAAATTGTTAACAGAGTCAACGAGTACATTTAGTTTCACTTTTTCTTATCTAGATTATTTCTAAATATAAATAATTTATAAGATTCTTTGCTACAACTTAAGTTCAGAAATATTGTTGATTTGTTAGCAGTAGCCAGCTAATTATGTTCAATGTAACAATGCCACGACGTAACTAATAAGCATTTCAGCTCTATCTAGCGCCATCTACATTTTTTCTGGTGTTAAAATAAAATACTATCACTTCAGCACTTGAGTATAGAATTTAAGTTAAATAGTTCCCGTATATTAATATAGATGGCACTTCCTATATTGATCAATCAATTGATTCGTTTCATACATTAAACTTCATACAAGAATTTTAGTCAGACAGATAAATAGATGTAAATAGTAAATCTTTTTTCATTATTTAATCGTAGTGACATAACAGATATTCATTTTTTACACAAAATTACATATTATGCACATGCTTTAAAACAATAATTTGCTAAGATCGTCCCGTTTAATACGGTATAAGTATTTAATAAAAGATATACTTATAATTTTGAAAAGTGTAATTATAAAATGATCGTCGCTTTATATACCTAACGTTTTTAATAGATTTTTTTTGTTCTCCTTGTTAATTTTATTAATTTTTTTATAAATGTTATGAATAGGGTCAATATCAAATTGTAAATAATTGTGGGGTCTGCTCTGTGTATGTTTCAATCCACTTCGTTCAATTGGACTCATAGTCTGTTCTAACATTGCAAGCTTGCTTGTCTTTCCTAATGACGTCCGTCGTCCGTATTCTTCTTCGGTATTATTTTTCGTCTGAACCCGGGGATTTCAGATTCCTCATGACATCCCCAATACAATTGAGAGGTCATCTCTTCTGTGTGCCATCCACCGAAGTATCTTTATTTCGGCTCCCTCGACAGTATGGACATGGCCTTGTGTCATAAGTAATATTTTTGCATACAGGTAAAAATATTACTTAAATAGTAATCCACATATTGTGCACATTTATGATATATTTTTAGGGTTTACCCAAAGGGTTAAGTTAGACAGTGAAATTTTCACAGATGATGTATTTCTTTTGCCGCCTACCAACAAATAGTAGATAAATATAAAATAAAAGAAAATATTAAATGGGGTTACTTACAGCAGATATGATTTCTTTAGTTTCTATAGATAATGCTACGCTTCCTGTGAGAATCCAACTCGCACTTGGCCAGTTTGCCACCCTAAGGACTGCTATCCTTGATTTCGTTGAGATCCATGAGATTGTATTCTCCATATGTTAGATTTTTACATGACAACGAAAACTGCTTATTACGTTCAATAATAATTATTACTAAATATAGTTTAACTTAATATTAAGTTTAGCTTCTCTATTTTAGTTCTACATCAGGTGTTCTAGATTCTTCTTCTTCCTGGCATTAGTCCTGGCTTTTGCCAGGGTCTGCCTTCCGACTAAGCCTACTCCACTTTGCACGGTCTTTAACATCCTCAGTGGACAATCTATTGGCTCTCATGTCTTGTGTCACGACATCCAGCCATCGCTTCCTTGGGCGTCCGGGTGGTCTAACTCCAGGGACAGACATGTCAAGGCACTTCTTTCCGACATAGTTCTCAGATCGGCGCATAACATGGCCATACCATCTCAGGCGACGCTCTTGGAGCTTATCCGCTACGTCACGGACCCCAAGACTACCTCGAATGAATGTGTTGCGTATGCGGTCGGACCGCGTAACGCCACACATCCATCTCAGCATCTTCATCTCCGTGACGTGAAGTTCCTGAGTGTGCCGAGATAATGTTGGCCAACATTCGCTGCCGTATAAAAGAACCGGTCGGATAATGCTCTTGTATATCAGTCCCTTGAGCTTGTGCGGTATTCTGCTATCACAGACTACACCAGTGACCTCCCGCCATTTGGCTCAGGCAGCGTTTATACGGGCATGGATGTCGTGGTCGATGCCTCCGGACTCATGCATAACGGCTCCAAGGTACCTGAACTTCTCCGACTTAACGGCTGGCTCAGGCCCGATATGGATGGTGCTCGAGTCCGGGTTCCCGCAAGCCATGTACTCGGTCTTCGACACATTCAGTTTGAGACCACCGTTCTCAAGCGCACCCTTCCAGGCGTTCACTTTACGCTCCAGCATCAGTCGGTTCTCGTCGATGAGTACTATGTCATCGGCATACATCATCAGCCACGGGGGCTGGCATTGGATGTGAGCCGAGACAGTATCCAGCACTACATTGAATAAGAACGGACTAAGAGCTGAGCCCTGGTGAACCCCTACAGTAATCGGGAAGGGCTTGGTGTCGCCAACAGCGGTCCTAACCACTGAAGCGGAGTCGTTGTACATATCTCTGATAACCTCAATATAGGCTTCGGGGATCCCCTTGGATCGCAATGCCCACCAAATACACTGACGTGGCACACAGTCAAAGGCCTTCTGCAAGTCCAAAAAGGCCACATGCAGAGCTCTCCTTTTTTCCCTGTAAGCCTCCATCAAAGTTCTGAGGGCAAAAATGGCGTCCATAGTGCCTGATCCTGGTTGAAACCCATACTGAGACTCAGAGACAGTACATTCTTGGCGGAGCCTGAGGCCGATCATGCGCTCGAAGAGCTTCATGGTGTGGCTCATAATCTTAATGCCCCTATAACTACTTCAGCAGCTCCTTAAAGTAGCTTCTCCATCTCTCCTTCACAGAGGCATGACTACAAAGCAACGTGCCCCGAGAATCTCTGACGCAAAGACATTTTGTAATGTCCTGCGTCGCTTTATCTCGAGCACGAGCCAGTTTGTATATGAGCTTCTGCCCCTCCACAATTTCAAGTTTATCGTACAATGGCGACAAACTTTCTCTGCGGGCTCTGGCTACAGCTCTTTTGCTGGCCCGTTTCGCTGCTATGTACTCCAGTCTGTCTTCAGGAGAGTTGGAATGCTGCCATTCTTTAAACGCAGCCTTCTTTTCCCGAATCACCCCCTGCACCTGGTCATTCCACCACCATGTCTCCCTGTCGATGACACGCCCACCCTTAGTAACGCCAAGAACTCGCTTGCCCGCCGCAATGATTGTTGAATGAGCTCGATCCCATGCAGTCTGAGCGGTCTCGGTGTTAGTCAGTAGATTTTGACTCTCCACCTCCGCCAAGAAGGTGTTCTAGATTATATATCAAAATGTCAATACAAACTATCCATCATGTTAAATGTCTTTTTGTAAGGTGCCATTTTCGTATTTCATGTAGTTTAGCTGGTTTTTTGGATCTTCGTAACATGTTCCAGATCTAATTTTCATATTTCAACGCAAAAAAGCTTATTACATTTAACAACTTTTACTAAGGACCCATTTCCTGGCTTCTTATAGATAGATAACTGTAACACGAATAAGCTTTTGCTAATCTTTATTTATCATTTTAAAAAAAATTGTCTGTCTACTGGACAGATATCAATGAAATTTTGTTAATGTTTATCTGTTAGGACTGGGCAAGATTTAGTCTATAATTGATTTTGAAGACTGATATGATTTCTTTAGTTTCTATAGATAATGCTACGCTTCCTGTGAGAATCCAACTCGCACTTGGCCAGTTTGCCACCCTAAGGACTGCTATCCTTGATTTCGTTGAGATCCATGAGATTGTATTCTCCATATGTTAGATTTTTACATGACAACGAAAACTGCTTATTACGTTCAATAATAATTATTACTAAATATAGTTTAACTTAATATTAAGTTTAGCTTCTCTATTTTAGTTCTACATCAGGTGTTCTAGATTATATATCAAAATGTCAATACAACTATCCATCATGTTAAATGTCTTTTGTAAGGTGCCATTTTCGTATTTCATGTAGTTTAGCTGGTTTTTTGGATCTTCGTAACATGTTCCAGATCTAATTTTCATATTTCAACGCAAAAAAGCTTATTACATTTAACAACTTTTACTAAGGAGCCATTTCCTGGCTTCTTATAGATAGATAACTGTAACACGAATAAGCTTTTGCTAATCTCAAATTTAAATTAACGTTAATTTAATTAACGATAAAAATTATTGTTAATTTAATTGACGATAAAAAATTGTGTCTGTACGTACACATATAATAATCGAGGGCCCAGAACACCTGGTGTAGAATTACAATAGATCAGCTAGATTATAATAAATAAGAAAATGGCTATTTATTAAAATTTGCTGCATATAATGAGTATTGATATTGGAAAATTACACGATAAACCACAATTTTCAGTTAAACTATTTAAAATCAGAAAATGGTACTATAACAACAAAAAAATAATTAATTTATATAAAAAAATCTGTAACTCTTGATGACATCAGGTGTATACGCTATACCTAAATCAGGTGTCAATAACTATAAAGAACAAGAAAAATTAAACCGAAAATAAAATTCGGATAGCAAGGACTATAAAG
This sequence comes from Dione juno, assembly GCA_037127375.1. NCBI lineage: Eukaryota > Metazoa > Arthropoda > Insecta > Lepidoptera > Nymphalidae > Dione > Dione juno. Next base: position 2,487,503 of record JAXRJS010000074.1, read on the forward strand.
TCCATGCTAACAAAGTTGTGGGCATCTACTAGTTTTGACATAAATACTAGAATAATTGATGCTTATTATTGACATAGACTCGCCCCACGAGTGTAGGGTATAATTTATATTCTCGTTACGTCGGCTGTCTAGATTGAGTTTCTCCATCATAAATATAAGGAAGATTATGGCTTTAAAATATTACGCAGAGTATACGCGTAGGCTTAAGCGATCGTTACTCAACTGATAAGTGTATCATAATTAATAACAGAGCAGGCGGGATCTATGTCGACCAGATATGACAGAAGATGAATCTGGCAGGTGTGTCGAATGCTGTACGGTTGTAGAATAGTAGTTAGCGTCAATAGAAAGTCATTAATATATTTAAATAAGAGCTCACATAGTACCTAAAGAGTAAAACTAGGTGATGTGTAGGTAGATAGTAGGCTATTAGGAGGATTGCATATTTGGTAAGTAGGGAGAGTAACACTGGAAGAGGATGAATTTGGTCTCAATTCCCAAATACTGTTCCTACTAATCTATACAGCTTAAGAGGTTATTTTCTTCTAATATTAAAAATTATCATATTATTTTATATTAAATTAAAAATATCAATGAGAGTAGGTAGATTTATTAGGTGGAGTAATTAAAATCTTATCTTAAAGCCCAATATATGAAAAAAATCGCACAAAAATATTACGCACCTGATCAAGTGAGAAATGAAATAAACAATAAGTCTTATTTTCTAATATCAAACAAACAACACGAAGTCAAATCTAAAAAAAAGTCATTAACTAAATTTAATTGACTAATAAACTGAGATACTATTATATATGTATGAATGTACGTACTTATGTATGTGTGTATATAACACGTATGTATGTATGCAAATATTTTCGAAAATAATATGTTATATATTTAGCTTTATTTATTTTAATACTTTACGAATATTATTACATCCTGTACCCAATCCCAATTTTGTTATTTCCTCTGCATTAAGGTTGTCTGGCAGAGCTTTTATACATTGTTTTTTATGTATCTTTTCTTGAGTGTGCAACAAAGAATTATTATTATTATTATGTTCCAATAAAGAAAAACATTTTACTGTGACGTATCACCCGGAATCATCATAATCACATCATCATATTATTATTATTAAATGTAAATTATAGTTGGATCTAGGTCGACTAGGTCGGCTGTCGACAAAAGTAGGAAAACAGTATCTTAACGATAAGTTCCTCCAGCCTACCCTGCTATATGCGGGATACCTACAGCATTACTACACAAAGTATGCATGGATAATTTGCAATATTACGCATAGCGGAAATGAATAAAAAAGTTTTAAGTCTAAACATACATAGCATTTTTTATTCCCAACCACCATAATGTGGTCATTTTACGTTATTTTATTTTAATAAAATCACAAAACTGAACAATAAAATTATATTACTTTCTTGTTCAATTATTCGCCTTACCTAATAAGAAAATGAAATAGCTGCGTTATAAACGTAGCCATAGAAAAATGGTATATATAATTTTTTTTGTAATATATACGAAAATAAAATTTTTCTAGCATCACGCTTCATTTCGTATGTAGCAGGGTGGACAGAGACAACTTAAAATACAATAAAATTTAAATAAGCAAAATTAATAAAAATAGAGCAATTAACGCTCATTAGTAACATACAAGCTAACACTAATATGTTATTCGTAACGTTATTAAATGTTAATTCATCTTTTCAAAACTGCACACTTTCACAACCTTAACTCATGAGTACGAGGGAGTGGTTAGAAAGACAAAATATAAACTTTCACACTGAATCTATAGACACTGGTAGATAAATAATATATATTCTAGTACTATCCTCATAGTTGAATTACTATTATATTTATATATATATATATATATATATATATATATATATATATATATATATATATATATATATATATTTCCTACATTAAGGGTAATTAACAAACAGTATGGAGGTTTGCTGAAAAGAGTAGAAATATTTATTTATAATAATTGAAACATTGTGATAAAATAATTATAAACACAATGTTTAAATGTTTTCTCATATACTATAAGCTTTTCCATAGTACAACATAATTTTATAATTTCAGCGAAGTGCATCGTAAACGGTAAGGCACCGTTGAATTGCGTGCGTGAAGCTGTAGCCTCTACCTCCAAGCAGTTGACCACCGTCCGGCGTATACAAAGCACGCTCTACACGCTCTAAACTCGTTATCAACACTGGCACGCGAGAGACAATTAAAAAAAATCCAATTAAAAAGAAAACTTTGTCTATGGATGTTACGCGCGCAATCTAGACAAACGACGCTATTTGGAATGTGAAGTGTCTTTTCTGTGATAAATATCGTGACAGATAAATTATTTTAAATTTCTTAGTAATTTATCAACTTTTAGTTGTTTTTGTTAATTTTTCGAATATTATTTTAGTTGTTTTGGATTTGCAATCACTTGAGGTAACTTCAACATTTTATTATGGTGAGTATGACAAAATATCTTTTAGAATTTAATAATTAATGTTATGTTTTAAATTAACTCTATGGTAATATATAAATAATTATATATATTTTACAATTAAGTTCGATAGTATAATAGATGTACTAACGAATACGATAGCGAAAATGATAACTATTTTTATTAACAATTTAATGTGAATATTCATATTTTTTTATTTATGACTGACAAATACTATAGAATAGAACTTGTTAATAAATAAGTAATATTTTGTTTCCATATATAATTTTAAGCGGAGAACGAAAATATATATATGTGTGTAGCAAAAACACATTTATTTTCCTGTAAAATTCCGTAGACTAAAAACATTAGCTTTACTTAAGCATTTGATGTCAATAATGCATACAAATATTAAAATTTTAAATGCATTTAATTGGTTGTTTACGTAAAACGTAATTTTTTAACGAATAAGAAAGAGCATTGAGTGTGACGCTTTCCTCATAAGAGCTCAATAAAAAAACAACGCGAAACGTTACTCCAAAATCGTTGAATATTAAGTTATAACAAATGAAAGTGGATGCGATTCCATTTCAAACTTGGCTTGTAAGACTCGCTTAAGTTTATATATCCACTTCGTGTTTTACGAGTTTTTTTTAGAAAATAATGCGAGCTTAGCTTAGCAAGTTAGCATTATTTTAAGAATAGTTTCAAGTTCTTTAATTTATTTAGCTACGTCTACGAGTGTGAAATCAGAATATTATATGAAAATGTTCTAATTTGAATTTAGTCCTTGTTAATCGTCACAATCTAATTCATGCTACTATTTAGCCATTGAAAAGCGATTTATTCTATTATTTGTATAAATACTTTTTTTTTAAGTGGTGTCAATGTTTATTTTTATATGATTCCTGAAATGACCACCATGGTGTGGTAGGACAATATCTGTGTCTAGACGTTTGGTTATGGGATCGATTGTCAATTGGAATGAATAATATATATTTCTCCTGTATAGAGAACGGAGTATCTAAACAACAATTTCTGTCTTCAGGATAAAAAGGTACCTGTTATTTGCAGGATAAGGCGTTGATATATTCTTACCTTAATTCTTCAAATGCGTTCTGCTTTAAAATTAATTTTGTTACATTGTTAGTTTTGGTGAGCTGTCGAATGTGCGAACAGCGCCCTACTTTGGCGAAACCAGACACACTTTCATGTGATGTGTCAAAAAGAGCAAGTCATTTATGGCGTACAATTAAATGTCGTTTTTATACGCAAATATTTTCAACTTTAAAATCTACAGTTACTGATAAGTTGTCATAAAATTTGAAAGCAGAAGTATGTTTATTTCATTGATGGACTATTTATTGTAGTGTTAACAACAAAATATATATACTAAATTATATTAAATTGCAACATTAAGTAAAAACCTTAAATTTATTTAATTATAATTTTAAAGGGAGAAAGGATTTTCTTTCCAAAATAAGAAATAAATATTTATCATACTACCATGATGATTTGGAGGTCTTAAACTTTTTGATATCTGTTCTGCCAAGCGTGACAAATGTCATCGTTATAAATTATTTTTTATCTTCTTCTTATTTCAAAATTGGAAATCTCCAGAGCTTTCGCAGAGTGTGGTTTTCCCTTTCATACCATTGAATATTTTTTCTTTTGACTAATATTACAATAATGACTTATTTATCATTTTTTACTATTTGGTATATTATGTATGAAGCTATATTGTTACGGCATAAGAAGAGATGTCAATCTTCTGAGATGATTTCGTCAGATGGATCAGTTAGTTGATGTTGTAGGCAAGAAGGGGAGTCTGTGCTTGGTTCTTTATTTTTTTTATATATAAATGGCTTAGTATATCTTTTCGACGGATCACCAGATAGTATAATATGCTGGTGATATTTCATTTCATTTCATATACACGATGCTCTCTCGAGAATAGTATAATGGTAACGCTAAGCAGTTTCCGTGGTTACAAATTTGTATATATAATTAACTGTCGTGGAAACGCATGCTTTGTACACTTTAGGTTCATTCTTCTAGGACGTGCTAAAGCGTGCATGTATAACTTACACACTTGTATGTTAAGAAAAATAATTATTATTTTACCAAAATCCGTGATTTATATAATATTATAATAATGTTTTTTCTGTGTGTTTGTGCACGCTAATCTCAGGAACGGCTTCAAATTCAAATGCCGTTTTCAAAGAGAAACAAGAGGAAGCTAAACAACAAAGCAAAATCATAGAGTAATATATTCCTTTAAGGCATGCAGCGAGAGCTTCGAGAGCTTATACACACAGAGGTACAAAGTGAAAATAGAATATATTTTAAAATTAAAAAGAATAAATGAAAGCAGGCTTTAGTGTAATAATATCAATTATTGTAAAACTCTCATCAATTAATCAGTCAGGTTACCACAAGCGGCTGCAACGCGGTTGTCTAGAATTAAAGTTTTGCAATTATAAAATTCGATAAATCCCTATAGCTAATTACCGTTAAGTGAATCATATTAAGTAAAGGTAATATTTACGAGCACGCGACGACCTACATATCATTGGTATGTCTTTATATTTTAAGCATAGTGGGTTAGTGTATCACAATTTTTACAACGATACGGTAAAAAGTAATTAGTGAGTCGAAATAAATGGAATACATCGAAGCAATCATAATTAATTAATTGCAATATAAAATGTCTGTAACAATATGATTGTTACTACACACGTAAATATTTATATAAACTGAATGAAACTGAACCTACCTAATGATCCGTAAATGAAGAACCTATTACCCTTAGTGATATATTTTCTTTACTTATAGTTTGAAATTTTTCACTTTTTAGTCTGTAAGGATAATTGTTACTATCATGTTTCTTTTTTTTCAAATTTTTCTCTCACAAAAATTTTTGCATATGGTGTTTATCGTTACAAACAGATGTATGGATTTTTATTTTTATTTTTAGTGGTAATGTAGAAAAGTTACTTTAAAACTGTACTAGTACAGTACAGTTAGTCATATTAGTTAGTCATATGAGTTAGTCATATTATATTATAGACATGTATGTTATTTTAATAGATAAATAATGTTCTGCAAAGAAAAATGCAGTTTTTACATATATTTTGTGAATACGAGTACGATACTCGTATAATAATCTTTTTAAACAATTAAGTAAATAATTTCTAATTTTATAATAATGCAAGTGTTATATTTTAACCATTGCTTTCTTACTTTTACTAAGACAGTTACCATTAGGACGGAACAAAGTACTGCATTCATTAAAATTGCAAATGAGTTTTATTGTCCGAATATGGACATTGAATTACTACAAACAAAAGGCGAATTTCACTTTGCTTAACATGTCACGTTTGAATCATTCAGGAATTACTTTTCAAGTTCAGAATGAGTAAGCGGAAGCTTTTATTGTTTCCAGTGAAAGTTAAGGTCAAAGGTTGTTTGTTCGTAACCATACAATGAAATTGAGAGTAAGACTTATTTTTTACAAATCGATTTAATAGTATTTTTATTTGTGTAGGTCATTTTGACACGTTTCGGTTATTTATTAGAAATTAAGTGGTTGTACATTTATAATACTTCCACATATATATTATGCGGTTCTAGATAGGAGATTGTAACTGAAATTATAAAAGTCATTATAAATCCAGCACATACTTTCTATTTGGTTTGAAAATTAATACTTTCAGCTTAATTGAAACTAGTTTATAAAATGCAAAGAAAAATTACATGTGATGCGCTATCATAACTGCTAGGAAATCGGAAGAAAAATCCATTTAAACGAGTAATAATAATCTACTTGCGGCTTGAACATGAGTAATTTAATTCGTTCGTCGCCTTCGGCTCTACTTGAACATGGAAAAGTGGTTGATGTATGTAATTTCTTAAGGAAACTATAATTTCTACCAGTTCCTGTACACGTTATTTTATAACTGTCATAATGAGTAATTTTTTTGTACTTGCTTTAAAAAAGATATATATATATATATATATATATATATATATATATATATATATATATATATATATATATATATATATATATATATATATATATATATATATATATATATTCCAAAACCAGGCTATTTTATTATTTTACTGCTCTAGTTGCGTTGAATTTCGACATTCAACAAACATGTTACATCAACGTCTTCAATTCGGGCGGAAAGCAGAGAACGAAGTGTCTTGACATTAGGTTTTCTCTGCATACCTTGTTATACGGCAAGAACTGTGAAGCTGTTTTAATACGTTATAACAATTTCTCACGAAAATATATATTTATTTAAGAACAGGTGCAATATTCTATTTGTTAAGTAATTTTGTAATATCAATGTTTCGCGGAAACATATGGCATGTTTGTATAAGCTTCATGCTATTACGGGTATGGTTATTATCTATGTAATATGTATTTACATAACCTCATTATTTTTTGCAAGAGCTTATATTGACATGCTTCTTATATATGTTATCCATATAGAAATAATTAAGTAACTGTGACTGCTACACTGGTAATAAATATAAACACAATATTACGCTGGTGCTCTCTTATTTATTCAAAATTGCTGAATCTATCTTTACTTTACAGCTAGTAAAATTACGTGCTAGTTTTAAAATTGGCTAATATCATGTTCATGAGAAGCATTTCACAGGATGCAACAACTGTATAGACAGATTAGTAGGTTATATGCTAAGTTTAAATCAGTATTATGTATTTATTCAGTTAGCGGTATTTAATTTATTTAAGAGTACCTAGTACTAGGTTCTATTCCATGTGATACCCTATCTCCTTTCACTAACATTGTCAATTGTTTTTAAGTTAAGATATTTTATTATAATATGTAAGGAAATACTGCTCTGTTAAAGACAAACCCTTTTTAATGTATGTTATTTTAAAACATGTATTTCGGGTACAGTTAGAATTAGTATTAGTTTATTGACAGTCATTGAATGAGACATTCTTATACTTTCCACTGTTTATGATTGTAATCGCCTTTTAAAATGTAGGTCAAGAATTTATTTTGTTTCCGTGTCATATACAAATGAAATTAGAAAATAAATAATTCTTAGCATTCCATGGATTCACCGTGCGTGTGCCGGGACAAACGTATTGCGGGGAAGGAATTGAGAGCCGGAGTGCCTGACATTAGCGACCTAAGTGTGGGTTTATGAGGCCCCTTTCCAAGGTCCTCTCTCTACCTTACCGAATTCGAAATAAATAATAATAATTATAGACACGTGTACAAATTAACTTTATTTCTATTCCTAGTCAGATGATTAGAAGAAAGCTCAAAGTATTTCTTTACTTTAAATTTACTATCTTTGAAGATATTTGTTTCCCATAGAATTGTAAGTTCTATCAGAATGTATATACAGTTTTTATTCGTGTCCGTCAAGAGAGTCCGACGAGACTAATCAGGAGCTTATTCTACAATTGAGTAAGATTTAAGAGTGGATTTTATTTGACAGAATGTTATTTTACAAAGTTTATTGGAGAGATTATAATATAGTATGAGCCAGTTCAATATAGTTCATATTTTAGTTCACATTGAGTATACAAGTTTAACTTATCCATAAAATGTTGCAATATATAGAAACTTAAATAGAAAGCTTTCACTATGTTTATGTCAACGAGTCTCTAGAGGCTTATACACCAAGCACAGATTTTAAGCGTTGTATATTTAGTAATCCCGTTATACTCATGTTTTGCTACATGTAACATGTGTTTTCAAAATCTGGTTTAGTTCAATACTTTTCAGATACGTTATGTGGTAATAGAGTTTATCATTAATAATTAACAATTTCATTATAATTTATATTCCCTATTTACCAGTCGTGTTTCAGTCGTGGAACAACGGTACAGCGTCCGATGGTTCTGGATTCGACTGAGGGAAGGTATTATTTTTATTTCCTCGCCCTTGTCCCGAAAATTGCTCTAAAAGTGGTGAACGGAGTGTCTTAACACTAGGTTTCTCTCAGCTTACCCTGCTATATGCGGCATATAGGCGTTAAATTCAAATTCAAATTCAAATAATTTTATTCAAAGTAAGAATACAAGATTCATTTTTTGAACGTCAAATACATTACCACCGGTTCACTAAAGATAATGCCTCAGACCTGAGGAGAACCGGCGCAAGAAACTCAGCGGGACTTTTTTTTTCTTATATAGTATTATTATACAATTATTCATTGTTGACAATGATACTCTTGAGATAGACTGGAGCGAGCATTTCATTCCCAAGGTGTGTTTTTATTTACAAAATCATTAATTAGGTTTTTTACCTTTAACACACAAACGTCGTTTCACTATTTTTTAAATTGTGATATGGAATATTCTCAGACGTTTTCTGGGATCCTATTGTAAAAGCGTACACTCTGTCCCATAAAGGAATTGCGGACTCGATGCAATCGAGTCATATGCGCGGTAAGTTTCAACCTAATTCTAGTATTAATATTGTGTACATCGCCAATTTTAGTAAAATCATTAAAATTTTTTTTTACATATAAAACATTTTCGAGGATATATTGAGACGCAATTGTCAATATATTGATTTCCTTAGATTTGTCTTTTAAAGATTCTTTAGGGCTTAAGTTATAGATTGAGCGAACAGCTCGCTTCTGCAGGACAAAAACTGTATTGGTCGCGGCTGCATTACCCCAAAGTATAATGCCATAAGACATAATACTATGAAAGTAGCTAAAGTAAACAAGGCGAGCCGTTTCTACGTCAGTTAACGATCTAATTTTCTTAACTGCGAAAGCTACTGAGCTCAGCCTATTCGCCAATCCATCAATATGAGGCCCCCACTGTAACTTAGAGTCTATGGTGACACCGAGAAATACCGTAGAATCAACAGGATCCGCGGTCTCACCATTCAATAGTACATTGGTTTTAACAATTTTTGTGTTGGGTGTTCGAAAAATTATACATTTCGTTTTTGTACTATTTAATAGTAGGTTGTTAGCACTAAACCAATGTACTACTTTCGAGAGCGCATTGTTTACATCGTCAATTTTATGTTGCTGTCTTTTCATTTTAAAAATTAATGAAGAATCATCAGCAAACAAAAAACTATCTCATGGCTCCTTCCAACTAAATATGGTAAGTCATTTATATATATTAAAAAGAAGAAAGGACCAAGAATAGACCCCTGTGGGACTCCCATACTGACTAATGACCCTGGAGATTTCCTACCATCCACATCAACCCTCTGAACCCTATTAGCTAAATAAGAGGTCAGAAGATCGAGTGCACGTCCTCTTATGCCGTAATGGTGTAGCTTCATGACCAATGTAGAATGCTGCACGCAATCAAATGCTTGCAATGCATACTGTTTCTCATGCATGAGATTATGTAAATTAAAATGATGTAAAATTTGATTTAAGATAATTTTTTCAAAAATTTTACTTAATGCAGGCAGCACTGATATTGGCCGAAAATTATTGGGATCTGATGTACTATCCGATTTAAATATAGGTACGACTTTAATAAATTTCATAAGGTCAGAAAACACACCATACTCTATACAATTGTTAAATATAGTCGCGAGGTGAGGAGCAATAGCGTCAATTATATAGTTAGCTATATAATTGACGCTATTGCTCCTCACCATAGATCTGTGGTTTTCTTAATGTCTAGAGACTTAAATGTTTTAGCAATATCTCTTGAACTGACTGATTTAAATTTAAAATCTATATTACATTTTTGTACGCTCTCCTTAAGTAATGATCCAGCGACGGTTGTAGAAGAACTGGAATATCAGCAAAAAATTTTTAAAAAATACATGCAACTTCTTCATCACAGCTAGTAATACCATTGTCAATTTTTAATTTAAATTCATTGTTGCGATTATTATCCTTTCCAGTCAATTTTATCAACAGTTTTTTATTTTGTTTTTAATATGTAAAGATTTTGCCATGGAACATACTTTTTTAAATAATATAGAATAAGCTCTAACATAATTAATAAATGATTCATTGTGGTTATATGTTTTTTCACTGACTCAATCACTGACTCAATGGGCGTTTGACACTCGCAGACAAAATTTTTGGTGAGTGACTTAAAACGCTCAGTATTATGATGGCATAATTTAACCAGCTCATCCATAGCAGATATGCTCTGAGATTTCTCTTTGAGCACATTCATATTTATCAGAAATAGTTTTTAATTTAGTATGTAATAATGAAATCTCCAACTGTAGGGACCTCACCTCAGCATCATATGATAATTTTACATTATTCATATTTATGTTATATTCCATTAATTTATTTTTTATATTATTTCTCTCAGTCACTAATTTGGTGTAATTTTTACATATATTTTTAGTTTTTATCAAACGCTGTGTTTTTTTTTAATATATGTATTTATCCTAATATATTTTTTTAACTTATTTTTACTTAGAACTGGCTTGGGAGTCCCCGTATCATCACCAGTCAAGTCTATAGTTGAAATATCATCTTTATAGGTGATGACTGGAGAAATCAGAGTAGGTGCATCCCCAACCAGTTCTTCAAACAAGCTTTGGGTCTGAGAGGCCTTTTGTTTTAAGTTATTATTTTCTAATGTAAATATAAATTGCTGAGCCTCATGCAGTTGTAATTTAAGATCATCGGTAAGCTTGAGATCTTCCTCATATTCTAATCTGCACTGGTCAAACCCATTTACAATCTTCTGCAGATTATCATTTTGTTCTAAAACCTCTGAGTCCTCTTGGTGAATTTTGGATAGGTCCTTTTTAAGACCTTTGTTCTGATTGACAATCTGCAGAAATTCTTGCTCAAGGTAAGCTTAAAGCTTAGCTTAACAATTTAACCTTTTCAGTTAAGTTGACAGGTATTTCAATATATATTGCAATTCAAGCATAAATCAATATTCGTATAAATTGGAATATCTATATAGCTAGCTATAGCTAGCTATATTCATACTAGCTAGCTAGCTAGGATTTATACAAGGCGAAAGGTACAGTTCAAAGTCAGTGTCAACATAACAGAGCAATTCTCTATTTAATTAAATCGTCCGTGATATTTCTTCTTTGGTGTTGAAACTTTCACAAGTATCAAAACATTTTAAAATAATCGTGAAAACCAATAATTCACTTTTACTTATCTAACAGAAATATTTAAAAAAACGAAAACGAATATAAAATTAATCGTTATATACATTTGCATAACCGTACTGGTTTGTAAATTGGAGATGGATACAACGTGTTACGTCGATATAAACTTAGTAATTTATTGAATGGTTAAAAACAAAAGGTATTTAGTATATGGCTCGCCAACAATAAAATCATTTGAATTTTTCAATCATTTGAATTTGAATTTAATCCTTAAACTTTTTCGAACTTTATGTATATACATATACACACACACATATATATATATATATATATATATATATATATATATATATATATATATATATATATATATATATATATATATATATATATCTATATATATATATATATATATATATATATATATATATATATATATATATATATATATATATATATATATATATATATATATATATATATATATAGATCTTTAACTGTAAGTTAGATAACAAAACTCATCTATGAATTATTTTATTAAATCGTAAGGTATTCTAAAATGTAAAACCCACTATACATATTATATGGATGATTTGAATTTAAAGATTCATAGAAATAGAGAGAATTCATAGAAACATAATTAATACCCGAAACAAAAATTTATATTCTATAAGTGAAAATATATAAGTAAAATAAATTTCTAAGTCGTATAATTTAAAAAAAAATTAGGTGGTCTAGGTCTAGGTTAGGGGTCTAACTGAGAATCAACAGATATCTTCTAGGTAATCGTGTATAATTTCAAGCTTCATCAACGCTTAACATCAGGATGGTGTGGTCGAAAGTAAGCTTATCATAAAAAACCTACAGGACGAAAAGGAGAATAGAAATTCTCTTATAATGATTTGAACAAAGATAATATATTTATTATTATTTTTATATTTATTGTAAAAGAGACAAGGCGCGAAGGTAACAATAAATCTTCGCTCTCCACGCGTATTTATTGATTTAATGCAGAACGAGTAGGTTATAAGGTTTAGATATTTTTGTTCATTTATATATTTTCTCGTACAAACGAAGACAGAAATCATTTTTGTAATTGGAAAATAATTCTACGGATAAAATTTAAAGTCACAAGTACAACACACATCTTTTTTGTCACTATTATGGATAAAATGAGAACACTTTTCAATATTTTAAAATAATTACAATTAAAAATATATTTTAGGTTCATGCTTAGGGAACTTACTGTATACTAGACTCCGACTCTATCTAGAGACATTGATTCTTACCAGAGCGAAGAAATAAAAATAATTCGATACCCCGAGTGGGAATCGAACCCACAATCGTCGCGTTTACAGTCAGACGCCGTGTCGCTGCGCCACGACAGCCTCTATTTTTATAAGCTTATATTTATTTAATTGATAATTATTATGTTAAATTAACAAAATATTGCAAAGGAGCAAATAGCAGAAAGTAGATCGTTAACTCTGTTTAACCGTGCAATGTCAATTTATACAACAGCTTAATGACAACTTTAATAATATATACAGGTGTTTCAATGCGTCTAAGAGCTTGAAAGCATACATTTAGATTAATTGTATATTTCTGTAACTAATGTTTATTCTTTATTACATATATTTTATATACTTTTTTGTCCGCTACGAACACATGGCCCGTACTTTTTTATAAATTCGTTAAAATTTTGTTGTTAAGACATTACGTAATAAAAATAGACATTACATTATATAGTCATGTTTCTTAATAGTCTCGTTATTCATTTAAGTAGTAAGCTTGACTATACGAATATAATCTTAAAACATAAAAGCATCTGCTAGAGCTAGATCTGCTGTATCTGTTTTGCTTCATCTAGCTGAAAGAACCTAGTGTTAAGTAATTACGTTCCCAGTTTTCTTATAAATAATTCAATTAACTATTATGGCCATTAATTGATTACACAAAATGCATATCAAATATTAAATACACGAATGTCAAGATTTATATATATATATATATATATATATATATATATATATATATATATATATATATATATATATATATATATATATATATATATATATATATATATATATATATATATATATATGTATATATCTATATAGACAGTATTTTTTTAACTACATGGTTTACTACTTTTAATTGTGCTCCAGTCAAATTGGAAGCCCATTTGGACAAACGGCCTACAACTGTGGAGAAGTTACAGCAATTCAAACATTTCTATCTGCAATGGAACACAGTCAAGCAAGAAATCAACACAATTCGTGAAAAATATCAGGGTAAACTGAAGGACCATCCCACGCTCATATGCAAAAAGGCTAAAAGTGAAAGACATCTTATTCCAATTATAAGTGATGAGTATAGTCTTTCGCTGGAAGACTTACTCCAAACGACATCAAACTCCCCATATACCTGCTTAAAGCGCAGCATCACTGATTGCAGATAAAAAAGGAACACAGAAAACATCCTATATGGCGGTTTCTTTAGATATCAAAATCCTTATTGGTAAATAAGGCATTCCTTATATTGTAATTGTGGAAAATAAATAATTTAATTCTTATGAATATTACATAATCTTAAAATTTCTCTTCGAAGATTACCAGCGTAGTCAATTGATTGGTTTTCTTTATTAAGTGTAATTTGAAGGCACAGCTTTCGACGAATCCGGTTTATATTAATATGCCTATGCCTGAGGGATTTATAAAACAAATTACTAATATTTGTATAATCGTGTGTATCATATTCCATATTTCTTAGGGTTAATTACCAAAATTTGTATAATTTTATTCCACGACATAACAGCGAAAGCGAGGAACGTCACGAAGATCGAGAAACCTCGTTTATATTCACTAGCTCGTGTTAAGTATTTAGGTTTGTTTACGTAGATGGCCCACAGCTGTCACTGAGCGGTCCGATTATATTTCATTAAGAAAGTTACGTTTGTCTCTTGAGTATAATGGCGATCACTGTCTAGTGTATATAGTTTGTAATATTACATAACAGTATAATTCTACTTTTTACACTTATAGAACAAAATGAAATAAAATTTACAGCAAAAATAAAAACAAAAATTCTACAATTACAGAAACATAGCATGCAAGGCGACGATGACGACGACGAAAAAAATTTCAAATTAAATATATATATATATATTTTGTTTATTTAATTATGCTTTATTGAACACACGTAATAGAACACACAAAACGTACATATAAAGTGTATATACAAAGGCGGTTTTATTGCTTCAGAGATTTTATAGACGATCTAGTTTGTCTAGGTGTTTTGTTATGGCAACTCAAGGTATGTATGTATTTGGATTTACATTTAAGCCATATGATTTGTTCCATACAAATATTATTCGAAGATTGTAATTAATTCATTCAATAGCTTGAGAGAAGACTTTCATGACTGATACTGATGAGTGATGACACATACATACGAGTATATTTGCACGCATAGAGAGGAATAGAAATAATTAGTAACTCAGTTAATGTATCTATAATTTTTTTAGCTTTAAGGTTTATCCCTAGTAGCTTGAGCGAACGGAGCGCCAGACACTGTGTTTTCTAAGGTCAATCAAGGTCTCAACTTACCTCTTTTACCACTAACTTTTGCATCATAATTTTTTTACCATTCTTTCATTACTTGTTCTCTTGAAGTGCTCAAGCCCGAGTAGGTTCTTCTTCATTGCCACAGTAGCATCTTCACTGGTACCTAACAATCTGTGTATTTAATTGTTGCGGATTCGGTCAGTTAAACTGACTTCACATATCCTCAGAACGGTCAAACGAGCAGCTACACTGACATTTCGCCGTCTTTATAATGCAGCTAAGGCACTGTTGATTCTGTTACTAGCAGCAATACGCTTTTCCACATCCATTTCACATCTTCCATCTCTACTGTTAATTAGAGTATGTTAATAATTCTCTGGTGTACTACTTCATTCATTTATATACATATAAATAAAATTGAAGTGTCTGTTTATGATTTCAAAATAACTGTTTTTCAAATGCATATGGTTATTATTATTAAAATACAACCAAATTAAATTTTTATTTATATGTTTGTCATTCTGTTTGTCCATCTTTATCTCCGGAACAGCTGAACCGGTTTTGATAAGAATTTCACGCGGGTAAAACCACGTTTACCGCGCGCAATAACCTACCGCCTAGATTAAATACATCATATAATAAAATAATTTTCATACACATAGATCACGTACATTTTTTCTAAATTTTCATACACAAAGTAATCTGAAAGGAAAAACAAACTTATATATACAATGCTTCCATATTATATTAGAGTATTTGTATGAGTATGTATGTACGTCGATTAAGCGATCGAAGCCGCGAACGAGTCACTAGCTTATAAATACAGAAAAAAAGAGAAAAAGATAATACTCCTTCCTGTGGAACTATTACTGTGGGCAGAAATATTACTGTTATATCGAACATTTTACTTGCGATTGTGAAAATAGGAGTGAAACCATTCGATGATGTTACTGGATACGTTGAGATTTTTAAGTGTAGCAATTAAGATGTCAAAGTCTACAGTACTAAATGCATTAGAGAAATCGAGTAAGTCTAAGACGGTGACTTGCTTATTGTTCATTCCAAAGCGAATGTCACCACATAGCTTAATCAATGCAGTAATAGTGCCATGTCCAGGTCGAAAACCAGATTGGAATGGATTCAAGGTGTCATTTTTGGTTAAGGATCGAGGAAGTTGTCAATGCTTAATACGCTCGAGGACTTTAGAAAGAAATGGAAAGAGGGGGGCCATCTTTTGGGAACAGGAATAACATGCAAGGCTCGTTATATTTTCGAATTAGAGGTTAAGGAACAATTAAAGAAGATACAGTGTTGACATTTTATGACTAATCCCAAAATTCCATCACTTCCAATGGCATCAATATGTATCGCTTCAATATATTTTCTGCTATCGTCAGTTAAGATTTCATCAAACACAAGAACAGCTGCTTTTATAATACAATTGCATTTTATAATACAAAATATACAATTTTATTCCAATATGCTCTTGAAATTTGTTTTCATGCCTTCGTTATTAGAAATTATCTTATGACCTTACAAGGTTTGGCACTTTTATGACTTTTAGGAGCTATAACGTTGCAGTCACTGCAAAAAAAAAGATGATGTATGTATGTTTACCCTTAAATTTATACTACGCTTTATTTCATTAAAATATATTATAACTATAATATACGTATATATTATATTCTGCTATTTACAGAGATATTGTAAATGCGTCTCATCTTTATAAATAACAATATTAAATAATTCGCGTTTATTTACATAATACGTAATATATTCTTTAACGAGTGTTTCACAAGAACGTTTTAATAGCTGTAACACAACGACAGTGAAACTTAATAAATTTGCGATACGAATCTCGCGAAGTAGGGTAAATCTGTAACTGTACGTTAAGAGGGTAACTGACTACTTGCGGTCTAACCGTTATAATATCCAATGCAATCTTTTGATTGAATTCAACGCGATAAAACTCGGTCACATATGGGCATATGGAACAAAGTCAACTTAGTTTTGAATGTTTTATAGAAAAATTGCTAATACTATATTGCTAGAATAATATTTAAATATATTGTTACTTAAAAGCTTATAAAACTTTTTTACTACATTAAAACTTATAAAAAATACAACATTTTTAAATTTATTTCAATATGGTTATTGCCGATTATAAAGAATATTATGTGCGTTAAGCTCTATACTACACAATCAATGCACTGTTAGAATTCTTCTGACAGAAACTCACGGTGGTTCTGTTTTTAAGCCCCATTCGTTGCATATTGTACATCGAAACTACTCTATTTAATCAGAAAAAGTGGTTTGATAAAATCGTACGTTGACTTCCGTTGTGTTGTACGCATTGTTTCTAAAATATTACAGGCCCATCCATTAGTTTTCCCCCATTTTTCTTTAAAATAATGATAAATTCGGTTTATTTTTGATTCGGTTAAAATTGCACAATGTTATAATGTTTCTGCTTAAGAGCAAATCGTCTTTTAGTTTTATAAAATATCAATATGTTCATTATTAGATATAAAAAAATCTAAATATTTTTCATAATGAAGCAATCAGGTAGATAGATATACGTATATGGAAATTGTTGGTTGACAATATTCACCGTAAAATAACTATTAAACATCAATACAATATGATATAATTTAATAAGCTATGCTTATTATGCAGTAGTCATAAAATTATTGTATCTAATCTAACTATAAATCGTAAAGAAATATCTGTCTTTACTATTATATAATATATACACAGCTTTAATGTTTGTTGAAAGTTGAAAAAAAAAGATTATACTTAATGATCTCCCTTGACTTTAATACAGTCCTTTAAAAATTCAAGGCCAGGTATGATATGCCCATCAATATGCTTGTTAAAACATTGCTCGATAGTAAAAAAAATCGGGTGTGTCTTGTTGCTATTAACCTTGTGTACCACTCAAGAATATTTAATTTTACTTAACCAATAATATTTTAGCAGCAAAGTAAATATCAAAGAAACCTTAAACATTCATGTACCGTACCATAAGACAAAGGCACTGTAATCCGTTAGGTACTTCACTTATGTAAATAGTGATTTTAATAGTAAAAAACTAGTTTCTACTTAGAAATATGTAAAAACACAATATACGTTCATGATGAAGTAACTTATAAAAATCGAAATAATATTGCACGATAAAATGCAGCTTATACAGCTATTAAAAGCTCTATCATAGTTTGTTATAAAGCTCTATTACAGTTTGTTATGAGAATGCCAATAATCGTGAAGCATATCATGTAAATAGAACATTTATCATACTTTACGTGCTTAAGTGTTTATGGGTCATTGACTTCAAACGTCGATCATTGACTGATGTTATTCATAATTATTTAATTTATGTTCATACGTGTACATAGGCAAAGTTGGTATGTTTACAGATTTCTAAATGTGTATGTACATGTAGATTGGAAAATAAATATTTCCTATCACTATTAATATGTTATTGCTTCTTTTTGTACTAATTAATTAATTAATTAGTACAAAAAGAATTACTAATTACAAAAAACTTTTTTCAATATTATATATTATTATTTTTACAAATATGGGTTTTGTTTGTTTCAGTTGCCCAGCATAGCGCGCGAGAGGACATCAATATGCTTGTAAATTTTGGGCCAAAGGCCCATCAATTGTTGGCGAGGTAACTAGCTTCCCTTTTTATTTTTCTGAATATTAAAGCTATTAATCTATTATAGCGAATTACCGTTAGCTACAATAAAACACACATCACAACAAACACAATAATAAACACACTCAATGCACTTGGCATTGAGTGTGTTTTATTATACATTATACGCTTAAATATGAATATTGCAAGAATAGGAAGTTAATATAACGCTTCTTTTTATATAGTACAGCTGCATGGCATGCACTCCCGGTGTTGCATTCTGCGTGGGCATCAATTTATACGCATCATTGATGGAGAACTCCTGTTTTTTTATTATAGCTTAGAGTACCTATTGTACGGTTCAGTGAAATATATTATGAAGATATTTACAGATAATATAGTATTTGTTTAAATACATGATTTATATTAATTCTCACAACTTTGTCCACGGGGACGACAAAATATGAAGACGATTTTTTTTCCTTTTCGTGGGAATTTCTGAAAACCCATTCTGAGTACTCTCCAATTCTCTCCCGAAAGCCTAAATGGCAAATTTTAGCCTTGCTTTCTCTGTCAGTCATTCGGTAATGGAAGAATTTTATATATTACTGACACGCCCTGGCCTCGCACGGGTGCAATGCTGATTCTACATCAAAATATGCTTCTAATAATGTGTTTTCCCAGTGAAAATTGTATTTGTAAGCTGTTTGATGAATATTGTAAATAACGCCTTGTACAGTTCTTCAGCGTGCAAAGGATGTTGGGCCTTATACAACATGCAGTAACATCCTCAGATAAAACCTTTCGCTGCTTATAGAATGAATCACGTAGGCTCTGCTAAGACAATCCATTTTTTTAATCTGATTAAACCTTCGACGCAATAAAAGTCGGAAATTTTTAAAATTCTATACATGTATAGCAACATGGAACTCTGTCGTATATAGCCTCTTAAATTATTTTATTTACTAAAAAAAACACATCAAAATTCGTTGCGTAGTATTAAAGATCTAAGCATATAGTGACAGATAGCGGGAAGCGACTCTGTTTTATACTATTTAGTGATAATGATTAAAATGGAAATGAAAGGTACGTTATTAAGCAAAAATTTTTTTTATATTAATTTGATTCGATAATTTTGTTTTTATTCTTTATGAGACTAATTATTATAAGTCTAAGTTTTAAATATTTATTTCATTTCGTATATACTTAGCATATTATGCTAACTTATATAAGTTATAGCAAAAAATATATATTAGGTCATGAGAAGTATTAAAACAGTGATACTAGCCAAGTTTTTTGTGTATGTTAATTTGGAGTAGCATTTTTATTCAGTTCAGTTCCGTTATGTAATTGCGTTTAAAATAAGTTTCACTTTTATTGCCGGCTAAGGGTAATGTGATGCATTATGTTTCACGCTACTCATTAAATTACGTTAATGCGTTAATGTGCCCGAAGAAATTGCTCGTAAATTTAATTTTTAATATAAGTACAGTAAGACAATGGTTTAAAAAAGTAGAGAGATGTATAATTATTTTCAATTTCTCTGTTAATATGATGTAAAGATTTTTATATTTATTAATTATTGTCATGAGTAATACCAAATTTGTAATTTGAAAATAATTGTGATATTTCAAGTGCATTTAGTTATTTTGATGTTACTAAAACACAAGCTTATCAATATGAGCCTCTTCAAGTACGCGCTCCGACACGCCCGTTCAGTTTAACTGATTTATGTAGATAAGTTTAAATTATGAAATATAAATAATTAAAAAGAAAATAACTGTATATCATGTATATGTTTCATTTAAATTTTTATGATTCATATTATAACTATGTTGAATAAATTCATAAATTAAAAATTTAAATAACAGCCGTTATATCTTTGTTAATTCTTACATTGTGTATTATATCTAGATGGTAACGTGCGACAATGAGAGTACGTCACTTGGCGGGTTCCACCTCGGCGCTCACGATGACCACCGACAGCGAGCTCCAAGCGTCTCCTCCCTTTCGCTTTACAAGCAGAAAATTGATGCCCTATTCGATGATACGCGGTCTATTACAAGTTTACCACAATATGCTCCCACCTCGGATACAGGACGAAGAGATAGCAAGGTTAAACAAAAAACATTATATCATTTTTGTGCTAATTATGAGTGGAGAAAAGGAAAATAACTTATTCACTACTCGGTTATTTACCTTTGTTTTAGACATAGCTTGTTCTGTGGTATTTAGTAAAATAACACTCAATTGTAAAATTTTATTGCATATTTCCCCATTGATAATGAGCGAAAATGATTAATCTTGTTGATAAAATATAAATTATTTCTTATAGAGATTAATAGAGTATCTACTATCTAGAAGATAGATATTATATACTTTAATATTTCATTAAATATTTTCAGATCAGTATAACGCATGATCCTAAAACTATATTTGAAGATGAAAATAATTACTGCCAAAATAAAATCAAAAAGATAAACAACACTGTTCAAGATCGTATAGAGAGAATGTTTGCAGATATGGCAGGAGAATCTAGACTAACAGATAGTATCAGCGTGCATTTGTTCAGTGTGCATTATTTAGGTTCAACACCCCTTCAGAGTAAAGTGACTAGTCTATCTGGACTACAAGATCCACTAAGAGATTTATATTTTGCTTACAAAAGCAATTTTCGCCATAAAAGTTCTTTTAGTGGCCAATTAGAAATATCTAAATGTGGTTTAAAGGTAAAATACAAGGGAGAAAAAGGGGATTTAGAACAATTAAATCCTTTCCCAACTATAGCAGTATGGTCTGCAGTGAAATTTGTGGTGCAATCGTCAGACAAAGACCAAAATGAATCAAGTTACGCATTCGTACCTCTTATCACGGATCCTGATAATATTGACCGGCACGCATTATTCAAAACATTAAATGCATCTGAAAAAAAATATATCCTCTCCCACAACGAAAATTCACATTCGCCCCTTTTCGCTGTAGTGATGAGGAAAATAGGGGTAGCAAAGCAGCTTGAGTGTCATGGATTTGTATGTCAGAGTACCGAGGACGCTATAGTGATAGCGGCCACGTTATACAAATCACTTATGTCACATATGAGTAGACAGGGTCACCACGATAAAAAATTAAGAAATAGAAACGGTGTAAGTTGTATGAGTATAACAAGTAGTTTACCCGCTAATGATATCCCAATACGACCTCCGCGAAAAAAACGTAGTACATCATCTTTAAGCGATAGCGATAGAGCAGACGGTTTTTCTGCCAGCGAGTCTTTTAGCGAAAAATCTAAATTGGAAAGAACTAAAAATGTTCTAGAAAGTTCTCACGTAGCCTCATATGAACCCAAACGCATTACTGTTGAAGAAGTGAAAGCTAAATTAGATTTAATAAAACAAAATGATACAAGCAGTGAATCTCATGACTCGAATATTCTGAATAATTCGTGTAGTCCAGTTAGGGTTTCTCAAAATATCCAAAGTAGTACTGAATCGTCTGTTCGTAGCAAAGTTTCAGAGAAGATAGAACTATTTAGAGAATTGGAACGACGAAAAGGGATACAAAGGCCTCCTAATTTACCACCTCCTGTGCCCTCGAAACCAAATCAAACCTCGGCTGAGTCTGTAAAAGAGCCTTTAAGGAGAAGTCAAAGCGGTAGAAAGTCACTAAGCGAGTCTGGTGACATTCTCACAAAAGTGGCTATACCCCGTTCTGGAAGCTTTTTAAATGCTGGCGGATTGACTCGTTACAAATCTATTGGACAAAGGTAGGATTAGTTTACTTTTTTAATTCTTAAATTGATCGTGATGATTTTTTTATATATTTAATTTTTTGTATTAATGTTTTACGAATGTCTAATATATTTATATTTACCATACACATATAACAGTCATATAATACCCCTATTATATATTTTTTATTTGAGTACAATTTCTTTCCCTACTGCCATGTGTTAAGCAAAAGCCGAAGCCAGTTAATATATTCACGTCAATTAACACAATTGTTACACTCGACGAACCAAAGTAAAAATAACGTTAACGAGATTGAATAGAGCATGCTTAGCCGACTGTTTCGACATCTCGCGTGTAAATAATTGTGCTAATGCAACCGGCATTCCTCTAATCCACTCTAATAATACGTACATATCGTATTCATTTCACTATTATATGTCATTGTCTTCTCATTTGCTATGATTTATAATATTTATTCAACAATTCAACGTTGATAACTGAAAAATTGCAAATGAATATATTTTATTACCACTATTATTATTAGTACTGCTATTTTTTATATTACACTTTTTAGGAACAATGGAAAGAAAGGCGGTGGCTCACCACTTGGCTTCAATGAATTGTTTAATGAATTTAAAGTTCAGGAAAACTTGCACTCGATGGACGAAATATTAAACGCGATAATTGATCCGGAAGGAATGTCTTTTAATGACTTGAAACCAATTTATAAGGAATTCCTACTAAAATTGGCCGTTACGCTGACTAAAGATGAAATCTTTCAGCACAGCAAAGCAATTATGAAGAAGCAAAAAAAGAAAATTTTGCGTAGAAATAGCACATTTCAAAATAAAAGGCGAAAAATATTTAAAGGAGCGAACGGACTTCGTATGGTTTTTAGATTTACATTTGGGAAAGAATTTCGGAAGAAAGAAAAGAAACAGAACTTTGATATTCAATCATTGAAGACCAATTTAAAAGCAAAAGAACAGATTGAGAGTTCAGTATCAACATCTAGCTACGATTTACGACAGTTTAGGCCGAAAGAACCAGAATTTCCAGCCCCAAAGCGACAGCCGAGGCAAAGAAATAGTAAAAAAACAGAAAGACATGGAAAATCGCGAGGAGATAGAACCTCATCAGAAGATTCAGACGTTTTAACTTTGAGATGTCAGAATAGAAATAGTTCTAGTGGCTATGTGTCTTGTTCTGAATGTGAATCTGAAAGTTGTATAGACCGCTGCTACTGTTCGTTAAAGCCTGATTATAAGAAGTGCTATTGCTCCGAAACTAAAGGTTCAAAGGCCAAATTATTAGGAAAAAATTGCACTGAATGTTCCAAGTAAGTTTATTTCATATTACACTTACATAATTTTATGTTATAGGATGATGTAAAGAAAGGATGAAAGAGGAAATGATTTTATTTCGAATGTTCTATTAAATAAACTGATAGCAATAATTCGTATTAAATGTCGCCATTCCATACTATTAGCTTTTATAATTTGCGCAATAATTATACTAATAACTAAGTACATAGTAGTTCAAGTTAATTAATTAGGTAGTTCTAGTAATCAATTTGGTCTATAGTTGTTTCGACAATACACAATTTCAAGTAGGTATATATAGTGTACGATACCATTATGGAGCAGTGCGATGTCGTCTGAGTTCGCACGAGGTGGTGTTTAGATTTAATTATTATCGTGAAGCTGAATCAATTGCGGCGCTGGGTTCCGCCACTCAAGACAAAAAAATGACAAACATTAAAAAAAAAATTGTAAACGGATAGAAAAAAATATATTTAGTGTTACTTTCCAATAGCTTTAAGCTGTATATGCAATATTTATGCAAAATTATGTGCAAATCGCTAATAAACTTTCACATGGTAAAGGTTAGCGATATTATTTAGCATACAATTTGTAAATGCCATTATTTTCGTTAACTACCGGCTTATATTCGAATCCCACGCGAACACAAGACGTGTTTTAGATGAAAGTTGGAATAATTGTATTATCTAATTCACTAACAGTGCTTGTTACGCATCTTTTGTTTTCCTTGAAGCCATCTTGGCGCAATGTTAGTGATTTTTAATTCTCCGCTCTGGAAAGACAAAGGTCAGCGTTGAACCTCACTCATTAGGCAATGTGTTGAATATGGAAGGAAAGTGGAGGACGAAGTGTCTTGACACTAGGTTTTCTCGGTCTTCTGACCTCTGCGGGATAAATATATTCCTTTCCTTCAGAATAAAGTTGCTAAATGAAATTACTCAATTTCTTTGTTTAACATCCATGTTATTTATTATCCATTATTATTTATTATCCATATATTATTCATTTCACACTAATTAAATAAATGAAATTTTAATATTTCTTTATTGTTTTAGTAGAACATGTTATATCATTTATTACATAAATATAATGAAACAGTTTAAATTAATATTATAGTTATAAATATTATTCACAAGTATAGGATGTTTTATCTAGTTAGTCGATGGAAGAGGCGTTATAAAGGTGTGAATTTAGTAATTTTTCCATCTAAATTCCTTTCCAAATCATATTTCTTCTCGAGATAATATTGGATAATGACTAGTTCTACCTCATGTTAAATTAATCAAATAAATATAAACTTATTACTAAATTTAATAAAGTTTACATTAGTGTATCTTTGCCAGATAGAAATGAAACGTGAGACTAATCAGAGCATAAAACACAAGTTGCTTTTATTAAAAACGAAGTCTTCTAATGCCTTCTTCATGCAAGTATGTTATAAACCGTTCATTTAAATTTTATATAGAAGTTATAATATGCCTATAAAATAATATACTAAAAAACAATCAATTGATTGCTATATTTAATGTAGAAAAATATTTAATTACACACTGACAGTATCTCACGTAAATGGCTATTAACATGAGAGTATTTTTTGCACCTTCACGCTTTATCCCACGTAGTAGAGTAGATTGAGAAAATTTTGTGTCAACGCTTCGTTATCGGGCTTCCATCAAAATGGGAGATATTGTGTGTAAAGTGACCGAATTTTCCCCGCACTTAGTGTTACCAGAAAGAGAAAATAGAAATAGTAAGAGCACACATACATATGTGGAAAAATTTGCTCCATACATTTTGGTACATACAACTTTAGCAAGCCCAATTGCTTATTTTTATCTAACAGGTAGGTATACTGTAGAGAAGCTCTTTTGTAATATATATTCAACAAGTAACTATTGCGTATATATAATAAATAAATTTCGTAACAAAAAAACTTAAACTCATTACGATAAATGATGGCCTTAAACTGGGTAGATGATCTTTTGCTCGCGCTTTTATATTGAATCGTGCAGTGTCAGGTTTGTAAAATACTTATTTATATATTTCGAAGCATGACTTAGCAAGTTGGTTCTGTGCGCTTGTAGAGTTCAGTCATCAGAAACGGTTAATTTTCTGAATTCCTATAAGGCGTTTGCCTTATACAGAAGCTGTTTCGAGTTTGTACTGAAAAATACATGCATAATATTTACGTAACTGAACATCACTATGTAGACTGAGTATAATTTATTAAATAATCAAAAGTAGTTTACAAAATTAAATCGACTTCGTATATATGTTGACTGGAAATATGAACTAAGTAAAATAGATTCATACATACCTATATGTATGTATCTATATAATTACGCAAGTACGTATTATGATTTATAACGAATTATTATAACTGTTAAATAAGATCAACTTAATCATAAATGAAATATTCTTTACAAGATATAAAGAAGATCATAAATTGCGTAAAATTATTCAGAATTCGACAACAAAAAATAAATAAAATAAACAGATTTTTTAAAATATTTTTTTTGTTGTTTGCCTGTAACTAACTGGATATATCTGGTGACGTTTCAGTCGTCTGAATGGCCTTTTGTAGTTGAAGTTAGTATAATTTATTGTCGACTTCGAGGTCTTTCATCTTGGTTTACGATTACGAGAACTAGGATTCGAGTTTCGATATATAATATATTAACGTACATCAACAATTTCATGGAAGGATTAGTCCTAAAAATTACAGCTTTAAAGTTTAAATTGTCCAGAAATAGGTTTAGAGTTAATTTCGACGCGGTAAAAGTAAGAGCGAAAGATATGACAGCTAAATATCTCTAAAGGTAAACTTTCATCAATTCGAGTTCTCGACAAACAGAACATCTTAGATAGCTACGAAATAACACACGAAGTAAAATATAAATCTGTCCAAAGAAAATATTGATTAAATGTTCGAAATTAGACTTAAATTAAGTTGAAAGGCTTTTATCATTATCACGTTCTCTTTCTAGTTCATATCTACATATTATGTCTTAAAAGAAATATATTTTAAAAAAATAAACCTAATTTGAAACAATTAAAAACTTGCATAATATTCAATAACAAAAATAATATTCAGCTTATTTCTTACTTAATGTATAATTTAAAATAGGTATATTGAGAATATTGTAATTTACACTAGTATTGAGAAAGGGGTTATTTTAAAATGAAATCGCTAGATTAATGATTATTTATTTATATTATTTGCTACTAACATGTTAAATATATGGTAATTTTCTAATTATGGATATAATCTAAGCTAAAATGTTGTCTAAAGTGCAATCTCGGAGATTTTTATTGATCTCACGAATAATGACGATTTCCAATATATTTTAATTATTAGTCAAACTTGTTTGTGCACACATTTGCAGCATATATCGAAGTAAAGAAAGGAAGTCACTCGGAAGAGAATATCGGTAAAAACCGAGTTTTGTCCCAACTTTGTAACTTCAAATAGCTACTTTTAGATATATTTTTTTAAATATTAATAGTATATATACTAAGAAAGAAACAAATCTACAACCGTCAACCTTCGCGTGTATTGATATATAGAGATACTCTCTTAAATTGCCTTACTATCATAGGTTAAGGATAATATCGTAGGTTCCGTTAATATTTTCATTCGACGGCCACATTTGAAATCACACACATTAATTACTGTTTAGTTATTTGTTTAATCCATACTATGTAGTTCTTCGACCATATATATTTATTTACATTAGTCATTTGTAAAACTTTCCAAATATATGATTCTATCTACTTTCGAATTACAAGTATATCTATATTCTATGGGTACTCTTCAAAACATTAAATCTCCGAACTCATCTGTCGTGTATATAATAAAAAAACGAAAGTTGATATGTTTAGAGATATAGTTTTTATTGCTGATGCAGATGTTGACATTAATTTCATTTATACAATACATTAAGGATGTTTTAATAATAGCTGTAAAAAAGGCACATCTTTTATTTCTTCAATAATATGTATGTACATATATTATTTAATAAATAAAATACAATATTAACAAACAAACAAATACACAGTAACACAGTAACTTATAATGTCGTGGGATGAATTCATTACTTTAAAATAAGTTTGTCGTAAATTCTTTTCAGTTATTTATAAAAAGAATGTTAATTTTTCAGAGAAGTATACGATGTTGACTACAGCTATTGTTCTTGCGACTCGGAAAGTTGTGCGGACAGTAACAAATGCTATTGCACTGGACCGAGGAGGACAACGATGCAAACCTCGCAAAGCTTGGAGTATCTAAAAAATCCCTCTGATAAGATATATTCCGATCGGATGATAAGAGCGTCTAACGATTATGAAAGCAAACCAAGGACGAGGTTAGTGCTTACATAGACTACGTATAATAATTTTAATGCTACCGTTTTATTAATATTGGTAATACATTGTAATACGTTATTCATTAAAGTTGAAGACATATATGTCTTCAACTTTAATGTAATATATACTTAGGTGAAATTTATGACCCCTAAGATTTTTCAGAAAATATCCGGCCTTATATATTTTTTTGTTTAGCTTTTAAAAATATACTCTATATTTAACCTTAATTATAGTATATATCAATAATAATATATGTATTACTGGGACTGTGGTTAGTTTGCAAAAAAGTATTGGATAGTCATGCTAAGTATATTTTTAGCTTTAAAATTATTATAAACTTTATAATTTTTAAATGTACGTCTGTCTTGCCAGAGCTGAGAAATAAAAAATAATTACCCCGAGTGGTAGTGAGTAATCGAACCCGCAACCATCACATTTATAGTTGAACACTGCGCCATAATGGCATATATATATATAAGCAAATAGCAAAGATTGAAAGTTAGAAAGGAATAATATAATTGTATTAAAAATCTCTCTGTTTACTGATTACTGCAATTTAGATAAATTATGTCTTCATATTTAGGATCTAAATGCATATAATAGATTTAGATACCAACATTCACGTTAAGAACATTTTGTTGTAGATTATTTAATTTGATTGGGAGAAACAATGATGCTCGTAAATATAAGCTTATTTCAAATGAATGAATTTAAAGTGACAATCGTGATGTTGATTTTTAAATACATACTTCTACTTTTACTACTTTACCTTGATACATGTTTGTTGGCTTTTTTGTGTGAATGTGGGAAATTCATTGTTTTTGTGAATTATGAAAGGTAAAATTTCTTTGTTTCCTGTTCCCTTAAGAATTTATAGAAATAATATTTTAATGCACCACCACCACCACCACCACGATCCCAAGGCATCTACATCATACATGCCAAATTTCACTACATACAAGGAAGAGTTTTATATATGTTAATATATCACTTAGAATAAGAAGTAAATGTTAGAAATGTTTCAGGTCTGGGGCGTCGAGTCGCCGGCGCGAGGAGCGGCGTCGAGCGCGCAGCTCCGATAGTCTAGCGCTCGACTATGAGCTGCTGTTGCAGAACAAGCCGCGTAACAAGAACATGCAGCGACTTACTGGTAACATATATTTTTTTTATTGTATAATTATTTAATTATTATATAATTATTTGCCGTACTTCTATATTTCTTGCTTGTACCTGGTCTTAGTCAGTTTACATTACTAGCTCTTCATTTTAATGTAAAACTTTTCAAGTGGTAGATCTGAAATCACTTGCAGAATTGTATTATAAATAGATTTAAATACAAAATAAAATTAAAATGATTTATTTGACGACGACGACGACGGTCCGTCGTAGTGCAGGGGCGACATCGTCTGGCTGTGAACGGGACGGTGTGTGGGTTTTAGGGTTTTTTAGTATTCCCACTTTGGCAACAAGGAAGGCAGTGCAGCGTTGAGTTCCGCCACTCAACACGCAATGCGAAAGGCGGAAAGCGGGTAACGGAGTATTTTAACACTAGGTTCCTTCAACCTACGGTTCCCTCTGCCTACCCTGCTTTGTGCAGGATTTCTTTAGCCTTCTTCTTCTTCTACTTAGCATTACCCAAGCCTTTTGCCAGGGTCTGCATTCCTACTTAAACGACTCCACTTTGCACACGGTCTTGTATATTAGCCCCTTGAGTTTGGGCGGTATTCTGCGATCGCAGACCACACCAGTGACCTCCCGCCATTTAGTCCAAGCAGCGCTAAACCGGGCGTGGACATCGTAGTCGATGCCTCCTGACTCGTGCATAATAGATCTAAGGTATCCTGAACTTCTCCGATTTAACGGATGGCTCAGCCCGATGTGGATAGTGCTCGAGTCTAGGTTCCCGCAAGCCATGTACTCGGTCTTTGACATATTCAGTTTAAGACCACCGTTCTCAAGCGCACCCTTCCAGGCTTTCTTTAGTATTTGTGTTAATTTTGTCTTAAAATATAAATTTATTTAAAATAAATATTTGTTTCAGTTCGCAGCACAGGCGCGGGTTCTCAAGACGCGCTCAGTGTCAAGAAGTCAGCTGAGATGGCGGCATTATTCGCAGACGTGAGGCTCTCGCAGAGGACGGACGTGCGCTCTCTGGCGGGACGGCGGGCCAGAGCGCCTCCCCTTGCCAGAATGTTCGACCATAGACCGCTTAGCAGAAACGCTAGCTTAGAAGACACTTTGGGGTATTTCCCATAGCTATAACTTGTTATTTTCGTAATTTATATATTTATTTAAATACATATAGTGGCATAAAAGGTAAATGGTGATCAAATTAATTTAAAATAAAATATTTATCGGCTGACTTAAACCTATCAAAATTTTATTAATATTGATATCATGAAACGAGCAACAATGATACATTTTTTATTATTTCATGTCTAATAAAATAATATCAATTGAATAAATAATTTTTAGTTATTTGAAACGATATTTGTTAGATATTTTAATAATATAGTCACCATGATAATATAAATTTTGTTACTTATGTATTTCAAGTTTACCTTTTAAATATATTTTTGTCTTTTTTAATTTTATTTCATACTAACTTACAAATTTATATAACAGTACAATTTCTGAACACATTTAGTTGTCTTATGTTAATATTAAATTATTTTTCTATCTGTATTCAGTAATTGATTGTTGTTATTTTTTTTTCATGATATTAATGAATCTCATCACGTATACCACCTTATTCGTAAAAATAAGGATTTTTATTAGGTATATAGATTTTATTAGTAAACTATGTATGTAGTTATTTATTCGGGAAATAACCGTTATGCATATGTTAGATTTAGTCAGTCACATATAGATCTAGTTACTATTTTATCTATACACGAAACGATTTTTTTAGTAAATGACTAAAATATGGCGGGGCGAACGATCGAAGGTAAAAGCTTTCATTGAGCTTAATAATGTTTATAAACTATTTAAATAAAATGTGTTAAATTACTTTAAATATCGTTTTGTATTCATATCTATTTAATTAGTATTTAAGTATGTATTTTATTCGGTGACATTTTTGATTCCTTCGACATGATTGTGCAATTCCAGTGCAATAAATAATACACTAATATAACTACGTGCAATATTATTTGTAAATAAAAGTTTTATGTTCGTAAAAGGTATTTTTATTATATCTTCCATTTCTTGTATCCTGTTTGTTTTTTTCGTTAACCTACCAGATAACTTGAATCCTATTTATAGTCTTAAGTAACTTAATCACTTTTGAGGTCACCGTGGCGCAGTGGGACAACGCCATACTGTAAATACGATGGTTGAGGATACGAGTCCTACTGAGGGAGTTAATAAATTCGGTTTCCTCCCTCTGGTCCGCCACTCTACACGAAATATTTCGAAACCAGGTGGAAAGGGGATAACGAAGTGTAATATATTGCGAAGTGCAAAAAAAAGCATGTCGATTTCATTTATAGATTTTTTTATATCGATTATAGAAAGGAAATCTGAGAGCGGAGGCGTAATGCGTATTTTAAAAAGGCCCAAATAGGTTTTTATAATGTTTTCCATCAACGCAACGCGTCCCGGCATGGTAAGTTCACGAAATGATAAGAAATTTATTTTCTTAATGCGATTGCGTATTAAAAAAAAAACAGTAATATTTTTAATATTTCACTGTGACTTGGGGAGTAACGTGTTAAGATATGGAAATGAGCAACACATAAATTATCTTAATCTTAATGGTGTAGGCACTTATGAGTACTGCATAGTGCATATGTTAATATTTTCATTCATCGTATCGGATTGTACAAATAATAAGTTTGTTATGCACTAGCATTTGAAGAAAAGTAAAAAAGCACGTACGTAAGTAAAAAAATAATCTGTTTTCGCGTATATCATAATTCAAATAATATTATGAAAAATGTATTTGCAGTTTTTAAAATTACTTACACTCCTATGTAAAAGAAAACTTATTTTTGTATATAGAAAGAAAAATTATACATTCCGTGAAAGATGTAAGCATAAAATGTACCAATATAATAGAAAGATTTATGTCGTCAAGAGCACCGTTTTCTTGCTGAAATTAAATAGTATAACTTTATCAACAAAAACTACAAAATACTTAATAATAATGAAGAGTTTCCCGTATACAATATCTTTAATACGGGAAGCTGCAAATTATCCAATTTATCAGTTCCTTAGGTGAAATCTTATAATACTGATATTTAAAGCTTAGTGACTTCTGTATTTTACTATTTGCAAATGTGAGATAATTAAAAATAGTATTTATATACACAGATGTTGGGCTTGTTATCGTTACACTATGTGAATTGCTTCTACCTAAGGGTAAGTGGCGGTTATACTATATCCCAATATTTAAATGAAAAAATTTCCTAATATTTTAATTTAAGATCGTATACTCCATTGTATATAAAACATATAGATGTGTACTTTTAAATACCTTGCTATACTAAAAGTAGAAGAAAAAAATATAAATTAGACCTAACCTAAAGATACTAACCATATATAATAGACTCGTTTAGGCATAATTTACCCTAAAAAATAGAGTATGAGAACCCTCGTGGTGCAGAGGCGCAGAACATCCCTGTAAACGCAACGCTTTGTGGGTTCGATTCCCACTCAGGGAGAATACATTATTATTATCTTCGCTCTGGTATCAAAACAAAACGCGGCGTTGAGTTCCGCCACGCCTCAACACCCAATGTCTCGTAAGGCGGAAAGCTGTAAATGAAGTGTCTTGACACAAGGCTGCCTCTGCATACCCTGCTACGTACGGGATACAGCGTTAAGCTAATAAAAAAGTTTTAGAGTATCTATTTACAATAAAATAATCATGTTAAATAAAAATAATAAAGAGAAGTAGTCTAGCGTATTTTCGCCATAGAATTTACATATACATATAAATATAATTTGAAAAAATGAGCGCAATAACAGGCAAGTATAATTAATAAACATTTATTAACATTTCACTGATACATTGTCAAAAGGCTAAGGACGGATTACATGACCATTACCATCGACACTGTGGTGAACTTTATTTCTATTGACGCATACTGTGAGAGCTGTGAGGCTAACGATTACATACCTAACGCTTAATAGTGTCACGGAATATAGCCTATGGTGACTTTTTGCACATGCATCTCCTTTTTAGTAATAGTACGATAGTTTACAATGAGGCTATATATGTAATACTAATTAGTGTTGATAAATATATATACAATTTTGTGGGTATATCATAGACTAAATATAAGCAATATCTACAAATTTATATAAATAAATTCATATATATATACATATATATATATATATATATATATATATATATATATATATATATATATATATATATATATATATATATATATATATATATATATATATATATATATATATATATATATATATATATATATATATATATATATTATATATATATATTTATAAAACATACTTTGGTATGTCCTTATTACGTGGTTTCTTGTGATTGCATCGCTGCAAAAAATAACCTTAGACTTCAATCTCAAAATTCAATTGTTTAATGATTTTCTTTACAATCTGCAATCAACGCATAATTAATTAAGTTTTGATATATTCTATTCTTTTCCTAGATAAGTATACAAGTTCATAATATCTATGTTAACTTGGCTAATAAGTATGGTTATAATTTATATTTACAAATATATTTCTGTGACACTTAATGAGTATTTATCTATGTTATTTGTAATTGGAGGTTCTATTTTTTAATTTTTTAAATATGTAGTATTATTGAAAAATATTATATGGAATAAAAATACATAGTATAAAAGTCTAAAAAACAGTTTTTGTAATGGCACGAAATATATTGTGCGCATTTTGTTTTATTTTATTTTCTCAAATAAAGTTCAGATAACATTAACGCGTATAGCGTGTATAAACATTTTTATATATTTATTTATTTCAGTACTTCAAAAAAGACTAGTAGTAGTTTGTTAAAGTTCTTAATTTGTGAAAAATATTGAGATAATTGATACATTTGTTCCTTCCTATATTTTGACAGTATTTACAAGTCAGAATCGAGTTATAAAATATAGGTACTTTGCTAGAAAATTACAACAAACGCTCGTTATAATTTGATTACTATGTAATCATCGTCATTGTATATAACAAGTGCTAAAGTTAATTTCTATTATGGCATTTCTAATAAGGCCTGACAGTACCCAAACGGCCTCTGGGTATCGGTTCAGCGTAGCTGTGTCTATATTTTGCCGGCTGCCTATCCGCCAGGTCACTGAAGTCTCTATAGTCCCTTTCATAAAACCTCTCTCTGTCTCCTTCTGCGTAAGACTGGCGTTGGTCATCCAGTAGTCGGGAACGACTGAATGCCTTTTGTCGATCATTCCAATTTCTCCTTTCTTCTATTACTGGCTCTATGATTTCATCTTCGTCTATGCGATGATCTAATTCCCTTCTATCTCTGTAGCGATCGAATTCATTCTTGTGTTTTGGCTCGACTCTATTCAAATACTCCTCCGTGCCGTACTCGTATCTTTTGACTTCGTCACGTTTGCGTCCAACTCTAGGAAGTCTCTCGATTTCTCTCTGACCTAAATCAGGAACAACACCTAGTTCTCTAGTAACTCTATCTTCTTTACGCCTGTCCGGTTCTCTGTGTGAACGTTCTACGTCGCGATAGGAACGGTCGTTTTCTCGCCGAGAGCTCACCGCCACAGGCCGGTCCTGACGCTCATCTCGTCTTTCTTCCTCAGGGGAAGAAGTCGAGCGACTGTTCCGTTCTAGCATGCTTCTCCTCATTGCCATGTGAGCTTCAAGTTCTTTATTAAATCTCTCCCTTTCCAAGTTCATAAACTTTTCCTTAGCGACGTTAAATCGTTCTTTTGGGGAGGCATCAGTGACTTTCAAGCTTCCTTCGCTTGCTCCTCTTTGCAGCTTACCGAATCTACGCTCTTCAATCCTATCGATGCTGCGGTTGGAAGGTTTGGTTTCAGCGATATACCTTCGTCTGTAGCTTGTATCGTCATCGAACTTTTCCGTTTTGTCTTTCCGTTCAAGAGATTCGTGACGGAAGCGTCGCTCAAACGTTGCTTGGTCACGGAATGAAGGCATTTGATCACGGTATTGGTCGCTGTAGTCATCATTGTAAGCCCTCTCGAAGTGGCGCGGAGACAAGGTGCGACGAGGAGGAGAAGAGCGGCGTGGTGAGTGGGCTCGTCGTGGTGGAGACGCGTCGAATGCCTCATGCATTAAGTAAGCTGTGCTCTCTGCCCAATCTTCCTCTGAAATTTAAAGGTACAGTTACATATTTTATCTTTTACTTGTAGCTTGTATCAAGAAACAATAATTAAATATTTTTATTATCTTTTAAAAATGTTTCAACAACATAATTAGAGCAAATAATTTAATATTAAATACTCATCGTATTTCATATTAAATTATATATTGAAAAAAACATCAAATGATATCTTATATCTTTAAATGATAACTAATATCTATAAATATAATTTATTCATAAGAATTTAGAGAAAAATATTTCATGCCCCGAATACCTACTTTTTTAAAAGTAATATATTCAAAACGATCGTCACAGTGTGTTCTTATTATCGAATTCACTTTTACGTGTAACGGGAGTTCATCTCCTCTAAACACACATTTTATGACTAAACTTGTTTGAAAGTTTGCTTATGCTGTTTTTGACATACATTGAAAATTGTATATGTTCTTAAACAGCACAACTTTGAGGCTTTTTATATATATATATATATATATATATATATATATATATATATATATATATATATATATATATATATATATATATATATATATATATATATATATATATAAGAGGTAACTAATTGGTAATTGGCAGCTAGGGAGGACATTATGTCGCAGTGGAACAGTGTCTGTCTGTAAACGGGATGGTTGTTGGTTCGATTCCCACTCAAGGAAATTAATAATCCTTATTTTTGGGCTCTGGTAAGATAAAAGTTCTCTGGTTACCTTGAGTCAAACTAAGGAAAAAAGTAATTGCCAAAATAAGGTTTCTTCTAAAAAAATATAATGAAATTTAGATATGGGAAAGATTATTGTTTATTAGAGATTGCTTATTGCGTAGCATATTATTCTTAAGTTACATGTGTTCTTGCTTTTTTAACTACATAACTAGTAATGGCATAAAATATAAATTCAACAATTCATCCTTAATAGAAATTTAAGACTTAAATTTAAATTAGATAGATTGTAAGTACATATATAGAGATGTAATTTAATTTTGATCTTCTTCGCATGTATATTAAAACCTGTCGTTTTTCATAGTAAATGGTAAATTAAATCTACAGTAACTTATAAATATAAGTTAGTGTCCATATTAATTTAATAAGTAAACTAATTATTTACCGTGTGCAAATGTTTTTGACATAGAAATAACCTGTCACGCTCCCACGTGTCTTTATTTATCGCGGTTTAATGCGCAAATGCTATATCGGAATGCAGGTTTCACAGGCACTTAAAGACAAACACTTACATTAAATGGTGTTCTAGATTATTCTAAACAAAAGGCAAAGTAATTAAAGTTTGGTTATTTATTTCAATTTCACCTTTTTTTGTGAGAGGAAGAGTAACCCGAAGTACGTGCTATAATTTATGTAATTAGACTCAGACTCAGGCGAGCTAAACTACACATTTATTGCATTTATTTAATACGTAGAGTAAATTTAAATTGCGAATTAATGTTTTAATAAGAATGTGAACGAACATGGCACTAATTTGTAAATGAAAGCCTTCGTCACGCTGTCAATAGCTTAAAATATGTGTGTTAGTAACTCGTGAGTTTGAATACCATTTTTAGAAATCTTTGTATATTTTTAAACTAACTTTTATTTACTTGGTTTCGTTGCATTAAAATGTGACTTTATCATTATGCCATAATAATTTTGCAATATGGCGGAAAATGAATAACGAAGTAGTTTCTTGACTTCCATCAGTTTTTTTCTTTCTGATGATTTAAAATGGGTCGATTATATTAACGTTTATATTTAAACATATTTATATTTTAAACAGCCAACTACAAACCAAGAGCCAACCAGCCAACTATAAATGATTGTTGTAAGATGTTCTCAATTTGAAACAATAGGTCTTTTGTCTATGAGGATCACATATAGCCTGCGATAGACAAATTATTACTATCATCCTTCAATAGTGTAGATAATTGTGTAGATAATAGTCATGATGCAAGTAGGCATTTTTTTCAAATCTTCATGGTATTCTAATTATGCAAAAAACACATCTAAAATGGCATTGAACCGCATAGTGATTTTTATACTATAGACAATCTTGAGTCACCGTTTCTACTTAATAAAACAAAATATAATAATTATAGAGTATTTAATTATAATATACCCTATTTGTTTTAATATAATTACGAAGCATGTACAAATATGTTATGAATTATTCTAGGAAAAATATGTTTGATCAGTAAAGCTGTGTATGTTAACGACAATAAATAAAGCCATATGTTCGAGCTGACAGAATGTAAATCCACTTGCCAAGTCATTTTGAACGAAGGTGAGCCTCCGTTCTTGAACCATTTGAGAACGAGAGATTGTATTGTATGTACATTATGTAAGCTTACATGCAATATAGCTTTTGTTTTCTTATATACTTTGTAAATATTACGTCATCAAAGTATATCTTAATATATATAGATATAATTATAATATATATTTAGTATTAGTTAGTCCGTTGTGACTTGTGGCGCAGTGGTTCAGCGTTCAATTTCACGCTCTTGTAAGAAGATAAAGCACGGGGTTAAGTACCGCCACTCAACATAGAATATCTCGAAAATTGGACAGAAAGTGGGACATAACACTCAGGTACAGGTTCTCTCTGCGTGATACATGAAGCTAAAATATGTATTGTTATTTTTTATATTTGCCAACACATTTATTTTAAAAATTTGAAAGTCTGGTCGTATTTGCATGATTATGTAAGAATAGTTAATTTCTGTTTAAAAAAGTGGCACGACAAGAATCGCAAGATTGGTTCAGGTAAACAAATTAAATAAAATATTCTAGTTTTTTTTATTAAAATCTAAAATAAAATAAATAACTACTTAACTATAACGTTTATACATACGTGCTCTTAAAAAAAACAATTGAGGTAGTTTTTGCAGCACAAAGTAGTCGTGTCAATAGTTTCAGATGTAATTTTATTATAAATTTGAGAATGGAATGTAGTTATTACAATACCACAGCCACACTTCGTGACTGGTCTTGTATGTTGCAGAGAGCTATATCCGCGTATACATATAAAATTACAAGTGTTTTAAAAGTTAGTGATCTCATCCAAGGAGTAAGTCTAAGACTTAGTCTCAGAATATTAAAACAATATGGGTATTTACAAATTTTAACGGGATGTAATATATCCTTAAGCCCTTCCCTAATAAATAGACTACTAAATACATTTTTTTCAATCCGTTTTCAAATTTTATAATATCAAGATGTATAACTAAGAAGAAGAAAGTTTTATATTCTTTATCATTAAAATATTTTTATCAATCTTTTAATTTAAAAATTATTATTAAAAAATTATTATTAAAAATATTAGTTTTTGTGATCATTAAGGCATTATAATTGAAGGCATAAATATTTTTAATATGAAAAGTAGGTACATACATTCTTGAATATTGCCATATAACTAAAAGGTCGCGTGACTCACAAGGTTATAACTCTCATCTCAAAACCGTGGGTATTGACAGATGAATTTCTATTATAATTTTGTTAATTAAAATCAAAGATATGTGAGAAACTGGAATCATAAAACGTTAATTTCTTGTATTTTATTTTACTTTTAAATTCTCATAGAGGTTTTTAATGATTATCTATAATATAACTGAATAGCAAAAATAGTATAAGCGCAATAAATACGACATATTTTATGTGTAATAATTATTTATATTTATTGCATATTAAGTATTCATAATTAAGTATATAAATAATGCTTTTAAATAAGTATATAAATAATGCTTTTAAATAGTTACTTAATTACTTTGAACTTACCACTAGTGCTATGATTATCGTGCCGCGGGTATTCATTCCTTTCCGGCGACGGAGCTAGGTCGCTGCCTATACCGGAACTGCCGCCAGAGGACTCCAGCTTGCGACGTGCGTTTATCCCTACGATGTTCTGATTGAGACACCGCCTTGTGTCGATATTGCTCAGGTTGCCTTTCTGACGGTGGACGGTGTCGTAGTCACGTGGAGGCAACAAGATAGGGCTTTTGCCTGAAAAAACATATTTTCATATTATTACCGATTTTATATGTTAAAACTATTATTAGTATTATTTATAGAAGTTAATTTATAATACTATTTGGCCATCTTGAAAAGGGTCTGCAATGGGGTTCGAATCCGATTTTTTATAGTACATTTTTTATATTGTATCAACTGCATCATAAAAGTAAAACTTTATATCAATCAGTCCTGAAATAATTGAATCCATGAATTGTTCAATGTTTATATATATATATATATATATATATATATATATATATATATATATATATATATATATATATATATATATATATATATATACTTCTATTAATAGTGCTAGTGCAATATGACGAATTACCCAACGTATTATTAAATCGTAATATATAAGCATAAATATTTACATATAAAATAAATAATTACATAATAATAAAGCTTACGTGTGCGTAGCTAATAGGGAAATAATAAGTGTAAATACGATACATAATAACAAAACTTTCTAAATATAATTGTATTTAAACTACTAGTATTAGGCATATATGCATATATAATATGTATATATATATATATATATATATATATATATATATATATATATATATATATATATATATATATATCATATAAAAATAAATTAAATAATTTTATTCAGAGTTTTAGAATTTTATAACAACGTAAAACACTTAAGGCCGTAAAGCAAACTATAAATTAAATAAAGATATCCCATTAGTATAAATTAAGGTAAGACTACTATCGCAGGGTCCTTACCCGCAATAAAGCATAAATAAATACAAACCATAGGTGCACAAAAAGTGACAGAAGCGTCATCTACGTAAAAAAAAGAAAAATTACTGACCTAAACCCTTTTTACCTGTTGACAACTTTTGTTTCAACTCGGCTGCGAGACTGTCATATAAATTCGCCACGTTCCGATCTTCATTGCTGCCGGAGTCGGATTCTCTAGAAACTTCGCTCCCGAGTGAAGAATCAGGTGGTTTCTTTGATGGTAAAGCTCCTCGCGTTTGAAGTTTTCTTTCGATATCAGCAAATTTCTTCTGGTTTTCTGGACGTTCTATCAATGCTATTAGATGTGTGTATAGCATCTCAGCTGTATGATCGGAGTCGCATCTGTTAGGGACATACATAGCAACGGTTTTTAAGGTGTAAGGACAATTATATTAATAGTATCTGATATATATATAAAATCTATTTTTTTAATGTTTATCTGTGGCGATGGATTCTTCGCCCAAATTATAAGGAAATGGCAGACAAACTGTCAAAAATCTTAGTAAATACTTTTTTCTTAAATGATATTAGCTAGACTTTACGAATTACTCATACTCATTAATTCCGTCCTAACAGTATATAGTAAATTAGGTTATGATTGACTCTTAAGGGAATCACCGTAACACGACTGACCGAGCAACCTACGAGATACTTTTCCAAATCCGGTATTGCATTGCGTACCGCAACCGTTTTATGAAAACATGTCAACTATACAACAACTATACGCGAATGTAATCATCACAAGTTTCAGCAAATAAATAATGGTATCGCAAGTATCCATGGTTTACATTGAAAATAGTCGTATATCTTACTATAGTCGTAATTTTTTCTATTAAAACACGTTATTATGATAATATATGGAATATAAATAATTATGAGCGGAAGAAAAATTGTCTCAAGTCCCTGAACTAAATATATAAGTTCAATTTATTTATAACCTTTAACTCTATCGTCTCTCGTCTCATTGTCAATCATTAATAATAAATCTCCATATGTCTTGACAGAGTCTATAATAGCAAATGTATTGTAGATCATGTGCCACGTCTACTTACATTATAATGTCAGAGTTAACATTTTAACATAAAGAGACATGACATGTTCTTGACAAGGCCACAAGTCAGTTTTCTTTTAGTCACACTTTTTGTGGCAATAATACATATAAAATAATTCTAGTGTGATATACAGCATATTATATAAATATTAATATAAATATTATATATAAATAAATACTATTAAAACTATTCATCTTATGTTATTATTAATTGGATAATAACAGATATATGGTACAAATTTCTATTTTTCATTTGTTACTTGAAAAAAGCTAAGAGCTAAAAATATTAGTGCAAGATAAAAAATAAATACAATAGATATGTACTTATTTTTTTTCTTGTCTGGGTGACACTATGTATGGGTGGAGCAAACTGGAATTCAACTGAGTAATTATTAATACTACGCCATGGGTTTGTTAGATATTCATTTTACTTTTGTCATGGTGATCATGCCGTTGATCCAGTTTCGAAACTAACCTTCACAGTACTAATACTTTGCTATTATGAGTTGACGATGTCGCATACAATTATTGTAACATATGATTGTTATATTATGTAGTTCTCTCTATATTGAATGGATTCTGTATGAAATAAGGAGGCATTGAATTACTAATCTAACTTAGAGAACTTGTATGTTTATTATTATTATTTTAGTTAAGAACTTTATAAAACTAGTTTGACAAATTCTTTTGATTTCTTTAGTACAAAATCGTACAATCAATATTAAACAAAATATAGAATATATTTTTACGACGTACAGAAATTATAAGAAAAATAATTTAACGGTAAATTTATTATACTTTTTGTTTAAGGCTAAATGATGAAACTGAAATAATGTATTAAACTTTAAATGTGTATAAAGTCAACAAACAATGTAATTTTTTATTGTTTACTCGAAAATTCGAAGGAAATAGTATCTATTAAACGATTATTTTATTAAAAGTTTATAAAGATGTGCTCATACATATCCTATATATTTTTTCCCAGCGGAAAATATTTTATCTCGTATTATATAATAATATTACCACAGTCTCTACGCATATAATTTAATTATTATTAGAGACGATACGGCTAGTGTTGGAATGTTGACATTTTATATTCAATGTCACATTTAAAAAAAATGATGAGTAGTGATTCAGAAGGTCAACTTTTTAGCATGAACCCGGATATGGTAGCGTTGTTAAAACTACAAAGTGGTTTTTTTTTAGTTTCTTTTATTTATTCGTTTATTTTACATTTTGCGGGATCTTATTGT
Source organism: Dione juno (assembly GCA_037127375.1). NCBI lineage: Eukaryota > Metazoa > Arthropoda > Insecta > Lepidoptera > Nymphalidae > Dione > Dione juno. The sequence continues at coordinate 2,530,070 of JAXRJS010000074.1, forward strand.
TTATCACATTTTACTTCACCTAATGTGTCTAACATTTACGAAATAGTGAGTTCTAACATTCATTAAATCATTCAACCGGTTAAAACACTCTGGTCAATAAAGAGTATGTAAATTTGACCGAATGGGATTCAAATCCTAACAATTGTGAAAAACTCAACACTCCTGTATTTTAAGTTAATAACTCATTGGTTTCGTTGATAGTAGTATGAAAACGTGAATAAATGGGTAAAAATTCAATTTGACCGGCAAATCTTGTTTCAACATCTGACTCGTGAGGAATGTCATAATGCCAAGGCTATATATTAATGAATACCCTATAAAAACTAAACCAGTAATATATAGGTATAGGTACCAACTTCAAAAAAAAATTATTCATAAAAACGTTAAAGTTGAAAGATGTAATTAGCGTTTATTCAAATCATGCCATTTTTATTGTTTAAAATTATCTTCATTTGAATTTATTTAATTATAATGTTAATTATGTTATACAGGTCAATTATAAAAAAACTTGAAAAATTTAAAATATCAACGTGATTTACTAATATTACAACTAAACAACCAACAGCATTTTGTACACACTGTAAAGTGTATTCTAATTTGAAATTATTTAATAGCCTTTATATATACATACATACATACATATATACATATATACATATATACATATATATATATATATATATATATATATATATATATATATATATATATATATATATATATATATATATATATATATGACACCAAAATTTAATAATATTGTTTTGTTTCTATAAAACAAATGTTTAAAAAAATAGTTAACCGTTTGGATGTCACAAAACACTTTTAAATGTAAGAAAAATATATCACATGAAATTAGCCATAAGCATATTTTTTGCATTTGTTATAGTATTCGGTATTAATAAAGGGAACTCAATTTCTAACTGTGTAATAGTAGAAAAAGCAATGACTAAAGCTGGCAACCTTTTTTAATTTTCACTTCACGCTTAGTTAGCGCTTATTTAAGTAGATTTTTTGGCACCCAAACGTGTTTCGTGATTGAAAACAAAAAATATTTCATCTACGGAACTGTAAAGCGACAGTGGTGAAAGTAACACGGAATTTTTACGATTATTTATTATAATCCGGTTTCGAGAATAAACAAATATTTTTTGCCGACTAAAGAAATGTCAGATAGAAAATTCCAAAATTCGATGACCCAAAAATAACGAATATATCGTATCTTATAAAAATCTATCAAATTTATCATCTAACTCGAAGGTAGTGAGTGTCTAATATAATTCTATAAATCTCTTGAAATCAAAATGAAAGTAAATTATAGTGTGTAAATTAAAGAAGCTTTTACAACTACTATATTGATTAATAATGATGATCATATCCATACTTTTACTAGACACCATGAAAATGACTAGCATACACTAAGTGCTTATAATTAGAAAGTATGAGTAACGATTGCCCATATAAAGATAGGAAAGCGATTAAAGATAGAAAATCTGTGAACATAAATAAAGGAGATAATGTCGGCTCTTGACAACTTCGTAATTGCTTAATGAAAATTTACTTAGTAATATATGGATACTCTCGCTTTTGCAAATGTTTGTCACATACACGTCGAGATTTTATATTTTGTATACAAGCAAGTATATGATAATCTATTATATAGCTTTTGCTACGATTCATAGCAATATATTTTATTCTAATTTATATTCAAATAATTAATGTTTTTCCCTGATCTGGTACACTAAGGGTGGAATTGAGTTTCACTACTCAATACGGAGTGTCTGGATACGGATACTCCATGGGACACTAGGTTCTCCCTGGCTACTTTATGGGAAAAAGTTAAATAACTTTTATTCATTTGTGGGATAAGTAGTTTTAATGAAACTTTGTTGCTTTTAAAGTAATTTATAAAAATATTATAATAGCTTAAGCTAATACATATATTATTATTTTCATCTTAAATTTCTTTCCTTCTATGAATATAATAATAACAATATCATTCAAAAAAAGTAAAGATATTAGATTTTGATATCTTGTTAAAGTATTGTTTATTTTGAAAACGTGTTGCGAAATAAGTCACATTTTCTATGTTGTGTGTGTTGTGTTTCTATTCTACATAATAAAAATAATCATAATAATGAGTACTATTTCATTGTTGATTGTAGCCGTGTGCGCTAATAAAGAGAAAATGTAATGTGAAAATGTATTACATTATGTCGGCAAATCACTTAAATTCACGTTGGTTAGCTATAGAAGTGTATCAAATACAGAATATAAAATATTTATTAATGGTTTCATTTCATTTATTGTTTTTTTACTTTGAAAATATAGAGCTATATATTTAAGGGATATATATTGTCTTCATAGACTAATACAACGTTATATAACACGTCTCACTTTATGTATTACTCTGTGTGACATCAATCCAATTGGACAAGTAACATTATCTACTAGGGACCCGCACCTACACATATGTATATAAGAAGGTACAGAGTAATGTTACAACAACAAGTTACATGATTGCTGTATTCGCTGCAATATATTGAATTAGCATATGAATATATTCATACCTTTCTACCATCAATATAGCTTGGAACACGAAAAGCAGGATCTAAGTTGGCAATTGCTTATTTATTTGTTTCCTTCGGTGTGTAGGGGTCAATGCTTCTAGGTGTAGCTGTGTTATCATGTATTATGTTAATAAAGAGAAAGGTAATGTGAAAACTTAAGTTACGATGTTTACGCGTACAGTAACTTAACTGATGTCGCCTTCGAGTGATCTATGACAACCACATGTTTTGATCGTTGTCATTGACTTTTACTCTATCATTCTAATTAAACCGGTTTCTCGTAATATTATGAAGATAATTAAATTTACTTCTTAAGTATTGACTATTTATTACCTGAATTAAGTTTTTGAGTATCCAATAACCAACAAAGTAAGCAAAAAGCAACCTATTTTGTGAATTTTAAAATTAAGGGTGTTTTTATCAAGATAACTTAGGTAATATTTAGATACACAAAATGTGAATGTGGCCGGGGCCGTGATCTTTTATAGTCCACGTTGGAGGGTTTTGGAAACATTGTGAGCTCTAGCCCATTCACGTTCCAGCTTAACCATTAAAAAATATATTTTATTTAGAAATCAAATAATATGTGCTAAACTTTTGCTGGAGGACACGCGTAAAAATGAAAACGTGGAAAAGCAGGATAGCAATTACAATTACAATTCTGTTCGCTTTCTTGATCACATCTGGGGGTCAATGCTACTAAACAAATTCTATGAAGCGGTTATCTAAATTGTTCAAAGTTTGCTTGAATAAGATTTTCATAGCCATATGTTGAGATAAAAACACAACAAAAAAAGGAAGTTATTTAATTTTTATTTTAATATTTGTTTTAAAATGTGACAACATTTTTTTAATTTCTTTAAGTGACATTTAAATATTGTATTTAGCTAAAAATATTCGGAAAATATTAAAACTTGTAAATACACATATAATGGAATAACAGTAAATAGATGGCCCATTCCCTAAAAGGACACTACGTTAATAAGGTTTTATAGGCAAAAGGTTATTTATGAAGATAGTCCTTGTCACAAATACCTGTCGAGCCGAGCGCGAGTCGTTAGATATGCATTTCATAGGCAGTACGACCTAAGACACACCGTGATATGTCACTGGTGTTACATGTTTCTAAATCTACCAAAATAACTTTCGCATAAAATGTTCTTATATTTTTTAAGCGTCACGTTTTATCCCGGAAAAAACAAGACAGACCGAGATAACTTACTTTACAACCGAATTCAAGAGGAAACACATTTTGTCTTATCAAAATGGAAATGAAAATAAAATATACCTTTCAAGTACGTGTCGAACCGCGACAACCATCGATCGCGTTTACAGTCAGACGCCGTTTCACTAGGCATAAATATTTGCAAATAAAGCAAAATTAGTGTAAAATTGTATATTAAGCTCTTTTATAAAGACTACTTTTGTAACGTATATTTCTTATTCGACAAGGCACGTAAGTAACGTAGATAGGTAGTATAGATAAACCAATCTAATTATTGTTGGATATATCTATTTATAAAATGTATATAGCTACTTAAAAGAAAATAAAATGTCACCTGTACTTCAGTATACTTACTTATATTTTTTTACATTCATAATTAAGCTGATTTTTAGTAATATTGCCATAAGCGTTATCTATCTATTACCTTTACCTTTAAAATTAGGAACCGTAACGTTGCATTGTAAGCGTTGACTGTAAGGCGCACAGCGTTTTAACATGTCTATTGTGGAGACATGACTAATTTGCTAGCAACAATAGAATTGCTAAGGAACACTCCAATATAAATGTAACATACTTTCTCTTTAAAATCATTAATAATATTGTTATAATTATGTTTTGAGGATCCAAAATGACTAAAATAAGTAATTTTACCTGTGATTAAATATTTTTTAATCAAAATAATAAAATACAAAATACAGCCTTTTAAATAAATTTAAGTAAAAATTATTGTCTACGTATATTTCTAGACATACTATTATTATTTCTTAATAACCAGCCTGAACATTGAAATAAACATTATTGATATTTTTCTATTTTATAATTAATATCTCACGTAAAGTCACGTGTTGTGTTTAGTATATATGTATGTATATATAATTAACATTTACTGTCTCAGAAAGCACAATAAGCTCGGCTGTAATTTTCTATTGTATGGCAAAGGTCCCCCTTTCTATTACAGAGAGAAACTGTTGACGATTAACTTCTCACCTTTTGTGAAGCCATTAATTAAAAATAAACTTTTTAACTTCGTAAATCTCATTCTCAATTTGTTGATAGATTGAAGAAGGTATTCTGTTTCGGTATTATATTTCATTAAACTAAACAAAATGAAACTGTAAAGAAGTTAAAAATTTTGTAACGTGTACCTACTAATTGTATAATAAAATTGAATAATAAGCTCTTATCTATCCGTATAAATTTATATATTATAAATTAACAGTCAAGAAGCAGGTGATTTCGTCAAATAAGTGTGATTGCAAACGTCGTAATTTCCTTTATTAGATTTCACATTTCTTAGTTTTCTTTAGGACGAAATATAAATGCATGACGCGAATTTTTTATTAAAATTCTACAAGTTCTATACAAACACGTTTACATATATCAAAAATGTAAATATTACAACGTGAAATAAGCTTCTTTGAGTTGAAAATAAATATAACTCAATACTTATATTGCGTATGCGCAGTTCTCAAAGATGCGCTAGTACCGCTATTCGGAGTCATTGCGACACAAAATACTGAAACATGCCAAATGTCAGCAATTGTTTTGCCTTTGTGAATGGTAGATAAAGGGCACCTGCTTTTATTATATTTACGAAGCAACAAATTATAGGTAGTATATATGGGCTGTTATATAGATTATGACAAAAATATATTTAAAATGTACTGTTTTTTTCTTAAACTGATAAATGTTAACATAAAAATAGCTGGACGAACATGTTAACATTCCATTAGATTTTACAGCTCACATTACTTCTAACTCAATTATAATATTATAAGCATAAAATAAAATCATGACCTATTGACCTTGGATTAAGAATGTAGTTTTATGGAATAACTTTCTTTAGTTAATATTCTGAATACGGTCAAAATATTGCTCTACATATTCTGTAGAATTTTTTTTTCTTAATAAATAAGGCCATCTAGACATTGTAGCAACGTTTGACTGTGAATGCGAGAGAAGATGAAGTAGTGTCTCGAATTTAGGCGGAGAGCGTAGAACGGAGTGTAAACTTAGATTTTCCCTATCTACCCTTCTATATGCATATCGAAAAAAAAAAACAACCACACGTAGATACATTGATAAGTACTGAAATGACACCAACTTTTTAATATATAATTAATTTAAATAAATAATATAAACAATAATAAGAGGCGACAGTTATAATATTATTGACATTCAAGTTTAATATATGTATATTTGAGTAGCAATATAATAAACTAATATAACAATAACATGGATTTTTAAAGCTATTTTTTTCATTGATTTATTGTATTTACATTTACTAAAAATAGATAAATAGGTAGATATATTATTATTTTTATACAACGAAATGAATGTGTAATTATTTCGGCAGGTCAGTGGCCAGTGGTGTGATTTATCTCGAGATCGCAAACCTGTTAAGGCTCCACAAGTGGTAGATCACATACCTGTTACCATACAATTGCCTTCACGTACAGAATACCAAATACGTATTTAAGAAAATTTTATAGCTCACAAATAGTAGGTACGACTTTTTGCTTGTTATGTCTTAAATTATAAATACCATTTCGTAGTTATATAGCCTTAATTATTTATAATTATGCCTAGAAATGCACCAGCTGTCCTTTTAAAATGAAATGTTGAAATATTTAGTAAGGAAATATAAAAAAGTATTAACATTACACACAAAAATATATTGTTTCAGCTGTATTCTGCATATAGCAAGGTAGGCGAATGGAGCTTAGTGGTGAAACACTCCGTCCACCCCTTTTCATTAAATTTCCAAGATATTTTGTGTTAAGTGGCAGATTTGAACGTCGTAATTGGTCTTTACTAGAGCAGAGAAATAAAAAATTATTTACTCGAGTATGGATCGAAATTCTCGAATCAACGCGTTTCCCTTACGGCGATATGTTATCAAGAAATGTTTTTTCTCAAATAAGATAAGTCTAATGTACTTTTAAAATATACTAAATAAAAATCATTTGTAAAGTTACAAAATTAAAGGATATAGCGAAAATATTTTAAATATTAACCATATATTTAAATGCTAAAGGTGTTAGGCATCACGCATTTAATAAAAGAGGTGTTGTTTTGTGGCCACGAAACGTTAAATAATAAATTCTTTACATGTATTTGAAATAACTAACAACTTGTTTGTACAATGATTTATTTTCATTTGCCAAGATACTTCGCGTTTTGTCTTACCTATATTAAATGTGCTATTCATATAATTATTATTATATTATTGAATGAACTTAAGACATCTATTGATTAATGATACTTTTAATTACTTTAACAATGTCTAATTCCAAAGAATGTGAAAGTAATTCTATAGAATTTATAACATAAATAGTAACTTGATTAATTGAAATGAAATTTCTACAATTTATTTGTCGTTGATTAAGCGGTAAATGTCGGATCATTAAGCGGAGGAAGTGAGCAAATGACACATGACAGGCGTCGACCATAATAATGTTCTAAAGTAAACCTCTATATATCCTACGTAAAAGATATTTTACACCAGTCATGTACGTATTTGCGGTGAATTGCTACCGTTGCATTACATTACGGAACAATTCCTTTTGACGTCGTTTTATAGAAATGTGTAAATCACGGAGTTGCCGTGCACGACCGCGTTTCTAATGTTGTAACTTTTATTTGATACATTTATATCAACATCTATAAACAAGTTAGCCTTTAAGATTATGTATTCTAGTTATTGATTACATCGTGACTTACATTAACTTATCGAATAGCATTTTTATTGTGTGTATCGTGATAGAAAATAAATTATAATAAAAACTTTTCTTAACAACTGAATAAGTTTCTTATATATATAAAAAATGTACAACAAATGTTGCTTTCTGTAGTTTAACTCTGTTAAGATATCTTTAAGTACTCTTTAATAAAAATGTCCTGTCGCCTATTTTAAAGCTCTAGTTGGATAGTTAATTCTCTTACCGGTACGCGTGCACATGGACGGGGCAGCCAGTTATCGGATTATATAGTAGCAGCACACACGCGACGACGTCCCCTTGCACCACCGCACTGGTAATGCTACCATGCGGTATAAAGTGCTTGATAGTTTGTTGCTTGCCCTTTGCTGTTACATTCTGAATTATCTTTAGTCCTTTATGAGACACCTGTAAAGAATAATTGTTCATATTTTAATTAGAAATTCTCCAGATATAAGAATATATAATAAAAGAGAATAAGAAAATAGATATAATTTAAAAATCAAGAATAAATTCTTTTTTTTTACACGCAATATGTCCCTTAGGTCAGAAATCTCTATATTATAAAGAGGGTAAAGATAATGCCAAATGATAGGATTATGAATAACATTACATTATATTTTGTTATAAAAGCAGACGAAAATTATTATATCAATGGCTTTTAATTTTCAAACTCTAAGAAAAAAATGTTTTAAAAAATGAAAGGAACATGTACCTGTAAAGTAACTTTAAAAGGTTCCAGATCTCTTGCTCTTTCCTCTAATAGTCGTATTGCGGGCAAAGCGAACTCCTCACCACGCAGGCCACGCGACTCCTGCGCACCGAGGAACCACACGTAGTACGACGCTTTCTTTATGTCCTTCTTTAGTCGTAACGCCATTTTTGTTGTAACTTTTATGTCATTGTTGAGTACCTGCAAAAGAGAAATAAGAATTTTATTTACTCACATTGTGTTATATATATATATATATATATATATATATATATATATATATATATATATATATATATATATATATATATATATATATATATATATATATATATATATATATATATATATATATACTACTTAAAAGTCGTTTACTTGTAAATCTTAGAAAAGACCATTCCGATCTAACAGGATTTAATATACACGTACGTATGTACATATTTTAATTTAATTTTATTAGAATAAACAAAAAAAACTGAAATGTCATTTTTCTTAATTCAAAAACACACTTAAAATTATGATTTAAAAAGGCAATAAAAACGTTTCCAGTAAGCGGTTAATATGATTTAAATGTTTTGACTTCTAAATAACCTTCATATACCTGCTTAGAGATCAGCAATGATAAAATCAAAAGAATATTTGTATTCCATATAAGTAAATTTAAATGAGAATTCAATCCTCGTACCTTTTTAAATTCTAAACTTGATTTAGACAGCCATGTTACAAATGTACGTAATAAAATTAGGTACACTAGTAATAGTTGCTTAATAAAGGTCGACAATCGAGTTACAAATATCCGTTATTTATAGTTTAAAACCAATTTATTTACGCAAAAAAATATTTTAACTTATCGTTAGCTGTATAAAGACAGATGAAAAAAAAATTCTTAAGATTGAAACAGAGTGTAAATAATAATAAAGCTTCTCGCTTCTTCTCAGATAGCAGGAGCCTTGTATTACATTTCGTTCCCCACTCTCTGCCCAAGTCCGCACCGCGGTCACAAGAAGTTTAAATATAATCATTACCGAATAAATGCAATGTGCTAAAGAAATTTTAATTATAAATAATATATATAATATAAAAATCGCACTACATTCAAAATTTTAATTTTATTTGTATGTCCAGTGTCCAGAGACATGTTGGTTTTGTACTCGTATAGGTACACTTTGTATACAGTGACCGTTTGTTTATTACGAATTCTCTCACGCATTTGTTGCTTCATTTATTCTCAAACCTTGACTTCATTTTAACAGCTTGCTAAGAATACGCGAAAACTGCGGATCATAATGTAAAGCTTGCTTAATATAAGATATAATCGCTTTTAACTTTAACATTTTAAAATATCTACATAATTTGACACATACATTGTGTTCAAAACCACATACGGTAGATATATCTGCAACCTATATATGAAATTATATATATACCCACATATAAATGAAAATGATGTATTTTTGCCCATTAAATCGCTGATTTTGATATAACAATAAAAAATACAATTGTCTCTAAAGTTCGCTAAACGATTTAAACTGTTTAGAACTATACTCTGTTTAACTATACAGAATGCATTTGGAATTTGGCTAGGTAGAGAGAGAAACTCGGACACTGGAGGCGAGTGTTAATGCGCATTGTAAGGGGGCCCCTTAAGCCTACACTTGGGTAGCAAATTCCAACTTGCAACATAATGGGTCTGAGAGCTGCATTTATGGAATGCTAAGAAGTTTTTTCTCTTCATGTTGATATTTGTGTTATTTACTTGGTTTTATGAATTTAGGAGTTTTATATAATTTACTTACAAAATATTGTCCTAAATTCATAAAACTAATAAAATATAATGTTACCGCTACTATGAAGTAGGCTGTATAGCTCAAAATTATCAATATCTCATAAACTGTGCTAGCTGTTGTGGAATTTTGTGGAATTTCATATTTATTTAGTTTTGCTCCAGTAATAATTTGAATCATGTGATACCATGAGCGCCTATGAAAATAAGTCTATGTGATATTTTTCGATTTTACACTAGAACATTCTTGTAATACTCGTAGTAACGAAAATATACACACAAAAAACTGATGTCGGTTTTTCGACGTTAATATTTAGAATGCAGTAGGTACCTATATAAACTAAGAAGTGGTTTTAATTTCGCATATAGATAGATACCTAAATGTACAGCACACGTGGATACTTCAATTTTATACACCTATAATTACATTTTTACTACTACAATTTGTTTTTATTTAGACATCATCATGTTAATAAAAAGAATATTCTTGTTGTTACAAATAAAGGATCATAAAATATTATTAGAATTATGTTTTAAGCCAAAGTTAACATCAAAAAATCTTATAATTAGGTACCTACTTATGTATATGTTTATTACAAATATCAATCTATATTAGAAAACCGTATCTAACAACATATTTGATTCAATAATTTAAATTTATAACCAATTCATATAATGGGTCATATATAACTCATAATACAATTAATCACGATTCACATGTACCGGAATGATGACCGCAGGCCAAATAACAGAACATTACACACTTTTAAATTGAGACAAGAATGTTATTCCGTTAACAGATGCTCTTAAAATTTGCGATTGGTTTTAATGTGTATCGAAGCTTAGGATTATTATACAAATTTTATATTAGTCGAAAATATAACTTTGTTCATATACCACAAATACTATTCATATCGTTACTAAATATGTTTACAGAATTTATGAGCATTGAACGCATTGCAAGCAGTGAACGTAAATAGAAATGTAGAGGATAAAAGTATATAAGAAGATGGCAGAACAAATCTTAATAGAACAAATCGCTAATAACTAAACTATTTTTTCTTCCATTGGCGGGTACCAAGAGTATTGGTAGCCTGGGCTCAATAGTGGAGATCGTCGATCGATCGAGATCCTCGCTATGCACGCGAGCTCAAGTAATATACTAGCCGAAGCTTTTCGCTATAAGGCCGTTAGCTGATATTTCACATGTGAGTGATCTCGTGGGCCAAGTCTAAATACTTATTTTATATGTTTATAATGAAAATTATACTATAGAATATAAGTAAATAAACAAATTTGCAGTATCATATGTTTTTACGCGTAATCAGCTTGTTTATATTGAATCAAAATGTAAATGATGATTCAGGATACAAAAAATTAGGGAGCCATTATATGTAAACACGTTAATATGCACGTATGACAATATGTCATTGTTATGTTGTATTGCATCACAATAACAATGTTTATAGAAAAACAATGGCTAATTAGTTTTTGCTGTCGTCAGGCTCATGGTGGATATGAGATGTCGTTAATTTTCACACGGGATTCTATGAGTTTAAATATTCACATTTATTTTATAAAAATATACCCTGAGGACAAATTTAATATAGTAAAGAAAATAATAATAATAATAGCTTCACGCTGTTTCCCGCACATGGCAGGGTGGCACAGGGAACTGTAGGAACCTAGTGTTAAGACACTTCGTTCCCCGCTTTCCGCGTTTTTGAGGCATTGCATTGTATTAACTGCGCTTTGTCTACCAGAGCGAGGAAATTCTCTCACCCCACCGGGTGAGGGTCGCCAGTTTTACCGTCACACGCTATCTCACTGTGTTACGATGATAAACCATAGAAATATAATATGAGAAAAAGTAAAACGAACTGACGACATCCCATGATAGTTCACCATCTGTGAGAAACGCATGACTACTTTGACTATATAAATATATTTACTGAATAAACTCATTAACCATGTGAAGACTAGCATAAGAACAATACGAGACGAAATAGTGGTGTCGGATATCGAGGCCACTCGGTTATGAGGTACATGCCGGTCTCGAAAGCGCATTGTTTTTTTTAACAAAAATGTATAAACAAGTGTAGACTTGCTCGTTTAAGATCTTAGTCATGCTGGCTAAAGAAAGTATGTTTCTCAAAGTGGCTGCAAAAACATTTAAAAAATCAAGCTCCTTATAACACACTACGGCCACGGCCTCGTTGAGACTACAAACATACATCTTGTAAATTTATTAGTGAATCTTCAATTAATATGACCAGGTTAATTAGTTACCAGGTAAATTTATAAAGTCATTTATCAAGTTGAAGAAAAAGAGCATTACGAAATAGAAATGTGGTCCTCCCCATCACTACTGTTTCCACAGCATACAACATAAAAAAGTTATTGAAAATAAGAATTGTTTTTTTTTTGTATCTGACAAGACATTAGATAACATTATTTATAAATTCTTTAATACTTTTAGATCCTCTCTGTATAGGTAATTTTCCTATATTACAGCAATACTTAATATAATTATCAATTAAATAAAATTATCATAATAGTTAAGTTGGCTCTTCCTATAGTTATTATTTCTATCGAATTATACATTCAATCAAGATATATCTCATTATAAAAATTACTAATGTTCTTGAGAGCCTTGACCTTTAATGGTATTTATTGTTGCTTGGTACATAGTAGGTATAGCAAATGATTAAATTAACAAGTGCGTCGGTGTGTAACCCACAATATCGTATACTGACTTAGCGGGTGGCGCAAATTTTGTCAAGCAATTGACTCTGAATAGTTTCTAACAGTATTTTAAATGGAATGTTACCTTGGTTTACCCAATTTGGAAAGCGGTCACTGTCCTTTGTGGTGGCAATAAAAATAAATAATTACTTATGGCCAAATTTTTTATACTAGGTATTATATTTTATTTAGGCACGTGATCAAATTCGTGTTTATAACTACCTATATTTTTTTTTATTTTATAACAAATTTTAATATCGAAATCAGAAAAATTAGTACACTAATATTATGAATTTATAAACGAACTGAAATCAAGGGTTCAAATTAAAATTGCCGAGTTAAATGGTTATAAGTCATCAGAAGACTACATTGTTGATTGTAAAGCTAATTAATTTAGCGAAAATTGTATTTGTTGAATGAACCTTTATACGTCGACCCACCTGCTTGTAAGACCGTCAAACGAATAATGCCTTATTATGACCGAGACTTACACATTACGTAATGAAGTAAGAATGAAGAATTTTAATGATCATCATACCTTGTAATAAGTTTAGTTATTACAACATTGGCTAACCTGTCCTCATATTGAAACTAGCTTTTACCTATTGCTTCGCCACCTTCCTACGATTAGTAGACATGTAGACAGGAAATAATGTAAATTTTCACCATAAAAAAGAAATGTGAATAACTCACTTTTCATTACTTTAAGCTTCACCCTGTATCCTGCATACAGCAGGCTAGGCGGTCGGAATCTAGTGTTGAGACTTGAAACACTCCGTTCTCTTAATCATATCCATGTTGAAAGGCTTTCGTTATAAGTTTTTATTTGTTTTTAAGCATTGTGCACTTACTTCACATAATTTTCTCTATTCTTCTATTATTAGTTATTAGTTATTATTAGTTATTTTAATTTGCGTTATATAGATCTCAATGGTAAAATTATTTAGGAAACAACTAGATTTTCATTTTAAACAATAATTATATGTTACAAGGGCTGCCAGTTAGAATAATATCTCATCAATGAATACTAGAGTCGTTAACATAAGCGGGCATGTTTTATGATATACAAACCGCATTTGGTCCATTTGTGACAGTATTTATTGACTATTATTTTTATTGTATAACTCAATTCATTAAGCACAATGATAGGATACATAGATAGTTGCAAACACGACATGAAGGCGAACTAATAACGCAGCATTAAACCGTTATTGCCTATCGTCACCAACAGTTAACGGGTAACTTAACGGTTGTGTAACTCGCACCCGCGACCTGCAACCTTGGTAAAACGCAACCCACAGCTATGCCAGGTCAGGATAAATGTTTATTAGAGCATGATAGACATTAGTGCAGTTAAACTAGTCAATTTCTTAAGATGTAATAGTTATAAAATAATTTAGCATTATATAAAGATGAAATTCGCAATTTTCTTTATGTTTTGACTGTTATATGAACAAAGTCTTAAGTACCTACATAAATAAATACAATATGAACGAGGAATTTCTATTTCTTCATAATAAAGACTAAGATTTAGAAAGCAGGAGTCGAGGCTATGTACAGGAAAATATATGTGTGAATTATGTGTTATAAAATATTTTACCTAAGCATTCTACTATCGTTTCATTAAATTTACATATTTTGATTAATTATTAATTAAATCTTTATTGAGATTTGTAGTACAGTTAAGTACAGAAAGTAGACCCGGTTGTGATAAGCTGTTAAATATGATCTTTCTAGTGATTTAGTTTGAAATCAGAAACGATGGCCGATTTGCACAAGACCTTCGTAATTTATACTACGCCTACTATAAAGAGAACATGCTACATTTCAAGTTATACTGGTTTTTCAACTTAATCGTCAGATAATCCTTAACTGACACCGGTAAAGGGATATAATCGTTGTAATTATAATTACTTTGGCTGTTCGAGGTCAAGTCTCTTAAGACTTCAAGCCGTTTGTTGAAGATGAAAATCTTCGAACAAATTATTTACACTTTCTACAAGTCTAAAAAGGAAATTTCCTCTTGAATAAATATGTTATTTGTATCAATGCTTTACTTAACCATAAAACAATATTATTAAATAACTTTTAAGAAAGATGTCTTTGAAGTCTTTGAAGAATGTCTTATTATAGTGATTGAAGATGATTTTTTATATTGGTTAGTTCTTAGATTAACCTGAACAAATGTTAATTACACTACAGATTGTAATTTATAAATATATTTATATTTATAAATTACAAATATATTTATATATGAAAATTTAACAAGTACATAGATTCAGGTAAATTTTATATTTAATCGAGGGAAGATTGATCATACACCAATAGTAAGTACAATGGTTGCTAATAGCATCGTGAAGAGCTCGCATAACAATCGGGACAAACGTACGGCATACGTGGCTATTGTCGTTCCTTAAGGCCTGTCCTCCATCCGCAATCCGTGTAAGAATAATAGCGTATTGTTCTATCAAGTCACGATTAAAACTATTATTCAGTTTTAGTTCTTCTCGCTTGAACTGTAGGTCGATTTTGGGTTTTACCTAGGATTTTTTATTGTTATTTAAGTTAATTTGGACTTAGGTAATATGTAATTCTTATTTTCACGTTCCAGTAAACAAATAAAGTATAATTTTGTAAAAACTTAAATTGTTTTAAAATGTAAACCTATGTAGTTCGAACAAAAATCTAATTAAGAGGAATGGTTGTATTTAAATCTTTCAATTAGTGTTTTTTTTTAAAGTGATGTCTATCTCTACTCTGTCTTATTAAACAGAAGCTATAAAAAGCATAAAATTAAAGCAACGGAATTTTAATGAAATGTTATTTATTTACAGATAGTATTTGGCAAGAACTTAAAGAAAAGGCGGTAAAAAGGCTATGTGTCTCGCCTCGATTGATTGCTTAGCGTTTTTGCTTGATTAAACGTTAAAGAAAGTCGGATATTAGTCGGAAACCGATGAATAATTTGTTAGGCATTATACGACACAGCACGACATCACATTGTCATTTCTGTTCGTGCATAGAGTTGCGTGAAAGGTTTTATTTATTCTACTACGAGTTATCATATATGTATAAAATTAAATTACTTTTAAATTCAATTCTAATAAATCTTTATATTTTAATAAAACAACTGTAGGTACACGATTAGTTAAGGTTCAGCTTATATTTTGTAGGTATATACTATAGTGTATAATATAGGAAGTTAAAATTAGATAATCTTTATAAGCATTAACACATAAGCTGTTGCGACCTTTACAACAAATTTTGTAACAGCCATTAACAAATTGGATTATGATATATTTTGATAAAGTTCACGCACAGAACATATCCAGGTGTGACGCAACTTCCTGTGCCGGAAGTATCGATACCGGTCTGCTTACTTTCGTGTCACTTGTCAGTGAAGGCAACAAGTACAGTAGGACAAGCATGAGTAAACATTTGAGTAATTGTTGGTCTTATGTGATTATTTTATATAATATAATGTTTACATAACATTGTATACATGTTATATGATCATACAAATATATGTTATAAACACATACATATATATATATATATATAAAATTTAATAAAGCAAATATCACAAAATTCTCTATTTTATTAGTAATTAATTTTATTACCGTATATAAATTCCTCCAAAGATGATATAGGTACGTATATATGTATTGTAAATACCACTACAACAAATAATATGAATTGCATTCTCCGTATAATAAGTTTTATTTACACTAAAAACAAAATTTGATAAAAGAAAAATGAAAGTACATGTTTATAACTAGAACTATCGATTACGCAACAAATAAACTTGTCCTACTAATAAAATCGATATACCATTCTAAACCAATTAAGTTTTATAGATATTTAGCAATATCCGCCATTTTATTTTTACTTTAACGGCCAAATCACAGCGGGCATGTTACAAAAAATTCCATTTGCAATTAAACGAAAGGTGCCATCGATTCATTTGTTTGATGATTTATTTTGTAATATTAATAAAAATGGCGCCAAAATTATTCAATAGAGTCTGACATCTTTTCATTGTTTATATTCTTTCATATACTTTTATGTTTATTCATATACAGTACAGTAGGCGAAAAGAAGATACATTTTTTCACTTACTGTATTCATATACTTTTTGTTATCATGACTTATCTATTCCATACGGATACGTAGTCCTTACCTTTTGTCATCTTTTGCTGGAGTAGTAGTAGATTTACAGCTCATCATTTCTTTATTGATGCTTAGCTAAGCTTACAACTAAATGATGACTGTCTCTAGGTAAGTAATTTAAATCTTAATAATGAATATTAATATATTCTACCTGTTGTACATTATTGAGAATTATTTGTTGTTTATTTTTGTATAATATTTTTATATACACGTAACTTCCAGTACAGCTTTATTAATAAAAAGTGACTATTTAACTTCGTGTACATCTTTAATACCATCAATGAGAAAAGTAATAAAATGTTATGTTTGGTTTATTATTGGCATGTAACTTGTATGATTATGACATACACATAAAAGTTTTTTTATAGCTGTTGTCTATAACTAAAATAATTAATATCTGAGCAGGTATACGACTTGTTTCAATAAGAGAGAAGCATGTATTGTAGAAAACGAGAATACGAAACGTGATGATAGTGCTGAATGTCCCATACATTTTGATAACAAAATAAATAAATAAAAACTTCAAAACTTCAAGGCTTTTTATCACCATTTTAAACGTAACATTGTGCTTACAATTAATACGTACAATATTTTATAACAATATCATTCGCAATCGGAGCAAGGTTGCACTTTTCGGTTCACGCGTGAATAATTTAAATAATACGCGTATCGTAATTAGACGCCATTTTATACTGAGTAATGGCGCGGGGAAAATAAAATTGTAATTTACTGTTATTGTACTTTGCTATCAAATTAGACAACAGACGACACAGAAAATTGTATAAGATTAATTTAGAGATACTAGAATATAATTAGAGTTTATATCGTATTCTGCATAGATACAGATTAAATATTTTAATTTGCAACAAAATAGAATATTACAATTGCATCCTTGAGTAAAATATATCTCGTTTATTTTTAATATCAAGTGTTAAGTCATTCAATCATGTTATTTTATTCAATCTTGTCATAATTAATATATAGTTTTATGAAAGTAAACAATGTGTTTTCACTACAATTTAAGAAGCTGGACAAGTAAAACAACAAAATATTTCATGGAAGATTAAGTTATCCAATTACTTTTTTCTATTATAAGCAAAGAAATTTAAAGCAATTATTAGTCGTAGGGAAAAATCTCTTGATGCTATCTCTGCATTCAAAATACAAACCTTCGTCTAAAGTATGTAATTTAGAAATAATGCATTGTTTAAAATCTGGTTAAATTAACGGGTAACTAACAAGACACTAGAGCTTAAATTGTAATTTACGCACAGCAGTGAAATTTGCTTACTCAATAGCACACATAGAATAAATATGAGAAAGCGGTTTAAAACCGACTTGAATTCTATAACAATGCTCATTTTTTATCTGTTACATTGAAGTATACACACCCGTACGTCTGTAGGTACATTTGGACATGTCAATAATAGTTCATTAACGTTCATAGTTATAGAAAATTGATAATTATTACTTCATAAGAAAACTAGAGAAAGCGTCGATTCAATTTAATTTAACCTCTCAACATTTTCATCTTGTATCACGCACTATATCAAAATTATTATTATGATATAATTGCTTTCACTATAATTAGTTAAGTACATACATATGTATTTACTTATAAATTAAAGGTAGCTACTAATGTATTTTTATTTATTTAAGAACGGTTTGTTATACTAATATTTTTTCATTAATTTATATGGTATGTATACTTTTTATATGTTAACCAAACATTAGATAACAAAGAAATGAACTGAAAATAATTTCAATGATAATCATAATTTTAAATAAAGGCAGGAAGGTAAATTATACATAGAGAAAGTTATTTTATGTAATTATTATGAATTATATATATGTACATATATAATAATATTTAATAGTGTAAAATTGATATAATACTGTTTTTTTTATTCTCTTACAATTTACATTATTCCTTTCATTTCCTAAATTAGCTAGTAAACTACAGAATTGATTTATAGTCTCATTTTATTATATGCACAAATGGAGTCACGCAACTCGTAAATAATTTCTCTACTATTATTTACATTATATCATCAGTTTTAAGCATAGTAAAGATAGGTGTAGGTGTAGGTATATACAGACGTACACACACTACACTGACAGGCCATATACATTTATGTTTATGGAAGCAATGACTTTTTTTTTATACGTAACATAATTTACTAGCATCGAAATGCAATCGAAAGTTATTATTCATAAATATTTTCACTGTAAGACGTCAAATTAGATCATTAAGCGTAAAAAAATATTCTGTTGATTAGTGCAGGCTACGGTTTTTACTAAATCTACGCATGAATTTCATTTCAGCTATTTAAGGCTTGTTTTCTTGAATTCTCATATATATGAAGTGGTATTATTCGAGTTAGTGCATGTATTATTTGGAAGATTTGGTTCTTGAGAGTCTAATATTAGAATTCGATAATCATATATGCAAGAGAAAGATTAAGATCTATTAAAAACATAAATATTACTTCAAAAGAATGTCAAACAGATGTCATTTTTGTTTTATATATGAATAACTTACTTATACCCTTAAGACATATCTTAATAGTATAAGTAATAGTTAAGATTTTAAATATTAAAATTGAAGATCCATTATTAAATTTATTATTAAATACTATTATATTATTTTATATTTATAAAATTTTTCTTTTTTTATTAAATCAGAAAAATATCATGAAGTAAATGTATCAAGACTTGGTTCCGAACGACTTCCTGGCGATAATCCAAGTCTAACCGGTGTAGGGCAGGATAACGGGATATATTAAATATGCTACGTAAGTACATAATGAACTATATCTTCCTTATCATTTCATAGGTATCTATATACTTTGCTCGGTACTTAAATAAGTATTATAATAATACATATTTACATTTTTCAAATCTTTATAAAGTATAATATAATTATAAGTTATTTTTTTTTGGCTTTACGCTTTGTCCCTTATTGAGCAAGATAAGGAGAGAGAACCTAATGTTAGGACTTTACCATCACGTTTGCAGTCAGACGCCACTGTCCACTGCGTTAAAAATTATTGTACCCCGTAATATTCTATACAAAATTTATAATTTTAAAAACATAGAATAATGTACTGCTGTATACCACCGACTGATGATCTTTATTAGCTTAATTTCATAAAATAAGTCGACAGGAAGATCGAAAACTGCTTATCAGAAACATTTAAAAAAAATGATAGATTGTGTAAATGTAGCACAAAATGTTAGTAAAGCGCGCAGGACCACTGTCAATGACCGCATCCGTTACTCTGTTAACGTGTAAATGTAAAGCTTGAAAACACATTACTGTAAAAGCCTAAAAGACGGCTTTAGTGGACGTTGAAAGAAGCGCGTCTAAAATACTTTCTTAAGCGACTATAACATTTTATAGAAGAATCGTAATTTTGTACAATTTACTCTTGTCAACAGATAAAACAATATTTAAATTCAAATAGGTTCATTGATTTTATGTTTGGACATTACAGAAAGTAGCAGCTTCCGTACTACGAAATTAAAGTATTATTTTTTTTAAATATCATTTCAGAACTGAAATCTTGTAAAGATTTCTAGTTTTTCACTTTACAAAATTTTATATTAGCCAACTTTCACAAAAAATATAGACAAACAGTTAAATTTTTTCTATTTAAACTTATTTTAAAGATAAAGAAAGGCAAAGTTCTAGCTTGGATACCATCCATGGTTGCTTCTTTCAAGCTTCAATGAGTTTTTAAATTAACTATTTATTCTGCAAACATAAGGTCATTTTGTATTTTTTTAAGTCGACGACATATTACCTAAGTTAAATTACATGCTAGTTCATTTTCATGCTTGCGGTACAAGAAATAGATTTTTTAATTTTTAATTTTATTTCTGGTGTAGATTCACTACTGGCAGTGTAAATACGAAAAACATTTTTGAACGCCGATATTCGTGAATGTGACTGTGAATTACAGGTGTGTTTTAAATTATCTATCATGGCGGGAATCTCTTTTGAACGAGAGTTTTTTTATTATTCTCTAACTTCTAAGGAAAAGCTAATTTCTATTTTGTATAAATCGAAACTTTTTAATGTAAAGTGTAAGCAAAAAAGTATAGAAAAAGTAAAGTATAGTATAAAAAGATTTACAAAACAAATTGGACATTGTATTTATATACAGTGTCCAATTTTGTCAAAGCCACTAGAATAAGACATATATATAAAATATTCATGACAATGGTATTCAGTTTAGGACATAAAATACTAGAAATACGTAAATTATATGTAAATAGTCAGCAAATAGATAAATTCACGTCAGTTAAATAGTTTGGTTCCGCTCAATCGCATACAATATTACCTCTTTAATTATGTAACTGTTAAAGTAAAAAAATCAAGTTAAGTGGAACTTTTTGGAGGTACAACCATAACAAAAACTTATGCTTTTAACACTGGATGACATTACAATATCCTCAGTGCTAAGAATGATGTAACAAAGTAAAAAATCTCTAAGAGCCAAACCACAGATCAGAATGTGGCATTCATGTCTACTGTGAATTGTGTTTTTAAAGTTAGGTAATTACTGCCATACTACCATCAGCTTTTACTTAACAATGGCGAACTAAATTGTTTATACAAAAAATTACCCCATTAACAGGTCAATTGAAATTTAATAAAATTATAGAAATAATTTAAATAACGAATCAATAACTTTTTAGATAAATACCTATCTAACAGATGTAATTTTATTAATATTTCCAAAAAGATAAGTAAGTAGGAATTTTATGTAGGTACATATATTATACAATAAAACAAACTCGCAGGCCACTTTATCTTTAAGATTGACAAGTGACATATTTTAAAACATCCGGAAACAAATTCAACGTTCTCTAGATAAACGAAGAATGTTGATAAGTGGTGAATATTTCGTAACACTGCACTTAAATTTCGATGCTAAACGAAATTCTTTAAGATATGATATTTTTGAACAAGAATGTTGGGTTTCGGACATGTTTTGAAAGGAGATATTAAAACAAATAAGATATCCACATGACATCTTATCATCTTTAAAATAAAATATTTAGTTTGTAGAAGTTAGCATTCATTATTTTGTGTTTATATTTAATAAAATAAATTTGCTACACAAAATTATTTTTATAATTTTGATAATATCATGGATCGAACGTCAATGTCGCAATATATTAGAATCATTTATGAATAATTATTCAAAAATGCACTCAACATAGGTACATCATACATGTGAAACTGACTTTTTTTAAAAGTCATATAAAGAAACAAATGTCTCAAATTATTCTAAATAAAGTATTTAAATAATTATATCTTACCTTTACAGATAAAATATCTTTTGACTATTGGCGTCCTACCTGGAAAAAGAAAAAGTAACGATTAATTATCAAGCAAACGAATAAAGACAAATTTAATAATTTCCATTACGATTTCTTGTATGACAAGGAAATAGATTTTTATAAAGTTATTCTTTATTAAAATCTTATATCTAGATTAAGATTACAAATTAAAGTAGTAAAATTAAGTGAAGAGGATGATATTTGGCGATTTGTTACTATTAAAAACCTAAGAAACATGTCAATAAGGAGGAGGTCACATTTAATTTTATTCTGCGTATTTCGTTTCATGTTATTATTTTATGCCACAAAATGCATTCATAGAGTATGAGGACGTCCGTGGAAATTTCATCAAGAGCTTCTATCTAGCGTCTACTTATCTAATACTTAATACTGTTAAAACATTTATTTTGTTCTAAATGACATTATATGTAACAACTGTCAAGTAATCAACTATATACATCTGGGTTAAGAAATAAGTATTGCTACACGGAAAGGAAATGCGCGCCGCTTGCATTTCCATCCGGTGTGCACTCGCGTTTCTTTATATTTTTTTGCTTTGTCATTATATCTTTACTGATTATTGAC
Source organism: Dione juno (assembly GCA_037127375.1). NCBI lineage: Eukaryota > Metazoa > Arthropoda > Insecta > Lepidoptera > Nymphalidae > Dione > Dione juno. The sequence continues at coordinate 2,552,931 of JAXRJS010000074.1, forward strand.
ATACACAGGAGATATAACAATGCGTAAACAAGTGTTTACAAAGTATAAGTATAATGTTATAAGACATCTGGCAGAAAATATTTTACGTTCTTTTTAATGGACGAAATTATACATAATAAAGTTACGAAAAACTAAGTTGTCAATAAAAGTCATTATAAATATTATAATCTTCTTTAACCTCTATACTTCAATCAAAAATAAAGTGTCATGCCCATGCCCACGTTTAAGTCACATAAAATAATAATCCTACTGAGCAATTCAAAAGTGAGGCAAGTTATTAAGTATTATTTAAATTATCTCTATAAGCAAAAATGTTTCTTAGTGAAGTATATTTTAGTTCTCAAAGTATGAAACTGAAAACGTAAGTAAATAATTCAAACTTGAATATGACGTCACATATTAACATAAATATCGTATCTCCCATAAAACTGTCATATAAATATGTGTTTACCATAAGAAGTAAGTATTTAAGATAAATATTAAATTATAATTCGGCTTCAGCATATTCTCGCATTAGATGTGATTATGTCTATTTTTATTTAAGGAAACAGCTGCAATAGCTGTTAATTTTTTTTAGCTTCACGCTGTATTCCGCATATAGTACGGTGGGCTCAGTGAAACATTTATCGAGACGTTACTTATTAAGTAATGGAGTTCAACGCCGCGCTCTGTCTACAAGAGCGAGAAATTCGAAAATCGAACCAAAACACATCGCGTTTACTGTCACACGCTGACCCACTGCGCCTCGACGGCTTTATAACTTATATAAGAGAAAATTACATTAAAAATCAAAACGTATAATATTAATCTCAATTTAAGTTATAATTAAACAATTTTAATCAATTTTATCGCAAGTGATTTTGCTAATTAATTTTATGTAACGGCCATCTGCCGCATCTGTACCAGCTTGTAAGTTCCGCAGCAATAATTTAAACAATAACAATTTTTGATACTTACTTTTATAGTTGCTTATTAGGTTATAATATTACATAAATATTTCGCCTTTCCTCAATTATAAATAATTTCGTTTGTAATATGATAATATGCCGGTATTCAAAGTATTTGGATGATGTAAACGATTATTCTTTGGAACAAATTTGGCTTCATATGTAGTTCAATTATAGCAGTTATATAATATGTAAATTTAATAAAATATTTACTTGAGTAATATAGTTTTTAATTTTAATTAAAATATTAAAAAAATGATTTATTATAAGAGTAGTTGAAAGACTTCCATTTGTACGTAAGTTTTGTTTGGACGTCTTAGCGATTATATGCAAATACATTTATTTAACACGCAACCGCTAATTGTGTACTATTACGTGACTATATTATAAATACATAACATATGTATTTAAGGTTACTACATGATATTTCAAACTAGAATTCAAGTCATCAAGAAATTTCATAAATGACAGATAAGAACGAAAAAAAAAATAAACATGGTATATAAGTTAAAATTAATGAAATTTATTATTCAATCAGCCATGTTATTACAGATACATTCCTTATTTCAAGGGGACGAGGAGTATAATTACTGTCAAGAAAACTTCAATACTTCCTACAAATAATATTTGCAGTAATTCGCATAGATTTTTTCTTCCGTGTCTTGGTATTCCATATTGGGTATGTTATCATTGTTATGACGATTGACAACCTCATATAATCATTTAATTCAAGATTTCCGGGACGTATCACCTGTTTCACATGTTTTAATAGGAAATTACATAAACTGAACTAATGGCATTCTTTTTAAATATCATTGATATAATTTTAAAATATTTTTCTCTAATTAATATAATATAAATATAATAACGTAAAATCTTAAAATTTATATACCTTCATTTCTGCCTCTTGATATGATGGACTTAGTAAGTGAATAGCCTTATATAAATTCGAGCAGTTTAGGTAAATGAAGCTACTTTAGTAAAACAACCACATACATTTAAAACATCTATCTATTACAATTTTTTTCTTAATCTACCTTCGATTCGGAAAATTCTCACTTACTCGTAAATAATTGCAAATATACCTTAAATTTTCGAAATTAAACTTTTGTATGCAAATAATGTCAAGTTTTTTTCACTTAAGTAAAAATAAAAAAGAATGATATTCGTTGGTTTTATTATTATTATGATGTAGTCTTGTAAACCATTCTATATTACAAAAATCAGTAATACATAACTAAGTATAAACTTGTGCAACATTTTAAATAAATTAAATAAAGAATCTATGAATTATTCTTTTCTTCTTTATACAAAATACTTTTGTATTTTCATTGACAATAGAGAAAGGGCATGCTTACGTAAATTACAAAAAAGTCTAACGACATTAGCTCGCAGCATTTACAATAAAGAAATATATTTTCTCGATATAAAAACGAATATAGCCGATGACTTAAACGGAATGTAACAGGTCAACCGCCTCACCTTGGCTGGAGGGCGCCCGGTCTGAGCAATGTTTACTAGTCGACTTTCAAGCGACTACAACAGTTCAATTGAATGAAGTTTCTATAGTAAATTCAATTTTGTTGTGGCTACGCAGAGTTCACAAGTCCTCAGTGGTGTGGGAAGCGTCTAAAATTAGGGTAGTGGGATTGATCCCCACTCGGGGGAAGAGATCATATTTATTGTCCCCTTCTGTCCAAGGAAAAAGGGCATAAGTTTCGCCATTCAACACGCATTGTTTTGAAAATTCAGCTGAAAGTGGGCAACGAAGCATCTTAATACTAGGTTCTACCTGAGTGCTGTTCTGATATACATAAGATACAGTGTGAAGTAAAAACTGAACGAGATAAGATTTTTTTTATGAAAGTAATTGATAGACAAATGAATGAATGAATGAATGTGGTGATCATAAATGTGAAATCGATAACACTCCATATATAATTAATAATTCACAAGGGTGTTTAACATAATAAATATAATTTTATAGCAAATATTTTCAATCTGAATTTTCTTCTTCCATAATATATTATAACCGACGATGACTTCATATTGTCTTACGTCATTTATATTTTACATAGGTAGGTTTCTCGACTGGAACTGTGGGTATAATAATACGCGCTTAGTTCTAATATTTTATTTGCATTTGGTATTAGCACTTCTAAAGGTGTACCTTTTTGAATTTATACACATTTTAATTAGTTTTTACAGGATATTGTACATTCATGGCACTTTTTTCTCAATTTTGGTTCAAATTCGAGATATTGAGTGAGTGAGCAACTTCAACAACAACAAACCTCAATTACATCTTCATATCATTTTTACATAAAATATGTAAAAATATTATATTGATATGAAAAGAAAGTGGCGAATTCTTTAATGCACACGTCCAAGTGCGGTAGCAATGCCCTTATTATTGTCAGATTCGTTTCATTTAACCGCAACAAAAATATAAGAGGTAGTTACAAAAATCAAATTTACAAAAAATATATATATATAACCCAAATACTTGACCTTGTTAATAGTGTTTTATAAGTATTTAATGCTCATAAAACGCTTTCAAACAAGAATAATAAGTATTTTGTAGAAAAAATTGAATTTTCCTAACATAAACATACTTTTCTATTAGTAATAGATGGTATTACCGCAATTAATATTTTTTTTAAATTAGCATTAATTAAAATATTAAAATAATATTTTGACTAATAAATAACGAATGAACTTTAATTTGAGCATTTTATAATTTAATTTAACTATTTATTAAATTGGAGCAAATAATCATTGTAGCTTTAAGTATAAAACATGTTTATTTAAAATCATGATTAAATTTGCATACTAATTTCGCTAGTTCTTGGATATTTAGAAAAAGTAACAAAAAGTAAATAATATTTTATTAAATATGTGATTGGTAACATTTATTTTATCTTTAAAAATAAAAAGGCATTCCTAATTGCATAGTGTTGTTATTCCAGGATATCTCCACATATTACCTCTTGAAAAAATATAAATTAATGACATTTCGTTGGTATGTGCCTGATTACTTGCTGTGATATTGGGTTTATGCTTAAACACCACTCAGAAGAATGTTTATTTTAGTCACCTCATCTTGGGGCAGATGTATCGCTAGATAAATTTACATGTTAACTATTAAGTTATGTTGAAAGGTATATCAATTGAATAATTTAAAAGGTATTATGATAAGTTAAAATAAATGTCACTAGCATCAGTATTTTTTATAAATTTATCAGTTGTATGAAACGTTCATTCCAGAAAGAGTGATTATCGCAGCCTTGTTAGACTTTCGCCGAGGCGATAGGTCAGACTATCTCGAGGAAAATTATCACGAACAGGTTTAACCTCATTTCACCGTTCGTGTCTGTCTCAGTCACTTCTACCTGCATTATTGAATGCTAACACGACTCCAGATTGCTATCATAAGTGAAGCTGTAAGCTCTTATCACAGTGGCGGAAAGAAAAGTTGCAACTAACGTATCATTTACATACTTACAAACTTTCAATGAAATAACAAGTCCCACTGACCTCAAATACGAACTTGGCAATTAATTTTGTCCATAGCCGTAGAAGGCAAAGTATTAACCACCTGTAATTTTTTGTTCTACACTAATGTGAAAAGTTTTAAGAATTTCAAATAAATTTTTTTTTTTATTTTAGTCGCTTTAGGTAAGTACCAAAATTCTTCATAAAACAAAAATTCATGTTGTATGGTGAAAAGGAAATAAAAAGGTTTTAATATTTCAATCTTGAATCAATAGTAAAATAAAACTACCTGAGATCGAGCAAAAACTTGCTCGTAGCAAAAAAATTTAAAAGGGAAAAGGACTACCGCATATTTTATTTACGCACTGGCCTTACAGCTTACACTGCGTAAAGAGTTCTTTGTTAGTATGTATTGAATCGAGAAGGTTTTTAATCTATGCTTCAATCTTTTTAATATCTGGGTCGTAAAAAAAGCAATACAAATATTTCATCGGACTGACGTGCTAATATTATTGTAGTCGACTTTGTAAAATTTATAAAAAGATATTTGTGTTAATTAAAAATATATATTCTTATCTATTCTAGATAACTTCTAAGTTGCTTGAATATTTCTATTGAGGATAAATTAATATACGTTTACAAACTCGTATGTATGTTGGTTATTCTTTTATAAATGTATATAAAGAATATTATATACATTTGAAAGTTTCTCAGTTGTCAGTCAGATTGTTTGACTTATCAAAAATTGAGTATTATATTCGTTATTGATAAACTGTTGCAGGCCATTGTTTAGAAAGCTCTGGCTAAGCCCAGTGAATGTTAGGGGCACCATGAAGGTCGCTCTGTTCATGACAAAGGCCTAGATGAACATTGGACATTCTATTCACAGCCAAATGTCGCCATTTTTTGTACCATTGATTGTATGAATATTACATGGCCAATATAATTTTGCATTAATAACGTTTAATAGTTATTTAATCAAACTAAATAAATAATATTGATTTGGAAATATTTAGAAACGTTTAATGTTTTAAATGTAGCAGGGGTAGAATCTGTGCTTCTTTAATAAAAAAAAAATGATATCAACTTTCAACAACATTCCACACGTTAAGCGTTCAAGTGTAAGGCGCGGGTAATAATTTTTTTTTACGTTTCAGAATGTTTCCCTTTTCTTAATGTATTAAAAGCCTTTTAAAATGAAAAACCACATAATTATTTCTTTATTAACAGTCAGTCTAGGTTTCTAAGTGTAATGGGAGTAGAATACCTATATACTTTTACTTATAGACTTATAAAATAGTATGTTATTACAAACGTATCATATTAAAATAATAACGCTTCTTATGTTCTACTTAGTCTGATCTATTCAGTCAGCAGATTATGCAACTATGATATCAATTTTTCGGAACCAATTTGTAATAATTGGCGCGTCGATGCCACAAGTCGGCCAAGTACCTTCTAAACTAATCGGACAATGTTTTAATTCCTTATAGGTCAAATACAAAACGTCGATCCAAATAAAATGTTTATAAAAAAATATACTACCTAATTGTACTACTATTGTCTACGCTAGGCAATCATTTAATTCGTTAGTTAGTTAGTTTTATTGTTTGCGAATGAGGTTAGGCAAGGTAATCAAATATTTTAAATAACTTAACCAATAGCGTTGATACTGCGAAATTATGTAGAATAAAAAGAAAAAATAAAATCTCTTATTTAGTTTCTTGTAAAATTTATAATAATTATAACGGCAGTGATAAAAAAGGCAAAATACCACAGGTTTTACAAATTAGTCACGCATGCCTACAACAGTGTCGAAAGCGTAAAAAGTAATTCGATTAATCGCCGTACGCGAGTCGATTTCATTCTGTTTAAGGTAATCCTGGATATTGAAATTCTACCGCGTTCCAAACTAATTCGAATGTAAAAAAATAAACAAAAAACTAAGTAAGCTTACAAAAAAGAAAAAAAAATGAAACAAGCGATCAAGTATCGAACCTGCGCCATTAACGTTCCAGACACACCTACCGTCTAAAAACTAAAAGTACGTGTAAGACGAAAAGCGTTACACGTATTTTCTTATAATTTTTTATTTTCTTATAATTTTTGTAAATTAATATAAACATTTTAATATACTAACTATATTTTTTTAAATAAACTAAGAAGTAAATAATAGTAATAAGTAAAAATGGTTTGTTAATTTTAATATTTCAAATTTACTTTCTGTTATTGACATTTTAAGAACAATTTTAAAAGATGTTACACTTTTTAGCATAACTATACCAAAACAATATAAAGGAAACTAGTTCTTTAGACTGATGATAGAGATGATCGCTCTTCTCAAAACAATTATATTATATATATATATATATATATATATATATATATATATATATATATATATATATATATATATATATATATATATATATATATATATATATATTCATATATATATTCATATATATATATATATATTCATATACATATATAAATTATAGCTTTTCAAAATTCTATAAGACATGAGATAAGCATATTACTATTTTAGACCTTTTTTATTAAAATAACCATTGTGGCGCAGCGAAAATCCAATTCGCGTTAAATTTCATGACTCAACATAAAATGTCTTATATTCAGGTGGAAAGTGGAGAACGGAGGGTCATAGCACTAATAATCCTAAGCACATAGGGTGTTTCGTGATACGATGGTTATGACGTCTAACACATTTGGGAAAATATTTAGGTTAATGTTAAACCTTATCATATTATATTAACCTAAAATTTTAAAACTAAAGTACAGCAATTCAAATTTTTAATAATCAGACAGAATCAGAAACTACGTGTATAAGCATACGTTCATGAACTATAATTTTAATCTTACTATACTCTAGAAACAAATGATATTAAACTAGTAACGTTTGTATCGTGAGGAGATGCAAGTGTGCATACCCAGCATGTACGCGAGACTCATTGACAGTCAGATGTAGGCGGTAATAGCCACTAAAATCTCACAGTGCTCGGGACTAAGGGTGCCAAAGGATTATTCTTTGAACATAAGCGACTTAACGTATATACCTATGTAGGTATGTTATTACTTGCAATTTAGGTGTGCTATACTCCATAACGAGTTTTGTAACGAAGTTGTCTATGCCTCACTTTGCAAAATGCGACACATACCTACATAAGAATAAATATGTATATATATTTATATTTGCGGAAATGTTTGTAAAGAAATTCGAGAAAGTGTAAGTACTACGCGCCTGTGTCCATACTAAAGTGAACTGACAAACCAATTGTTTTCACCGCGTTGCGTGAGTTGAGTAAAAGTGAACAACAGGTGTAAGAATGAAGTCATTTTTTGTTTCACTAGAATATAACATAAGATTCAATTTATTATAATGGTTATTTCATTTTTTAAATGTACGATGGTCTAATATTTGCTAACTATTACTTTTAAGATTTCATGAATTCATAAACACGTTATTTTAAATATTAAGTAAATGTAGGTACACACTTTCAGAGATAGTTTTATTGAGATAAATATCTTAGATATCATGGTTCAACAGCTTACTAGTCCAACGGTATAAGCTTCCCGGCCTTCTATGTCATATACTATTGCACCTTTGTTTTCGCTCCACGCTTCATTTGACGTACATTCTCATTAATTTAACTTTTTACGATAATATTTCCCTTTCAAGTATGGTAATAATGAATCCGGTTAATATTTCCTGCTTATTGTTCTAGTTTCCTATAATCACAATGGGAAGAATGTGCAAATGTGTTTTTTCTTGTACAAAATAATCATACACGTGTAAATAAAATGACATACATGTTTTTAGTAATTGTAGGTTAGAAATAAACCTTGTTAATATATTATATATGGATCAAATGAAATACTTTTGATTGTTTTAGAGGGAATTTTGTGGTAAATAATTTAGCTCCAAAAGACTAAATGAATAGTGCTAAAGTGCTCGATTAATTAATTTTGAGTGTAAAGTGAAAAGGATACTAATTGATCTACCCTTACAAGTTCTTCTTTCAATGCAAGCATAAATCTTGTTACATCTATTAGTTGCCAGTAACAAGTGGATTGCAGTAATATATAATAATATATTTGTAGCCAATTTAAACATAATCTGTTGCGGTTTTAATAAAAGAGATTTCACATTACGTAACATTTGTCTGTAGTTATATTGACATGCCACATGCGTACGGCGAAAACAGCATTGTGAGAGTGTTGGCTATATGTGCACTTTCTTATTTATTACACTTTAATTATATGATATATGAAGTAAAACATAACATTTTATGAACATTAAAACTTCATTTATCTTCTATTTGAATATGTGCAAAAAATACTGCAAAAAGCCTGTAATCATAACTAAAAATTTCTCTGAAATTATGGTACATAATAAGATTTAGGGAATGGGAATATTCGAGACCATCGTGGCATCGTGTGGAACAGCGTCTAACAGCAATCGCGATAGTCGTGGGTTTTTGACATCAGCTATGACGTTAACCTGTCTACCCTGTTATATGCGGGAGAAAGTGTGATGCTGAATCAAAATAGATACGATAGATATTCATCATTTTAAAAAAATCTTCAAATATAATACAATTTGATTTGATTAGACGAAAAGTGGAGAATGATGTACTATTTCTAGGTGTTCTCAGCTAACTCTTGAATTTACATGTGTTGCGTTACCATATTACATCCTTTAAATTTATTAAATTATATAATATATACACAACACACTTTAAAATGATATTAAAATTTAAAAAGAAATAATCATTTACTTAATTACAAAATAAAATACGCAAAACATGAATAGCTACCTTGTTCTGAATAATTAGGAAAGATGACACAATTTTGATATGTTATTAAATTCAATTAAATTGGTTAAATAGCATCAAATGATCAGGCAAACAACATTAGCCTATTACTGAGGTAATTTACATTCAAGAATGTAGACTAATTGCGGCCATTACGTGTAATCTCTACAAGGTGGCCTAATCTGACATAGACGTTGGACAAATGTTTATTTAATTTAAATTAAGGTTTTTAAAATCATGTGACTGGATAAGCAAATTTATAAATGCTTTTTAGGGATAAGGTTTACAATGAAAAAAATATCGGTCAAGTGCATGTAGCATAATTTCTCACTTTTTTGTCAAATTTCTGAAATGAAATGCACTACATTACAAGTTTGTGATGACTTTTTTCTTGGATATATCTATAAAATTCCAATTTTCAGATTTATTCCTTTGTTTATACTATAAGTTCTAGCTTATTGCCAAATTTTGAAAACTCTAGGACAACGGGAAGTACCCTGTAGTTCATACAAAATACAAAAAAATTAGGCATAAACGTTAGCATATTAATTTTAGCTTGATTCCTCCACGTGATTTTGAGAAAATGGCCTTGACATATATATATATATATATATATATATATATATATATATATATATATATATATATATATATATATATATATATATATATATATATACATACACTATATACTTCTAATCTCAGGTTCAAGTGTCAACAGATAATCTTATCTACTTTATCTAAGGCACTAATCGTTCCGTAAGCGTAGTCATGGTCAAAGCTTTTTATTTAAGAGTTTTAAAAATATTTATAATCTATGGAACAGGAAAATGTCATTATATAACAAACACCGAAATATTGCTCATACTTGAATAAAAAATACAAAATAAAATGTTTTATTGTGATTAATATACACAATCCTAACAAAAATTAACAAAAAAATAAGAACGTAGAGTAGAGAACGTATCATATAAATCTATGAAGAAGAAAAAGATTTGGTATTATATATTTGAAAAAGAATCGCGAAAATATTCCTAACTATAAAAAGTATATAGCTTAATAGATAATTAATAACACGAAGAAGCGAAGAAAGTGACTTGATAGCAAATGACATACATAATTATGTATTACGATGGTCTAATATTTGCTAACTATTACTTTTAAGATTTCATGAATTCATAAACACGTTATTTTAAATATTAAGTAAATGTAGGTACACACTTTCAGAGATAGTTTTATTGAGATAAATATCTTAGATATCATGGTTCAACAGCTTACTAGTCCAACGGTATAAGCTTCCCGGCCTTCTATGTCATATACTATTGCACCTTTGTTTTCGCTCCACGCTTCATTTGACGTACATTCTCATTAATTTAACTTTTTACGATAATATTTCCCTTTCAAGTATGGTAATAATGAATCCGGTTAATATTTCCTGCTTATTGTTCTAGTTTCCTATAATCACAATGGGAAGAATGTGCAAATGTGTTTTTTCTTGTACAAAATAATCATACACGTGTAAATAAAATGACATACATGTTTTTAGTAATTGTAGGTTAGAAATAAACCTTGTTAATATATTATATATGGATCAAATGAAATACTTTTGATTGTTTTAGAGGGAATTTTGTGGTAAATAATTTAGCTCCAAAAGACTAAATGAATAGTGCTAAAGTGCTCGATTAATTAATTTTGAGTGTAAAGTGAAAAGGATACTAATTGATCTACCCTTACAAGTTCTTCTTTCAATGCAAGCATAAATCTTGTTACATCTATTAGTTGCCAGTAACAAGTGGATTGCAGTAATATATAATAATATATTTGTAGCCAATTTAAACATAATCTGTTGCGGTTTTAATAAAAGAGATTTCACATTACGTAACATTTGTCTGTAGTTATATTGACATGCCACATGCGTACGGCGAAAACAGCATTGTGAGAGTGTTGGCTATATGTGCACTTTCTTATTTATTACACTTTAATTATATGATATATGAAGTAAAACATAACATTTTATGAACATTAAAACTTCATTTATCTTCTATTTGAATATGTGCAAAAAATACTGCAAAAAGCCTGTAATCATAACTAAAAATTTCTCTGAAATTATGGTACATAATAAGATTTAGGGAATGGGAATATTCGAGACCATCGTGGCATCGTGTGGAACAGCGTCTAACAGCAATCGCGATAGTCGTGGGTTTTTGACATCAGCTATGACGTTAACCTGTCTACCCTGTTATATGCGGGAGAAAGTGTGATGCTGAATCAAATAGATACGATAGATATTCATCATTTTAAAAAAATCTTCAAATATAATACAATTTGATTTGATTAGACGAAAAGTGGAGAATGATGTACTATTTCTAGGTGTTCTCAGCATCAGCAGCTCAGCATATTACATCCTTTAAATTTATTAAATTATATAATATACACAACACACTTTAAAATGATATTAAAATTTAAAAGAAATAATCATTTACTTAATTACAAAATAAAATACGCAAAACATGAATAGCTACCTTGTTCTGAATAATTAGGAAAGATGACACAATTTTGATATGTTATTAAATTCAATTAAATTGGTTAAATAGCATCAAATGATCAGGCAAACAACATTAGCCTATTACTGAGGTAATTTACATTCAAGAATGTAGACTAATTGCGGCCATTACGTGTAATCTCTACAAGGTGGCCTAATCTGACATAGACGTTGGACAAATGTTTATTTAATTTAAATTAAGGTTTTTAAAATCATGTGACTGGATAAGCAAATTTATAAATGCTTTTTAGGGATAAGGTTTACAATAAAAAAAAAATATCGGTCAAGTGCATGTAGCATAATTTCTCACTTTTTTGTCAAATTTCTGAAATGAAATGCACTACATTACAAGTTTGTGATGACTTTTTTCTTGGATATATCTATAAAATTCCAATTTTCAGATTTATTCCTTTGTTTATACTATAAGTTCTAGCTTATTGCCAAATTTTGAAAACTCTAGGACAACGGGAAGTACCCTGTAGTTCATACAAAATACAAAAAAATTAGGCATAAACGTTAGCATATTAATTTTAGCTTGATTCCTCCACGTGATTTTGAGAAAATGGCCTTGACATATATATATATATATATATATATATATATATATATATATATATATATATATATATATATATATATATATATATATATATATATATACATACACTATATACTTCTAATCTCAGGTTCAAGTTTCAACAGATAATCTTATCTACTTTATCTAAGGCACTAATCGTTCCGTAAGCGTAGTCATGGTCAAAGCTTTTTATTTAAGAGTTTTAAAAATATTTATAATCTATGGAACAGGAAAATGTCATTATATAACAAACACCGAAATATTGCTCATACTTGAATAAAAAATACAAAATAAAATGTTTTATTGTGATTAATATACACAATCCTAACAAAAATTAACAAAAAAATAAGAACGTAGAGTAGAGAACGTATCATATAAATCTATGAAGAAGAAAAAGATTTGGTATTATATATTTGAAAAAGAATCGCGAAAATATTCCTAACTATAAAAAGTATATAGCTTAATAGATAATTAATAACACGAAGAAGCGAAGAAAGTGACTTGATAGCAAATGACATACATAATTGACATGCCCGCAGGGTTTATTTTATATTCGTTTCAAATTTAAATTTCACCATCCGCAGTATCGAGTACATTTCTTTACGTACAGTTAAAAATTGAAAGTGTCTAGTGAACAGGTGTAGCGTTTCTGTATCTAGTCGAATTTCTCTCTTGCGTATTTCGCACGTTCTCAAACTAACTTTGTATGAGTTCACGCATGTTATGTATGATTTAACACATTGTAGGAACGTCAAAAATATATTAGACTTAGCAAAATAATTGAAATATACCTAAGTGAAAATTTTAATCGACATTTTGAATACAAAAAAGCATGAACAGTTTTTGAGATCCAATTGTGCAATATTTTTATTCAAAATATGATCAATCATTTATATATATATATATATATATATATATATATATATATATATATATATATATATATATATATATATATATATATATATATATATATATATATATATATATATATATATCAATTATATGTGTTATATGTGTTATAGAGCTATTATTTTTTTGTTAAAAAAAAGAGAATAAATACGTATTATATAATATAATTCATCCCGCCCACGGCTATACATAAATGTTCATTAGATAAGTATCAATCAAGATCGCAAACAAGCCACCATGGCGATGGTATAAAATTTAAATTAATTGAATACAGTAAATTGTATATATAATTGTAATTTATCTCTACCCTGTGACTATACCTATTAGACGAATATCATAATTAGCTCCTGAAAACTTCAAAATGATTATTAAAAACAAACAATTAAATAGCCATTGGACCAAATAAATATGTGACGTAGTCTTGACACGCCGAAATTTTTTGTTGTTTGGTCATATAACATATTAATGGATAAAACAATTAACTAGATATCAAGGATTTGCTTATTAGGTCAACTCATTCTAAGTTATGTAACTTTTTACAGCAACGTGACCTCACCGATATTGACACCCGACCTCTTTGTCAAGAGCGAATCACTGGCTATTACGTTACACTAAAACAGCCTTAAATGGTAAATTTGCTCACAATTCATATAATATAAATGCTAAGTGACAATGTTGAGGATAAGGTATAGTTTTAAATCTATTTGAAATGCTGAAATTGAAACACTCAAGTGAATGAACTTTTAGAAAAATGTACGTCCTCCCGCATTTCTGTCACTCAATACGCAATGACTACTGCAAGTAGGTTATATTCCTATGTCTTGACGATTTCTCTGCCTACCCTGTCATGCAGGTCAATGCCTAAATATTAAAATAAATAGCAAATGTCAGTTAAAAATGTATAATGTTTCTTTCTATTTACAGAAAAAAATATAATTGAATTAAAAAAGAAATTTATATCTGTTAAATATTAGGTGTTTATATGTTAATTACGTATATTTTATATAAGTAATATTTATTATCGATTTTAATAACTTAAGCACCAATTCAAATATAATCTCGCTTGTTAACAATTCTCAATCCGTCCATTACCTCGTTAAAACAAAATGCTTTTAAAAGTAAAATGGTATATAAATCTATATCATTAAAAAATACACTTAGGTATACTTCGTTAAAAATAAATTTAACCATTACAGTTACTAATAAAATACTGTTGTATTCAATTCATTTTACTTGTTAAATTGTTTTCTTGATTGACACTTTCTTATACTTTATTCTTAAAGCTTTTTATGAAAAATATTTTAAAAGATGAAACTGGCAGAAATTGCCTCTGAAACCTTTTCTCGCATGTTTATCAGTGTTTTTGAGGAATATTTTGTCGCGGTAAAGTAACCTTTACTTCTTTTTCCAACATCCAATAAGCACTTTGTGTTTTATAAACTAAGAGTTTAAGTTTTAAAAAATATTGTAAGTTACTATATTTGATACCAATTTTCAAACTCTATTTTACATCATTTTCTTAACTAGCGTTCAGCAGAATTGAGCACACTTCTGTTGTAAACAAACTTATCTACCGAAGAATCTAGATGCAACAGCTATGCTGTAATCTCTGTATGTCCGTTCTTTTTATATTTTTAAATATATATAGAAGATAAAGAAATTAACATTAATATGCCTTTACGCTACATACATTAAAAAAAATTAAATATATATCAATGAGCTGTATAATTATGATTTAAATATAATACATACAAGTTCGGTGATAAGGAGCTTTTATAATTATATAACCTTATTAATAATACTTGATTATGTATTATTATAATAGATATTTTGTAAATTAACATATATTTTATGATCTACTTCATTAAGGAATTCATTAAGGCAAGCCTGTTATAAATGAGTGTCCTTGCTATATATTTAAATACCTTAGGATGAAGAATATTAATAAATGCCAGTAACCAGCCCAACTTTTTATATAATGTTAAATATCTTACCTAGTAGGATTCCAAAAGTTTCTCCACAATAATGAATCTGTAAACAATAAATACGACTTAGACTTTATTACTTAAATAATTCGTAAAATTATTTTATACAGTTAAATAATGGCGTGATAGTTGTGGGTAAATTAAAAAATAAAGAATAAAATGTAATTAGTACAATTTAAGAAAATAGCGATGCAAATTAAATTACTTATTTAGTATTTAAACACATTAATCTGGCGAAAGTGATATAAAACGGCCTAATGGGGCAAAATAATACGCGTGTATACAACTTTCACCGTTTGAAGTACGCTGTGTATTAAAAGTGTTGACCACGCTCGATTAAAAAGACTACTTACTATACACATATTCTTTACTTTTATTTTCTCGTAAATTTTTCCATATCATTTGAGCGTAACATACACGCTATATAAACGTATAAAATATATTTTTACAATAAATGTGTACGTAATCGATATAAATATTCAATGAAATACTAAATAATGCAAAGTATTCATCAACTACTGACTGTTTATTATATTTATAAAAAGCTAGCAGTAATCACACTTTCACTGTCCGATTTTATTAATATTAAAACTAAATTTCTACATTAAAAGTAGTAGGGATTCAGGAGTTCTGGCCCATGGCCAGAACTCCCGAATCCCTGTGACGTCGGCCATCGCAACCTAAAAAAAAAAAAAAAAAAAAAAAAAAAAGTTTGGTATCATTTTGGGGGTTTCCGGGGACGCCCAATCGATTGCTGCTATCCGTTTTGTGATATCTCTTCACGATCCTGACATACGTTTTTTGGTTTTGGTTCTCCAATACACCTAATTAGCTTAATTACTACACCTAATTAGCTTAATTACTTTATTTGTGTCAACTTCGAAATCGCAAGGTATTGTTTCGCTCGGGTAGCGCTAATGAGTCGCTAATGAGTCCTTATCGCACCCGATTGTGGTTCTAGCTAATAAAAACAACAACATGTCTTACTTTACGTTTAATTGTATAACGTAAAAAAAAAAAAAGTTTGGTATCATTTTGGGGGTTTCCGGGGACGCCCAATCGATTGCTGCTATCCGTTTTGTGATATCTCTTCACGATCCTGACATACGTTTTTTGGTTTTGGTTCTCCAATACACCTAATTAGCTTAATTACTACACCTAATTAGCTTAATTACTTTATTTGTGTCAACTTCGAAATCGCAAGGTATTGTTTCGCTCGGGTAGCGCTAATGAGTCGCTAATGAGTCCTTATCGCACCCGAATGTGGTTCTAGCTAATAAAAACAACAACATGTCTTACTTTACGTTTATTCAAAATATTGTTTAAACAGAATATATAGTAATATATCATTCATTACAGTGTCGTTTATATTAAATAATTTGGTAAAATCTAGCATGCTCCTACCCTGAAATTTATAGTACAAATACACTAAGCAGTATTCGCCACATACTGAAGTCCAATCATCTTGTATTCTTTTGACATTGAAATCCCACAGTCTACAATTCCTGTTCAGGAAAGTTCTATGAAATGCTGCAGGTGGTCGACCAAACGAGTCAAAGTATTGTCCAACTTTGTTATTGTCTATGTGAATGGCTACCCAATGTGAACCAGGTTGCGTATCCGAGTCCAGATTACTTATTAAGAACGTAGGCGCTTCGGTACGAAAGGGCAACCTGTTCGCTGCGTACACATTATTTTGTAGAGACCAATGAATTTTAAATAAGCATTCCCTGATCTCAATGGTGTTCATGTTTCTAACTTGTGCTATCTTGTTTCTAACTTGTGCTATCTTGTGAAGATTACTCTTGTTAATGTTCTGTGGTAATTTCAGACATGACTATTTAAAGGGACTTTTCAATAATTAAATGCATGTTATAATATAATATTTTATTTATGAAATAAACACATTTATTCTTACGTAAGTACATTACAACTAGCGCATAATATTTATCCTATGTTAACTACTATAGTCTACGATAACATTGCGGTTCTTATCTATTTCAATAACATTATCGAACTCGGCATACACAATACAGTTTATAGTTTGAGATAGAGATGATTCAAAACGAACTTCTAATCTTACACTTCCATTCCTTATCAAATTCCAATGACTTGATGAGTTAGCTGATAAATCAGGAGTTAAGTCAAAAGCTAGTAAACAGTAACCTTTAGCATACTGTTCCCTAGATATCCCATTGCCTTCGTTAAGAAAATGTATACCCGTTCCTGAGAATAACGTATGATAGGCTGTAGTGAAAATATTATTCTCGAACGATGGTTGTAATGCTTTCGAAGGTATTTGCTGACCATCGATATACAAACAAAATGAACTCATATCATAATTCTCAAAATTAAAGGGATTTTTAATCAGACTTCCATTAAACGCTGCGTTATTAACAAAGCCAACAATGCATCGTTTAGGAACCTGCCCTAGAAAAATATTATCCAGTGTTTTTCCCTGAACTCCTGATGGTATGGTTAAAACTTTAACTTCAGCTCGAGTGATAGGGTACTTAGCTGTAGTAGAGGCTAAAACTTTTTGGTGTGCGAGTAAAACTGTTGGATTGATTCGAGCTCTACGGACAATGAGAGTAGCATCTACAATGCATACTTTTAACTTTAAATCATTCGAAGAAGCCATTAAATTAAATGTTTCTCTAGATAGAACTAATTTTATAGACATATCTACACCGTTAATCAAAATTTATCTTGATTGAACAAATCACCATGCAAATGTCCAATCATTTCAATTTCTTTACTCTCAGCTGCAAACTCTTGACGCTTTACGAATCCTTTATTAGTATCATCAGTTGAATTCATTTTTCCAGATGTATCTTCATACCAAAGACCACAAGTTAGATGTGAATCTTTAGCTGTCGGTGCATAATTCAATAAAGTTTCTATGTAGGCTCGATAGGCATATGTATTGTTTGGAGGTGACACCAGTTTTTGATTCAGATAAACATCAAGCTGATTGAAAAGTGAATGCAGCCAATTATTAACTGGAGCCACTACTGTTGATGCTGTTAGCTTGGTGGACGTCTTGATTCAATATTTTTGCTTTTATATGTATCAACGTATGTGATAAATCTATGTAGTCGTCACCTGTCCTGGCACTTGGAATTCTATGGGTCCATCATCGGCTAGTGATGATATTGGTTTGTAATGTATCCATGATCCATTTTCTATACTAGTTTGTGTTGATGGCAAAGCGGAAATAAATCTAATTCTGACTTAATACATTCGCAGGAATGACTGTGTAGAAAAGACATAATAAAATGATGTTAGGAAAAAATATCTTTCAATTTATTTGTTTTGATTTTTAGCGGAAGCAATCGCTTTAGCGGTTGAAGGCGAAATGAAAGCGATTGACGTTTCCTCTTTGTATATATACCTGAACCAGTCATGTTAAGTCTATCTATTTTGCATCTGCTTTCTTTTCAAGTTTGAGCTTGCTTCTTTTAGCCGAGGACTTAACAGATTCTTCCATAGGACGTGAACTAACCATGTCTGATAAGAGACCAACTCCTGTATTTAAAGCTTCTTTACCAATCACTCGAGCTCCGCTAGAAAGTAACGGTAAGACTGATCTAAACAATCCTCCCAAGAAACTTCGATTCCATGTCCTCGTTGATATGGGGCTCCCTTGTAAATTACACCAATACCTGATCCGGCTTGGTGGGAATAGAATGTTCATAAGGACATGCGACTTTTTCTCGTTGAGGATACATTATAATTTAATAAAATGAAGTTTAATACACACTGTTCCAAACTGGAATGGTATGCTTGTCCAGTGCTTGTTCTTATATCTATTTCAATTGTATCAAACTCCCTCCGCATGATGGCAAATAGTGAGGTGGTGAAAATACATACATCTTATTAGCACCGTAAATATACTTAGAAGGATCTAACGGTATAATTCTCAACAATGGAGTCATCACATCCCAACAATCTGTGGTTCAATTATATCACAATAAACGAACAATTGAGATGGTAGCCCTAAATGCAAGTTAGCTGGACATTTTCCAAAACTTTTATCAATGAGGTTTCTGTTCGGATCGAATCCGAGTTGTAGCGCTAACTTAGGAGATAATGTTAATGATTTAATATTGATCTAACACTGCAACATTCACAAACTTTGATAACTCATCATAACGAAATCTAACATTCTCCTTAATGTTATTTAATGCCAATAAAATATGATTAATATTGTCATAGTTGTTGCTGGTATATGATTTTTATAGTAAGCTGTGGAAGCTTGACGTTTCATTTGGCATCATCATAATTTTTTTTTATGTAAACAACATTTTCATGTTCTTGAACAGTAAACATTGTACATGGATATTGGAACTCAACAACACCAACACACCACTTCCCTTCGAGTATTATGGGTTTTGGTAATTTAGTTGAAAAGAGGGTTGTTTTGTTATCTGGAAAGTACTCCATAGAACTTTTGCTAAGTAATGTTAAATAAAAACTTTCTTTTATCATAATTGTCTTAAAGTGGAAGCCAAAATCCAAGTATTAAATTTATCTGGATAACCTTCCCACTTCACTAACACTTTCTTTCTGTTACCGGAGAAAGCGAGAACCGATAATTTTATCTATTTTATAGTTTGAAGTGGGGTTATAAATTACTTTTTGAAGTTCTCTTTCATAAAAAGTTCCCACAATTGTCTCATTTTGTAATCTTTCAATGTATAAACTACCCACGGTGACCTATCTATAACTGAAGATATAATGAAAATTTCATTGCTCCAATTAGATTCGTAACCTTTTTGAAATACATGCTTATATTTTGTGATTCTCACATGATCACCAATATGAAACTTTGGTATTGGAGTATCAGGTGTATTTTTCATATTTCTACCCCTGTCATATAAATTATTCCAAACAGTCATTATATTACTTGGATTCACTTCACTTGGACACATCTTTATACTGGAATGATAACCATGATTATAAGCATGCATTAGGTCTTGTAAAATATCTATGTATTGATATGTATTTTTATGTGTAAAATATCTCCACATTTTCATTTTAAGTGTTCTCTGAAATCTTTCTACAATACTTGCTTTGATATCAGGATTATTTGTAGTGTAATAATTAATATTTTACTTTTAAAGTATCTCTGTACATCTTTTGAAACAAATTCTGTACCTTTGTCAGATTGCATGTGAGTTGGAGTAGTATTAGCTTCATTGAATATGCTTTCAAAACACTTTTTAATAGTTTCAGAATTTTTATTTTTCAAAGGTCTAGCAAAAGCATACTTGGAAAACACATCAATTACACAAAGTATGTAGTTATAACCATTATTGTACTTGGAATAAGTTCTCATGTCACTCAAGTCTGCCTGCCAGAGTTCGTTAAGATTAGATAAAATATATTATTCCTAGGAAATTTTCTATGAACAGTTTTATGTAGTGTATATGGTTCTTGTGCCTGTAACCATTTTTTAATATCATTTTACTCATTTTACCTTTCATTGCTTTTACTAATTTGTTGATACTACCAAAACCAGCAGGATGTGCAGGATCATAATATATTTCATTTATTTCTAGTAAGGGTTCCATTTCTCCCAGTCAAGTTTGTTACGCAGCTTCTTTATATATTTAGTAGTTGATGATGCAGAAATTTCATCATCTGTTGAATTTTCTTTAAGTTGATGTTTATGTGGCAGCTTCACTGCTTGTTTATTAGTGGGTGTAGTAAATTCGTCATCTGTCGTATGTCCCTCAAGATCATTCAATTTTAGTTTATTTATAAAAGCACTTCTTTTCGGATTCCCTATATAAGTGAGTGGTATTTTAATATCTTTTAATGCTTTTGCAAAATTCTCCCAACCTATTGGTCCGTTTCTCTTAAGTGGTCTAAGTAAATCATTTACCAAATCAACAATATTACTCCCTGGAATTTTTTCGTTATCTATAACTACTGTACCATCATCTTCCCAACTAATTTTGTTTTTAGTTGATGAAATCAAATTCAATAATAATTCACCTTTCTTGGTATATGATTTGGGTATTAAACTGAGAATTTGATTGGTACTGTATAGAGGACTTCCGTAAGATGTAGTACTTTCCTCGTATTTTTCTTCTTCATCCGAAGTCTGAGCAACAACTGGACCTTGGGCATCAGTATTTTATTTTTATAAGAAGTATTACCTTTTACGCTGACGTCGGATAATTCTATATTTTTAGAAATTATTGGTATTTCAAATGGTTGCCGTTCTTTCTCAACTAAGTGTAGGTATCTATTTAAAATTTGTAAGTATAATATAGATTTTTTCCTGTCATCCATATTTGCATTCAATACATTTTTCATTTCTGTTTCTAATCTGGCTATCGGATTATCAACATTGCTGTGCTGATTTAACTTCTCTATCAGACTAGGTTCAATGAGTAACATTTTTTTAGCATGTTCCATTTTACTAAACAAGAGAACCAAGTAATGCACTTAAAATTGAACCCAATATTATTGGTAGAAATGCACCACCCTTTTGTACTAAATACTTTTTCTTATTTTATTTGTACCTTTGCGTACTAACTTGCGAAGAACAGATTTATATTTTTTAATTTTTTCTTATTATTTTCTTCCAGCGGCACTTTGCCTTGCAAAACGTTATGAACGCATTCGCAAATGCAATTTATTTCATCTTCATTACAAGATTTTAGAAGAGCTATTTTATATTTTGGTTTGAGTGTATGTAGCGCACTCAATAAATCTTTATGCGTCTTGAGTCGACGTGACATTATTTGTAAATGACGGGAATTTGTTGGTTCTTAGCATATTTAAACCCCTTTGTTGGAACATATACAGCACAATGTCCATCAGAGGGGAAAATATTTGTCTTAATACGACATATATCACTAGTGTCTTGTTTCAGATCAATCATCAAATAACCGTGTGCTTCTTTGGTTGCGTCTCTGTAGACATATTCTATGAACTTTGAGTTTTCTGGTGAAACTTGACGTGCCAAATATCGAATTTGCGTTTTATCTCGAGGATTTTTGAAATAAATGATATAACTGGAATTCAGTGAAATATCTCTCTGTCCTTTACCTTGATGAAATAAGTTCTGTGTTATGTAAAATACACTTAAGTTTCTATGATGACTGCCTTGAGTAAATATATCAACAATTCGTCCATCGGATTCTCTCATAAGATCATCAATAATTATGAGATTTGCATCTTTACCATCAAACATAGTAAGATCTGGAATACCTTGACAGTAGTTTACGTTTTGTAAGTTATACAATGGTTGCATTTCATCATAACACCACGTTATTTGTTTGAAAGTAGTGTTGCAAATATTACTAGCATATTTTATAAACGTTGTAACAAAATTTGATTTTCCACAACCACTTGGTCCTGCAACTATTGCAGTAAATGGATGAACAAAGTGAAACATTCTGGTTCGTGTAATCACTAAGGGGTTTGGTAAGTAATTAAATAATTTCTATGGTAGGTAGTCAATATATTTATTTCAATAAAATAACATTGATAGTAGCTTAAACTAATTACTAAAATAAACACTTATATTAAATTGGATTGAAGTTTACATCAACACTAGAATGGAGAAAAAATACAATAGTTGTAGGAAACTACTTAAACTATATTTACATTATTGAATTAAAGTATACACACAAAGGAACCACTTACATAACATAATTTACATCTAAGTGCATCAATTTTACATAGATTCTTGCAACTTATAATGACCCCATGCTAACGTGTCAACATTATTGGGCAAGATATGTCGTTTCGTGTCGTTAGATGATAAAGATATTTTGCTAATCTGCTGCGTAAATATAGTATGTTTTATTGATCTAAACCTATACATTGTGCTATATTCAATGCTTCTATTCAAAAGACATGACTTGTAGTTTTTCATTGACATCCTTTGAGTGATACATTTATTAACGCCTTTGGCTTTTGCAGTTAATTTTGTTTTAGTTTGTATTGCATACATTTTAGATCTTAACCCTACAAACTCTTTTACTATTTCACCGTTATTTTCATCTTTGAAAAATTCTAACTTCTTTTTATTTATTTGAGGATAGCCATGGATATTATTTGTAGGGTAACTAGAAGTATCAAATAGTGATGGTATATCAGGCTTGATATCTTCATAAAAATTTTCGGTAAAAATTTGGTATATGAAACTATCGGTATCAGTGTACATTAATTTAACTTTGTTGTCAAACTTTTTAATATGTATTCATAATGAAAATCATACATGAGAATTTTCGATATATCCAAAATTGAGAAACCTAAGTAGATGGGTTTATCATAAGTAACTTTTGTTTTATTAAGCTGTACGGCTACCAAATTTTCAGAAAAAACTGAAATGTTTCTGAATTCAGGTTTAGCTATCAGATCTTGAACACCCAAAGATTTACCTCGATTTTCCCAGTGGGTAAGTAGCTTGACATTTACTCGTTTTTCAACATTCTCCATAGTTTTTCCAAACACTGAATTATTCATAAGTTTGAAAAAATCTTTTTCAAAATCTGATACAGCTTTTGTTCTTAACTCTGTGTTTAAATCTATATACTTTTGTAACCATGAACTTTGTTCAAATTTCAATATTCTATGAATTTTGCTTAATTTCAGTCCCATTTTAAGACACTGCTTCAAATTTCTATAGTGAATTATGTACTTTGATTTGTTTTTTAAATTAGGTATTAGTTTTTTTTTCTTTTGATTCCCCCGCACATATATTTTCAGGACATAATGGTAGATCGGAATGTAAGTCATGAAGTTCCTTTGGATAATCCAAATCAACTTCTAAAATGTAACCGATCTTTGAAGTATCAGAAACATTGAAATCTGTCTGCGGGCTCACCCATTCGAAACCTCTCTCAGGAAGGAACTGTGACATAGCCCACCCATAGAGATTGTTTGCATCAAAATAAGCTAAATAAGATGCAGGTATATCTTCATCAAAATCATCTAAAAATTTATTATTTGCTTTTGCATGACGATTGCTACATTGAGATATGCCCCCTCTAATACCTGACTTGATAAAGGCAATCTGGTCAATGTCTGTAAGTAATTCTAATTTCACTTTGGTTTTTTTAAGCATTGCATCCCAACTAAGTCCTGGAGCTGTATAATAATGAGTTGGATCTAAACCATAGGTATCAAGACAAAGTGCACGGAAATTTTCAAAAATATCAGCTAGCAACAAAACGTCAGTTTTTAGATATAAATTTGAATAATCTAACATGTTTTGACAGTTAAAGTGTTGCCAAACATCTTGAGCACGGTTATAATCTTCGTCGGAAATTGATGTATCAGTAAGTGAACTATAAAATTTATCTTGATTTGGCAAAGAGGTTAAATTAAGACATTCATAAGATGTCATAAATTCATAAGGGTAAACACCCTTTCTTCGAAGACGAACAAAATCTTCTTTAGCAGGAAATTGGTTTTTTAGTTCATACAAATTATCATCTTTAAGATTTTTGGCTAGTTGATCAAGGCTGCATGGTAAAAATTTGAAAGAATCTACAAATCTTAAACAAATTTTTTGATTATTAACTGTTAAATGTTTAGTAAATGATATATATTTTTCCTTATTTTGAGGAATAATGTCAACTTCCCCTTCAAAAGAATTAAGAGCATGCACAATAAAATGCGCATCGTAATTACTTAAATTATGCACAAAAACTGGAATATAACGAGGAGCACGAAATTTTTTTTCGCATATTTCATGTGCAACACCTCTGAAGTCACCAGTTTGCCAATCAAATCTAGGAATCTTTCACCATTTAAATTGGTTTCACAAATGTGACAAATTGTTGCATTAGTTATATTATCGCTATCTGCAGTTGAAAGAGACTTTGGAGTTTTCTGAAAACAATTTTTTCTACTTATTATTTTTAAATCATCATACAATTTATTGATGAATACCCTGGCGCAGTCAGGACCACTGTATGTTTCATACTTAGACAAACTAACATCGTATGCACATTTGATGTAGTACCCGAAACTGTAAGGCTCATGTTTTTGAACATTAATAGTGTATGGTTTTGATGGGTCTTTAGCACATGTTTGTATGGGGTTTAAAAATGCTTCAAAATCGGCGTATACTACAAAAGGGATTCTAAGGGTTTTTTTCAAATTTATCGAATTGCAATGTATCATTGGATACCGGCTGTCCAAACCAATTCTTCGAAGTTTTCTCACTATTGGGCAAAATAGTTTTAATATGAGAACAGTCATGCTGTTGATGACTAGTTAATCTATCTGCAGTGGTAAAGCGCAGCAAACATCCATCACACAAATAAACTGCGCCATTAGTATTAGACAACTGTTTACTCACTAATCGTGAGAGACTTTTAATGTAGCAGTAGTGACCATTATTTCCATTTTGTAAATATAATAAGTTGACATGTCTGCTTTTTCGTGATTTTGTGAAGTAAAGCGGACCTACAATGGAATGCTTTTGGGACTTGGTATTAAACTCTAATCCAAAAACATTAATACTAATGTTATTTTGTTTTTCAATTTTAGATATGTCTGTTAACTTAATCGGGAACGATACACCATCAAATTTAAGTTTATTTACATGAGCACTGTAAGATGTCGGTCTTTCTGTATGTTTTTTTACAGGATATAGTGCTGAAAGTAATGCCCATTTGAAACATAAATTATCTGAGTTTTGTACGTTTATTACTGCCTTTTTTAACTTTATATCTTTAGGTAAATCTATATAAGAGGTGCCTCTTAGTGGATTAAATTTATTTATATTAAGTTCTATGTAATTGATTTTAGTTAGACTCCATCCACTGTCTTTTTTCTCAAAAGTACTTATTTGTTCGCTAAAGTGTCACGTAAAGTTGTTACAAAAATATTTAAATCATCTGCTTGCGAAACTATAAAGTTGTTTGTTTGAAAATCAAAAGAATTAGAAATATTTTTGGTCTGTTGGACAAAATCTGCATGAAGCACAAAATTAATTTTAACAGTAGCATGTTGTTTAAGGGTATCATCAATTAAGAAAAACATTTCGCTTTTTATTGAATCGAGAAAAGATTCTGGCGTTTGAAAAACTAAGTCAGATTGTTCTTTACTTTTGATTTTGTAAGTTATGATACGCTGTCCGAAAGCTGAGTCTATAACGGATACATTTCGAATGAGTTATGTGATTTTAATATATTATTTTTATGAGTATTACTTTTTAGATGATTAGCAAAA
The DNA here is from genome assembly GCA_037127375.1 of Dione juno. Lineage (NCBI taxonomy): Eukaryota > Metazoa > Arthropoda > Insecta > Lepidoptera > Nymphalidae > Dione > Dione juno. Next base: position 2,579,429 of record JAXRJS010000074.1, read on the forward strand.
TATCTTTTACTAACAAGTATATTACATATATCGCAATGTACCTTACCCACTACCAAAGTATCTTCTTCGTTTCGAGGTCTTTTTGAAGAACTGTTGTTTTCAACGTCAGCTTCAGCACTTCTTTTTAACGCTCCTCCAAGCCCAGTTTGAACCACGTTAGATGATGATGATGATGGTTGACTGTAAGAGGAGTAACGAAACATTAAAATCTAGCAGTTGTGAATACAACATCCTGGACGATGCAATCAAAAATATGTTGTTTTCTTACCTCATATTATTCTCAACCAATGCACATATCTGATACATCTCATCGTCATATGTGGGATCGAACAATTTAATATTTGTTTCAGCTTCTTCACAGAGGATCATGAGATCTATGTCTTCACATATTTCTTCCAATTCACATTTATCAATACCTTGACTACATTCAAACATTTCCGAATCTTCAGTATTAGCAAAGAATGCACTGACGACAACACGATCCATTTTTTAGAGCAATTGACAGCAATGAGGTTAAATTATAAATGATGTTCTCTTCAAATTTAAGGGTCTTCTTATACACCAAAACAAGTTAAAAAATAAAGTAATTAGTATCTATTTACAACATATTGTTCCTAATCCTAAGTCCTTTACAATACAAGTAAGTAAGCACGTATTGTTCTTAATCACCACTATTTGTTAAATAACATTTTTTTGCTTGAGTCTTCACTTGAAATTTCTTTTGTTATGTTATAAATAGCCTTATTGATTTCATCAAAAATTTTGTTTTTGTGGGTGGTATAATATTTTATTCTCATTTTAGTATTTTTCCAATGATCGGAAGCAGGTAGTTTTGCGATTTCACTAAGATCATAAATTTCTATTTTGATTAAGTGCGATGCATTAGAGGCATCATCTTTGTTTGTTGTAATAAAAGCCACCCCTCCATTTGACGATTTCGATACTGATGAAGATTGTTTTTTCTTCTTCTTATTTTTAGAAAAGTCAAAAAATTCGTCAAGATTTTCTGTTTCTTCACGTTTCCTTTTGAGTGTTTTGGGTTCTATTTTCAAATTATTATCGTTAGTATCTTCATCCGACAGTTGAGGTTGGAAGTAATATTGTTTGTATGTATTTTCTTCGAAGATTGAATTCTGTAATGTAAATTACAATTGCTATGAGAAATATAATAATAAGTTTAAATTTACAAAGTATTCGATAAAAAAATCATGATTATAAATAATCAAAAAATATAAATAATGAAAAAAATATTATAAAAAAACTCACGTCCATTCTAGTGCTGATAGATGATTATAAACTTCGGTTAAATTTGTTTTAAACTTATTATTCCCACTTCAGACCTCACAATTCAACGTTCACTTAATACTGAGTGTATTTTGTTTGTAATTTGTATTGCTTTTATAAGAAGAAATACATTAAGTAATGGTTTTGGTAAATAAACATTAAGTAATGGTTTTGGTAAATAAAACATTAAGTAATGGTTTTGGTAAATAAAACATTAAACTTTGTTTGTAATTTGTATTGCTTTTATAAGAAGAAACACTACATTAAGTAATGGTTTTGGTAAATAAAACATTAAACTATCTTTGAGGACCGGGCAAATTCCATGCAGTTAAGATATCGTGTTTACATATACCATTAAGATAGCTGCCGTCAACTGTGGCTTCTTCGAATGATTTAAAGTTAAAAGTATGCATTGTAGATGCTACTCAAAAATATTATATTATAACATGCATTTAATTTATTGAAAAGTCCCTTTAAATAGTCATGTCTGAAATTACCACAGAACATTAACAAGAGTAATCTTCACAAGATAGCACAAGTTAGAAACAAGATAGCACAAGTTAGAAACATGAACACCATTGAGATCAGGGAATGCTTATTTAAAATTCATTGGTCTCTACAAAATAATGTGTACGCAGCGAACAGGTTGCCCTTTCGTACCGAAGCGCCTACGTTCTTAATAAGTAATCTGGACTCGGATACGCAACCTGGTTCACATTGGGTAGCCATTCACATAGACAATAACAAAGTTGGACAATACTTTGACTCGTTTGGTCGACCACCTGCAGCATTTCATAGAACTTTCCTGAACAGGAATTGTAGACTGTGGGATTTCAATGTCAAAAGAATACAAGATGATTGGACTTCAGTATGTGGCGAATACTGCTTAGTGTATTTGTACTATAAATTTCAGGGTAGGAGCATGCTGGATTTACCAAATTATTTAATATAAACGACACTGTAATGAATGATATATTACTATATATTCTGTTTAAACAATATTTTGAATAAACGTAAAGTAAGACATGTTGTTGTTTTTATTAGCTAGAACCACAATCGGGTGCGATAAGGACTCATTAGCGACTCATTAGCGCTACCCGAGCGAAACAATACCTTGCGATTTCGAAGTTGACACAAATAAAGTAATTAAGCTAATTAGGTGTAGTAATTAAGCTAATTAGGTGTATTGGAGAACCAAAACCAAAAAACGTATGTCAGGATCGTGAAGAGATATCACAAAACGGATAGCAGCAATCGATTGGGCGTCCCCGGAAACCCCCAAAATGATACCAAACTTTTTTTTTTTTTACGTTATACAATTAAACGTAAAGTAAGACATGTTGTTGTTTTTATTAGCTAGAACCACAATCGGGTGCGATAAGGACTCATTAGCGACTCATTAGCGCTACCCGAGCGAAACAATACCTTGCGATTTCGAAGTTGACACAAATAAAGTAATTAAGCTAATTAGGTGTAGTAATTAAGCTAATTAGGTGTATTGGAGAACCAAAACCAAAAAACGTATGTCAGGATCGTGAAGAGATATCACAAAACGGATAGCAGCAATCGATTGGGCGTCCCCGGAAACCCCCAAAATGATACCAAACTTTTTTTTTTTTTTTTTTTTTTTTTTTTTTTTTTTTAGGTTGCGATGGCCGACGTCACAGGGATTCGGGAGTTCTGGCCATGGGCCAGAACTCCTGAATCCCTACTACTATTAAAGAAGCAAAATTATTTAAACATTACGAAAAATGTACCGTAGCCGGACTTGGAAACCGTTCAAGGGCTAGGATTAATTAGCTTAAGGGTTTGTGCAGTTTATCTTTATTTAGTATTATATCTATGAATAAGATTTTTAAAAGAATGTAAAAATATACTACTATTTTGAACTTTTCAACGTACACGTACATAAAATATTTAAAATATGATTTATGCTCACATCTATGTATGCCATGGAAGATAATAATCAAAAGTGTTTTTTTATTATTTCATTTTTTATCTTAGTGTCGCACGCCTCCCGCATTTAGTGAAGTAGGCAGAGATAATTGTTTAAAATATAAAAAATAATAGCATATCTATAGTAATATAGTATTAGTTAGTATTTAATTAATTTTTTTGTGGGTTACAAGATATCCTAACATACGCTTACTCACATGCATATGTATATACTAACTAAAGGTGCTATAATATTACATTTGTACATATACCATACTAGCTTTATTTTCTTCTTATTATTTAGAAAACGATGCGATAAATTGTTGGCAATTTCGTTATTTTGTGATTTTACAGAGCATAAAATTACATCTGAAGTACAAGATATTACTATAAAACGACTAGACGGTAGACCATACTATAAAACATCAAAGCAAGCAAAACAATACCTAGCGAAAACTAAATAAAAATGAAAATAAAATTCAACTATAAAATTTGACTTCTTACTAATTTTAAATAAAATACATATAAATATCCGAATATCTCACTTAGTTGTCCAATATTTGGAACCTTTAGACATATTTTTCTTCTATTTATTCTATTGTAATATTAGGTATCGAACTTTTGGTATTTCTGTCAAAATATAGATACATACTACACCCAAATCAGGCTATTCAAAAAGGTCACTTCAATTTGACTATCAGAACTCTGAAGACAATACTAAATTTTAAAATATGAACCCATTAGCATAATTTGTTAAGAATTTAAATGAAACAGTAAGAACCCAAGCATATAAAATAAATATTTGTAATCAGCGCCGAATACATAACTTAACTATATAATATACTTAATTCCGCATTATTTGTGCAACGTTTAAAACGTTTCATATATATTTTTCGAAACGATGAAATATGATGAGATCACGCGTTATGTAAAAAGTCAATGTCTTTTACGTAAAGTGTCGCTCCTAAGCACTTATATTTTTCACAACAACATTTTTTTATATTTATATATAAGAATGAAGTAAGAAACGAGAAAATATTACACATTTAAAATATACGTATTGCTTTTTATTTCTATAAAAATATGAAGAAATATTATTTATTCATTTAGTAAATGACACGATTACAAAAACAATGATCGATTCAATTATTTAATCATGTATTCAAATAAGTACATTTATTATAGTTATGTCGCAATAATTGTTATTTCTGCTTCACATATAAGCTAAAACGATATAGAATTAAAGAATTTTGTAAAGTTATACATAAATTTAACAATATTACATAAAATCATATCTAATTACAAACATCCAAAAAAAAGATTGAAATATATTGCACAAATTGTCTTCTTCTTCTTCCTGGCATTAGTCCCGGCTTTTGCCAGGGTCTGCCTTCCGACTAAGACCAATCGGTCCATATGAGTGGCGAAGTGGTTTTTTGTGGAGCGATTGCCATCTGACCTCCAAACCCATTACTGGGAGAAACCAGGAAAGGAAAGGGAATACGAGGCAGAAAGACTTGGAATATAGGGGAGGGACACCACTTACATGGATTGGATCGGGTTATGAAAGTGGTGGCTCGAGGTCCCGGGGTCGCGTACCCGTATGCCGGAAACCAAATATCGGACAGATAATTGGCTAGACACCCTCTGAGATGCCAACGCCACGCGGTGATCCCAGGCGGTCACCCATCCAAGTACTGAACGCGCCCGACGTTGCTTAACTTCGGTGATCGGACGAGAACCGGTGTGTTCAACGCGGCATGGACGTTGGCATTGCACAAATTGTATATTGGAATTTTTATTCACAATTCAGTAGACAATCTGATGATGAGCAATAGAGAATATTATTTAAATTTAATAAGCCATTAATGAGTTTTTAATGCGCCATCAAGTGTGTTCCACCATTGAATTTTAAACAAGTAGTTATATTAACAACAGTGAGATACATGACTGACTAAACTCTGACGTGAATAAATTACAGACAAATACAATTTAAATTTTTAAACAGATTCCATTAAAGCTTTCGTTTTACCTTCGTATTCGTTATCATCGTTATCCTTGAATATCAATACAAATATTTTATATAACACTTCCATTACTGACAGACAGGACTCTGCCGAAATTGACCTTAAAGGGTTGAAATTTCTCTAGGAGATATTAGTGAGGACTTATATAAGATTTCGAAATTCCTAGGGAAATGGGATAACTCAAGATTTCACGTTTCATAACAAACCATTATAAAAAAGGCCGCCTCCCATATTTTTTTATATTTAATTGACAACTACAATTATATATTAAAAATAAATTTAGGTCATAAGAAGTAAAAGTTGTGCATCTCAGGCCAAGCGAAGCGGAAATTTTATTTATCTCTATGGCTGATGTAAACTATTGCTGAAATACTTAAATTTATGTTGTAGGAAAATTATTACAATCCAAATGAAATAAGTGCATCATCCTTGGCTTTATTTTATAAGTAATAATTCATATTTTTTGTTTGGTAATAAAATATAAGATTTCTTTCATATGAGGTCGAATAATATTCGTTTCTTTTGTTATACTAGACGGAAATACTATAATAGCGTATTAAAATAATTAAGAAAAAGAAGCCAATTTAACAATTAAATGATAATTGAAACACCTAATGAAAATTATATTCATTCAATTAAATCAAATCATATACATTCAATTTTTCTATGTAATATTCTATAAAAGCTACTTACTAAAGTAGAGCTTCTTAATACATATAATTTTTAACTAACCTTTCTTTAGTTTCAGTGTAAACGACCCATTAAATCACGCGTATCTCGCTATGGTACTTGCCCTATGGGTATTCTATATTTAGCTTGACCGAACGATCACCTTGGCTGTTTGTCCGGTATACTGTTTACACCATAAGTATCTACCGCTCTACTATAGGCTACTATGGTACAGTAAAAAGTTCAAATATATAAATTTATCGTGTATATGTATGTTATACACTTATAAATTTAGAAGTTAATATATAATTTGTAGAGTAAATATTTTTAAACTGTATGTTTAAAAGTTAAAATTAAGCGATATATCTATTCGAGGCCCTCGTGACTGTAAACGCGACGGTTGTCGGTTTCATTTCTACTGGGAGAAAGACTGATTTCGTTTCCTTGTGATAAGAAGACAAAGCACAGTGTTGAGTTCCCCCAGTCAACACACAATTTCTCAAAAATTGGGCAGAAAGCGGGGAACGGAACGTTAACTCTAGGTTCCCTCTGCCAACCCTGCTACATGCCGGATACAGAAATTACTTCAATTGTTATGTAGAGAGGAATCATATATTAAAATATAAATTATAACATTACGAACACTTGAATAAAAAAATTTAAAGGTAGTTCCTTTATTATTATATATTGTACTCTCTTTAATTGGTATTATATAAATTTGCCAACAAGAAACTGATCGAAGATTCGCTAATAATTATGGACTTTCGAATGCAGACGTAGATCGTTCGAGATTCATGTATGAACGTATTTACAATGAAAGTGCGTCGAATTGATGATTTATATTTTGCGTAATTACTTTTTAATGGAAATATTGATATTTAACAAAGTCCGCCTTAAAAAAATTATTATATATGATATATACAATTGCCTAAAATAAATGTTGATAATATTCAATTCATATTTCCTGTTATTATACTTATAATGTACCTATTGTAAAACCTCTAATCATAAATATCCTACAGTTTTTAAATCAACAATAGGGAGTAACGTATTATTATTTTAATTCATAAATTTAACAGTTATGTTGTAGAGGCATAATGTAACACCATACTTGATACTTTATTTAACCAGACAGAAGGAAATCTGAAGAACACCGTCTACAGGCTATAAGTGCGCCACGAGGGATTCTGTAAATTCTTCTGTTATCTGTATTTAAAATATAATTTAAAAAAAAAACACTAAATTCAATTTTATTATTAATGACTACAAAAAAATCATTTTCTATTATAGAACCTTTAATAAATAGTGTACCTATTGTAATGTTCTGTCAGCACAATTCAAAAATATTAACAGAACACGACTTCGTCATTAGATGGGCGCGAAAACAATCGTAACTGACTGTTTGAAATAAGCAAAACATTAATAATGTTATGATAAATAACGTAATTTGTAATGAGATTTCAATGTACATTGTTGTACAGAACATAAACTTGACAGATAATATAGTTTAACTTTATTATTATATGCGTGACTAATAAATAAAAAAAACAATTATAATGAACAAGAAATTTCTGTAATCAAAATAACATAGAGTTAAATATTTAGGTATTATAAAAATAAATAAAATGAATAACTGTTCTCGTATTACATTACAAAATGAAATTATGTCAATCGTGACAAGCAGTGAGAACGACCCACAAAATTATATCAAGATAGCCGCTCTTTAATGGTATCTCACCAGATAAACGTTATATACCAAGTTTAAATTTAATATTTGTGTTATATAAAGATGTGTTTAATTTATTTTATAGAAATATAAAATAGCCATGTGAATTATTGGCATAGTTAAAACTTTAATAGTCCAATTTAATATTTAAAAAATAATAGAAATAATTAAAATCTTAAGCATGTATATGAAAAATCTATATATATATATATATATATATATATATATATATATATATATATATATATATATATATATATATATATATATACTTACAAAAATTCTTTACTTCTTCTTCTAAATAGTAATTGTGACTTCACAAACTTTAATAACAAAATAATTACCTCTATGGTACATTAAAATAACAGATTTATAAATGCAAGAAATTCAAAATATTTGAATTATTTTATTTGTATTTCATACCCATACATGGTATTAACGGAATCTGGCAGAGATACCATTCCATTTCCACAGTACAAGAGCCCTGTATAATGCATATTGACCTTCACCTCCACTTTCCGAGTTCCCCTCTCTATATAACCAAATTAAAACTGAATGAAAATTCTTCTGATGCCGTAATTGAAATGCGTTCAAGTTATTAGATAGTTCTAAACAGGCAAGATGTCCTATGAATATCTACGAACGCGACTTCGTCCACGTGTACGTGTACCATTTATTATCCCTCCATTTTACCCCTTTAAGGGAGAATTTTGTCCATTTCCCCAATACAGATAATTTCAGTTAGTCTGTCGGTCAAGTATGTCTTTTATATATATAAATATATATATATATATATATATATATATATATATATATATATATATATATATATATATATAGATAGATAGAAGATAAGCACTATTTACTATTTAGTTAGGCTATTTTAATTACTTTCCTTTAAGACATTCTTCGTTCTTAATATCTTACACAGCAAAGTGTTAAACAGACCCGGGTTAGAGGATAGTCAAGAATCAAAAAATTAAAGGTAATTCTCCACAATAATTGTTAACAGAATGATTTGTAACACATAAGTTTTTTGTTAAAAGTTTATTATTTATGATGATGACAATATTCTATGGCTATATTATCTACGCACATATTAGAAAAAGATAAAATATACTGCGTAGTATACAAAATAGAGTTTAAATTTGCTTGTATACATTGCGTCAGTAATCAATCTGACATTACAATAAAAAATGTAAGAAGGAATCTGTTACGGGTGGTCGTCGTCATCTAGGACTTTGAATAAACCAAAAAACTAAAATGGCAATTGCAACTCTTCTACGGATATAATCCAATCTTAATTCTTAGATAATTAATTGTACATTTTAAAATAAAAACAAATAAATGGGACATAATATTTTTCACAAGATAAAAGCTTATCGAATCAGCTCAATAATAAGAAAGATTTTTCCAAACTTCAACTTTCTTTCGCATGCCATGCCATGCTGTTTGTCGCGATTCATCAAACAAGTAAATTGCGCGCTATTAATCTTCATTGAAATTGCAAATTCGTGGTTAAACCTGATATTTTTTGATGTTAATAATAAAGAAATATGTATGGGTTCAGAGAAAAACAAGAGATTTCTCGTCTCATATATAATTTGGCTTGGCTTTTTATGACATATCTATTTTTAAAAGCTTTGATAGCAGAATTTGCAGATAACTTTATGGGTCCTTGTATATTTATGTATATTTGGTAGGTTGAACTTTGATAGAGAATACTTTTATTGATTTCTCTTTTGGCATAATATATGAGTGAAATTAAATTATAAACGTCAAGATAAAAAATAGGCGGATCCTATTGGCATTTGCCTCATTAATTCAAATGAACAGCCGCAAAACAAATAAAAACTCTACATGTGAATTTTATGCATATGGGTACGTCTTCTTACAGTCTCTCTTTTATTTTATTTGGATGGTATCGTTGATGTCTTTTGTATTGAACTTATCTATATTGAATTTGATACGTCATCAAAAATTTATTTATTATTATGAAATATAAAGGTCAAGTATTGATCTTTATAGAATGCTGAACGCAATATACAATAATATAAAAGGTGGTATTTTCCTTTAAGTTATGTATTCAATGATATTTGGTATGGTACCGTATACCTGTAGAACGAAATCAATAATAAATAATAATGTGAAACGATTGATATATATTACTAAGCAGTAATAATTCTTAGTTAGTGTTTCTAAAATAAATAAATGTAATTACAAAGTTTGACAGTTGGCGTCGGCGCAGTACAGTGTACTCGTAAAGGATGTGCCGCGAAATACAGAAACTATGTAGAAAAAGAAAACAAAGCGATTCTTGATTAACAAGTCGTTGTTACTGTTGACACTTTAATTGTCATTGTTTATACAACAATATGTATACAAATCAGTGTTATTGATTACATTCTTTATAATGACATGCAAAAATGTCGCAACTGGCCGAGAATCGTTTTGCATCAAAATGTAATTTAATATAACTATATCAATAACTAATATTAAGTTTAAAAACTTAACAGAATATAGAATAGAATTTCTATAATAATATCACTTTAATTAAATGACTTAAAGGAAAGTTGTTTTTAAGGCTATAGTGAAAACTAATAGCAAGGCACTCCTTTTCAAGGTTCTCAAGTTTTAGTCTAAATTCGAGAGGTTGCACGTAAAATGGCAGAATTCAACGTCGCGCCTGACAAGATTCCAGACTAGGAAAATGAAAATATGTAATTGATAACTCCAAATGAGGAACGAACCCACAATCATCGTGTTAACCGTCAGATGTTGTTCCACTGTGCCACAATGGTCTTTTAAATATGTAACAAGAAGCGTGTATCCATTCTTGTCGTTTAAGGGACCAATAAAGCAAAAGTAATTTTGTATTAGTTTAAATCATATGTAAATTTTACATACATACACTAATATGTAAACAAGAAATGGATTATTTAAACTTAAAACTTAAATTTCAGGTTTACATCACTTTAAGTGCTTACATGACTAGTTACTGCACTAAATATGTACTTTAATGGGAACTATGTAATCTTGAATCAGTATTTTCTGATAAGATGTTATCAGAACGGGTAAGAAAATTGGTTATAAACTGGTAAAATGTTTATTACTTGATTACAACAAACTTGTGGACGATAATATCCATAAAAAGATGTGAAACAAAAGCTATGGTCGTTTATGGACTATTAAAATTGCAAACCATAAATACCTATAAATAAATACTATGAAATAATTTTATGAATAATATTTATAGATGTAAAATAATGATGGAGTATTTAAGCGTATCTTTGATATAGAAAAAAACTTGTCAATTACATATATGATGACGAAGTATAGGGACCGTTACAAAATATTTTACGTAATTTGCGATTAAGTTAATTAAATGGCTTCAGATAATGTAAAATGTTATCTATATCATGTAAGGATCATTATGTAAATAAAAAAGAAAGCCACAGCCGTTCAGTAGTGAATATTATCGAGTTCCAAAGTCTACTCTAAACTACGACATGGCAGCTAAATATAAATTTAAAATATTCTTTATTCAAATAAACTTGCAAGCATTTTAAATCCTCAAATGAACATTCTGCGGACTACGGCTTGGAAGTCAGTTCTGCTGAAAAGAGCCGACTAGAAACTTTATAGTTGCTCTTTTTTCTTAACAACGGTCATTCATGGCACAAATATTTCTTTGGATGTGGTTAGACATACAACTATGTGATTAATACGACAGTGAAAGTAAGGAAAGCAAATAAAGTAGATATCTAAGTACTTCGTTGTATTATACCAATTGAAGATGAAGTCAAGTTCTAGAAGGTGAAGTAGGGACCTTAACAAACTAGCATTATTAAAGTACTTGCTCAAGATGCACAATCGTGGGTAAATATCGAGAAATAATCTTATTTAGATGATAATAAGTTTTTAAATACCACAGGTGTATAATAAATAATCGTATTACGCACTGTTACAAGATATAATTAATTGTAGACAACATAAAGTAAAAACACACACACAACTCTTACACCTACACCTATACTTATTACAATGTATATAATTAACATACCATCGAAACATCTAACACATCGTTACAATTTTTTGTGGCATTGTAAGTACAAATTTCATTTGAATATCTACCATTGTATACTTTTAAGAAGTCCTCACTTGAAGTCTATAATCGCCTACAGGTATTTAAATTATATGACTGGCGAAAGTAAACAATCCTTTTTTAATAAATTGGGCTCTTCAATTTTTTTTTATTTATTTTGATGCCATTCTAACCTTTTTATTGAGTGATTGGAAAAACAACTTACCGACCGATCCGTTAACTGCACGCAACAATCCTAGAAATCACAAAATTTTAACAACACTTGTAACTTGGAAATACACTGTCTTTTACCGAGTCCAACTTTCCAGGTAGGAAAAGTAAGTGTTAGGCAAATGAAAGGAACACTAATGTAGTACCAATCAATATATTTTTCTTGGGTGTTAAGCGTCAAACTGTCGCGGCGGTTGGCGGTTCACTGGAGGAAGAGAAGTGAGCGACACGTCACGAGCTGCGCCCGCGCCGAGCTCACCTTTACTTGGTGTAGCGTTGTTGATCAATCTTGATACAAAAATAATAGATATAATAATACTTTCAATGTTATGCTTCTCAAATAATTCTCTTGTATAAATTACAACAAACAAGGTATTGTTATGATAAGGATAGAGATATATAATGAGTTATTTAAATAGTGTTATTTATATTATAAGTGCTGGAATAATATAAAACAAAATATATTTTACTGTACGATACGATTTTATCCAAGAATGTTCAAAACTACTGATAATAAATTAGCATATATACTTAATATATAAATTACAAATGATCAAGTAGTTTCATTCGCAGTAACCCCGTCGGCATCCCGAGGTACGGCCTCGATATTCGGTAAACGCACACAACCTCACAATATTCCACATTCATACATCTTTCAATTCCACATTCATATTAGATAAATTTGGCAATGATAGATTATTGCGAAAAGAATCCCTAAAAGCTTGCAAGGTGTTATAAGCGCAGAACCGTTTGCATCAGCATTAGTGACAATTATAGTAGGCAGTAGTAAAATTTTTGAATTAGGTATGGTTTTTTAAATAATGATAATTAATATTAATGATCAATATAATATTTATATTATACTTTATTAGATGTCACATATCGTCAAATCACCAAGGGCGTTGACGTTAGGCATAAACAACATTCGGGGAAACGATTATATTACAATAAACTACAGCAATATAGATGCATATCTGGACTATTCAAATAAATTTTGGCGTTTGGCTTTGCCACATCTCCCTCATGGCGGATATTTTTATTGATATACCTACCCAAGTATTACTTTTTTAAGCTTGTAACTAGTAGACAGGCCTCAATTCAGGTGCACCGACGATCATGTCGAGATCGCTATATATATAATATATATATATATATATATATATATATATATATATATATATATATATATATATATATATATATATATATATATATATATATATATATATATATATATATATATCTTCTTCTTCTTCTTGGCATTAGTGCCGGCTTTTGCCAGGGTCTGCCTTCCGACTAAGCCTAGTCCACTTTGCACGGTCTTTAACATCCTCAGTGGACAATCTATTGGCTCTCATATCTTGTGTCACGACATCCAGCCATCGCTTCCTTGGGCGTCCGGGTGGTCTAACTCCAGGGACAGTACTACCTTCCGACATAGTTCTCAGATCGACGCATAACATGGCCATACCATCTCAGGCGACGCTCTTGGAGCTTATCCCCTACGTCACGGACCCCAAGACTACCTCGAATGAATGTGTTGCGTATGCGGTCGGACCGCGTAACGCCACACATCCATCTCAGCATCTTCATCTCCGTGACGTGAAGCTCCTGAGTGTGCCGAGATAATGTTGGCCAATATTCGCTGCCGTATAAAAGAACCGGTCGGATAATGCTCTTGTATATCAGTCCCTTGAGCTTGGGCGGTATTCTGCTATCACAGACTACACCAGTGACCTCCCGCCATTTGGCCCAGGCAGCGTTTATACAGGCATGGATGTCGTGGTCGATGCCTCCAGACTCATGCATAACGGCTCCAAGGTACCTGAACTTCTCCGACTTAACGGCTGGCTCAGGCCCAATATGGATGGTGCTGGAGTCCGGGTTCCCGCAAGCCTTGTACTCGGTCTTCGACACATTCAGTTTGAGACCACCGTTCTCAAGCGCACCCTTCCAGGCGTTCACTTTACGCTCCAGCATCAGTCAGTTCTCGTCGATGAGTACTATGTCATCGGCATACATCATCAGCTACGGGGGCTGGCATTGGATGTGAGCCGAGACAGTATCCAGCACTACATTGAATAAGAACGGACTAAGAGCTGAGCCCTGGTGAACCCCTACTGTAATCGGGAAGGGCTTGGTGTCGCCAACAGCGGTCCTAACCACTGAAGCGGAGTCGTTGTACATATCTCTGATAACCCCAATATAGGCTTCAGGGATCCCCTTGGATCGCAATGCTCACCAGATACACTGACGTGGCACACAGTCAAAGGCCTTCTGCAAGTCCAAAAAGGCCACATGCAGAGCTCTCCTTTTTTCCCTGTAAGCCTCCATCAAAGTTCTGAGGGCAAAAATGGCGTCCATAGTGCCTGATCCTGGTTGAAACCCATACTGGGACTCAGAGACAGTACATTCTTGGCGGAGCCTGAGGCCGATCGGTGTGGCTCATAATCTTAATGCCCCTATAACTACCGCAATCCTGAACACTGCCCCTTCCTTTGTAAATAGGGATAATAAAGCTTTGCCGCCACTGATGTGGCATCTTTGCAGTATTCAAGGTACGGTTAAACAGGTCAGTAAGTATAAGCACACCAAGAGAGCCCAACGATTTCCACGCCTCGATTGGGATGTCGTCAGGTCCTACCGCTTTTCCGTTCTTCATGCGTCGAAGACAATTACGAGTTTCGTCACGGGTTATTGGAGCAACAAGTCCGAGGTTAGGAGATAATTCAGGAGGAAGACTACAAGACTGCTGAGTGTTCAGCAGCTCCTTAAAGTAGCTTCTCCATCTCTCCTTCACAGAGGCATGACTACAAAGCAACGTGCCCCGAGAATCTCTGACGCAAAGACATTTGTAATATCCTGCGTCGCTTTATCTCGAACACGAGCCAATTTGTATATGAGCTTCTGCCCCTCCACAGTTTCAAGTTTATCGTACAATGGCGACAAACTTTCTCTGCGGGCTCTGGCTACAGCTCTTTTGCTGGCCCGTTTCGCTGCTATGTACTCCAGTCTGTCTTCAGGAGAGTTGGAATGCTGCCATTCTTTAAACGCAGCCTTCTTTTCCTGAATCACCCCCTGCACCTGGTCATTCCACCACCATGTCTCCCTGTCGATGACACGCCCACCCTTAGTAACGCCAAGAACTCGCTTGCCCGCCGCAATGATTGTTGAATGAGCTCGATCCCATGCAGTCTGAACGGTCTCGGTGTTAGTCAGTAGATTTTGACTCTCCACCTCCGCCAAGAAGTCTGTCTGCATCGGCCCATTCAACAACCACCACTTAATCCTAGGCTTGCGTTTCTCAGCTACTTTCTTTTTCGGGGTAACATTATAGTCCATGACAAGGAGGCGATGTTGGGCCGTCAGGCTTTCGCCGGGAATGACCTTACAGTTGGTCACCCTGCCTATATGACACCGTCTAGTCAGCAAATAATCAATTTGAGTTGAGTGGGACCCGTTCTTATACGTTATAAGGTGCTGAGGTTTCTTCTGGAAGAAAGTGTTCACGATGGCCAGATCAGACGCAATGCAGGTTCTTAGAATATTTTCTCCCTCTGCATTGCGAAGACCATATTCAAAACCCCCGTGAACACGTTCATACACCTCAGCGACCCTACCTACGTGACCGTTCAAGTCCCCCCCAACTAAGATTGCTTCGGTAGACGGTATAGCGAGTAGGACCTCTTCACACTGCTCCCAGAAAGTCTCCTTTTCAGCCGCGCTACAACCCGCCTGGGGAGCATAAGCACTGATTAAGTTTGTGATTACGCCCTCGATCAGTACCTTTATTCCGCATCAAGCGGTCGCAGCGACGGTCAACTTCAAGAAGCCCATTCTGAAGCTCTTCAGAAAGCGCTACCGCTACACCGTTTTTGCCCGTAGGTGACCCAGTGTATATAAGGCGGTAACCCTGCCCGATGTTACGAGACTTATTGCCCTTCCAGCGAGTTTCCTGAAGAAAAGCACACTGGAGCCGACGTCTCATGAGTACATCTGCGAGTTCTCTGCATCGTCCGGTTAGAGAGCCAATATTCCATGTTGCAAAGCGGAGTTTCCGTCTGGGTACTGACGTCGTTAGCCGTGCCCGTACTTGACACGGTAGCCCTTGCCCACTTAACGCAGGTGTAGGGCGATGTGCCTGCGCGTCGTTTAACGGCGACGCCCTAGCCATACCCAGCTTTTTGTCAAATCGGTCCATATGAGTGGCGAAGTGGTTTTTAGTGGAGCGATTGCCATTTGACCTCCAAACCCATTACTGGGAGAAACCAAGAAAGGAAAGGGAATAAGAGGCAGAAAGACTTGGAATATAGGGGAGGGACACCACTTACATGGATTGGATCGGGTTATGAAAGTGGTGGCTCGAGGTCCCGGGGTCGCGTACCCGTATGCCGGAAACCAAATATCGGACAGATAATTGGCTAGACACCCTCTGAGAAAATATATATATATATATATATATATATATATATATATATATATATATATATATATATATATATATATATATATATATATATATATATATATATATATATATATATATATATATTATATATTATATATATATATATATATTTATATATATATATATATATATATATATATATATATATATATATATATATATATATATATATATATATATATATATATATATATATTTATATATATATATATTCATATATATATTTAACCTTCGTAATAAGTTGTGGGTATATCAAGCATTAATTATATAATTTGAACATTATATACGAGAATGTAAATGAAAAAAAAATCCACTGTTTACATACGCGTTCTGCAACCATGCTTCGTGAGCAGTATTTATGAAGAAATAAATTTTAACATCTTTCTTTCACAGTATTTTTCAATATTACGTAATGAAAGCATATGCATTATCAATATAAAGAATAAATATTATTAGTCGGATTTTAAGTTTTAAATTTGCTATCGTACATTTATACATTTTCATAAAGAAATAAGGCTGTCAAGTTCTATATATAGGCTGTTCGACATTTTAATCAGCAACGTTTATATGCAGATATGATATAGTTATAAGGGAAAAAGGGAACCCTTATAGGATCACTCTGTTGTCCGTCTGGCAAGATATTTTTGTTAATCAAGTTGAATTTAAAAAAATTTAATTGAACTTCCAGGTCAACGCAATCAAAAGATATGAGTAACCAAAGTAACCAAAACCTATAGGGCCCTTCCTGCTGATTTAGAGTTATGAAATTCGGCAATTAATTAAATCTTATAGAAGAAGCAGAAGAAAAAAAATTAAATTTGTTAGAAATTTATAGGTATATTATAAAACAATATCATTGCAAATTTATTTATGTAATTCATGAATATCATGAAAATGGTACAGAACCCTCGAATTAATATTTTTGTAATAAAAGATAATATTTAAGTGTGGATTATTAGTTATTTAAACTTTAACAAATGTTATTTATAAACTTTAACAAATGTTATTTGTTATAAACTATGAAAAGAAATTGAAAAGCTTCCCTCATTATTTTTAACAAAAAATGTGTAGAATGTAGTCATATTAACAATATATATATATATATATATATATATATATATATATATATATATATATATATATATATATATATAGATATAGATATATATATATATATATATATATATATATATATATATATATATATATATATATATATATATATATATATATATATATATATATATAACCTTCGAAATAAGTTGTGGGTATATCAACCAGAAATTATATAATTTGAACATTATATACGAGTAGCTGCATAATAAACACCTATAATGGCCATAGAATGTGAGAATGTAAATGAAAAAAAATCCACTGTTACATACGCGTTCTGCAACCATGCTTCGTGAGCAGTATTTATGAATAAATAAATTCTAACATCTTTCTTTCACAGTATTTTTCAATATTACGTAATGAAAGCATATGCATTATCAATATAAAGAATAAATATGATTAGTCGGATTTTAAGTTTTAAATGTACGATAGCAAATTTATACATTTTCATAAAGAAATAAGGCTGTCAAGTTCTATATATAGGCTGTTCGACATTTTAATCAGCAACGTTTATATGCAGATATGATATAGTTATAAGGAAAAAGGGAACCTTTATAGGATCACTTTGTTGTCCGTTTGTCAAGATATTTTTGTTAATCAAGTTGAATTTAAAAAAATTAAATTGAACTTCCAGGTCAACGCAATCAAAAGATATGAGTAACCAAAGTAACCAAAACCTATAGGGCCCGTCCTGCTGATTTAGAGTTATGAAATTCGGCAATTAATTAAATCTTATAGAAGAAGCAGAAGAAAAAAATTAAATTTGTTAGAAATTTATAGGTATATTATAAAACAATATCATTGCAAATTTATTTATGTAATTCATGAATATCATGAAAATGGTACAGAACCCTCGAATTAATATTTTGTAATAAAAGATAATATTTAAGTGTGGATTATTAGTTATTTAAACTTTAACAAATGTTATTTATAAACTTTAACAAATGTTATTTGTTATAAACTATGAAAAGAAATTGAAAAGCTTCCCTCATTATTTTAACAAAAAATGTGTAGAATGTAGTCATATTAACAATATATATATATATATATATATATATATATATATATATATATATATATATATATATAGATATAGATATAGATATATATATATATATATATATATATATATATATATATATATATATATATATATATATATATATATATATATAGATATATATATATATATATAACCTTCGTAATAAGTTGTGGGTATATCAAGCATTAATTATATAATTTGAACATTATATACGAGTAGCTGCATAATAAACACCTATAATGGCCATAGAATGTGAGAATGTAAATGAAAAAAAAATCCACTGTTTACATACGCGTTCTGCAACCATGCTTCGTGAGCAGTATTTATGAAGAAATAAATTCTAACATCTTTCTTTCACAGTATTTTTCAATATTACGTAATGAAAGCATATGCATTATCAATATAAAGAATAAATATGATTAGTCGGATTTTAAGTTTTAAATGTACGATAGCAAATTTATACATTTTCATAAAGAAATAAGGCTGTCAAGTTCTATATATAGGCTGTTCGACATTTTAATCAGCAACGTTTATATGCAGATATGATATAGTTATAAGGGAAAAAGGGAACCTTTATAGGATCACTTTGTTGTCCGTTTGTCAAGATATTTTTGTTAATCAAGTTGAATTTAAAAAAATTAAATTGAACTTCCAGGTCAACGCAATCAAAAGATATGAGTAACCAAAGTAACCAAAACCTATAGGGCCCTTCCTGCTGATTTAGAGTTATGAAATTCGGCAATTAATTAAATCTTATAGAAGAAGCAGAAGAAAAAAAATTAAATTTGTTAGAAATTTATAGGTATATTATAAAACAATATCATTGCAAATTTATTTATGTAATTCATGAATATCATGAAAATGGTACAGAACCCTCGAATTAATATTTTTGTAATAAAAGATAATATTTAAGTGTGGATTATTAGTTATTTAAACTTTAACAAATGTTATTTATAAACTTTAACAAATGTTATTTGTTATAAACTGAAAAGAAATTGAAAAGCTTCCCTCATTATTATTAACAAAAAATGTGTAGAATGTAGTCATATTAACAATCCATTACGCGCATACAAGTTTATGTCATAATCGGTTATTACTCAAAAGTAAAAATGTCTATTAATGTTTTTCGTTTTCCAGTTGTTTCGACACAGTTGCGCGTGTCGATTGTCGAGTCGAATAGAAAATTGAGAAACTGCACGCTTCGAGATTAAATATGCACGTTATTTTAAACACGCAACTTCGCGGACAATTTGATCTTAGTAGAACCCTTGGGATAAGATATATCAATAAAATATTTAAAGTAAGCGAAATTCGCAAACAAAAATTTTCATTTTTAGCACATTCTCTCGTGAGAATATCATGGGTTTAGGTGGGGGAAGGGGGCAATATCCCAAGCTCCCATCAGAATGGACATAGAATTTTTTGAATAACACTTTAGGTAACTATACAAGATTTGTTCAAAGCTAAAATCAGGGCAGATTGACATTTGCACATTAGTGTAGATAATGCATGTGCATTGTCTATATAATTATGATGTCTATATAATTAATAATTATACAGTTTTAAATAAATTTATTAGTTCTATCGATTATGTCTCCTCCTACTGATTTGATGGAATGATCCAAGAGGGACCTATTTCGAAACCAGCGAGGTTTCTAGACTGGACTTTGTTTGCTTTTGCATTTTGAAGAATATTTTCCACGTCATATGGACTACTATTTATATTTATTTTCCTTCCCATATCTTTGCCGCGTAGTTCGTGTGACATGGCCTATGTTGTAGGACTAACATCATTACCCTTACCTTAACCTTACAACTTGTAGTAACAAAAAAAATATAAAATTTTAGGTAAGAATATGACAAATTTTATAAATGAATAATATAAGAGGTTGATATGTGCTCAACTGGCAGGCTCGGAACGCCATAATCATAATAATTGGCTATACATACCTAAGAGACAAAAGTTACTAACATTATAACATAATTTATATATCAAGTTGTATGTAAATTATAAAATTAAAATCTATGATAAAAATATAATTTTCCAAAGTATTGAGAAATTCTTTAGAATAATTCATCTAGCAATCGCTGATAAGAGCTTATCTACTCTTATCTAATAGATAACGCATTCATTAAGAAAGATTTGTGATGTATTAATATTAAATATTTGTTGTATAACTAACTAGTGTTACAAGTTCACCCTCGTGGACAATATTTTTTTTTATAATACGAGTACCTATATATAAACTCTACTTACTCTTAAATCACTCTGTCTGTTAGTGTGAACCTTGTCTGTAGCGTACTTTGTAAAGAATTCAGTGTGCATCAAAATTGAAAAGTGCATCAACT
The DNA here is from genome assembly GCA_037127375.1 of Dione juno. NCBI lineage: Eukaryota > Metazoa > Arthropoda > Insecta > Lepidoptera > Nymphalidae > Dione > Dione juno. The sequence goes on from JAXRJS010000074.1 coordinate 2,600,357, forward strand.
TCAACTATTCTTCTTCTTCTCTTTATATAGGGCGTTTCGAGCGTGCCAGCTCAATTTCAACTATCATAAAAATTTATTTCATTTTAACCTCGTATAATTTCTCATATGTATTTTAAAACTGAAGCAAACAAAGTCAGTGGCAAAAGGTTTTATATGTACATAAAATAAATACCCACCTACACCGCATACTTAACGTTGCCTGGAAGTAATTAACATAAACGTCAGTAGGAATATTGTATCCAATTTCTCGCCGTCCATTACAGTGACATATTGAACTACCAAATTATGTTGAGCTTAACTGTTTATCATTTCTATATAAATCATTCGTATAGTGGCGCCCAAGGTTGAGTTCGTACTAAGTCTGACATTTTACTTAAATAGTTTAAAGTAATATAGATAGGTTTATTACCTGACCTTAGGTTAACGTGGCGCTGTGGGACAGAGTGAACGTAGGAGTTGTGGGTTCATGGCAAGACATAGCGAGGCGTTGAGTTCCGCCACTCAATATATAATATTTCGAATTCCGGCGGAAAGCGGAGAACGAAGTGTCCTGGACACTAGGCTCTATGTACCTGCTTTAATTCTTTTTCTTGAATATTTAATCAGTGTAGGTTTATTATTCTATACAGAATTTAAGATTCATTTTAATTTTTTTCTTTGACCGATTATACTTGTTTCTAAGGATTATACCTAATACAATTATACAACGCACGCAAGAGAAACAAACAAATGTTACATTACGTAGACAATCTCCAATATCTTTAATTTAGTGTCCTTTACTTACTCATTATATTACATTATTTTTTATTATCATGTAGAGCATGATAATCCTATTCTCTCGACTACTAAGGAACATTTATACAATATTTTATTCGAATATTATTTACACAACATTTAATTAATTTAATTGAAATTGATCCTCATATATCATTTTCAACTGCTCTGAATTCATTCAAATTCAATTATTATTTATGCCCGAAAATTAAATTTTATAGCAATTCTAACAGGCAATATAAAGAATGAGTACCGCTGTTCTAGTCTTGTCTTTGAGTAACGGATAGTTTAACCCGAGGCATCAAAATATTCACCTGTCAAGCATCGGATTTTTTCGATCTGAAGAAAGTTGCTACATGTGGGTCACAACCTGTTGTGAGCTCACTAAGTAGGTATAACCGGTCTAGAAAAAATACATCGGAGATGAATGTTACTGCCGAAATTGTCAACTACTGGACGTCAACGATAAAAGATAATAAATTAAAGAAATTTACATGCAAAAAATATTTTTTGATTTTGCAGTGTTATGTTTATATCTATGTTTATATATTCATTTAGACATTCAGAGTAGACAGAAAATATTCATTGTTAAGATGCTCACTTCTCTACTTTCCCTCCATGTTAAAATCTAGCGTATTGGTTGTTACACCCAATGTCGCTAATGAAAAATGAAAGACTAATTTATATAAAAATGAGAATAAATAAATAGCATTTTTATTATATTTTTGCCTAAGTCTACCTCTTCACAGCTATAGCAACTATCCATAAGAAGAATATAGTTTGTTTAGTTGAACGCGCTAACAGATACTTATATGGCTTAGGGAAAGACTACTAGATGTTTAATGCAATTCTTATTAATTATTATTTAGTTTTATGCATCAGAAGAACATGGCGATATTGATTAGATGTACGTATCTATTGAATGTTACTAACCTGTTCATTTATTATCTATCCTTTTTGTTCTGTTATATTTAGTTTTGTGATAATACAAACGTGCAAGAAGCAAAGTATGTACTAGTCGACCAGTTCGCGGCTTCACACGCTTGATGTCGGATTTTCTCTAATAAAATAATTTCGATATATTCAGTAGCCTGTGTGTTTACCATATTTTCCTGTGAAAGTTCTATAAAGATGAGTTCACCTGTTCTGTAGACAGAAAGGCAGATAAAAATATTTACTGCTGTTTGTGTTGTGTTTGATGATGTCAACCATCAAGTTTTTTCTTTGGTCATATTTTTGGCCTCCAAGAACGGCTATGCTTGCCTTCTTGCTCAATATAGACAGAGCTAGCTAGTTATATAAATATATATCTTTAACGTTGGAGATATTCTAAAACCATTTTCGCGTCTATCGCTCTCGTCATCACTCATCGTAATTTTTCTATTATTCTAAATAAATTAAAGCGTAATGATGTCGACATCTAGTATCCCAATACATATTCGTCATATCGTGGATATCGTCATAATGTAACCAGAGTTGTTACACTTGACGTTGAATCTACTTAATTTTTTTTTAGGTTTTAATTATTTTTTAATGTAGGTTGTAATTTAATTTAATTATTAATAAAAAAATGATTAACTCTATATACACCACGGATGTATGTGTCAAGTCATTTTTATTATTTTTAAAGTGTTAATCCAGGATTTGTACCCTTTCCTGGAAACCGTTCAAATCAAAAAACATGTTTTCTTTCTTTAAGTAATTATCAAATCTTATTCATTTTTCTTATGACTAAAATTCAAAATATGAAAACATTCTAGACAGCACGTTTAAGTGAAAATTATTGCAAGACATTTGTAGTATAAATATATATACTATTTTTTTAATAATAGTTAAAATACTGTGAATTATAACTTCTACTTAAGATTGTGTAATGAAAAAAAACCAAACAAATACGTGTTTTTCTAGAGTTAAGCAATTGGCTTTTTGACATGAATTCCAAAACCATTTTAAATTATTTATTAGTGACCCTGGAATCTAACCGGAACAGGATAAATGATTTTTGTTTTCAATTTTGTATTACGTATATTTCTGAGTAGATATTTACTTAATAATTCAAATTAAATATAAAAAAAATTAGCATCAAGCGTAAAGGCTTTTCTATGCAAATTAGCAAATATTAGCGATCGTACATATGTTTACAGGAGTTTTACGTCACTATCGGTTTCACCAATCCCGACAGTTTCGTGTCACGTGACTGAAGTATATAGTATTTCTTTTTTTAATTGATTTTATGATAAATTAATGATTATTTACAAGCTTATCAAATAGCAAGTATATTATTAGTTCAAAAGAATTAATAATACTAATAATAGCTAATCACATCCTCATATAATATTATGAAGATGACATTAGCAATATAATTTTTACAACATCGCGACTAGTCACACGCTATCCTATAGCATATATTTGTATATAATATTAATATATATTAAAATCGATTAAAATGTTAATTACTCACAGACGTTGGCCAAGTCATAATTTTTTTCTTATATTAAAATATACGAAAAGCTTCCAAATAAAAAATTGTTCTCGCTCAAATCTTGACTTTGAACTCTGCTTCTGAAACTTACGCAAAACGCCTTCATTTTCTCTATATCACTTATATCTTTATGCTTATTTTTCTAACAGTTACTGAAGTTGCATTTAAAAATAGTACACTAATAGTCGAATTCTAACTGTCGATTGAATGGGCAACCCTTATCGAATAAAACACATACTCAACTTATTATAAACATATTTTAATTATTTGACACCGTCAACTTATTAATTTCGTAGTATGTACCAATAAATCTTACATTTTCAACATTCTACCAGATAAACATAAATTTTTTAGTAGAATATACTGTGTGGACATTGTGTTGTGATCACGAGAACCAAAAAAAAACGTGTGACATATTCATCATAAATAGCGGAATATTACGAGGTAATAGTTTATCAAGGCAAATTTAATTGCAAGAAATAAATGATTAACGGATAACAAAGATCGAGGAGAATCATCTTGAACCGAAAAAACAATGATCCCTTACAATTAAATGTTTGCCAATCGAATTGAACGCCCAAAAATTCCACTATATATAGAACATCTTACATCTAGTACCTAATAGTACTATGACTAGCATTGTAACGCGATGACACATGATGCCATAATAATAGTGTGCATATATATATAAAAAAAAACTTCTCTCATAGTTAGGATGTAGCCGGTTTGATTTTTAACTTGTCGAAGGTTAAATATATCACGATTACACGTGTATATAAAATAGAAAACGGCTTTACTTATATCTACGAAAGAAGTTTAAGGAATGATTACATTTGCCTTAACACTAACGAGCGGTTACGCCCATAATAACTTATTATTAACAACCAATAATATATGTACTATAATTCAATACTTCGTGTGATAAGGACCGCTATCAATCGAGGCACACAAAACGATCTATATATGATATTTAGTCTATGAAAGTGTACACTTTCGATCAAAATGTAACTTAGTGTTAGTTTTCTATAGAACGGCTCTAGTCCAACTATTAGTACTATTACTTTAAAGAGTCTCAGCTAGATTCAATAGATCTACAGTTTAATCAAATATGCTTATTTAGAGAGAAATTTGGTTTTATTTTATTGTCTAATATATAAGTGTATGAAATGAGTAATATAGACATCCTCTTAGTCACATAATTAAAACAAACCCCAAAGTCTGATGCCCCCTAAGTGCCCACCACACTGTCATTTTTTAATATAAAATTATCAAATTATTAATAAATAGGCCATTTAATTGTATGTGAAAATAAAATAGAAATAAGACAATCTATAAAAACATTGTATGGAATAAAGAAAACTTTTTCTGGATAAAAGTATATCAAATTGAAGAAAACAAAAAAATGTCTATACAAGAATATATTTGCGAAATTATTTAACTAAAAATTAGCCGATAGATTTAGAAACAGTTTTTCCAATTTCAATTCATATTTATAAAATAGAATAAGTTTAAATAAAATTTTTCAATTAACAACAGCTATTGCAAGACCACTAACATTTCTTATATAATTAATTAGCCGTCGAAGTTTTTCATTCTGAGAATTCTGAACAATGTACATTTGAACACCAAAGAAAGCCATCTGTAAAGATTTTCGATACTTTTAATACACTGTCAAGTATTAAATCACATGCAACGCATATGCTTGATGCGTTCTTGGATGTTGGAGGCGATATACACAAATTTACAGTATAATATTACCTCAATTTTAATATATATTAAATTGGTATCAAAATTTGGAATGTAAAAACAATTATACAGTATGTTTATATAATCACACAGGTTAACGTCCACTCCCAATAATTATCGATTACACATTTTTTAATAAAAAAAATTGATAGCCAGCAACGATTTTAGTCCCATTTCATTTGCAAATGTCAAAATAATCCCTTGCTATGTGTTGCTTATTCGTATGAGCACGTAATTTACAAAATTGATATTTTCGCGCTTGATTCGATATCTCGCAACACACGGTGAATGAGAATAATGGTGGTAATATATCTCCTTATTATATAAAAAAGTAAGGAAATCTCTACTGTTTCTAGATACAAATTTTCATGCCAATTGTTAAAAGTTAATGTTAACAGCATCCACACATTGTGGATATTAAGGACATATTTTATAAAAAAATATCATAACATTCCAAAATATCGACAATGTGAGCGACACTAGTCGTCCCCATACCAATTAGACGTACACTATTTTTAACTAACAAAAGTCAAAACTTACACTTAAAGTTATAGATATTATAATTGAAATTCGATTAACATGCAATTATTATCGACTAACTTTTAAAAATATATTAGTGACGTAATCATTATATCGTTTTTTATTTAAAATTATAATATTGATAATTTTCTTTAATCATACTTACGTCACTAATAACAACAAGTTGCATCATTCGAAGCCAGAACAATTGAACAGTTATAGAATAAAAAATCACATAAAATTTGTCAAAATTTCTAAAACAATTTAAATAAAATAAAATTACAAAATGTATACAGCATAACTGCATTTCCATTTTATTAAGGCAAATAAAATTCCATGTGAGCAAAAATAAACAGATTTTAAAGAAATTCTAACAGCATATAATAAATATAATTTATATTATACATAACCTCTGCGGGTCCATTGCACACTATCCAAACATGAGTTTCATACATACACAGTCCTATATCATATTGGTCATTTCTCACACTATTGAATATAATACTTACATAGAACCAACAATATCTAAGAAAGTAAATAAATTAGTCAACACTTTAGAAGTAAAATGGCATTAAAATAATAAATTACTTTAAATATTAGATACATAAATTTACCGTTCATGTTTTGGTCATAAAATGTTTAATTTTAAATGTCACGTGTCTTGTTAATTTTGTTTTTGCAGAGCAATTCTATAACATCGCGCCTCCCTAATGAATACCTAATAATCTAAACTATGCAAATTAAATTTAATAGTAGTTTATGATTTATTATAATTGTGATATTTGAGAACTAGAAATGTAAATTATCTACAAATGTAGAGTTTTTCATTTCAAAGTCATCAAAAATGGGTTTTTTTAAATTATGTTTCTAGCCACTAGCAGTAGCAGATATATTATGTTGTCTATGATTACAATGTCTCAACCAAAGACCAAGCAACATTTTTAGAAGGTGCATGAAACAACTAAACATTTCGTTTTCGTTGTAATTGTTAATTTCATCCCAATACAATAAATTCCTCCCATAACCCTTGTATGAAACTAATTTCTTGAATATCTTCTGTAAATTCTTGCCCAAAAATGATTCTGTTTGTTCTCCTTCACTTTCGCTACAAATCCTACAATTACAAGTACTCTCTAAAATTACAGAACTGGAAGAATCTATTACTTTATCTGCTTCATTATTTGTAATACTGTCAGAATCCGCAACTTCAGTGAAAATTTTCTTTAGAAGATTGCCATCATTTCTCTTAGGGATAGGTGTTAAAACGTTCCTTCGAAGTCTGCGAAGGTTATTTATAGCTTCTGTATTGCATTTAATCTCTTTGTCTTTGAACGTGGGGCTGTCATTGCTTTCGAATGATCCACGCCGGGACATCATTTTATTTTTATGAATGTCATCACAACTTTTAAAACTAGTCAAATTTTGTTTAATTAACACTTCTTTTCTTAGGCTTCTATTAGGATACTCTTGCCACACGTTAGTGGTTACACCACATCTTCGCTGGCGTACGTTTTTGTCGCCTATATCATCGTTCTTATACGTTCCACCATACGATACGCTTCTATGAATTGGCACTCTTATTTGCATTCTATGCACGTCGTTCTCAGTGTTGACCCTTTCCAAATCCTCAATAGAATTTTTTGGAGAATCTCTATAATCATCGAAATTTTTGAACGAGTAAGTTTTTTGCAATTTTCTTATCTGGGGAGTAACCCTGCCACTATCGGATTCTATTCCTTTGTAACTTTCTCTAAGCACTGAAAGTGCTGTACTGTTTCCGTACAAATTTGTCACATCCACAGATACATGTCTACTTCTCACGTTGGGAGAAGCGGGTATATCTTCAAAACTTCTAAACTGTTCGATGCGCAAGCTCGAACCTTCACGCGATCCTATCGTCCAAAACACATCTTCACCACTGTCCGAGCAATCTGAAAGGGTGTTCAAGTAGTTGACTATATCTAAACCACGATCTAGCGAAACCGATCTCTGCAACGGTATATCATGTTCGAATCTAAAATCATTATAGTACTCCTCGTTTTCATCAAATTTGTTTCCGAGCCACGAGTCGACTTCGCAATTGTTTAGGTTGAGTTGTAAAAGTTCCTGTCGAAGATCTATGTGTTGTGTTGTGTGTCTGATTTCTGAGAAGCGTCTGAATGTTTTTTGTGTGTTTGTTGATGTATTGGTGTCTGAGTCGGAGTGTCTACGCGGGGGCGGAGGCGGGTCCGGAGTGCGGGGCTCCCTTGAACGACGATAGCGGCCGCCGGGGGAACCCCCCCACGGCGATATCAGAGTCAGCAAAGAGCTTGCGAAAACTGCGGACCGATATACTTGCTTAGTTCACATTTTTTATACATACAATTTTTTCTCAATATATTATCGCATCTAAGATTACAACGTGATGTACATAAATACAAATATTGATCTGAAAGCCTTGTAATATTAGAGTTGGTAGAGCATTTAGCATGTGTGTTGCCTATATATAAACATTAATACAGATCAAATAAAAAAAGCTCCTCCATGGCAAAACATTATCAACTCTAATAATACAATTATGACTATAGGTATCGCAAATTAGAAAAGAAATACTTAAAAACCGAAATTTACGTGAATACCTTGATTCCACAAATCAGTACCAAGGGCCGAAAGAGATCTTCGGCGGTGGCGACCGACGATCTTCGTGACGAGACGTCAGCGCCAACCAGAACCTACCCACCAATATCAGGGACAAGGACGAAAATAATAAAATTATAAAAACAAAAGAAAAGCTTTATCCGTATTTACAGTAAGTAAGACGTGAAATGGTAACAGGAAACCACGTTTTGACAAATGTTATATACATTGAGATTTATGAAAATACTTTCAAAAGGACAAATAGGCGAAATGCTGATATAATTTAAATGTTATAAAATCAACTGAGTTCACTCCAACGGAGATGAAATTACTGGTAAGTAATGTGTTAATTTTTAAAAACATTTGAATATGAAATTATTATTATATAAAATACAAAAATAAACTAAAAACAATATAAAGGAAAGGAGATATTTTAGCATTAGCTTGCTACTACTAGCAAGTACACCATCAAAACAATTGTAACTATTTATTAATAACATTTAAAACAAAATGTATAGGAAGTGGGTCAAGCGATAAGCGACAGTGTATTTTACTTCCATGCCATTCCGTGTGTCGTGCTTAGTGTTACGATGAGTCCTTATTTAGAGATCTCTTTCGGCCCTGGTCGCATTTTCCGTACATTTTAAACAATAACGCACCTATAAACCATCGACAGAATTTTGATATAAACATTGCCAGAACATATGTATCATGCGTTTTCTATATATAAACCAAAAACAATAGGAAAAATGTACCAGAACCAATTAGAAGCGTGAAGTATGAATTTGAAATAAATATTTGGAAGCGAATAGTGTCAAAATATATACATAATACATGTTAATAATTTAAAAAATTTAGTATTTTTAATAAATTCAGCATCAAGTGAAGATTGATGTATCTTATGAAAAAATGAAAGTGTATTTTTAATATTCGATTATTATTTATAATTTACATAAGAACATAGTACACGCTATATTCTAAACAAAATTATATAAAGACATTAAAGTCATCGTAAACTTCCTTATTTAATATAAAGAATAATAAAGTACATCAATTTTAAGCGATATTAAATTTTTATCCAACAATAGGAAATAAAGTGCGCATCACTATTTTACTATGTTTTATTCACAGCGAAACTATGAAAAAGATGGAATAAGATAAAAAAAAAAATTTTAATGCACAAAATGAAAGCTTATATTAATGAAATGCATGCATTTGTAAACAATTTAACCTAGTATGTATCAAACATGCATGTTTCACAGGAAAACTAAACACTGTATATAATTTATACAAACATATTTATATATAGCTCAAAAAACGATAAAGCTTATAATTAATAATACAGTGTTTAATTTACTGTTCATATTTTTCTACTGCAACCCCAATAAGGTCTATCGATTTATTATTGAAATTAATAATCGATTTTAGCTTTCGTAAATAACTGTTAAAATCGATAAGAATTTTTTTTCAATAATTAAACGAAACAGTTATCATAATAAATTTACTCCTGGCACAGTTGAAACACGTCTAACAGAATACTTTTGGAGAATAATAATTATATCGGTGCCTTTTAATTTTAGCTGGTCAATAAATCTTGTATTTATTAGTGGTATTATTAAAGATAGAATAGAAAATAGTATTATTAAAGATAGTAGATACTTCTAGACCTATGCAACTGCGCCATGACGGCCATCAATATTCGTAGTTCTTTTTTAAAACATGTTTCAATTGCACAACCCAAATAATTAAACTTTATTTAATATTTACTTTGGTAAATCAAGTTTCAAAATCAAAGTAAGAACTGACTATCAGTCACTGTCAGTATACTTGTCATAGAATAAATTAAATTAACACATAATTTAATACAAATAAAAAGAACTAGGAATATACAATTTCCCTGTACATATAAAAATACATTATATACTCACAACTTCCTTATTCCGCTGTTTCTCTTCCACGGCGCGTCGTCGGGTTCCGCTGGTAGGGGCCCTTGTACCGGCGCCTCATCGTCCTCTGCTACTGTAGTGCTTATCGACGGCGATGTGTCTGAGCTGCTGTTTGATAAACGGAAATTTATTTTCAACTGTGTAATGCAATGCATTGGAATATTATCACATATATTGTCTTGAGCCCTAAATTTTGTTCATATAGAATAAGATAATTCAAGAAAAGAGTTGAGAGAGCACGTCATATTACTCCTATCTCCAAACAACGATATGCTCGCCAAAAAGAATAACGCATATGGTCGAGTCGACGTACAAAACAGATCTCTATTAGATCCCCCTCCCTAAGAAACCTTAATGCAAAATTTCAGCTTCCCACGCTGATGAATTTTGACTGCGCATTGTCTATCTCTCAGTCAGTACGTAACGACTTTAATACGTAATTGATTGTATAAATGTTACAATTACTTCTTTTTACCAAAAAATAAATTATAACAGTAAACTATATAAGCGCTAATAACTATATAACTATATAAGCGCTGCGTTAAGTTTAGCCACTCAACATGCAATGTCATGAAATTAAAAGGGAAAGCTGGAGAGCGCAGTGTCTTGACACTAGGCTCTCCCTGTCCATCTAGTTATGCTGGCAGAAAGCTTGAAGCCTTAACTAACCTATCCGGTTGCGGCTCAGGCTGCAACGCCTGCAACTGTTCCTCAGCGCGATTCAGCTTTAACTTTAATTCATTTCTCTCGTGCAATATATCGCGGAGCTCGCGCACGCTGTATATAGGCTTTGAAGATTGGTCCTCGTCGTCCCCTTCGGGTAGTGCCAGCCCACATGATGTGCACTTCTTAAATATAGAAATGTATATAATAATGGTATTTTATATTATTTCAGTTGAAAAAATGTAACAAAATGATTATATGAGAATTTTATAAAAATCAATAATAAATTGTTTGTTTTTACTTATTTTTAGTTTGGATACTTATAAATAAAGATTAACTGCGGCAGCAGGTGTAGCTACCGGACGCAATGTCCTCAAAAGAACTACAAATTATGAACAAGAATACACTTCATAAAAACGTTTAAAGTAGAGCTGTTAATTATTTTATCTTTCTATCAAATAACAAAGCACTATAAAAATCCAGAAAAGTTATTAATTCATATAATTGCAGCAGCAAGTATTCTAAGTAATGTCGCCAAACACGATTGTCATACGGAAAGTAAGCATAGAGCCGTGACGTAATTTCACACGATAAAAATCACTTTACACAGAAGTGCCCTCGGCATCAAGATCACCATAGCTCAGCTTTAAGTACTATATTTAACATGAGCACCACGATCAAAGATAAATGTATAAAGATTTTTTATTATTTTCAATATTTTTTTAATACTGAAAACGTCGTTGTGCAATAGTTGCGACACATTTGACTATACACTATATCAGGTGAGCTTTAATGTCACTGCAGGAATAATTAAATTATAAACGTACTGTCACCTAGAAATATATTTGAATAAAAGAAAATTTATAGGCTTAAGGGCTTTCGGGCACCCACATACATACAAAACTATAATACGTTAATACACCTAGTTAAAACATGTTTACATTATTCTTAATGGGAATTGATAACATATTATTTTTACCAACACATATATAACAGTTAAAATATTTAAGTTGAAAATTTTACGTTACTGAGAATATATGTGCATACATTTTAATACATTATAAATTAGCTGTGCACAATGACGGCGTCGATGTTCGTATTTATAAAGTCGTTAGATAACAAGAGATTGTTGACTTTTGTTACACATATTGTCCTTTCTCTGAGTATATATTTTAAACAATTCAAAACATTGATTTATTATTATAACTTTGTATAGTTTATTAAATTTAATATGCAATAAGGCTAATAAATTAAAAAATAAATTATTAAACCTAATTTGTGACAGCAAAAAATAGCAAGTCCAATGTTCAATTAATTAACTATATTCAAAATAAGGAAAATAATTTATATCGCATTGAAATGTTCAAAGTTAATACCTTGTTGTGTGCATCTGATTGTTGAAGGGCGGTTATGTCCCGCTGCTGGGACTGGACTATGGCGGTCAACTCTGTACGCTCTTCGCATACTAAGCGCATCTATAAGACATGCATGACTATCGGTTAATAATATTACAAAATGACGCCGAAGCTGCAAATATATTATGTTAATTTTTTTTACATATAATATCGATTTCCAGTTATATAAGACAAATTAAGGTGATGAGTTATATCACACAATGTTATAAATATTGAAACAAAGTGAAAGAACGCAGACTGCGTGTAATGAAGGCCTTATACTATACAACATTTATGCTATAATTATATATTCCATATAATTTACCTTGATTTATGATGTTTTAATAAAAAATGTAATTAAAATATATTAAATAAAATTTTATAATTAACTGTACGAAATTATTAATGAGAAAAAATTAAGAGATCTAAGCATTTTAAAGAATACCTGATTTTGAAGCTGCTTGTGCTTTCGTCGGAGGTCGCGGCTGACCTGGGCTAATTTCTCCACTTGACTCGTCAACTGTAATATATCCAGAATGGCCATTTTGTATTTTATAATAATATTAATAAATTAAACTTGATATTTTTTTGTAATAAATACTTAAAATAAATTTAAAACACATAATCAAAACTAAAAACAAATCATTTCATGAATTTTTAGTAAATATTAGTTGTAGAAGTTGGATTCCGATACGATCTACAATGTGACAGATAACTATAATGCTGTAGTACACATAGTACTATAGGTTTAGCCATCTGCCGGAGATAAAAGGCACTCGATTTTCTTTTATACGATAAGATACGTCAATCTCAATAATCCGAACATTTAGACATAATAGATATGTACAAATGAAGATTTTATAGGCCCCAAAAATAAAAACAAATCAGCTTGATAAATTTGATTAGATAAAAACATAAAAGTATAGTAAAAATAATATTTCATTGATTTACTATGAGATTTAATATACGATATTTTTTAAATAAAATGATGTAACAATTTGTACAACAAATGTTCTAAAAATTGAAATTATATTCAAGATTTTAAAAACTAAGAAACATAAGCATAGCCAGCTGTAAATTTTAATTTCGGTAACTCGGTTATGGAAATCTTATCTAGACACCGTACTCTCACTTTCCGGCTAATTTCCTGAGATATTGCGTGTTGAGTGGCGGAACTCAACCCGAGGCTTTTTCTACCAGAGCGGGGAGATTAATATAATTTGTATATAATCATTTCCTTGAATCGGGATCAAGCCCACAATAATCGTTCCATCCCAGTTTAAATAAAATATATGTACACTAGCAGCCCGCTCGCGGCTTAGCCTGCTTGAACTGTACTAGGATTTATTTATTAGGAAAATCAATCGCAATTGGAGCTCATATATTATTCTCTTGTATCAGCTTATTACTGGAAAATTTACCTAAATCCGTTCGGTATTTGCGTGAAACCGGAACAAACGGCCATCCTCACAAGCTTTCACATTAATTACAATATTAGTGGGATAACACAAAAAAGCGCTACATTGGGCATTGCAACCTATAATAAAATGTGAATGAAATGTAATGTTACAAAATAAAATAGAAAATCTAAAATAGAATCATAAAATGATGATGATTTAGCATCTGTCAGTAACGACTTATAAATAGTATTTTGTAATTTTACGATAGTCAAGTCATAATCATCAGATTATAATATGCCAGTCATATATAGCTATGTCAAAAAGTGTAATCAACAAAACGTAGCAATAATTTATTTAATTTATTGTATAAACGAAGGTCAGTAAATGAACGCTGCAAATTCGAGCAGTTTCGCTCTGGTTACGGTACATTAGACTTTTCACTTTAACAATAGAATGAAGTAATCAATGCAGTAATATTAAAAGCATTCGAAAAAAAGGTTCTAATTAATTAATAAAATGGGTCATGTCATGTTGGCACAGTCCAGACAGTGACAGATATGGGTTTATAATATCTATATATTAATACGTGAAGCAAAAACTTTGCGCCCCTTTTTACGAAAATTGCGCGGAAGCAGGAGCATAAAATTTGGCACACTTATAGTTTATGTGCAGGAGAAGTGCAGAACGCTAATATTTTTCAATAATACCGCTTATAAACTACATTAAATCAATAAATAAAACATTACCCTCACTACCATAGGTTTAACAACACATAACTTTTGTATTAAGTGACATACACGTTGCTATGGCAACGCGCATGTCACGCGTCAACGGGCCCTCTAGTAATTTCTAAGTAGGTAAAATGATAATGCAACATTTTCGGTATTGAAAAATATTAAATAGCCTGAATGGAGTTTGTCTAAGTGATCATTTATAAGAACCACCAACTATTATCCACTAATAAATTAGACACACATTAAGTGATAAGGAGTAGAGTAAATGAAGTGCTGTCCGTAAGGAAACATGATTTCCAAAAGTCTTGTAAATATTTGCGTATTGTAAATCTTATCTAGGGACTAGGCTTATTTTAGATAATTTTAACCATATAAATAGTATATAGTTCATCTTTTTTCTTTATTTTATTATAGAAATAATAATATATAATACCTTTAAATATTATGTTTGTAATAGAAATAAATTTAATACTTCTACTTTATTTTTACAATCTACCCATACCTTGGGGTTACTTTTTATATATAATCCAAGTTAGTATATTTACATGACGTACAAGGACCTAACAGAACAGAATACATTATCTCCCGATAATATAATCACAGCTCGACGGTGATTAACATAATATATTAGTCACAGTCAAAGCTTGTTATTTTATAGATATTTTTGCACAATGAAACGAAAACCTAGATACCTACGATACAAATTTTCGACGTCTGGGAGCCATTGACCTACCCGGAAAAGAAGCAACACAATAGACATCACATTAACATGATTTCTGTAAGTTTTAGTCGTCTATTACAGTACACACTGAGTGCATCGCACATACCGGGTGCAATTTAATTTTCAAAACCATCCACGAACCTTTTGAAATACTCACCCAAAATTTTACTGATAACGGACAATACATTTTTATTCTTTTTAAAGTGTTAAATCACAATAATAATAGAAAAATAGTTAAGTAAAACATATAATAATTGGAACGCATCGGGATTTAAACCTGCGCCTCATGGAACCGTTCAAATCGCGCTGCGTTAATTTTTTTATGTTTTCTTTAACTAAACGGACAAAACGTTTAGCAAAATAAAGATATAGATACATAAAGAGATTGTATACATATCAGAGAATTCAAAAGAGTAAGAAATTTAGAATTTAGTTTTTCTCGCATAGAATACAATTTGGCAATTGCAGTTGAACAAGAACAAGTATGCAAAAATGAATGAAAACAAAAACATGTAATCACAGCTTTACTAAAAGGTATATTTATACATCTACCTTGAGGCAATCTGTCACCACTCAACTAGCTAGTATTCAGCAGATGTTTGCACGTTACGTATCTCGTCTTTACTGACCTAACAAGCATTTCATCATAAATAGAAGTCATTATGCATGTACATGGCGCACCTGTAGACGAGAAACTTTGACACTGAATATGCATGCAATGCAGTTAAACTTAATAACACCGCAGATATGTTTTTACAGCTGTATATAGATAACAGTATAAGCATTCTATAATTGTATGCATTGTTGAACGACCGTTATTTTCAGCTTCAAGCTGTATACAGCATAGAGCAGAGAGATAGCCACACTTATTGTAAAAATACTCGTTTCTACACTTTCCGAACGCATTAGGAAGTAAATTAAGTTACTCTTATCTATCGTGTAGGTTTATATTGACATCGTTCTGTTTATTGTATTGAATCAATTTAGGTATGGATTTTACTATTTTCAGTAAAATCCATACTAACTCAAATAATACTGCATCCAAATAATTTGAAGCTAACTTGTGAATATATTCGGTATTATCTAATTCTAACAAAAACTCTATTATCTAACAGAAACAATATTATTTAAATACTTATTTTATTCTCTGTATTCACAAACACAGAATGCTGGATACTATCACGATTAAATATTTCAAACGCAACACGGAAAATGGAAAAGGAATAAAATGAAACTTGGTTCAAAACTCTTGTAATTTATTTTATAAAGGCATTTCAAGCTCTCAATGCTCTAAAGGAGTAAATGGTATTTCTCTATCGACAGTTTTCATAAGACACTGAATAAGAAAAAATCATCATAAGACAGACATTAATTAACATACTTAATGTAATCTTTGCATTTCGCGTTATTGACGCATTATATTTCGTATCTTATGCAACAGATTATATACTACAAGTTAATTTTGCTTTGGCTACGATGATAACATCTTAACGTGTAAAGTTAGTTGCCCGTAAACCTAAAAATCATATACAAAATGTCCTATTTTCATAACTAAATAAAGTCAGGCGTAGGAAAGTTTTGTAATCATGGATATATATATAGATAATATATATATCATCATATATATGGATAGTACTTTTTATTCGCAGTTATCTAAAGTTGAATTAAAAATAATGCCAAACTCAGTGAAATATTAATGAATTGCTGTACATATTAATTAGCTTAACAAAGGTTATAAGCTAAATAAAGTAAAAATAAAATAAATAGGTGACATAAAACTAATTAATAATTTGAAGTTAGGTACCACATCAACCCTAATAAAAATAATGTTTTTTTTAAACGGTTTTATTAATAAATAACGTCGAGCAAATGCCTCCAAGGCACATTAAATTTATTCGCTTGCCTGTACATATGAAGTGCATGACACGTAGTAGTAGTGTGACTACGTATGACATGTTCGCTGTTACTTTAACAAAATTATATAATATTTTATAAGATAATAGAAAAATGAGTCAAATCTTGACAAATGTCGATTATCAAAGCTTATACTCTGCCAATAATAAAAGTATTAATGACATTTAGTAAGAAAGTCGTAGTGTGTGTATTGATTTATTGTTCCAAGTTACATTCTAAAAACTTTCTCCAATTATATTCGCGATCGAATCTAGTGAGACGAGTGGATTTTTTATATTTTTTGATCTCCAATGATTATATAAATCTTTTGCTATGTAATAATTACATAATAAATAAACCTCAAAATCTATTAAATGATATATATACCTACTTATAATGACTGTATATTGATTATAAAACGAAACTAGCTTATACGATTGAAATAATTAAGCGATGCTGTAACAGAGACGACCTAAATCCACAATCTCGTGGGTCTTTTACAATCAAAATGAACAAATTTTCAAATAGTTCCCACCGGTACGAGAATTTACTAAAATACAGATGATACAGAACAAACTCCATTTTATAACAAGATTGTACTAGGTGTACATTTTTAATCTCGTGTATGTAGGTAGTAGGTACGGTATACAAGCCGTTTTAAGTCTTCTAACAAAAACGATCGTTTATTTTTTACAACTTCAATGTAAATATACCGTTCATTATCACAAGGTTAGAAGCTTACTGCGTTAAAACGTTTATTTGAATTTCAAATATATTTTTTCAAATGTTTCTATACACACTGCAAGATATATATTTTTTTTATTGATCCACAAAACAAATTACAACCCCCAGTAAATGTAAGTTTAAAAAAATCTAGCATAGTAGGTACACACGATTGCACATATCACGATACAGACACAGCATACGTCTATAAAATTAGTGTATAATTAACAATAATAGTTAAATATGTAATAAAAAAAAACTTATTTGACTAACGCGGTTATTGTGACTATTGGTGACTTCACCATAAAAGACAGTCTCGCGAACTGTTTCTTAGGAAATGAATGATGAGTAATCTATATGTTTTGTAGGTACATTTTTAATGAATCGTCATAAAGTCTCAGTAAATGTCAAACAAATGGCGTTTGCAGGCATTTTTTTGATATCAACACGAAATTTACTGCAAAGTCAAAAATACATTTTTGATAAATATATTTTTGAATTTATGAACTACAAATAAAAATAAAATAATCTATTGTGTAAATAAACATTACATAATAATTGAACGTCTTACGGTTACATATTTCTTTGCAATGTAAATATTGTGACCTAAAATTGCTGCAATATTGTGTCAATTGCATTTTCCAGACCGGCTTTTTACCCTCTAGCTGGATCCCATTACATGTCGAGTGCGCGCTCTCAACTCAGTTGAAGTTGTTATTCACAACCGCGTTATACTGCGATTGTTTTTATTTTTCCAAATAAATATTTCCTCGCTCAAAAAGAAATACCTATATTTTCTGATAAAAGATAAGTTTTCCAACTTGTATAGTGTATATATAAATTAATATATATATGCTGTATATTGTGTATAGCTTTTCAACTATACAATATATGTGTGACTATATAAGTTATTTATAAAACAAAAGACACATATATGTTGTAGTTATATCATTGAATTGACAGTTTCATGAAATCCTCGGGCATATCATAAATTGTCGCATTTTATAAAAAGGAATTTCATGATTATACTATTGTGCGATTGTGCTATACATATGATAACATATAATTTCATGATATGATGAAATAAACAATGCGTATTTATTCTCTATCTGATGAAATCTTCGTTCTTTCGTTCGATAGAATTTTTTTTTTATATGCCAACATGGCATGCGTAAACAAATGTTACAATTTTAAGTAATTTATTAGTAAACGCGGAAGAAGTTATTCGTTTATAATAATAACAACCAAAACATTTTTTATTTTTATGAAGTAAATTTCATTTTTCCTTTTAGTTCTATTTTAGTTTCTGCGCCAAATAATAATATTAAAATTAGAAGAAGTGAAACACATCCGTGTTATAGCTAAAATAATAAATAAGCAGAAATAATTCTATAAAATCTAAATTCTAATTCTGCTTAAGCATCAGTTATATCTAATAATAAAAGATTATCGTAATTTAATCGGTTAAAACAACTTAAAAATTCGCATCATTCTTATACAACGAAATCATTCAGTAACAATTATTATCATTATAAAAGTTATTTAAATCCGCGAAGTAAACTGTTAAACATAGCGCAATCTATCCATCTACGGCCTACGCTCTGTCTGTTGTAGCGGGAGCATGTTAAGTAATTGAAAACTAAATTTACATTAAACTCAAGAACATTCCTTTTGATAAAAATTGTTTTATCAAAAGGAATAATTTGACCTAATTTTAACGTGTTATAATAATTTTACATCCAAAAAAGAAAATATTTAGTTTTACATTTTTCCCCCGTGTAGCAAGGGAACGTTGTGTTAAGACACTCCGTTACATACTTTCCACCAAATTTTCGCGACATTTTTGATTGACAGGAGCTCAACGTTAAAACTGAAATCCCAATTGGCCTATCGCCGCGTTTTATCTTCTTATCAGAGCGAGAAAATAAATATTTCACTTCCCCGATTAGGAATCGAACCCACGACCGTCGTGTGTATAGTCAGACACTTTGTCTTTGTGCTTGGTATTTTCATAACGACGGTGAATAATTGATTAATTTGAAATTAATAAAGGCAAATTCCAAGTCGATTGAATAAAATAATGTATCGATATATAGTTCGCACAGATATAAAAAGATGACCTTCCAAGTATACGGGTCGTTTAATCTATTACACCCTACATTAGAACGAGGGTAAAGGTTACATTTCGGTTTATATTTTGTCAGAGAATGTCGCGATGACGTCACACACAATGAGATCATGTTACCTTATTAGTTAATAGGTACAGAAGACTAAAATAAATACAATGTAAAATATATTTGTATATTTTCCTCAGACAAATAAGGGAATTTTAAAAGCGTTACACACTTTTGGTCCTTAATTAATTCGTATGTTAATTAGCAGAAGAGTCTCTAGTTTCATGCTTCAAAACTTAATTGAGCTAAATGTTGTATTTATTGCTCGTGTTTATTATATAAATCTCATGTGTCTTATATTTTTCGCTTTCATACATATATAGTAAAATGCTAGTCAAAAACATAATCACATTTCGCCTAACCAGACAAAAAAAAAATACTGGAAAAACAGTCTAATTAAATACCTACACATATTTTACAGACAAATATGTTTTCGTGTTTTTAGTAACAAGTCTATTACATAATTACCATAATCATATTTATAAATAGCTAAATGATTATTTGTCCACGTTACCATTAGGAAAATAGATATAACATAACTGTAGCTATATATATAAATTTGTACATCAATGTACACTCCCAAACTAAAAGTAAAAGTGTATGTCATAATTCTTTCTAAGACAGAATTATGACGGCCAAGTTACGTAGAAAAGTTAATAGTCTATTACCATAAAAAAATCTTAAGTAAGATTTAAAGTTACATTCATTCATTAGTTAATATTTAAATTGCGGGAAATTTACTACCAAAGTCGTTGTCATTCAAGATACTTCTTGACTGCATCAATTGTTAGAAATCTATTATATTGCACTGCAAATCGAAGGGTAGATGCGTGTTGAAAAGCATAACTTAAGGCCGTACCATAGTATGTGTTATCAAATGCATTAACCAGCTCGTAGGGATCAATCTCACGATCATCTTTTATGTACAGTCAGACACAGGGCACGATGACCTTAATGAAAGAATCCTATAAATATTAATATTAATCAGCATAACTAGACAAATTAAGATATGAGCTTAAGTTTAAGAAGTAAAGAATGTCTGTCAATATAATAAAAAAGACGCTACAAAGACATACTAATTTAGAGTATTAGGTAATTGCTTTCTAACAACATCAAACTCTTAAGCTGTAATTTGTATACTATCATAATTTATGTGTGACACTAATTATTTATTTTTAATCATTATTTGTTGTAATTTCCTATACAAAATATAGATCCCCTTTAAATTGATATACCATCGTTATCATACCTCTAAGAAGTATGGCGTTCTATTATCTTAATTTAGAAAAAGAAAAATAGCTTAAGATAGTGTAATATCTTAGAGATATCACCTACCTGCGTAATGTGCTTTTTGATTTAAACGTAATAAAAGATTGTTAGCCAGGTTTCTTCAGCATTTTGACTTAAAAAAACTAAATATATAGTGATATTTAAGTTAAATTAAGTTTCCATAATCTGTTATTTTTCAAGATATCTAGAAATTTACTTTTCTGTTCCAACTTAGGTGAAGCATTAGATATCCGGCCCTATAGAAACAATTAATGTTTTAAGCCACTCCATAGGAGTGAGTCTTGAGTAGTGTTTAATAAACAACATAACCATTTATAAATATAAAACTGTCTGTGTGTCTTCAAATATTATTTGAACTTTGTTTAAATATGGCAGATGGGATTGGTTCGTTTTGTCAATACTAAATATTGAAAAACATTACTTACACTGTCAATAAGCTGCTGTTTCTCCTGCAACTGCAGCTCCTGGTGGCGCAGAGTAGCTCTTTGTTTCTCAGCAGTACTGCTAAGTCGTGATAGCACCTCTTGGTCGTGCTCCCTGGCCGGTGATGGTGGAGCGCTTGTACCTAATATTTTTTTTACATCATTTTAACTTTGCAATTGTTACGTTAAGAATTTTAAGAAGTATGTATATTATTAAGTAGCTTATTGCTACACATATTTCGCATCATAACGAGACAGGGAGAACCAAATGTTTTTATTATTTGTTTCGTTCCAACGAACACGCATGCCCCGTGAGGTCCGAAAAACGAAAATGCTACATAAAAAAACTTACAAAACAACTTGAACCCATAAATATTACTGGAGGACGGTTTTATTTTAACTGCAGTGATATCAGTCAAAATTAAGTCATCCATATGACAAAAAATATGTAAAACCAATTAAACTGCTTACTGCTAAATTTGGAGATTAAAGTAAATAGTAAGAAATATTATTAACAAAAACACTTTAAATTAATTTACAATAAAGGTTGACTCATATCACCTTATTTATACACACAACGGAACAAGGAAAACCCGTATACGAAAACGGAAGCGTTTTCACGTAATTGAATTTGTACTAATGGATCACCCCAACCTCAGTCGTGGCCATTATACTATCTTCAGTGATGTAATTTACTAAAAAAATTCGATATTTAATTTTGTACTATTTAAGCAATTTCACGAAAAAGGATATTTTCAAATTTAAATCGCGTTAATATCATTTTGTTTTATAATATATAGTTTACTAAGATCGATAGACAAATGTGTTTAGTACATTAAGGTAAAGTACAGTATGTATAAGAAAAAAGTTTTAGACTACTTACCGTCTGCAGGTGAATTGATAGTCCGCCTTAAACGTTTGTTTTCATCTTGAAGACGTGCAACAGCCGTTACCAGCTCAGCTGATTCTGTTCTCCATTGCTCTTCTATAGCCTCTATTTCCTGATAAACGAAAATTGCTGTATTATTTACATATTTTCATGTAATATATACACAACAATATATGCTTCACTATATATAATTTCCTGTTTCTTTGCTTATATTATACAATATAGTTATGATAATAAATAAAAAAAAACTAATGAATGAAAACACTTCAATGCAGAATCATTCAGTATTAAAACAAGGCATCCTGAAACAAGTGAAGTTGGTCAAGGTACATATTACCAATTAAATACATATTGCATCTGGTTGAAATTTTAGTTGCATTGTAACAATTATTTAAATGATTTCGGTAAGAGAGTTGTAATTTTAAAAAGAAGTTAACACTTGAACCCAAAATTTAAAACACTCTTAGGAATTAATTTTGCTGAAATGCTCTTAGGAAAAATTGTATTATATTACATGCACTAAATGTTATATAAAGTAATAATTCTATTTGAAATAAATATATATTTTCTGTATGAAATTTTAGCAAACTTAAATTTAAAATAGTATGCAACTTTCAAACTGTCTTATTTAAGAGTCACTTTACTTTGTTAGTAGAGAGAGTCTAATGTCACTGGAGAAACATTCCCAGAATTCAGTTCTGTGCAATTTTCGGGCTCATCGGGTCTATAGCTAAACCCTTTCTATTATGTGAACATAACATATATAATTTTATAAAGTTTGTGGGCAGGATTTTTGAGTTCTATAAATAATTTTGTTAAATAGATAATTACTGTAAATTATTATTTATGGTTATACCCACATGGCATTTACAAAATGAAATCCAAATTTAATAATTTATAATTACAAAAATCAACAATGTATAAAATGATAAATAACATACTCAAAAACTGACTTAACTAATGAAATATTATCGTATAGTACGACTTCACGCAAGGATTTTTAAAACATGTGTCAAGTTACAAAATGTAAAACAAGTTGAATAAAATAAAACTTATATAATTTTATGATTAATTGATAATACCCTACAAACAATGTATAAGATCAGGTATTGGGGGTTGGATGATGGGTGTAACAGATTTGGGTATAATACTAAATTTAGTCTATATGAAATTAGATGGTCACATGACTATATAATGTAAATGTTTTCAAAATATTCATTTCAAAGTGCTTGCTAATTATGTTTATGTATCTTAGTATGCCATTGTTTAGTTTATAAATAATGTTGATAATATTTCCACAATATCATTAAGAACAAATATTGGAAGAACATCATTTGCAGAAATTAAGATTTGAGTATATGCATGTACTTTAAGTAACTTACAGTACATTCAATGTTAGTACAGATATAAAATACTACTTACTTCTAAGTAAGAGTAAATTTTTTATTTAACTCAATTTGCTAGCATAATATTTTTATACAAAGGACTCTTAAATGTTTAAAAAAGATAGACGAGACTGAATAGAAAATTATTTTAAATACAAAGATGAAAAGAAGAATTTGTAAATATATGTAAACCAAAATATAATATTATATATATTTTGTTCTTTTCATTTTATCATCGAAAATCAAATTCATATTTACAAAAATAAATACTGTATCTAATATAGTCAAAAACAATTATGAATCCCATTGTTTCAAATTGTTTATTCTTCATTGTATAACATAGCACAATATTTTATAAATTGCTGAGATTGTTTCTGGGACAAAATTTTATAACATTTTAACATTGATGTATTATTATAGATATATTTAAATACACCATTGCTTATACACAATCATCTCATTTTTAAGAGCCCAATGATAAAATAAGCAGTAACGTCCATGTCGCAAATTATAATAAATTTGCTAATTTTGTGTAAATGTAACTCAATGCATTAGTACATGTTGAAACTGTAGCAACTATTTCATGTTTTTATACGTACTTATTCAATCACCAAATAACAATGACCTCTAGCACTTACCTTTTCAAATCTTTGCCTATATTCTGCCTTTTCGATTTTGTCATTCTCCAGTTGTGAGATTTTTGCAGTCAATTCATGCAACGCTTGATTCTCTTTTTCATTTCGCACAGCCAAATTTTCTAGCAATTCAAGCGCATTTATCACCTTAGGCAGTAGAGCTGTTACGGCTTCAGGGCCGTATTTCTCGATAATTATTTCACATTCCTTTCCAATATCTGATGCTAAATCATACACATCAACAACAGTTACTTCGTCATCAAAATCTGGCATTTTTGTTGAAAATCTCCTGCGGTACGGCATCTGATCACCTTGTTTTCACTCCACCTCACCAAAATGTTATCTTTACAGAAAGCTATCCACCTTTCGCAAGTGCGCCATTATTACTGAATTTTAGTTATGTCAAATTTTCCGTCTCACTTTGAATAGGGATGTAATCATTAATCGAATAAAACTACGAAGTAGTTTCATCATTTCTTTTTAATAAAAAATAAGAAATATATATTTGGAGACCATGATAACTAATGTTTAACATTGAAGCAATATTTCATGTATTGTCTTCAAAATATATCTAACGTATCTGTTTTTTAAATTATGATAAATGACATATTGACTGTTTCAAAATTTTATACTAGAATTAAGATATATATAAATAAATAATTTAATAAATATTAAAAAAAACCGACCAAAATTACCCGGGCTTCCAAAGTAATCGATTTCTTATTCTTCTCTTTATATATGGCGTTTCAAATGTGCCAGTGGAGCACAATTCACTTCGCCAATGTCACGTTGAATGGAAGTAATCGATTTATTTCAAGTCGATTACTTCGTTTTTGTATAATGACAGCTACTTTTGTTAATACATCACTAAATATAATTATCGTTCGGTTACGCGCAGTAACTTAAAATATATATAATTCACAATATATAAACATACGTAAATCACTTTTATATCTCTTTTTAATTTCATTTCATTTTAAGCTTTAAACAAGTATATTTTAATTTGTCGATTGTTTAGAATCATTTATAAATTTTACTAAATGCAAGGATTATTTTGAAGCGCTCTTGCTGCCATCTAGTGTATTAAGAAATGCTAATTGTAAAACTTTACTGAAGAAGACATTCTCTCTTTTGTTAGGTTTGCTTTCTATCTAAATGACTTTAAAGATAATTTAAAGCTCATAATATCTATAAATCAAAAATAACATGACATAAGCCTTACATATTTAATAATGCTTGTCATTTTAGTGTAATAGTTAATATGTATAACACCTTATTTATAAAGTCTAAATCAGTAAACTTTAAGTAAGCGAAGATAAAGCCCATGAAAATATGTACTGTAATTAAATTTGTTTTAAGAATCAATTATAAAAAAACATACAATAAAATATATAAAGTTGTTTATGTTATATTCGTTAAAGTGGGCATTTTGGTAGTAGTTGTATTGATAGTGTAAAGTAGTAGTACCTAATTTAAATTCCTTAAATATAATATATTTATTTATTATAACAATAAGCTCATTTCTATTTTTAAATAAATTTGCGGTGAGCTAACGGGGAACTTTTACTACTGATAAGGAAGAATAAATCGTATTAAGTATCGCTGTTTTCAAGAACATGGTTAAAATATCGATTATTAGAAGTCGCCACGCGCGAAGCAACAGTTGGATGATATCAACAGGCGGGAGCGTGTGACACGACTTCTTCCGTCCGCAATAAGGGAACGTACAATATTTTATATAGTTTTAATTTTTCCAAGAACACGATGAACTTTCAAAGTAAAGCCAATAAATATGTGTGCCCTAACGACCGACAACTTTCGTTGCGAGCTAAGTGAGTATTTTGTGTTTTATGACTTTAAAAGTTTAGTAAGTTTTGTTTATTTTCCGGCTAATTTGACATCTGGTTCGAAATTCACTTTATTATTTATTAACGACAATAAATAAATAATATGTAGTATATAATGCTTAAAATATCGAATATCGGCATTTTTATAAAGTTTCCGCAAATTGCGCCATTGCTAATATTTATTATTTATTAATACTTAAAGTTTAAAATAAAATACTGGTGCAGTTGTTAAAATAACATACAACAGGCAATTATTTTATTCATGTTAAAATTTAAAATATATGTACTTAACATATTATATATTGTACGTTAATGGATAACGTACTTAAATAATTACGTAATAAAAGCTCTTTTAAGTATAGCTTTTTGTAGTCATTCTATTTTAATTCAAAAGTATATAATTGATGGAATAAACAATTATATATTTGTTTATACACAGAAATATTATATTTTAAAAGTTATGCTATTAATTAATGATGTCTCAAGATATATGTTATTAATGCTAAAAGTTTTCATTCACGGTATCTGATGATAATTTATGGCATAACCATTATCCCCGAAACTCTTCTAATCAAACTTCGGAATTGGATGAGACAAAAAGTTAAATTTCGTGTAATCGTTCATTAGCACTTGAATGACTCAATATAACTCATTAATATTTTAATGTACTTCTTAAAGTAAATAGTACAGTTGCATTCTACTTTCTGTATAATTTTTATAGGAGTTTATTTTCTTATTAAATCTAGTATAGTAAAAGAATATTACCAGAAATTTTATAGTGACCCTAAAAAATTTCTAATGTAATATCTTGTATTTAGGGTTTGTCCGACCGTCTGTATGTCTGTCGGTGCGCGAGTACCACTGATATTTGACTGATATATATACCTATATTTTTTGATATTGACTGGTAGAATAATCCGATACAAATAAAAAATAGAATTTCATTTTACCTATCATACCATTCTTTCTATAATATGTGTGTTGAACAATATTGAAAACAATATATTTTTTTAATATATTATTGAACTACAATAACTTCTGATGACTTCATGGCTTCAGGAAAATTGGTATAAGTCCCTATTCGAGGAGTTTGATTTTCTAAAAATAAAAGCAAGGCTGGAATGTTGGCCTTGCGACATCGCTCACTATCTCTGAGCCCCATCCGCTTCCTATTTGCTTTGTTTTCATTGCGAGTGTAATCTCCATTATTTCGTACATATGTACCTATCGACATTTATTAACTTTAAATTTATTGTTAGAAACTGAGACTCCAAGCTTAAATTTAATGTTGATTTATTGCTCAATAGAAAATATGTGTACATATTCTCCACTTACTACTTACATATAGCTACCATGCCTATTTATGTAGTCATATGAGTCTAGGTCTTGAAATATAAAAATTTAAATAAATTTGAATTTGCTTAGGTGTTATGTATTAAGAACTTATTTTAATATTTAACGTGTAACACATTCAAAGGATCCTTTAGTTGTACCTTCACTTGCCGTTGGTCACGCCATCGAACTTATGAAGTTAACGAAAACTGACATCCAATCCAAATTACACGTGTAGAGTTCGACGGAAGATAACAGATATAAATGTCTTATATTATTTACTTTTGGGGATAAATTATAGCGAAGGGTCACGAATTGGACTCAACGACTCTCATATAATTGTTAAGAAAAATCACCAGGAGTTTTATGTTATCTTATATATTTATATAGATTTGTTTCATATGCCATTGATAGTTACTTTAGGTATTTTATATATTTTATTGAAGCCATTGTGGAGCTGTCAAACAACATCTGAGTGCAAAAGCGATGGTTATATGTTTAATCCCTGAATGAATTATTTTTAGGGTGCCGTACCTCAAAAAAAAGTAACCCTTACATGATCAACTACATAAAAATCTCCGCGTAATAAAAACATAAAGGATACATCCCGTTGACCTAGATTTATGAAATTTGGCTATTAGTTGGAACGTATAGTACAAACAAAGGTATAGTAAACAAATAAAAAAGTTTACAAAGAAAAATATTACAAACTTATCTGTAGTTCATTTCATATAAAATGAGTGAATACGACCGTAAATTTAAGTTTGTTAAATTTTATACGTTGTATTTCCGCTGACCTACAATTAAGAAATTGCTACGGAGCCCTCAGTGTGCGAGTACTCCACGCACTTGATCGATATTTCTTTTCCTCATTCTGATTAATAAAGGGCTGTGTTGAGTTCCGCCACCCCATGTCGACATCGGGAGGAAATCGGAGAATGGCGTATCTTCTTTCTACTCTGCTACCCTACTTTGCTACGTGCGAAACAAAACGTGATAGTAAAAAAATATTTATTCTTCATTGAAAATTATGAATTTGAGGTAATATTTAAAGTGGTTTTCGTGGCAATGTCTCTGAATCTCAGTGGGCGGAAAGTTAAGAACGTTGGTAATTTCACTAATTAGATTCTTTCTAAAATATACAAGAAAATAAAGAAAATACACACCTAATATTTTGTCCACTTTCGTTACTGGTACTTGAATCAATTTGAATATACCTCCTCAAGTACCTACTTACCATAATTATACATCACCGTCTGGTGACCAGTAAATATAAAAATTATTCGGTTACAAAACTTAAAAGAAAAGTAAATTCAGTTTCCGTTTCATTACGCATTTTCGTTTCATTTTCAAATTTCCTCCAATTTCATAGTTCTATCTATAAATGAATGAACATGTCTCTACCACCGGTTCGGAAAGCAGTTCTGCTGAGAAGAGCTGGTAAGAAACTCAACAATTGCTCTTTTAAATATCAATGTTACAGTTCGGTTACCTTTTTATATAAAAACACCTTGCAGAGAAATAGCTCTTAGATTATAAATCGATCTCAAGGCTCTTTTTTGAAGAATAATTATAGAATATTTTTTTAATAAAAATCTTCAGTTATACCTGTATATCACTGTTGACTTAACTGTTCTGTCATGTTAAGAGAGACTAAAATTTAGTTTTTTGACATTAATGCAAATTCATTGAGATTTTTTAGCATTCATGTTGACTTAGTTCACTTTGTTTCTGTCAATCTTAAATATTAGAGAGGTATCATCTGCGAACAGTACAATGGGTACAGTAAAAAGGTAGGGAACAGTGAAAAGGGAGGTTGTTAATATAAAGTAAAAATGAGAGGAGACCATTCAAATTAACAAAAAAAACCTTTTTAACCATCAACAACTTGCAAGCAAAACTACTAAAAAGTTTATACATATCAATTAACGATAAAGATATTGACAAATACGAATTTTACACAGACGAGTAATAGTATATATGTACATGTTAGAGAAATAAATGAAACAGGATCATTATTTCATGGGATAGATAAACATAGCCTCAATATTTAGCATAATCGCTACTCGAAACATCGTATATGTAATATATGAATCCTCTTATCTTTGTAACTCATGCCGAACTGATAACTTTATAGCTATGCAAATTTTATATGAATTTTAATGAATTTTGGGAATGTTCAAAGAAACAAATTTATGTCACAATTTGTTATTATTTTTTACATTTTGCTACATATGTATGTATAGTAATGTGTACATACTACATAGAATTCAAGAAAATGAGAATGGATACCGGCTCTTGCATTTCATGCTAAATTCGAATAAAAAAAAGATACATATCTATATACCTGCTTTCTAGTATCTAATTATAACAGCAATGACTGCTGCACAAAATCTACTAATAATAGATTTACCAGCATACACTGCTTGAGCTCATTAAAATATAAAAGTTCTGTACGACAGTTCTCTGATGTCTTGCTTTGTCTTTCTTATTTACGAATTTGCAAAGTCCAGCAAAATTTTACATTCAAAAGTTAAACAGCCTGTTTGCCGTATTCTAAAGGATAATTATAATAAAAACATCAATTCAAAAATTGATGTTACCGTCCTACAAGGAATTAGTGTTTGATCCAGCTGATTGTGTGATTCATCTTCACTCATGAGAATGATTAATTTAAAATTATAAAAGCATTTCACGTAAAGCACAGTGCGCAAATTGTTGCATTTTGTAATGCAAATTGTGAAAATTATTTCTGATAAATGTTGTTCAGCGTAGTAGACGTTCTCAAAGCTCATGATGTATCTATACTGTAGTGCTGGTTGTCCTCCACACGGTTAATGCGTATGGTTCTGGATCACATATTCGACATTTGGAAATAATGTAAGAAAAATCATAAAGTCTTAGCAAAAGAAGTCGTGAGTAACAACTAGTTGGTAAAAATTCTGTTCATTCAATTATTTTGAATATTATAAAATATAAAACGTAACCAGCAGCTATCGTATCGTAAAACGGAATAATGACTCGAGGCTACATGGGAATGTGAAGATCTTTGCGAACAGAAGACCTCTTTAATATTTAATTATATATATTTATAAACAGTTTAATTCTGAACAGGTACAAGGCTTTCTACGTAATTTGTAATAATAACAACTAATTATTAATTACAATAAACATAATTTTTACCTATTATAGAAATCAGAGCTTAAATAATTGAGATAAAATTATACGGAACGCAAACGATATTCCTCTCTCCCTCCACCCCTCCTATTACCATTTTAACTCACCGTTTATCTTCCATAATTTGATTAAAGTTTCTTATAATAGAGTTCAAGTGTCAGAAATCTTAAACATATAATTAAAAGCGTAATTACAATTTCGTATAATTATTATTTTAATAATTCACTTACCAAAGTAAATGTAATATATAAAACTCATACTCTGATAATACAATTTTCATGTAAGTATCTAAGTATTTCTAACATAAAAACTATGTTCAGACTGCGCACAGGATGGAGCGCGGCCAGGAGCGACCCCCCGTTAACAACAAGCGAACGGGAGGCCATAGCAGCCGTTGTCAAGCGAGCAGAGAAACTGGACGAAGTAGAGGCACGAAGAGTTGGCCGCCTCGTAGCCAGATTAGAAGGTAATTTTAGGGTACACTACTTGTAATATAAATAAAAAAAACCACTACAATGCAAGGAACTATGACTTTTGTATTACTATAAACATCCCCTTTAACTTTACCGCTTTATTATTATAATAAAACTAAATTTTACTGATATGCGCAGTTTACTTATAAATTGTAGAAATCTTTTATTCCTTAAACTAAGGTACATTATAATTATCAAAATGTTCTGTAAAAATATGTAAAAAAATGTTTTTATAATTTTTTTCCTTCCTCCTGTAAAGAAATCTTAAAAATTAGAAACTCATTAATCTACCTTTGAATATTTCTTGTTATATTATATATTCGAAAGTAAACAAAAGCTTTTCAAAAATTCGTGGAAAAAGCTCTCATAGCAATGTTCAATAAACCCATATCATAAAGTAGATATTCCTTTTTCGTGTACTATGCGTGTCTGGACAAAATTCTAGGAACACTCTGACGGCCATTTTATGCTATCCCTATCCCTATTATACGGTACATAAGTATCGTTATACATATATATATATATATATATATATATATATATATATATATATATATATATATATATCTATATATATATATATATATATATATATATATATATATATATACACTATATACACACTCCGTTACCCGTATTCCGCCTAAAACATTGCATGTTAAGTGGCGGAACTCAACGCCGCGCTGTTTTGCCTTGTTGCCAGAGCGAAAAAAATGAAATTATTTCATTTCTTTCCGAGTGGGATTTGAACCCACAAACCCGTGATATTTTGGTACGAATATAATATAACATAATAGTTATTTTTATTGTGTGGTATATATTCAGCTTAATTTATTTTATTACCTACAAACATACATAGCTTCATGCTTTATCCCTAGCGGGATAGTAAGAGAGAACGGAGCGCCAAATGATGCGGTTCCTGCATATCTTTTCCCTCGTCCATTGTCATTAACCTCTTCAAACATGCTCTCCAGGGAGTCTTCGTGTTTTTTACATGACCTTCTTCCAGTATCTTCGACACTGTGTTTTCGAAGGTCAACCAAAGTCAAATGTTTAGCTGTTTGACAACTGATTGAATGCCAAACCAAGGCGACATGCCAGACTGTATTGCACACAGCCTGACTAATCTTAAGGCTTTTGACGCGACGCCATTTTAAAATAAAAAAAAATATTCAAAACGATCGGTTCCCAAATAACTGAGAAATCGAGGGATCATACATAAAAAAGATTGTTGAACAAAAAACATCCTCCTTTCTTGAAGTCTGTTAAAAAAGGCGAATAGATGTGTGAAAGAAGAATTTGAAATTTGAAAAGGTAAATTTAATCAGTAAAACAATGAATTTAGACTTCAACATGTAATTATGCATATACCTACATGAAAACCGTAATGCATATAATTAATTAATTAT
This sequence comes from Dione juno, assembly GCA_037127375.1. NCBI lineage: Eukaryota > Metazoa > Arthropoda > Insecta > Lepidoptera > Nymphalidae > Dione > Dione juno. The sequence continues at coordinate 2,633,001 of JAXRJS010000074.1, forward strand.
AAATTAAGAGGTTGTTACTTTATAAATCATTAATCTTTATAAAGTAACTTTAGCTTTGTGAACAGTAATGGCTTATAGTTTACATACAATATTTCCTAAGATTATATAACTTAAAATTAAATTAGATAAAAGGACACACTGTTATATGTTTTAAATTATATCATTATAAATAATATCTAAATATAGCTTAATTTGTATATTAATAAAAAATTATGATGCACACATTCATCATTCAGCATTTCTCTGACCTTTTCTATGACTAGAAAAAGACTAAATATATGTAGGTTGATTGACGTAGGTATTGTTTAAATGCGTCACACGGCCGACGTTTAAACTATGGATATCATCTTAATGGATTCTCAGTAACTGTAGGGTTGGTAGAGAGAGCCTATTCACTTTGTTCTTTCCGTATCCGTTCAGAAGATTTGTCACTATAATAACAAAAAAGAGTGTTCAACAAATAAAATTATTATAATTTAGTGTTACGCTGTACCACGCATATTGCAAGCTAGCCAGAAGGAACCTAGTGTTATGACACTCCATTCCCGATTTCCGACCAACTATCAATATTTCGCCTGTTGAGTGTCGGAACTCAATGCAACGGTTTGTGTTCTAAGCCGTATATTCCTCAAAAGCATAAATTCAGTATCATGTTATATCTCGTATATGCAGTATAAGAAGAGAGAATCTTATGTCAAGACACTCCTTTCTCTTCTATCCGCACGCATTCGTTTAACCAGTTTCAGACATAGTAGGTTTAGTGGCAAAATTCAATACCGTAAAAGCAAGAAATTTTGGCAAACATTCATAAACTAGCGACCTACTTATGTAAGCTAGATCGCGTTCGTCACAATGCAATTCTTCGATTTTCTCGTCGTCATTTTTTAATCACTCTTGACTATTATTACTCTTATAGGATCACTCTGTTGTCCGTCTGTCTGTCTGTCTGTCTGTCAAGACCATTTTCTCCAGATTAGCTTCACTTGCTAGTAATTGACGTAATTTAAGCGTCTCTGTTTTTATGTTTCATTCGAGGTTTGCATTGCACGTCAGGTTTAAACTATCCTGTATATATTGTTTAAGGCTTTGAAGTCTTAGCATACCAAATCTAACTCACTTCTTTTCAGTAATTTAAATAATTTTAATTTATTACTTTTTCATTTATTTTTCGGGAACAGCCTGACATACCAGGATAAAAAGAATAATTAATGCGGGTCAGGATTGTAAGCTATTATATACAAAAATTCATTCATTTCTGTCTAGCAGTTTTTGCTTGATTGGAGGACAAATAAACAGACAGACATAAAGACAGACGGACAGACAGGCAAAAATTCTGCTGAGTAGATTTTTTGCTTCAACTATCGATATACTAACCTATACAATCAATCTTTTTTTTAATATTTAATATACCTACTACATCCGTTCCGTTCCGTTTCAGTCGCACAATCTTTTAATTCGCTCGCTGCAATAATAATAAAAAAATAACTTGAAGAAGAACAATGTAAATATTTTTAGCTCTTTTGTGATGCTTGTTCAAACATAGTGGTTTTATATAACAGAAAGAAAAAATACAAAATCATTTAAGGATGGTAACTGTAATTTATAAGACTGTTTGATCCATCCGTGCGTCATCCACTATCCGTCATCCATCATCTATCCTTTCCATTTGTTATCCGTTCATCTGTCATTTGTTGAACATTCTAGTATTCTGTATTGTATCTGTATTATAACGTTTTGATACATTTATTTTTATTTCACACTGTTATACAAATTATAAAAATCACACACATTTTTTTGATATAACACAAATTTATGTATTTTACAAAAAAAATTGAACTTCTCATATTATTCGATAAAATATATGAGAAAAAGAACACTTTTCATTAAAAAAAAACAAGATGGTTTTCTTTTTAATAAATATTAAAGCAAAAGTCAACATATTTAAAGAGTTCATAGGAACTTGAGTCAGTTCTATCAGATTATCAGTTTCTGATACTTGGTATGGGTGAAATAATGTTATCAGACTATCAATATGTTCCAAGTTTCCATAGGATAAAAAGTTTGACGTTTCAAATGACGTTTAAAACTAAATATAAACTTAACTGTTTATACTTAGGTAAAATAACTTTAGAATCACGCTGTATATAGCATCCTGCATATACCCGGATAGGCTGCGGAAACCTAGTGATAAGACACTCCGATACACTACGTCGATATGCGCATAATTTTCGAGAGATTGGGTGTTGATTGACGGAATTACAACAGCGCGCTTTGTCTTGTTACCAGTACGAGGAAATAAAAATTAATTCCATTTAGGGGATTAAACCCACAACTGTCGCGTTTACAGTTAGACGCTGTTTCTCTGCGCCAAGACCCACCTTATTTTAGAAACTTTAATTAAATAAGGGCAACCTTGCCAAAAGATTGAAATGAAACCATTATTATTTTTCTGTGGAATTATTCAAGAATCATTTTTATAATATCATATAAATGGAATATCTCCACATCAATACACTTGAGCGACTACATTCTGAAATAATGGTACTTCAACATTTTAAGCAATAACATCGATTATTTTCACACAAATGCGCACATGTAAATATATATGTATATATATATATATATATATATATATATATATATATATATATATATATATACATATATATATATATATATATATATATATATATATATATATATATATATATATATATATATATATATATATATATATATATATATATATATACATATATATATATATATATATATATATATATATATATATATATATATATATATATATACTTTAAAATAATGTGTTATTACTTATTTATCTTAATTAAATGTTTATACGTAATCAAATGGTACTATAACAGATATATCTAACTTTCCAAAAGCATGGGTTGGATTTCTATTCGAAGACGTTTGAATAGATGTCTAAGTTCCACGTCGTTCCACGAGATATAAGTCTACATATACAGCATCTGGCTGCAAACCTAATGGTTGGTTGTGGTTGTGTTCGAACTTCACTGGCTAGAATTAATCATTTTAATTTCTCCGGAAAACAGAGTGTCTTAGCACATCATATTCACACAAATCGTTAAGTAAAAAAAGAACAGAACTCTGCCACAGTTGTAATATCATTTATACTTATTATAAATATTATAAAAAAAATACCAAGTAATAATAACAACGGATCTAAAAGCTACTGCTCTACATTTGTGTTATCAAAAAAGATTTTCATTTCCGACTATCATCAAAGGAGTTTTATTGCGATTGTTTAAGACTTACAGCCCAAGTTGTACGAAATTTTCCATTCAGCCAACGTTTAAATATATATAAAGTACTTGAACATGAAAGTTGAAAGTCGTGATTTATTGTAGGTACGTTATCCGTATCCGTCTTTATATCTTTTCGCTTGTGTTCCGTTCAAAGACTCTTAATCGTAACTTGATATATAAAATGTTTTAAATAGGTTTCTAATACTCGTTACATAGGTAAGAAAAGAGAATGCGGATTTAAGTATCTAAATGTAGAATTATTTAGCTACTATGCTATTCTATTCATTTCAATCTGTCAGCTTCAATTTTTACTTGACATGGTTGTCTTAAGACACTCCGTTTTCGGAATTTTGAATTTGAGAAACTGCTTCTTGAGTCTTTAGTCTACTGTCTATTAATATTATAAATAATATAATAAGATTATCATAAAATATTTCATTGGTTATATGAGAAACGAAAATTTCCATATTAATTTATTTGATGAGGCTTCTTAATAATTTATCTTAATTCAAATCTTGAGAGGGGAGGAAATCCAACTCAAATCTTGCCAAATTATAAAAATAAAACCCTTTGTTATTGTGTACACAAATACTAACTGGCTGTAAGTGTTGTACTTGTATTAATATAGTTATTTTAAAATACCAAATTTTCATTATTTTTATTTTAGGGTATATTGTGATACATTTTATAACAACAAGCCATAGTAAATAATATGAAACTTATGTTCCATGCTAGGAATGAGGAGATCCGCACAAGGCCCTGCCCCAAGATGTTGTCTCTTATGCGGCGAGACTTCAAGATTACTTGCGCCATTACGCACTTGTTCCATTTGCCAAAATACAGCGTGCTCTAAATGTGTTATTGATACGCTACCTCACAGGAAAGTACCATTTATATTATACTAACATTATAACATTCTACTATGTAATAAAACTCCATATATATATATATATATATATATATATATATATATATATATATATATATATATATATATATATATATATATATATATATATATATATATATAATAAAACTCCATATAAGTATGATATAGATATAACTAATACTGTTGCGTACTTATAAAGTCCTTACTAGTTCTTTACTATAATTGATCTATCGTATTATTTCAAAATGTTCAACACAATGAGAACGCAATAAAAAAAATTAATATTTTGTTACTTATCTAGGTCGTCCATTTACTCAAGAGAGCAGTACATGTGCAACCTCTGTGCCGAAACCCGCGAAATGTGGAAGAAATCAGGTGCTTGGTTCTTCAAAACATTACCAAAATTTATTATGCCGGATCGAAAATTCACTGGACGGTACAACGAGTCGGAGCTCGCTAAATCACTACAGGTGGGCTAGAATAAAACAGGTGGGGTTAGAATAAAACAAACCTTTCGTTAGCACGATTTATCTTTCCTTGATTCTTTATTGTTTTGAAGGAATATCTATGCTATTGTAACATAATTCGAGTGCACATGTTGAATGGAATGATTATGGATTCACTCCTATGCTAGTAAGTATATATATTTATAATTCTTGAATTTTGGACTGCTAAAACGATTGACGTAATTAATTTTTACAATGCAAAATGTCCTTGCATTGCACTGTGCAAAAATAAGAAACAATGTGTTTCAAGCCTTTTTTTATCGTTGAAAATACAAGTAGAATAGATTTTCCTAACCAACTTAGTTACGAAGTGTAAAAGTGTACGGAAATATCTAACATAACGTGTAATTTTTCCATAAATGTTATGATACTACTAACTAGGGGAAGGTTGCTATCATTGGACCACTTAATTTTAAAACATCATATGAAATGTCTAATGAAGGTGACTCATATGAAACACAAAATAATTATTACTTTTTATTCAAAAATAGATAGATAGATGTGGTTTTTGGATGACAGAGTCTTTTATCTGGATGGCGCTTCATGAATACATAGTACTATATTTCCTTGAAGCTTCTTTGGTTTTATTAAAACGATATTTAATTTCTCAGCTCTCCGACATCTTTGGGAGTAATACCAAAAAAATTATTTTCCATTTCAACAATGTGATTCTTTAATTCAATTTCTAAAGCTTCAGGGGGATCTCTTTCTTCTTCGACAGCATTTTGGATTTTCCTGTCTAATCTTCTTTTTAATGTAACTTTTGGAACGTTATAGATTCGACTCGCTCCGTTTAATCCAATAGTTTTATTTTTTTCTTAAAGATTCTGTAGCGTGTTTCATATTAGTTTCATTCCAAAATAATATTTCCTATTCTTATCCTCTGCCGACAAAAACCTTTGTTTATTTAATTAACTTTGACATTACATTTTCAATATTTCTGGAGTGTCCATTAAATTATTTTATTACTATTATAATGAAATAAGAAGTAAAGGTAAACGTAGATGCTTTAGCAAATTAATATATATATATATATATATATATATATATATATATATATATATATATATATATATATATATATATATATATATATATATATATATATATATATATATATATATATATATATATATATATATATATATATATATATATATATATATATATATATATAATATTATCAGTTATACTACGTGTCCTTTGTTAAAATTCCGTAAATCATTAATGTATGTCTGTATTTGCGATATATAATAATGTATTCGTATAGATTATAAACAAGGTACAACTCTAAATTTCATCATCTCCGTGACAATGTCACTAAACAGGAGGAAATCAAGTAATGAGTGAGGGCTAAAACTATGTCTTTATAATAAAGTGATAATAAACAAAATTTGTAATCGCGCACCAAATGTTCCGTATCAATTACATAATTGTAGGTTAAAGGTAAGTGCGAGCGCCGCAACTTTGTAAAATTAAAAACTAATATTTGGATAATTAAAAATAAAGAACAAAAAATTGAATGGCTTTACACTAACTCTTGTCTATTTTGTCTTTATTTGTACCGTAAGCCCTCACTTCTTGCCAAATTTTATAATTCTAGTTCAGACAAACGGGCAGACAAACATACAAATAACATTGCATTGTTATTCTGCAAGAGTTGGAATTTATCTTTGGAGATGAGAAACCCTTAAAAAGTATTCAATAGTAAATAAAGATTTTTCTATAGATCGAACGATAAAAGAAAGATAAAAGAACTCCAAATTGCAGATAAATTCTTGAAAACATTTTCGTGACAACTTGCAGTGCTTCTAAAAGGCCGTAACTTTTATAATAAAACTTAAATGGCGTAGGCAATTTCTACACTAGTTTCCCTTTACGCGGCATTTATTATTGGAAGTTACGTGCATATTTTTAGATAAAATCAATAGTAACGTAATGGACCTTTAACCAGTATGGACGTAATTTAATACCTAAATCGTTTATGCTAATTATACACCATAAGTTTATTTAGGTCATAATATATATATATATATATATATATATATATATATATATATATATATATATATATATATATATATATATATATATATATATATATATATATTTAAATTTATAGAAGGTTATACAGAAAATAAATTGGTACATTTATTATTTAATACCCTTAATTTGTTATTAAAGCTAAATTAAACGTTACTAGTAACTTAGATGAAAAGTAAGTTGTTGTCATATATATATATATATATATATATATATATATATATATATATATATATATATATATATATATATATATATATATATATATATATATATGTATATATATATATATATATATGTATATATATATATATATGTATATATATATGTATATATATATATATATATATATATATATATATATATATATATATATATATATATATATATATATATATATATATATATATGTGTGTGTGTATAATTGTATTTGACGTAAATATAGTAATTAAAGTAATTAAAAAAGGAGAATCATACGACATACAATAGAAGCACTCATAAAATTGACGCTGGTTTTCTTTCAGGAACATGCAGGAAACAGTAGTAATGAGGGTAAAACGGATTCTGAACCCGGATCACCGCTCGGCATGCATCCTCCAACTTTTTCTCGGCAACCCAGCAACACTGATAGCAGAAAATCCGTAAATTTATCACAGGTAAGGAAACGATCTTTCCGCTTTGCTAGTTTGTAGTAGCGGGTGTGCAGAAAATATTTTATATACTATTTTCAAAGTGTTAATCTACTTACTGTAGATTAACACTTTGAAAATAGTATGTAAAATATTTAGTAAAATACTTAAAGATAACAAATATAAATTTGAACGCTTGGACGGTTTCCATGAGGCGTGGGTTCAAATCCCGCTGATTTCAAAAATGTTTATATGTTTACTTTAACGTGATTTTTTTTGTGTTTCTTTTAAACAATTTTTCATATACCTTTAGGTAATGCTTGCTTATAAAAACTAATAAATTACACTTTAAGCTTCTATTGTAAGTTATTGTGAAAAGTTTATGTATGTAGTTAGTTTTTTAAAATAACATTAAAATATTACTATGAAATACTCCCAAGAAAAGCTAATTTCTTAAAAACAATACTTGTCAATACAACCAGGTCTCGTAACTTAGTTATTCTACCGTAAAAAGTTAATCCATGTAATACCAAGTCGGTTATTAATTTATTCAGTCCCTACATAAGGGATCTTCTGTTTTAAGTTCTTACGTAATTATCTAACCTAACAAAATCTTATAATGACCATATCAATATAAAAAAAATCTTCAACGTTTTAAGTAAATAAATTGACTCGGCCATCGCATAAAAACACAATAGCATCTCACAAGTAGTACATAAATATATACCTAAATTAGATTGTTTAGTCCAATACATACCATATACACCACGTTTGTAAAGACAAAAAGCGAGTAAAAGCAAAATAGTAGACTAAATTTAAATTAAAAATTTCTATAATTAAAGAAAGCCGAGTATGGTCTTTGGGCGGCATTGGGCGGTAGGCATAATGGTAGCGGAGATATGAAAAGGTTGCGACCATTTGAAAGGTCCTAGGGAAAATGTTCTCGAAGAGGAGACACCCTACACAATTGTAGTTATAATAAAAGCAGTCTCGAATTTTTTGTCGTAAATCAGAAAGGAAAATGGATAATAGAAAATATATTTTTAGACGTTAACGTTTAAGTTACTATATAATAATAAAATGAATTTTGCTAATATAATTTACATTTATCTCTTTGTTATTATTAATCATTTTTGTTCCATCAGAAAACATATATCAAAAATGGAAAAATTTTACGTTGTATTCGCTTAATGTATTGCCTGATTCATTTACCCAACCTTTCTAATAAATCAATTTATTGAATCAGCTGTTCTATGGAATCACTTTCATGTAATTAATCAGAATCAGAGAATAATAAATCTGTTTATAAATTGTTGAGATAACACGATGTTTTAATAGCTTATTTTACTTGAAGCTGTCGTTATATTAGCTTAAGCTGTTTACTTTCCTGTGGCTGTTTTCAATACCGTATATAATTGACTACCCTAAATGGGGATGTGGCAAGGTGCCACTATGTAACAACTGTTTAGGTACATTATGATTTACACAATTTTTTATTTTAGTGCGTAAAACCTTTCAGAGTACTCTGTAAAAGTTCATCGTTAGAATAACGAAGTGACTTTGATAATTATTATGTTTGAACATAAATATGAATAATATGTTCCAGATTTCGTTCTACGTTGTTTGAGTTACAATGTTTGAAATTCTATGTTCCTTAAAATGTTCCGCATTAATTTGCATAACAGGAAAGGAATGTGTTAACTAGGGTAGTAGGTCAATTTGTACAAAAATATCACGTACTACGTAAATAAGTAGTAAGTATATATGTACACTGACACTTGTATTCTGTAATAATAATTATTAGAAGAGTATATTATATATTAAACATTTAAATTTATTCCTCTGCCTACTAGCTATCTACTAGCTAATATATGTACAGAATTTAAAAAAATATACCAGTCAAGTACGAGTAGTACTCGCACACTGAGAGTTCCGTACCTATTTCATGGTTGTAGGTATTCCGTTGTGGAAAATACTACATATTCACAAAATTAAATTTGCGGTCGTATCCATTCATTCAATTTATCAATTCAAATTTTATAACTCTAGGTCAACGGGAAGCACCTTGTAGGTTTTGATTGTGCGGCGATTTTCGTACAAAATTTAAGAAAATTAAGCATAAACGCTGTCTGTATCTTTAGTTTACTTTGTTTTAGGAGCTTGATTTTTTCTATACTTGAAGAGGTTATCGACTTCACTATTTGTTATTAATTTCAGCTTCATTCTTCCCCGTGATTTCGAATAAATTATCTTGACAGACAGACAGACAATAAAGTAATCCTATAAGGGTTCCGTTTTTTCCTTTTGAGGTGTGGAATCCTAAATAACTATTAACACAGACATTACAGCTAAAAGTAATACTTACTAAAGACTGTTCGATAAACTACTATTTAATAATTCTTCGATTTATATCTTTCTTCTTGTCGTATTTATATCGATAAATGTCTGTATTAAATGGCTGATGTTTACCGGTTTTATATACAATAGCAATATGATTTATATTTTTACATAGTCATTCAAAATATAGAAAAATGTATAAACAATTCATCTGCAAATTACTATATAAAATAATGTTAAGTGTAATCATTCTAGATAACACTGAAATCCCAGCGGACGCCCGCCTGGATTGAACGTACAAGAAGGCTTTATATTGTAATATCTATCCGATATACAATATCTATTTATATAACGTTTTCTTAAGAATCCCTTTACTTAAACTATAAATATCGCATTTTCGGGTTCCGTGCCTAAAAATTAGAAAAACGGAACCCATATAAGACCACTTTGTTGTCCGTGTCTGTCTGTCTGTCTGTCCGTCTGTCAAGACCATTTTTTTTCTCATGAAATCTCTTCCATTTTTAAATTCAACGCAATCAAAAGATTTGAGATAACAGATAAGTTGGAGGGAGACGGTATAAAAGCGAAATCTAATAAAAAATCTCGAGTCTGTCTAGAACTATCAACATTTCTAGAACGTATTTCGAAGGATACATTAGTACCTACGCATTTGAAATTTTGTTAAGACTATAGGTAGAGTAGAGGAGCTCGGTCAGTGGAGGCGAGGGTTATTGCGCATTACAAACATGCCTCTTAAACCTTAACTTGGGTTGTGAGTCCCAGGCACTGCACTACTATCCGCACCTTACCACGCGATGTACACTCCACACCTACGCGGTAAATTCATCGAATAGTAAATAGCTTCCTTGCTAGAATAAAAAGTAGGAAAATAATTAAATAAAGAGCCAATAGTCTAGAAAAAAGATGTTCAATACTGATAATATAAACCTAAAAAGCTTCTCTCTATCAAACCCATAATACAAAAAATACAATATATAAAAATTTGGCATATATGTACAAACCGTAAGACGCCAACATGACAAAAAGTAATACCCTAAAGTATTATCAGTTAAATGGAAGCTATGTGAAATAAGAACAAAACATTATGAAGTTGGCAAACAGATTCGTTTTCTAAAGAAAAACGGCAAACATTTGACGTTGGGTTGTTGGTTTCTTTGTCGACCAGTATTTCATAGAATTAAAATCTGTACGAGATGTCGGTCGGTTTACTTGAGTGACTAAATACGCTTCTATAAGGGGAGAATATAATAATATATTTTAATTAGATATAACATTTTATTTACGAAAATAAATTTATTATTAAACAGTATTACAGGGCTGTTGTGGCTTAGAAGAAAATCGTCTGCCTGTAAACGTGACGGTTTGTGGATTTGATTCGGAAATGAATTATTTTCATTTTCTTCGCTCTGGCAACAAGGCAAAACGCGTCGTTGAGTTCCGCCACTTAACCATGCCATGCCTCGAAAGGCCGAAAGTGGGAACAGAGTGTTTTAACACTAAGTTGACCCTGACCCTATAGTTCCCTCTGCCTATGCGATGTGCGGGACACAGCGTGAAGAAAAAACAGTATTAAAAGATAAGAACACCTTATACTGTGAGGGCATTTTTAGGTAAATCCGTCAAACTGTGTGTTTTAAATAAGATCTCATCGATTAATGAGAGTACCTAAAAGCACGAAAATAATCGTAGTATAATTTTTTTAACATATTGAATGGAGTGTCTTGAGACGAGGTTTTACTAGGCTTATTCTTCATACGTTAACTTGTGAAGCTATATGAAATATACAGCTTATATAAAAAAAGAACTAATAAATAAAAAAAGTCAAATTCTATTATAGGCAAACAGAGCACAAAATTTACATCAAATTTCGGTCTCCGTTTCGGGCGAGCGAATTAAGCACTTCAAATTGCTGTGATTACTCGGAATATAATATATATATTGTATAGACACCTATACATTTTGTCGCGTCGTAACGTCACTCGTGCGTCACAGGATATTATACATATGTATGTAGTATGTGTATGTATATTGAATTTTGTTTATTTTGGAAGGTTTAAATATTGCTATTGAAATACAACATATTTTGTTGTATTCGTCGTTATTGAATTGTATAATTTAATTATTAAAAAATCAAAGAAATTATACTGAAAGATTTTTTTAATGTATCTCTTAATATTTTGCAGTCTAATATAAGTTATTTTGTCTCCTTATAATTAATATAATGAGATAACATTTCGAAAATACTTAAGTAAACACATTTATAGCGTTGTAATGAAAGACCGACTGGCGCAGTGGCACAGCGTTTGACCGTAAAGGTTACGTTACAAATAATTATATATCAATTATTTTCGTTACCCCACTCTCGTAGACTAAGTCTTCGAAAATTATGTGGAAAGTGGGGAATTAATGTCTAAAATTAGGTTGTTATTCGGTAAAAAGACTAAAGCTATACTGAAGATTTTTTAAAAAAAGCTCACGTTTCAAAGTATAACTTACTATCTAGAGAACCGAAAACCAAAGACCACTTTTTATCATTGCATGGACCACGTAATGAGGATAAAAAAAATTAACTCGACTTATCCAAACTGAACCAAATTATCTTATTAATAGAAAACTTAATAGCAAGTAGCATAAACAAAACATAACATTTCTAATAACTTATCGTTAATTTTTCATCACAAATCATTTTCGGTATGACGTCATTTTGTAACATTTACAGATAGGTATAATTCAGTTAATAATATCATTCGCGGGAAATAGTGTGGATTTTGTGGGCCATTGGTATTCCACGGACCACTGGTTGGGAACCGTTGATCTAGCGATATTCCTTTGTACTTGGCGGAAGATATATTTGGTCTTATTACATACAAAAACATATGTCAGATAACAATACCATATAGTTTTCACCGTATAGTTCCCTGAATTCGTTAATACTAGTAGGTACGTATTCGTTAATATTAGTAGGTACGTACATATACAAAATATAAAATACTGTACTATATCACAAATTTTCACTTAAACTATAATACTACAATATTCATATTCAAATATTTTAGATATTTGAATATGAATATGTAATATTAAATAATAAGTATTTTCAGAAAACAATGCTGTCAGTTTTCATACAAAGCGAACAACAAGTAGAGGATAAAACGTATTGTACCTTGAATGTAACCGAGCTTTAGTAGTTTAAAATTGCTTATCTACTTTATGTCATCATGAGACATTTCTGTTATGATAATACAGGTTATATATATATATATATATATATATATATATATATATATATATATATATATATATATATATATATATATATATATATATATATATATATATATATATATGTATATATATATATATATATATATATATATATATATATATATATATATATATATATATATATGTCTATTTAAAATAGTTTAAAATGTTTATTAATAGAAAAATTTAAAAAGTATATTATCCAAGTATGAGTATATATAAGTAAAAAGTAGTTCATTATTATGTGTAATTATTTATTGACTAGTTTGAACCTTCTTGACATCGTCCTTAGATAAGTATAATGTATTCCATAATCCATATTACATTCTTATTAGCTGAGTACCGTTGGTAAAATCTATCAAGATAAGGTATTTATTTGGAATTAAGCCTTAAGTTTATTTTTTCAAGGATGAATATTTAACCATGTCTTTTCAATCTCTCCATCATGGTCTTAGTGTATCTTACATGAAATATTTACTACGAATATTGAAAAGAGTTCCATGCAAATCATGTTCACGTAAAAATATACGTAATGCAGTCACACCAATTAACTACTTAGACCTAGAATATGAATAAAATGTAGACTTTTTTATTTAGATAATAATCTTTATACATATTTATATATAAATTTCAGTGTTTCTTATGACTATGGCAAAGCTAAAGTAATATTATGCGTTGGTATCAGACTTATATTGTTGGACAGTTTAATTGACAGTTTAACAAAATTTAACGAATGAAACATTGCAGATGACATAACCCTTAATTTGGCAGCGGCTTAAAATGTATAAATTCATTGTTTTATTTATATACTTGAAAATAATTATCACGAAATTCTGTGGTTGACATCCTTTTAATGGACTGCGCAATTACTATTTGTGCTCCAAAGCTTAGTGACTCGTAGAAGTAGAGTATGCATATTAGAGTCTTGTTGGACATCTAAACAATACCAATAAGAATATGGACAGAAAGAAAATATATTATTAGACATTTAATTACAATTTCAGTTGTATTAATATTTTTTTCTTCCTCGTTTTACTCAAGTACTTTGTTTGAAATACGCCACGTAATCAAATCTTATAACTTTCCCATTGACCTAGAATTAAGAAATTTAGCAAAAGGTTAGAACTAGAACTAGTTCTTTACTCTTATTCATATCATTTAGTTCACTAGAAGTAGAAGTGAAGGAAAATATCCAAATATTCGAAATTCGTACAATAAAATATTACAAAAATATGTATATTTTCTTCATTTCATACGAAATTATCGCAGATTTAAGTTTGTCAATTTTATAACTTATACTTCAATTGAATCATTAATTACGATAATATATTTTATAAACCTGTACCTATTCTTAACTTCTGTTATATTTAAATGATGTCAAGAAAACCACACTTACAGCCAATTCCTTTATTACAATGTCAATACGTATAGAAGTATATTGATAATGTAGTATCTTGATAGTATAGATAGCATCCCAATATAGCTAATCAAATGCAATTTATTTTGTTTGCTGTGGGATAACCTCTTGACAGCGAGACCGGGCGGAGATGAGTGTGTTTCATCTCCAAAGAATAAAACAAGCAGAGTGGCAGCTCAGAAGTTGTTATATAAGGTTGATCATAGAACGACGGGCACCGTAAACGGGGCGTGAGATAAGAGGGGCTGTACCGCCTGTTACGTGGACGACGGCGCATGTTGGCCTTGACTGTAGAGTGTAACCTTCTGTCATAGTGACGGTTGCCTACAGTTATGGACGCTACGTGGGCGTTGAAGTAGTGGGTATGGATGAGGAGCGTACTTCGGTGCTTCGATGATCAGGGGAATGGAGTAGGAATATGCGCGCTCGTAGTGCGCTTGGCTAGTGAAACCTAATCAAATAAGGCAATTTTATACAATTCACTAATTTTAACAAGATGTAGTGTGTTGCCATAGGCAATTAAAACTACTTAACCGATTTGGATAAAGTTCGTTCATTCTGTAACTTATGAAATTTATCACATGTGTTTGGACGCTTAACTAGTTCATCATACTCAATATTGTCCTGTTCCAACAATTTCCCATTCATATAACATACATGTCAAACTGATAACTCTCTTTTTTGCAGTCGCCTATGCTAATATTACAAAACACTGTGTCACATATGGTTATTTCTACGTAGACGACTAAATCCAGAGGTAGAAAGTGAAAACTTTTTTATTGTAGCAATGAAATAACAATATTAATTTATTTATTAAAGACTAATAAAACCTAACAGCCACCCGCCAATTACTACCTTCCACTCTTAATTGGCTTTATGATGTTCCCGCAGCGATATCATAAAATACAGAGATAAATAAAATGCATCACATTCATAATTCACTATTCCAGCATTTTTGATTATTGAATTATTTTATTAAATGTCATATATTGTAAAACCTCCTTAAAGGCCGAGATCCTGAATTATGATTCCATTATCAGTTAATTTTTTTTGTTTATATTATTTTCCTTAAAGCTATCGCAGCGCTTATGACTCACTTATATCATGACAGTTTTAATTATAGTCAATAATGTATATAAACATTTAATTTAAATTTTTAATTCCCAGGATCACGAATGGTGTGAAACAGATATTTTAACTCATGGAGTAAGCGGTCTAAGTCTCCACAGGGCCGATAGCTTCAATCAGCGATCTCTAGGATTGAAACGTACTGGGAGTAAAGGCAGCGCGTACAGCCTTCGAAGCATTAGAAAAGATATACCAAAGACAACAACGCAAATAGAAAGGCCACCTACAATTCCTGACGCAGGCTTTGGGACATTAGAAATCAAATTGGCCTACGATAATGGTACATCTTCAGTGGCGGTGACAGTATTGAGAGCAAGGGGCTTAACTAGTATGGACATGACTGGACTATCTGATCCGTTTTGCAGATTAGAAGTACTGCCGCGAGGTAAATATTCGTTATAACTTATTCATATCGTGTCATTATACCGAAAATCGTTGAAATCTATTTGATTAATCACAGTATGATTACAACAACTCGATATAATCTGATGCAACAGATTCACTCATCATCTTTTAATTTATTACCGAATTATTTTATACGAGAGGGATCTTTCTATTTTAAGTCTAATAACATAATAAAATATAATGCAAATATTATATATAGGTAACTTCTAACACCTTCATGCTTATTTTAGAACATATTGATGATGATTTCTTTTATAACCAACTACGCATGGGTTTAAATGTTTATCCTGGTTATTAAACTATAGAAACATAATTTGAGACGTCTTTGGTTACCTTTATCCACCCTTACGCAAATATAATTTAAAATTACGCAAAGAAAACCTGTACTCTATCACTGTAAAAAGTTTTCATTTTCAAAAGTATTTTACAGTAGCTTAATGAGCAAACATGTTGCCGAGATATTTATTTATATACAAGTAACGACCCGTTTGCGGCTTCGATCGCTTGATCGGTTTTGTCGGATTTACTCTTACATAATATGCATATATTGTACATTTGATATATATATTTTTTATGTACCGATTGAAATAATACTGAAATACTAAAATACAACAGTGAAAACTGTATTTAAATCGGTTTAGCCGTTTCTGAGATTAGCGAGCACACACAGAAAAACAGACAAAAAATTTAAAATCGTTGTTTTGGCTTCAAGCACATTGATATATACAATAATGTACAATTAATAATGACACATTGATATATTACAGGCTAAACTAAAAAAAATCCTACCGAAAATGCGCTATATGTTTTTTAGATGTTTAGACGCAAACACTATGATTTATTAAATTATTAACATTAACACATTAAATGATCTATATTTATTATTTCAGAGGGCTCATATTCAAATAGACTGCGAACAAAAACAGTACATAAAACAAAAAATCCGGAATTTAATGAAACTCTGCATTTCTTCGGCATTACAGAATCTGACCTCGCCATTAAATGTTTAGAAATAGTAGTTTTTGATGATGACAGGTATTTTCTTTTGAAATTATCATTTTTTAAATTGTAAATACCAATACATATAAATATTATGTACATATATGTTGCTCAATAGATACGGCTGCGATGAGATGGGATCTGCAACTGTTCCACTTAGAGAATGTCTTAAATCACCCGCACAATTACGTCTGGCGTTGTCGGGAGCGTCTGGTTCGGAGCCCACAGGACCTAGGTTACTGTTAGCGTTATGTTACAGTACAAAGAAACGAGCACTTGTAGTCACAGTTTGTAAAGGGGCAGACCTACCACCACAAGATAGCAATGGATATTCAGATCCCTTTGTAAAATTGTAAGTATGAAATAAATTACGCCAACGTGGCGTAGTTGCATTGTGACTAGCTTTTGAGTTTTGACTTAGATAATATGTATTATTTCATTATCTACGCTTTAGTTGTGATTATTTGGTTATTATGATTGTTTGGTCCTCACTCGGAGAAATAATTATGATTATGGTACGATATATAGTGACGACCCGCAATGCCTTTTAAATATCTTATAATATTAGGCATAAAATGAAATAATAAGGTAACTTATATTTATTCTCTACGTATATTTTTCATATGAACGTTCGATCAAAGATAATTAAATAATGTTATATAGTCTAATATATTGCCTTAATGTTCTAATTAAATAAGCGTTTTTTTCCGATTGTGTTATAATTATAAAGTACAAGTATTTATATATCTACATACTGCAGGATATGGTTATAGTTAACTTTACTTAATCTTTTGTAAATGTTTTATATAATACTCTACTCATGTTAGGTGCTATTCAATTATTTTTATTTGCAGGCATCTGGATCCAGATCCATGTCACAAAAAGCATAAAACTTCAATTAAATGGAGAAACCTCAACCCAGTGTGGAACGAAGAATTCCTTTTCGAGACTCGACCGACGGAACTTTCCCGCCAAAATTTGACATTGACAGTCTGGGATAAAGATTATGGCAAGCCCAACGACTTTCTTGGCAGTTTAGTTCTTGGCGCTAGTAGTAAAGGACGAAGACTAAAACATTGGATGGATTGTATCAAATTTCCCGATCATCGTCATGAGCAATGGCATTCGTTAACTGACACACAGCATTTATAAAAGTTACAATAATTAAGAGGTTTATTGGGTAATTTTATTTTGAATTCAAAGCCTATACTAAAGTATAAGTTATTTTAATGATTTTAAAGTGGTAATCCACACTAAGGACAAAAAAACTACTTAAAGAAAATATATAAAAAATTGAACGCAGCATTATATGCTTTCTTTTGGTATTTTTAAGTATAAGTTGCTTATTAATGATTGTATAATTATATAAATAAAATATGTTAAATTTTACATATATTCATTTTAATTTATTTTTAATTTAAAAATATTAGCAAGAAAATTATAAGTATATTTTGATAGTTAATAATATTTGTAATAATAAATTACTGTTAAAAGCTACGTAATTCTGTCTGTATACATTCTTAATTAATTAAATGGATTTGTAACTATTTAACTATGTAATACAGTTTGAGAATTGAATTATTAATCAAAATGAACTTGAAATTAACATTATACGAAGACCAAGTGACAATAGCATAATATGCTAATTGCTACTGTCAAGCGTATCTGAAGAGCTCAGAGCCCGAAAGTGGAAGATGTAACCCTGGGATTTATCAAAGCCATAGAACTCAGGCACGTTAGATCTTGGCGTGTTCTTTTTTTTCTCCTATTGAAAAAAACCTGACGATGAAAAAAGGTGGTTGATGGAACCTTAAGTATTAGTTTTTTTTAAGTATTATTTTATATTTTAGAAATATATTCTAATACATATTTATATTATATACATATAAATACATATAATATCCAGAGGGTGTCTGGCCAAATATCTGTCCGATATTGGTACTGGGCATACGGGTACGCGACCCCGGATCCTCGAGCCACCACTGTCATACTCCTTCCCAATCCATGAAAGTGGTGTCCTTACCCCCCCCCTTTTCTACTAATCTTTTCCCCTCTCATCCTTGGCTTTTCCCACAAAAATGGGTTTTGGAGGTCAGATGGCAATCGCTCCATTAAAAAGCCGCCACCTGCCACTCATATGAAAAAGAAAAAGATGTTGCTGGGTACTGCTAGGGCGTCGCCGCTAAACGACGCGCAGGCACATCGCCCTACACCTGTGTTAAATGGGCAAGAAGCTAAAGAAGAAAGTACCCAGAAGGAAACTCCGCTTTGCAACGTGGAATATTGGCTCTCTAACCGGACGATGCAGGGAACTAACAGATGTACTCATGAGGCGTCGGGTTCAGTGTGCTTTCCTTCAGGAAACCCGCTGGAAGGGCAATAAGTCCCGTATCATCGGACAGGGTTACCAGCTCATATACACTGGGTCTCCTTCCGGTAAAACTGGTGTAGCAGTAGTTTTATCTGAAGAGCTACGGAATGGTCTCCTCGAAGTTGACCGACGCAGCGACCGCCTGATGCGGGTGAAGGTACTGGTTGAGGGGGCTATCGCCAACTTAATCAGTGCTTACGCTCCCCAGGCTGGTTGTAGCGGGGCCGAAAAGGAGTCATTCTGGGAGCAATATGAAGACGTTCTACTCGCTATACCATCTACCGAGGTGATCATAGTTGGGGGAGACCTTAACGGTCATGTGGGTAAGGCTGCGGATACGTATGAATGTGTCCACGGTGGTTTTGGTCACGGTCGCCGCAATATAGAGGGCGAAAATATCCTAAGAACCTGTATTGCATCTGATCTGGCCATCGTGAATACGTTCTTCCAAAAGAGTCCGCAGCATCTTATTACGTATGCGAGTGGACTCCATTCAACCCAAATAGATTACCTATTGACCAGGCGGTGTCATGTTGGCAAGGTAACTAACTGTAAAGTCATTCCTGGTGAAAGCCTCACGGCCCAACATCGTCTTCTTGTCATGGATTATGTCGTTACCCCGATAAAGAAATTAGCCGAGACGCGTAAGTCTAAGATCAAGTGGTGGTTGCTGAATGGACCGATGCAGACCGACTTTCTGGCAGAAGTTAACAGTCAAAATTTAACAACTAACACCGAAACTGCTCAGGATGGTTGGGATCGAGCGCAGTCAGCAATTATTACGGCTGGTAAACATGTTCTTGGCGTTTCTAAGGGAGGACGTATTATGGACAGGGAGACATGGTGGTGGAATGACAAGGTACAAAAGGTGATTCATGATAAGAAGACTGCATTCATGATAAGAAGACTGCATGAAGACAAAATATTTACAAAGGAAGGGGCAGTGTTCAAGATTGCGGTAGTTATAGGGGCATTAAGATTATGAGTCATACCATGAAGCTCTTCGAGCGCGTGATTGCCCTCAGGCTCCGCCGAGAGTGTACTGTCTCTGAGTGTCAATATGGATTTCAGCCAGGATCAGGCACTACGGACGCCATTTTTGCCTTCAGAATTTTGATGGAGGCACACAGGGAAAAGAGGAGAGCTCTGCATGTGGCATTCTTAGACCTGCAGAAGGCCTTTGACTGTGTGCCACGTCAGTGTATCTGGTGGGCACTGCGATCCAAAGGGATCCCTGAATCCTATGTTGCTATTATCAGAGACATGTACAACGACTCTGTTTCTACAGTTAGGACCGCTGTTGGCGATACCAAACCCTTCCCAATTACAGTAGGGGTTCACCAAGGCTCAGCTCTTAGTCCACTTTTGTTTAATGTAGTGCTAGATACTGTCACGGCTCACATCCAGGACCAGCCTCCATGGCTGATGATGTATGCCGATGACATAGTACTCATTGACGAGAACCGACTGATGCTGGAGCGTAAAGTGAATGCCTGGAAGGGTGCGCTTGAGAACGGTGGTCTTAAACTGAATGTGTCAATGACCGAGTACATGGCTTGCGGGAACCCAGACTCGAGCACCATCCACATCGGGCCTGAGCCAGCCGTTAAGTCGGAGAAGTTCAGGTACCTTGGATCCATTATGCACGAGTCCGGAGGCATCGACTACGATGTCCACGCCCGGGTTAGCGCTGCTTGGGCCAAATGGCGGGAGGTCACTGGTGTGGTCTGCGATCGCAGAATATCGCCCAAACTCAAGGGGCTGATATACAAGAGCATGATCCGACCAGTTCTTCTATACGGCAGCGAATGTTGGCCAGCATTATCTCGGCACACTCAGGAGCTTCACGTAACGAAGATGAAGATGCTAAGGTGGATGTGTGGCGTTACTTGGGCTAACCGCATACGCAACACATTCATTCGAGGTAGTCTTGGGGTCCGTGACGTAGCGGATAAGCTCCAAGAGCGTCGTCTGAGATGGTATGGCCACGTTTTGTGCCGGCCTAAGAACTACGTCGGAAGAAAATGCCTTGAGATGTCTGTCCCTGGAGTAAGACGTCCCCGGACGCCCAAGGAAGCGATGGCTGGACGTCGTGACGCACGACATGAGAGCCAATGGACTAACCACTGAGGATGCTCAAGACCGTGCAAAGTGGAGTAGACTAAGTAGGAAAGCAGACCCTGGCAATAGGCCGGGATAATGCTAAGTGGAAGAAGAAGACATAGAAATATATTATATTTTTCATAACTAGTAGGTAATATATTGTTAATGTTCTAAATTGCTAAATAAATCTTATATGTAACTATTATTAAAATTAAGGCATTTAAAGCACAAAGCATGATACGTTTTCATAGATGGTAAAAATGCATAAGTTGCCGTTAATAATAAATTTTATGTAAAATCATAAAAATGTAACAGTATTTTTATATAAAAAATGTGCCAAATAGTATTATAATATTGTTATTGTTATAAAATCAGATTTATGAGACAACAATATCTGCGTTTAAACATTATGATATAATATAAATATATTTTTTTTCAAAAGTTATTTTTTTTTTTATTTAATACGTTCCGCTCATTTAGTGTAAACTATCTTTACATAGTACAAAACAAAGTCGCCTCGAACCGGTCTACTCTCAGATCTTTAAAATTACGCCACGTAACTTAATTTGGTTTTCACTTATAGAAAGAGAAATTGATGTATAAAATTCATGCATATGTGTAAACCAAGCAAGTGAAGCCGCCAGTGGAACACTTCGGACCGTTCTTTCTTTATATATGTCTTAAATTTTCCACTTGTTTATAGGTAAATATTTCTTGTCACCCGCTCAGCATTAGTAACAGGTCACATTTGTTTAAAAAAACAAAGATCTCAAGCGAAAATCAGAAACACAATAAAAAAAAAATTTTATACCGCCTATGTCGACACCTTGTCCATTATGGTAAATAACCATCTTTAAAGTATACAACTAATCAGCAAAACAATCAGCAAAACTATTAAAGATTCAGTTAAAATATATTTAATATAATTCAAGTTAATAAAAAAATATGTCTATAAATGGAGAAAAGCGGCGTAGAAGAATAAGGCATTGACATTTGATATGTCTATAAAAATAAGCTAACCTCAAATTGTATCATTACAAAACGATAAACGATATGTATCTTTTGTAGTTCATTAAATATGCATAAATTTAAATAGCTATCACGATAAAAAATAATCATGAGTAATATCTTGAACTTAACCTCTAAACAAATAGTTTAATAAATACGTATATTATCATTAAAAAGCTATATGTCTTTCCGTTTTCTGTCTACAAAAAAAAATTGCATATAATAGTATAAATATTATAAATATCAGTAAAAAGAACATAAGTATTTATTAGAAGACAACATTAATTTACTTTTCGAGAAGTTAGAGAATTGTGCTATGTATAAAAAATGTGATAAAGTTTCCTTTTTTCTTAGAAATATTATATATCATATAAATGTCGATGTCCTAGACTCACTATAGACCAGGTCCCCCTATAAAATGTCTCTAGTTAAACAATCTAAATAGTTCCCTGTACATACCAAAATTCTCAAAATGGTGCCCACAAACTATATAATTTGTCAAGGTATACCTCCAAACAATTTGGAAAGCTGATCCTGTAGTTATGTTCTGTCTTTGTTTATCATGGAAACCTTGAACCTATTCAACGTCAACGTTGTCCCACTGCGCAACGATTGTTTTTGCTATCTACCCACTTTTGATTTTCATCTAGACAAAAAATTTGAAACAATTGAACATTTGAAAATGAAACAATTGAACATTTGAAAATGAAACAATTGAACATTTGAAAATGAAACAATTGAACATTTGAAAATGTAAATACATCAACACGAAATTCTTAAAAAATTTCTTTTCTGTATACGCTGCATCGCTCTGGAAAAAACTTCCTATTCCTATCCAAAAAAGTCCATCCCTTTTGTCATTTAAAGCTGTATCAAATAAATTCTGCTTCTGTTATAACAACCGCACTATAATTTTTTATATTAATTTATTTATAAAGGATAATATGTATGTATATATTATGTATGGTATATTTTTGTATATGTTATAAAATATTCATTATATATTTAATATTTAAATTAACGTTTTATTTTATATTTTAGTTCTTAAATCTTGTTTTTTTTTTGTTTTTGCACTGTCTCTTCCCGCTATTTCTTTGAAAGTTACTCACTTCCACTGCTTGGCTGGAAGAGATTTCTTTTACAAATAAGCCCACCATTGCCGACATAATTTTATTTTACGTGCTTGTATTTTTTTTCTGAGTGCAACAAAGAATATATATATATATATATATATATATATATATATATATATATATATATATATATATATATATATATATATATATATATATATATATATACATATTTATTTTGGTTATCTGATCTCTTAGATTTCGACATCAGATACTATTCTATTCTTGCATTTATAT
The DNA here is from genome assembly GCA_037127375.1 of Dione juno. Taxonomy (NCBI): domain Eukaryota; kingdom Metazoa; phylum Arthropoda; class Insecta; order Lepidoptera; family Nymphalidae; genus Dione; species Dione juno. Next base: position 2,656,778 of record JAXRJS010000074.1, read on the forward strand.
ATAATCAGAATATGTCACGCTAAGTACCTTTTGCTACAGAGCCATTTCGAAGTATTTTAGTTTTAAAAATCATTAAATAGCTATACAACAATAATCTTTTATTTCAATCCATCTAATAATTCTGAACATGTACGTGTACAGAAATTAAATTTTCATTCATCATAGTTGCAGCTTTAAATAACTCCATTGTGTGTCTTCACGTCAAGATGTGGTCATATACAATTCTTCAAAACAGATATTTTTGCACTATAGCTTAATACTGATACTTACTTACTTATTTAATATATACTTATTTTAATATATATACCCCCTTTTGTTTTAAATTATTCTGCTGATAACAGTAACATTTATCTTAGATCAAACTTCTAAGCATTGTATGAACACAGATAAAGAATATTTCAGTAATCTGTCATCTGTGTTCAAACTTCAATTTACACAGCAAAGAAACTAGTTCAATTATTCAATGTCATTCGGGAACATCGTGTGAAATGCTTTATTCAATTATTTCATTATTAATCTAAAGGTGATAAAATTGATTTAAGCTAACTTTTTAAAAGAAAACATAATATAACTCATGTTACATTATGGCATTTCTGTGCCCCGTAAGAATAAGAAGGGGAAAAAAGAAGAAATGTAAGTTACTTCAAGCTTTTTATTGAAAACTTTGCAAGTCAATGACCTCAAACTTTCTACATAATCATAAATTAAACTAATTAATGAATCTTTTTCTATTTAAAAACATACCCTTAGTTAATGAAACGTAATATTATTGCCAAATTTAAAATTTAGATTTGAATAAGAAAAACTATACAATATGATCTGCATGTTCAATATTAACAAAGTTATAAATGTACATACTTGTTGCACTTTTAAATTACTGTAATGACGAAAAATAATTTTGCCAAATAGATTCATTTTAAAATTAAAATGCTGTCAAACGTGATTTTGAATAGTATATTATATACTTTATTTGTAGCAAGTAGTGGCGATTCTGACAAAGAACTGTCACGACCTGGTTCAGGGCTAAGTCCTGGCATGGGCCGTATTACTGGCTCAGCCAGTATAGAAACATTAGTACGTGTAGGCATTGAAAAGGAACATGGATTAAGTCCTGATTCAAAAATGGTAGTGTTACATGACTTTGCTCCTTATGTTGATGATGAATTGGAGGTAAGTTGCTTGAACAATTATAATATTTTATAATTAGCATATTCTTTTTTCATATGATTAAAATAAATTTGTTGCATATTGAATTTACTAAAAAAGTTTGTTACAAATAAAATGTATATTTTTGTAATATGTATAATTGTGTATAATTACACATACTTTATAATTTTCAATTTCATTGAATCAAGGCAATAACTTCATAATAGGATTACTAAGACCTATAGTTTTTTCATATTCATAATTTTTTCTTATAGTATAACATCTGTTAAAGCTTAAGTTAAGTCTCATATTAGTTTATATAATAATTTTAGGTAAAAAGGGGGCAAATAGTAAATGTACTATATCGTGAAAATGATTGGGTATATGTGATTGTAACTGATTCTCGAAGAGAAGGATTCATCCCACACTCATATTGTGCCCCATGTGATCACCATGACTTGAAAAAGAAACTTCCTAGAAGTCGATCTCCAACAGACTTAGCACATCGAGATGTATCACAGTGAGCTTTCTTTCTTTATCTATCTTTTATGATAGTAATAGTTACATGAACTAATATTATTATTATATACTCAATATATCTTATAAGCTCTTAATATTATTATTTTTTTGTCATACTATTATGTATATGTAACTGTTAATTAAAATAGTTCTTAATATTAATTCTGTATTATACTATAATCCAATAACTTATATTGAAGGCTATCATTATCTGATGGAGCAACTAATGATGGACATTCAGAGTTAGGCAGTGAGGGTGAAGCATGCCCGTTCAGCAAAGATCCCTCGGGACGATATGTAGTACTATATACATTTACTGCAAGAGATGAGAATGATGTAGATGTTGAAAGAGGGGAATTTGTTACAGGTAAAATATTTCATACATTTTGAATATGGTAGAAGTTGGAGTAAGAGGTATAACAGTTAAATCTCTCTATAGTTAGACTAAAAATCTTGACTTGTATAGAACTATCATCAATTCATTTATAGAATGTACTTTGTAGGTGGCACTAGTAGAATTATTTCAAATTTGGGTAGGTGGAGAGAGGAGCTCGTATAGTGGAGGTGAGCATTAATGCACATCTTAAAGAGAACCTTTTAAACCTATACTTAGGTCGCATGCACTGCTCTGAGCTCCTCTCTTCACAACTTGATGGACCTAGCACCCATACAATGAATCAATGTAATGCTAAATATTGGTTTCTTGCCAAATTTCATAATATTATGTTAACATGAAGTCCCTTTACCTATAGAGAAATAACCGATAGTTCTGATAATTTGGCAAATTCTATACAATATGCAGCAAAAACGAAATATAAGCCCCCAGGACTGTTGGGTCAGATTTTAAATATTAATTCATTATTAATACATTCATGTGATCTACCATGAAATCTTAAATAATGCACATAATATTATTATTATAATATTTTTGCATGCTTTTACTTAATCTAGAATAATAATAAACTGTAAATAAATGTGTACTTAAAATCATAAAATTCTTTTTAGTTATATATAAATATTATTTTATAATGTGGACTTTCAGTTCTAAATAGAGAAGATCCTGACTGGTATTGGATAGTAAGGAGTGATGGTCAAGAAGGTTTTATTCCATCGGGCTTCGTTTATCCTGCTGTCCAAGGTAGAATTATATAATATAATATTTACTAATAATAAAACAAAATGAAAGTTAAATTTAAATCATATAACAATGTTGTAAATATTTTTGTATATGAAAATAGATCTAATTTTATCTAACATTTTATTATTAAAAAAATTATAACAAATTTAAGCTCAATTAATTTCACAAACTTATAGTTAAACAATAGTAAATGTTTTTAAATTTATCAAAGATTGATAGGTGAAAACCTTTACTGCACATATAAAATAAATCTTATAAAAAGAAAAATAACAAGAATATCGGAGTAAAAAAGTACAAAAAATACATAAAAAATAGTAGGTAATATGCAAAGGACCTCCCCTTTAAGAGCACTTAATTTTTAACACTAAAAATATTGGACACGTCCCTAAATATACGTACTGTAATTAATAAATTATATCCATATATAATTATTAGGAATTAGAGGACCCGTTGACGTGTGACATACGCGTTGCCATAGCAACGTGTATGTCACTTAATACAAAAGTTATGTGTTGTTAAACCTATGGTAGTGTGGGTAATGTTTTATTTATTAATTTAATGTACTTTATAAGCATTATTATTGAGAAATATTAGCGTTCTGCACTTCTCCTGCACATAAACTATAAGTGTGCTAAATTTTATGCTCCTGCGTCCGCGCAATTTTCGTACCCCTTGAACCCCTTAGGTTCAAAGTTTTGGCATCACGCATTAATATATAGATTAATAAAAAAAAATGTATATTCAGCGTCACAACAAGACAGTGCCCAGACGTTGCATCCACCGCCGCCGAACAACACGATGTTATCAACAAACAATGTGATGAGCAATATGAACAATATCAACAATGCACAGCAACAAGACAATGATGGACGATACCACGGCACTGAACTAGTCATGCTGTATGATTATAAGGTAAATGGTTTAAACGCTTCCATCGCATTAACATATTTCAACATGTCCTTAAAATAGCCACTATTAAAATGGATTAAGAAATATATTCTTTAATGAAAGAAACCTTAAGATATATTGTTTATCATCACTCATTGCACACCGTGTTTTTCTTAGGTTAGTTTTACCACCTTTATTGGAAGACACCTTCAATCGTACTTACAGTCTAATATTTTAGTAATAAATAACTTAACCATGCAGCAGCCCAGCATTGTTTTTTTTTATATATGTAATTTTTTTCAATTGGTATTCAAAAAATGTAAGTGTAAATTTAAAACTTATTCCAGGCGCAAGCACCAGACGACTTATCAGTGAAACGCGGTGAGTGGGTTTACGCTGACCTCACGCAACAGACAGTGGAAGGATGGCTGTGGGCTCACGCACCCAAGTCGAGGCGGTCCGGGTTCATACCTACCGCATATGCACGTGCACCCCATACTACTTCTCTATAGATCTATCGTATACTTCCAAATTACAATGATCACCATATTTTTTTTCAAGCAAAGCAATTAATTGTAAAAGAAACAGTAGGTCAATGCTCTCACGCAGCAGACAATGAAGGCTGAGAAGTGAGGCTAAGGGGTCACGCGAATAAATTGTATAGGTCTGGTACGTATTCATGGCATATACATTCCATACTACTTCCCTATGGAGAGCATGCTACTCACAAATACATATATATTTTTGTGAATCTATTAACGTGGAATAATGATCGAACTACATTTTTCGATATAGTTTGTTGTAGCTTTAAGCTATACGTAGAACATATTGAATATATATAATAATAAAAAACGTAAGTCCTTGCGGACATCACACAACAAAAAGTGAAATACCATTATTTCACGACACACAGTTTTTAATTCACGACAAAGGATTCATATCCATGGTGGATGCACGTGCATCTTGCACACGTCCTACTTGTCTATAGACCTTTACTAAACTTGAAAGTACTCGTATAGTAAAGGTTTTTTTTTCTTCTATACAATGATCATGGAAAAGCGATCTTAATACAAGTTCATTACTTGCAAACTTTCCTATTTACCGTGTTTTTAAAAATACACATTTTTGAAAATACATAATAACGATATTGAAATTAATTAAGTATTGAAGCACTATGTTATATTTGTAATGAATTTAGAAATGTTATATTTTATATTATATGTACCAGTGTATGCAGTTCACTTATATATACGTGAAGAATTATCTTTACATATAAATAAAATTGGAGTACCCGTTTGTGTTTTCAAAATAACTGATCTTTTGCGAGTACATATTGCTATTTACACGTTACTAAATAATAAGAACAACATTTTAAACGATTTTGTCTGTCTTTTCGTTTGTCCGGGCTAATCTCTGGAACAGCTGAACCTCTTTTTATGAAACTTTTACTAGAAGATAGCGGCTGTGGAAGCAATATTTAGGCAATTTTTTATACCTGCGGGTATCAAGATTAATGCAGGAAAAACTATTTTTACCCATACCGAAAACGCGAGTGAGTACTCACCGCTCATATAAAATGTTTTATAGACAAAGTGGTTTGATAAGAAAAAATAAAGGAACCATGTAGAACAATACATGCATATTATATTAGAGTAAATCCGAGAACATCGATCAAGCGCGCGACGCCGCGAACGGGTCGCTAGTTTCTCAATAAGAATTTTAATAAAAAGTTAATTTTATGAATGGCCAATATAAAAATTTTGCACATTTCAAATTCGTTTAGATGGTTTAAAACTTTATAAATTTTAATAGGTAAAAATTACTATATATTTTTGTTGTATTTTATATATAATATGCATATTAATTGATTTACTTAAATTGACCTTGTATCTATATATTTGTAACTCTTTATTGTCAGATAAACTCTTAATTTAGGTTTCCAAGTATGACTGTAACAATTCACACTGGAGATTACTTCCCAAGTCAAATTTTCTATTAAGTTAGTTAAAATTAAGTGACTTTTAGATTTTGCCATAATACTGTTAGTAGTAATATGTTTATTTCATTGTAAGGTTGTTTGTACATTAAACATTTTAAATAACTTTACTCAAAAAATATGCTTCAAATAAGAATATTGTTTAATCTAAAAGAAAATAAAATTGATTGTTTGTGACATTATTTGAAGCCAGCTGCAACTTATGCTTAAATGTAAGTCTTCCTTAGTTATAAATTATGCATAATCCTTTAAGGTTTTGATCTGAAATAGCATTTATGTGAATTGTCCGTCCAAATTGACTGATATATTATTTTGGTACTATCAGAGGCCATCTGTAAAATACGGATTGATAAAATAAGAGAAGAAATTGCATAGCAATTAAATCTTATGTCATTTTTATATTATTATATTAACTATATAATTAAATATTCGTATATAATACATACAAAGTGCATTTATTTTATTTTCAGTAGATATTAAGTCTAATAATATGATTTTACATCACATTCTTTAGCGATAAGACAATATTAATATGGCGTATTGGATGGGATGGTTCTTGGTAATCCCTCGATATAAATCAGAGCTATAACTAGATACCTCCTCCCTGAACTGCAAAATGCTTGAATATTCTTGCCAAGTTCTTTGAATTTACAATACGTAAATGAAAATCAACACCGTAGTATATACGAATATAAATACTACTGACTCAGTAAGTCATCATTCAACTACCGAGCACTGAACGATGCAATTTTTCTGACGCCTGGACTGAGCAGTCTTGGACACGAGGGGTGACGCCGTAGCCGCTACAGCGATTATAAAAGTATGAACATTTATACTTTACAAACACTTAACATAATTTAAATATATGAAATATAAGTAATATTATATTATTTTACTTTGAAAACATTCAGAAATTCACTGAATATTATTGTAATTTTAAGAGATAAAATTCGACTATTGAGGTATTAAGCTTCATAATATGTTTTATAGATGGCCTCAAAAGTAATGTTTAAATAAATAAAAGATTTTTGTACAGTTCTGCTTTTTATTTTTCTATATTAATCAATAATACATATATATATATATAAATATTAATCTAACAGTAAGTCTTTCTTCTTTTTCTTAGCTTCTTGTTTCAAATCATCCTTCACTTTCCAGTTGTCATATTCTTGTTGAACTTTCTTTATATCTTGTTCAGTAACTGTTATTGGTAACTTTAATTCTATTTGCTCACTCCTTATAAATTTCAGGGCCTCAATTTTTTGGCTCAAAAAAGGTCCTTGCTGGCTCTCTAATAAATTTCTATAGTCAGCCAGTTTCTTTTCACGTATATTATCACAATGCATCTCAGTTAGCTTGCGTAGGGATTCTTTACGTGACAGTTTGTGGAAAGATCTAAAATTCAATAGTAAATTGAAACATATTTTGATGATGAGAAATATGTGTTTACTATAAATAACATAATTAATAACATAGTAATTTATAATAACATTATAATAAAAAGAAATCTATTTGTAAAGGTGTTTTTGATTAATCAGATAAAACTATCAAAAATTAAAAGCAAGTGTCAAATTGTTTTATTTTTAGCTTTGAAATTTTTTTTTATATCTTTTTCTCTTCATTTAACTTACTCAGGATGTGCTTTGTACTCTATATTAAGCTTCTCTAGAAGCCATTCAAACTTTTTGTAATCATACTGCCTCAAATACTTCAATAACTTTTTCCTTTTATCTATTAGTTCTTGAACAGTTTGCTGTAAAAAAAAGTATATACTGTATAATTCTATTTATGCTTCTAATTAAATAAAAAGGGGTTACTCAATATTAATAGCAATTTTTAAAATGTACTGTAACCTGTTCTCATTTATATTTTAAATCACTATTAGGTTGGTCAGGCTGATCCTAACTGTGAAACTAGCATGAGAATAATAAAAATAATTATTTTAATTATTAACTATTTTGTAAATTTACCTTTGCTTTTACATTTCTTGGGTATTTTTCCATGGTATCCTGAAGACAGCGAATATGACCTGTTATTCTTGCAACTAAAGAAAAATATTCTTTTAATAATTATTACAATAGATTAAAGCTGTGAAAATGTAAATTGAAATTTATTTAAGCACATACTTAGAAATATTTATTAAATTTTTTACTACAATAAAACAATTTTTAATTATAATAGGTTAAATAAGTTTAGATCTAAAATATGTAACTCACTTCTTGTTTCCGCTGTATTGCTGTCATATTGATGTCTCTTAACTCTGTCCATTAATTCTTTTTTTACGAGTCCATTATATTCTTTCTTCCCTAAATGTTCTACTGAGAAAATTTTCTTTACTGATTCTGGTGCACTAAAACCAATTAAATTGATTAATTATTTTAATTAATAAGCTTCTGTATAACCTTAAAATTAATGCTTGTTAATAAGTACTGCACGAAACTTACTCTTTTATCTCTTCACTTAAGTTATATTCTGGAGGTAGACTATTACCAGGTATTTTAGGTAAGCCCTCTAAATCACCAGATTTCTCAGGTTTATATGCAGGCATATACTCAGGTTTCGTCCATTTTATATTTACTAAAGGTTTGACTAATTGTTGAACATTGCGAGTTTGTATTATAGTACTTGTGGTATGTAGTATATTACGTAACATTGTACTAACAAGAAACTACTTAAATTATTCAGTATTTAATATTTCTCCAGGACAAAATAGGAATTCATGTGTTTTGACTTTTCAGAGATTTGACAATCAGCATCATTGGACAAATATTATGTTACAACTCCATAATAGTGCATAGATCAGTTTATAGTACCTTAAATTGTATTTTCTATCTATTTCGCCATAATTTTATTTAAATTACAGAAAAGAAAGTATTAATAAAATATATTTAAATTTATTGATTACAATCGTGGAAGTCCTTGGAAGCATATAAGATAGCGGGCGCGTTTTGTGCGGAGATTCAGATGCCTGGACCGCCGTCGGAGGAGTAATTTTCTGAAAGTACATTTAAAGAACCTCCTACTGCTTTGTAAATTATATTGGAAATGCCCACCCAAGATAGTATGTTATACATGAATTATCAACACATAAGGTATGAAATTGATATAACACAAGAAATACACAATTATTGGGATCAGTTAATATCACTTTACTTGAGTAAGGAAGTAAGAATTGTTTGATTATGGCGTGATAAAGTAACAAGTAAAGTGCATCCTTGTGACGGAATCACCCAGCAAATTACAAAGTTGTATTGTATATGGGGAAGACAAAAATCGCTACGCAGTGTGCTTTGTTGGGTTCCCTCTTTCTCCTACACCCATACCAAAGAAAGACTGGGAAATCAAATGATTCAAAAAAGACTAAGGAGTGGACAAATGGAAAATACGTCCATTCGAAACGTAATCCACAGTACTCTAAAACAAACCTACAGTCAGTAAATCACAACCCCAACACTCAGAGACATACCCGACTTCAGAAAGCCACGTGCTCAAGATAAACGAAATCTGCAACTGTTATTGAATTCACAATTAGTCGGTAAACAAAATTGCTGACGAAACTATTTTCAAAAAACTCGATTCAATTCGGCCACTGAATCTGTGTTGGAATGCAAAACGGCTTGTCAAAACATCCGAGGAGTTAAAACTATCTTTTGAAAATTCAAAAATTGATATATTCTAATTTCGGAACCCATGATACAAAACAAAAAGGATTTCAAAATACCGGTACTCATCGTGTCACAATATTCTAAATATATTAAAAAATATTAAAACTTACTTTTTTGTTTAAATTCAAAAAATTGATAGTATTCTATTTCGGAAACATTTTACAAACAAAAGTTATTTCCAAAAACCGGTTTTACTCATCGTATCAAACAACGCACCCTGATGCAAAGCTCACGGGGCTCAGCAATTCTTATTAAGGTAACATTAAACACTACGGAGTCCTCACCTGTCAAAAGACTACCTCCAAGTACTAGTATTGGTCATGACTGGACTAGCGATCTAACAATCTCAGCTTTATCTGTCAACCACGTCCTACCATCAGCAAGAAAGAAAATACAAAGAATTTTTTACTTCTCTCGATCGCGTTTCGTCGCGGGGTGGTGACTACAATGCACACATTTTGGCGGATATAGGCTCATGTTGCACGAGGGACGTGTGTTTAAAAAAAAACCAATATGAAGTTCTTTCTACATATCAAAACAAAATACTGATCTTAGCGATTCTGTGTACTAAAAGGAGGTTCTGAAAAATATATACCGTGAAAAGCAGCTGTAGACCTATAGTAGATCATCGACAATTATTAATTACATGTCCTCTACTTTAGTTAAAAAAGAACCTAAATAAAGAATATTACATAATAGAAAAACGAATAGGAAATTATTCCGACAACTTGTCGATTCGCATTCGAAACTGCTTATTAGAACTCGAAACTCCTAAACTATCTCCGCGTAAGTTAACAGTTATTGTGCACACTTATGTGTATTTAAACCTCAATCATCTGAAACTTACCGACAATGAGAAAAAAATCTTGGAATTCTTAAAACGATGAAATCTGACGAAAGCGGAGGAATTACGCTGCAATTCAATAAAAACGAAGTGGAAACGTGCAATTAGAAATATCTACCCCAAGAATGCGCCAGGATATGACTCATTAATGGTCGATTGTTGATGAACTACCGCGTTCGGGTCTAACTTACTGAGGGCGGTTGTCCATCTAGAACTCCATAAATAATCTAAAAATTATTTCGCCACAATGGAAAGTTGCACAAATAATATGATTAAAACCTGACAAGAACTAGATGATCCAAATCCTATAGACTATAGTTCTACTACATATCGCTGAAAGTAATGAAATCACTCCTGGTCTTCGGTGATTACAATTATAAAATCAAAAACCTAGAACCAGATCATCATTTTGGTTTTTAGGCAAAAACATTCTTTACTTATGGACCAGGGTCATAGACTACAGAGCAAATAATGACGTTTTGAAAAACCAAGATAGTTACTGTGTGGCTGTTCTTTAGACATATCACAGGCTATTGGCGTGTGGGGCACGGGGTAGCTACTGTAAAAAATTAAATATCATGCTAACAACATATTACCAAAATAATCCAGTCCTGGCTTATGGGATCGTTACTCATGGTCCAGGGGGGAAAAAATGTCTAACCTAAGCCATATTAGAAGACGTCTTGCAAGGAAGCGTCCTTGGGCCGATCTTTATCTCTTTACACTTCTGATTTACCTAACCAGTGCGGCAATCACAACGGGAACCTTTGCAGATGACACCGCAATTCTAGCTATTCAACTACAAAGAACGCTGAAAGCATGAAAAAAGTTGTGAAGACACTTTTACCCTCAGAAAAAAAAGACATCGTCCTCCAGTGGAAACTTAGCAACGTGGAACTCCCCAAGTAGACTGTCCGAGACCTGGGTCTACACTTAGAACAAATGCCTACATGCATAAAGATTATATTTAACCAAAACAAACAACTTGGTCTACAAACTAAGACAACTCTATTGGCTACAGGTCGCAACATCTAAACACTATATTTGGAAAACAAATTACTATTATATATGACTCAAACCAGTCTGAGACTCAAAACCACCTACGGAATACAATATGGAGGAAGAGCTCTTACTCAAACTATTGAGATACCCAAAGAATATCAAACAAAATGTTACGTAATTACTAACGCCCCTGGTGTGACCAAGGAGCAATTTGCAACAAAGACCTAGCAATGACTACAGTTAGAGACGAAATAGTAGACTTCCCAAAATATTACGGACATGACTCGAGGCGAAAGATTCCCAAGATATGCTTCAGTAAAAGCAGGATATTTCTATTAAATAGGGTGTGCCACAGGTTGCACTGCCTATACAAGCTAAATAAAACATTTTTGTAACATACATGCCGCTGAATGTCATGTCAATGTAAGTCAATATTAGTTTACACAAGAAGCTTAAAATTTTGTTGTATGATATCCTTTTTTGCTTTAGACACCGTACAACTGTTAAATCTATCCTAATACGCTCTAAGTGACACTCAGATAAAATCATACACTGCACTAATTATATTATCTGTCTAATTACAATACGATGGGCTCGGCACTGAAATAGTGAAACCATCCCATACTAGGTAATTACTTCTCTTTAATTTATATTATATAATATTTGTTTATTGATTTCGAGCTGGTGGGTTTTATTAAAACTGACAGATCGATCAAAAATAAAAAACTCATAAATATATTCGTAACCACTCTTTATTATTTATTGCTTTCAGATTATAAAACGTCAAACTTGTGAAACACTTATAATCTTATAGCTGATTTTGTACTAAACGTACCACTCCACAGGACTGCACTTACTTTAAACTAACATTTAATGATACTTGAATAGAAACAAATATTTTGCAATTTATATATAATATTTAATATAGGAAATTATTCAAAAAATGACATCAATGGCAAATAATTATTTTATGCTATTTAATTTCTTATCTTTAGCTATAGTCACAAATATTAATTTTTGCATATACTAGTTACCAATCACCATCTTCTTTCAAATAAATAATTTGTTAGATTTTCCTAAAAGCTCATGTTAAATAAACATCTGTATAGATTGATTATCCTATAAAGTAAGTCAACTATATGACGGAAAAGTTTAAACATTCCAGAAATACATTTTATTTTGACTATGCACTTGTATGGAATGTATGAATCATAAAAGACAATCTTATCATTACAATGATTATTTACTAATGCTGTACAATAATATAATTAAGTTGAAAAAAAATCGATATATAAGAAAATATTCATTTTGTGTAACTATAATAAATACAGCTTGCCAGTATTATTCCACTTAAAAAATAATTTACATAAAAGGAATGCCAACATTTGTACCTCTGCCATGGACTTATATCATTTCTCAAGTATTATATATTAATGAATAGAATGTCAGAGATACATAAAAAAGGTATAAATGACAATGTAATGTACACATTATATAATACTGGACTTTAATTAGCTACATAAACAATTTAAATCTAAACATGCTTAATATTTCAATGTCTTTTATAATAATAAAAAGTATTTACTTTTAAAATGAAATGATAGCCCACAATATGGTATTTAAGAATTAAAAAAAATTAAATTATAATGATTTGCCAAGAAGAAGTACAGTCAGAACTGTAAGTGCTTTCTTAGTGATGTTGAGTGTCAACCAATTATAGTTTGGCACATTCTACAAACGTCTAAACATTATTTAATATAAAAAAAAGTATTTAGTAATTCAAACATTGGCTATAATATATAAGACACACATATATCATATATCGTAGAGAAATCGCTAAGAAACATTCAGTGTATTTATCATGTATTTAGTAAAAAGTGCAAATATTACTGTTTAAAGATTTGAAGTATGTCTATAACAAAGAAATACACACACATTTGTACATACATACAAATTATCGTAAGAAAGTTTGTTAAAGTTCTAAGGAATTTTATAAAGAATCTACTGTTTAACATGAAAACTATAATGGTCAGAATATGGAAAATATTTCGATTTTATAAGCTTCACTCTGTAGATTACATATAGCAAGGGCAAAGAGAACCTAGTACAAGACTAGAATTGTCCATTTTAGGTAAGTGAAATTAATGAATTTCCCCCAACTGGAGTCGAACCCACAACCATTGCGTTTACAGATTGACACTTATTCAATGTGTCACGATTGCCTCTAATGCAGTTAAACACTACGTGAGATGCTTTAGTACTACAGTTATTGCTACAATGGTAACATTTTTGTGAGAAAATAAAAAAATAAACATAAACATAATAAATATGTTTTAACTAACTAAAATAAATCAAAATATTATTTATAAGCACCATTGCTTAAGAAAAACAGAAATTTAATTTAAATTAATTTAAATACACATTTGAGCTTTAAATGTTAAACATCTAATCTAGTACACTACTATATATGTATGTATTATACAATCAAAGGGCAAGATATAAAACACGTCGTGCTATAGCTGGTAAAATTTATAAACTACCACTTAAGTATATTAATATTTGACTAAAGAACCGTATTGAATTACTATTGCTACGAATTTATAACTTAAATAAATTAAAAACAATATTACATTTACAGTAGAATAAATGTATATTTAAAAATGTTGATACTATTGAAGCTGACATAACAAGTGTCGAGTTGACCTTTTACTAAAACTTATTTAATGTTTTCTTTATTATTTGGTTTTTTTAAAGTAATTGAAATATATACAATAATAGATATAGTTTGCTTTAATTTGTTAATAATACTAATGTTAACCAGCACTTGTTTTAACAGCCTCAATTTCGTCCACTTAAATATCACAAAACATCAAGCACTGTAATGAAAAAAATATATAATAATAAATATATGTATGTATTTAATAATATTACATATACTTTTTTTACGTTTTTCTGTCTCACGTAAGTATTTACAAAAAAAATGTTCTTTTAATGTATTAACTTACATATTTAGCACAAAATTACTTTAGGACGTATCGAGGGCAAATTCAATGTAATTTTTAATTTTATATTAAACCCTGATTTTATGTTGAATTAGAGAAGAATTAGGTTTAACATAATTACTAATATTTAACATAATAAGCAATTATTAATTTATGGAAGTCATAGCTTACACAGAACAATACTTGCTTTGGTAACTACACTGTAATTATAAACATTGAAAATCAGTTAAATTCTGTCTTAAATGTTGTTTTTGTTTACCATCTCGTATATTGTCATTATTTTTAACATTTACATTTCAATCAAAATTGTAGTTAAGTAAATTTAAATTTTCATATCGTTGATTTCTCTCGAAAAAACAGAAAACGAATTTGAATTACAAATCGTATAATACAAACAAAAACCTTATTTTAAATTCAAATTACACCTGGTAATGCATTTAATAATTATTCTTATATTTCATGAAGTTGGCATATATCATTTAACATGGAGACCATCTCATATAAAAAAAATTGGGTATTTTTTAAAACAAACAATTTAAAATAATATAACAGATATTATGTACACAAAATACACTGATTAAAAATACCATTTATAACTAATTCACTACATCTTTTAATAGCTACAAAACTCCAAATAAATTTCGCCTTAAAACTAATAAATAAACGATGAATTAAGTTAAGGCATTTCCACACGCACTTAACGTCCGTAGAGTAAACGTTTAACTTTCACAATTGTTCGTGTGAAACACCTCTTCTATAGCGGATACGGCGGTTCAGATCACCGCGCTATTCAAACAAAAATGTATTAGTTATTGAAAAGAAACAGCATTGATCATATTTATAAATATCTGTTTGCTTATAATGAAGAAAACATCAATATGATTCATGTTTTCTTGCAAAGCATAAAAAAAGAACAACAATTTACCTAGACCGCTGTCAGTCCATAGTATATTAATCCTAATCCTTCTTCTTGCCCTTCTTTTTGACCATCCGTTTGCTATAATTTTGAGCAAGCGTATTCACTATAGACACTACAAAGTATAATACCATTAACAAAATGAATTTTTCTAGTAAAGTTGATAAAATAGATCTTTTACTCTCTGTTGGTACATTTTTATGCAAATATGCCTTTTGGTTTTCGAGGAACTCTAGCAATGGTTTCTCCAATTGTGGTCCTATGTAGGGTATTTTGCCAACCCATGACAGTGATTGTCTGTAATTCACAAGATTAATATATTAGCAAGGCAATTTCTTAAAAGAATAATTAGCTTAAACATACATATTTTTATATTAAAAAAAATACGATAATGTCGACAATGGAAACTTCAACCAGTCATTTTGTATGACTTCGTATACAGGTTGCAGCAATTACTTACATTTTACCAGTAGTACAAAAACCACTCACCCAACTAATTTCTCATTGAATGCAACAATGACGAACATTTTCTGTATATGCATTTTGACCACAGCTTTGCCCAAAAGTGTAGCACCGAAGAACGTCCAGAATGGTACTAAGAAATGTCCACAAGTAAGTCCGGCCAAATCGAATAAGGGGTTAGGAATGGAAGCACAAGCTAGTATACCCATAAACCCGACTTTTTGTACTAACTTTTGAACCATTACTTTTGCCCTAAAAATAATTAGAAAACGGTGATGGTAGAATGTTCTAATTTGTAAATATGTAATAAGTATGTTTAATTATAAAATTTTGTTTTCTTGTTAAGGTACCTTAGCATAAAACTTGCATGCTTAAAATGAATACAACCTTAAATATATTACAATAGGCTATTTGACAACATCTTACAAAACATTTTAGATTATTTAGTAATGATTAACTTATATTTTTTTATTATTTATTCTATATTTGTCTTATGTGCTTGCTTCAATAATTCAAGTGGAATATTCAGAATATTAATATCCCGCGAAAACGCTCATCTATGCATGATCGCGGGCGTCACACTAGTTCTCGCGAACCAACATGACTGTCGATCTAAACAAACGTAAGATTGTTTGCGTTTTCTTTAATTCTGCAATTTATGTAAAATTTTAACAGTACTTTTTGTAGTAAAATGTGACACAAATGTTCAAAAAAAGGTCTGGAAAAAGTATTCATATGTGTTCCAAAGAATGTGAAAATGTATCTAAAGTGTATGCAACTTTCTCGGAGGAATTGTATTGGTCGAGTCGAAGACGGTTTCAATTTAAGCAGACTTATCCTCTTATTACTCACAAATTTAAATTATAAATGTAATAATTTATTAAATTACGAATTTGAGGATATACTCTTATGATACTCACAATATTTATTGATTACTTAAGTATGTTTCATTAGATTAAAAAAATGCCATAAATTTACGTTCAAATATACCACTTTGCTTGTTACGGTTGGAACAAAAAATTGCAAATTATTATCAATATAAAATGACTATGCCAGAGGATAAATCTGAATTGTTTTAAAAAAAGTTGTGTCAATTTTAGGCATGTTTCTGTTGTCCACTTTCACAAAATGATAATATATATCCATGGATCTATACAGTACAGTATACAAATAAACAAAAAAGTAATATGTTGTGAAAATATTTCAATCAATAAATTACTTCGACGAAATGTAAACACCAAAACATCAGCAGCCGATGTTACGTTGACAAACGTGTTACGTCACCGTCCATTGACCAATTCTGACTGTTTCCTGTCACGCGACTGAAGTATAAAAACTAACATTTTAATTTAAGGATTAAATTATGATCAAGTAATTTTTATTTATTCACCATAACGCTTACTTGAACTTGTAATGTATACAGATGACAGTCCCTTTTTATTTGTCACACTGTCAAGTAGCCTATTACGTTACAATCTACTCATGTTTTACACTGACCAAAACAACAAAGCCTTGTCACCTAACACATTTAAATTGACCTATTTATGTATTGAATTATACAACATATTTTGCATGTAAAATATGTAAAATTTATTATAAAGTATATACTCGTATAGTTTTACACTACAGTCTGTAAAATCTATTTGGTTTTCTTTTACTTTTAAATTTATAATTTGCATATAATAAAAAGTTGTTTATCTATGCCACAACAATCAAACGTCACATCAACATACCGGCCAGTTCTAGAGTCATCTTTCTCACTCAACTCGGCCACCTCCCCTCCGGAGAGGCGCGCCGCCCTCGCCATGAAATATGGCGGGAGTTCCCCCAAAGCCGTCCCCATGCCCCACATCATGGACTCTATACGCACTTTGGCCATTATATTCCATATTGACACTGCGTATTTCGGATCGACTTCTGTTGGACAGATTATGCTGAAACAAGAAAGATTTCATAATATACATACAAATATCGATCATATAACTGAAATGTTTATTTTGTTTGTCTCAGACGATTTATTATAAGTTTCGAAAAATCTTGATATGTCTATAGGTAGATTTACTTAAAAAATGTTAAGTATCAAACAATAAAGAAAAGTTGTCAAGTCAGGGAGAATCGCTAGTTCTTCTATTATAATATGTTCATATTTAATTTATTCACATTGTTTGGAAAAAATAAATTTCATAGGATTTTTATCTTTAGAAACATCACAAAAAGTGTATGTGATGTTTAAGTTTTTTTTAAGGTTATACCCGAACACTCGGGTGTATATTAAAATTGATTCTTTTTTGTCCCGTCGTATAAAAAACATTGCAAATAAAAAATGTTGGCAAGTAGCAAAAATGTAGGCAAGTCTATATAAAAATCACACAAATAAAAGTTATAAAAATTTTACCCCCGACATACACGACCAATTTTTTTTTATATTTTACTATGTAAGATGTATTGAGTTTTTTTGAAAATTCATAGATATTCTTGCATTTGCTCTGAATAATATGCATATGTAGTACATATAACTCTTCTTTTTGAACAAATAATGAAAAATATATGCATACAAGTCCCTATAAATGGACCAAAAAGCAAAGCAAATGTACAACATTTTATCTGGGCGATAGGTACTTGTGTGCGGTAAACGGCAAAATCCGTTCAGCTACTCCGGAAATTGTTCTTATAATTTTTAAAATCGTTTGTTTGTATTTATGTATACTCGAAAAGCAACAATGATTTTGAAATCACAAATAGACATTCCATTATTGAATACTTAGTAATAAAATTGAAAACATTTGAGTTACATTGTGTTTAACAACAAACATAATTTTCACGTTATAAGCTGAATATTCACATAACATGGGAATTTATAATCATTGTATTATAATCTAATAGTGTATTGTAAAAAAAAAGTACCAAGTAAGTATTGGTTTTTGTAGTTTACTTTAGATTAATGCTCCTTAAGGTTATTTTCATTTAATTAACTGTAGGGTTCTAGCAGTAAAGAAAAATTTCCGGCCTGGATGACGAAACACCATACTATGTATATTTATATTTGTACTATGTCCATCAAGAAAGTTCCATATTTAGAATCTAAATATTAGTGAGACTTGTGTTTTAAACGAGCCTCCTTGCTAATAGCTTGTGAAATGTATTGATAGAGCAAGGGCACAGAGAAATATAAATTAATTGTTACTACAACTAGACAATAAATATAAACCTCTACAAGCTATAAAAATACTTACTCTGTAGGATAAGGAGGAGATGGAAAGTTAAGTCCGCCGCATTCATAGGCGGCTAACGTTACACGCGCTATATGCGGCCCTAAGTACAATAGGAATGTATGTAGTCCAGTACCGAGGCCTACTGAACTGCAAACACCCAGCATGACCCACCAGCCCCACCATGCCAAGGTTAATACTACATCCTGGAAGTTGAATTTTATATTTAAAATAATTAAAATGTTTCCAGCAAAGTTGACTCACAGATTCTATAATACAAGTGTTGCTAGTTAAAAGAACATTAGAGTTAGAATATAGGTGGTCTTGAACCTGATCCTCTTTGAATCCTCCAGTTCGATTTTTTTATACGTATCGTGTTTATTTTATTTCCATAGTGTTTGAGTTTTACACAGATATTTTTTTAAGTTTAATATATATTTAATACGAGTAATATTTAATATAAGTATATTACAAACAGTTTAGCATGATATTTCAATTTAAGTACATATTGAGAATTTAATTAAATTAAACGCGTTGGTTGGTGTTTCGATGTCCACTGAGGTTTTCTTTAAAAATTTAAAACGAACACATTAAAAATACATTACTTCTAAAAACGCTTTGGTTGTAAAAATAAACGAAAATACGCTAAATATTTAGAATTTATTAGTGATTTACGAATGTATTGGAGACGGAAACGACACTGTAAATTATTTACAGTAAAGCAAATATTGTAACTCTTGACGTCTAAATCCATGGCCTCTCTAATGGAGAAAGTATTTTATTAAAAACGCGTGACTGTTGCCAACAAATGTTTTGTGATTACTATGACTGTTATGTAACGATTTGCTTAGAAATCGTGATAGAGCGCATTTGTATTATAAATTTGAACAATGAACGTAATTTTTCACACTAAATCATTCAATTTTATTTAGATATAATTAGAAAATCATTATTGTTTATAATAATGAATACAGTATTCACACCATCTTCATTTTACATATTAATAATTTAACATACCTGTACATATGGTTGGTGTGGACCGTTAATATTATATAAAATACCCGTGGAGACGATAACAGAGAGTAGAGCTAATGCAAGTGCCCTGTATGCTAATAGCCTAAAACAAAATATATTCATTTCAATATGGATTGAATCGATAAATCTATGTTATAGCGTATAAAGAATTTACTGTAAACATACCTTTTAAGTCCCGTGGAACTTAATATTAAAAGTTCTCGAAAAAAGTATTCAAGAGTTGTGAGAGGTTTCCGCCAAAGTACAAGACTATCTGGATCCATTGGTACTACTTTAGTTCTGTAAAACAAAAGAAGGAATATTTTCATACAAATTTGTCTTCTATTATAATATTATTTAATGCAATCATGGTGCAGTTGGACTTTGACAGCGTCTGTTTGTAAACGAGATAGTTATAGACTCGATCTTCACTAGGGAGAATGTATTATGATTTCTCTTCTTTGGTAAGTGTGACGTTGTCTCCATTCAAGAGATGTTGAGAACATATTTTAATACAAGGTTCTCTACCTTGCCATATGCGAGATAAATTACATAATTACAAAAATATTTGAAGAACATATAAGCATAATGTGGTCTTCCTTCTTTTTGTCTAACCTTTTTAGATCGATTATACTTTGTTGTCAAGGTTCACACATGTTTTATACTACCTTATATCTGTATAACGAAATGCAACACATAAAACTACCATTAGGTATAACAATCGATATTACTTATCTAATTGGTTTTTATTGGGCAATAGATCGAAATAAGTGTTTTATGAAACTTTTATATATTGTTTGCGGTTATATTTTATCTATTAACCTTTTTCATTTTTCTAGCAAGTGTTATTTAAATATGTGAATACAATTCAGTCAAACAGATCGGCCCCCCCTTAGGTCAATGCTCTATATGATAATCAACTAAATTAACGAGTTCCTTTTAAAGAGGGCTGTGTCTATCGACAGTTTCACATGAGTGCAGTTAAAATATACTTAATTAAAGTGGTCAGAAAAGTTTTATTAAAAATAATAAAAAAAAACTTTCATAGTAGTTTGTTATACAGTGAAAATTTCATATGACAAATGCTGGATAGTCAGATCAGCTTTGGCTTTCTACCTGGCCACCATGCCGTAACAGGATAGACCGATAAATAGACTTTCAAATTCGAGACAATCCTTATTACTTATTATTACGGAAAATGTAGATAAATTAAACGATACATGGTCATCCTCATTCCATTTACTGATACTCTATTTTATTTACATCACTACTAATTATATAACAACATCACTATTAATTCCTTTTCAAAATTATGTAGAATAAGGTTTACCTGCGACTTTGGCCGCGTGATTAAATGGAAATGACTAAAACTTGTGTGACGCATCACACGTTTAAGTGTCCTACGTAACCCTGTAGGTACAGTAGGTTACATTGAGATGATTAACGTCACGTAATATATACTATATTATTAGCCTAAGCAAATGGTCTGCGCGGCATTAAATAATTTTCGAATTCGAACCAGTAATCTTTCCTATAATTCCCGAGTAATTTCAGCGTTACAGTAAAAGAAACTTCGCAGTCTTCAGTTTAATAATATTAGTATAGATATATTTGAATGATGAATAGATGTATTGCACGTATATATATTAAGCAATTTTTGTCTTTATATTTGATTTGACAATGTAGGCAGAATGTTATTTGACAAGAACATATTTCAAAACGAAATGCCGTGACCTGAGCTTTGGCAATCAATGCTCGATGCCGTGCTAATTAATATAATTTTCATATATATTTATTATTAGATCACAAACGGATAGCATGCCAAAAATGTGGCACCATAAATAATACATAGATGTTTTGTTTTTTTTTTGTATTAATATTAAAAAATCTTGTCATAAAAATAACAATCATTTTTTACATTTCAAGCGGAAGATAAAGTAAAACTTTGAAACTAACGAGACAGTTGTCTAAATTGCGTGAGTGACATATTACTATATTATTTTTTCGCTTTAATCATCAGGTCATTTCGAATTTAGTTACAGAAGCTAATATTGCTTTTTGTCGAAACTAAGTAAGAACACTTACATATTCTGTTAATATAATTTTTTCCTATGCCCATAAAGATCGTGTGTCTAACAAATCTAAACTTGACAACTTTGTCATCAACATCTTACTGTCGTGTGAAAATACAATTAGTCAAACAAATGAGGCATTACTAAAGACGTAGAAAAAAACAAGAGCTCCGCAATTACTTACAACTTGATTTCCTTTGGCTGTGACTGGTGCAATCCGTTGCGTGTACGTTGCTCGGTCTCGACTTGCACTACCGATGCTGCCGCCAGTTTGTAGTACCCAAGACGGGCGAGCTAAGAAAATAATTTAAATTAATAATCCAAAAATTACCTGCGATTGATTCTTTTTTAGAATTTATTTATTAATAATGTATTTATTAAAGATATTTTTTCAATAACTTACAAAATATGTAGATCACACAAATTGATCTTTCCATATAAATTATAACGAAAGAAAACAATTCATGCAGCTAAGTAAAACAAGTGTAATTAATTGCTAAGTGCATTTACTATACTGTGCTATTGGCTATAACGTTAAAACATTATACACTATATTGTCAAAAGACAATGCATGCTTTGGTTCATAATTAAATTGTCATTATAGCTTTTATAAGTAATAACTTTTGTAAGTAATTTTTCCACGTCTCTATTGAATTATATTGATAGGTAATACAATAATTCTAAAGAGTTTGGCTATAAATGAAAAAAAATATGTTTATGTTGAATATTCCATTTATTAAGGAATGTTATAGGCAAAATTAAATTACGTTAATCGTTGTGTACGGTCATCTGTCTACACAATTCTTAATTATTTCCATTTGACCACGGGGACGAAACCGCAAGTAAGAGGTAGTAAAAATTAAATTTTTAGAGCTTTTAAGTCCAAAAAAATATTTCGCAGTGTGTGATAGATGAATCTCACTTCGAAACATTACAGCGACAATAGTTTAAAATTTTGCTTTTTGGGATTAATTATAGACTTACCTAAATAAAACTTATCTTACACATTAAAAACTAAGGCCACAATTAAATAATCACAATATTTGCAAATTACGAAATTTGTTAAATTATAAAACTATTCAAGTATTACGTGTAAATTTAAAAAGAACATTAACAAAACACGTTCAGGCCACCACTAAAATGAGTGAACTGTGACATCACGCGAAGACCATTTCACTTTCAGAAACAGCTTTGTGCGCTCTCTCTCAAACCTCATTTCACTCTCGTTGGAGGCCAATCACTGATAGCGGAACAGTGACTGGGTGACGCGACGTCGCGTATTAACTTTTACAATAATTAGTATTTATAAATATCTTAAGTTGTTTTTATGTGTAAACGATTTCACGATCAGTCATTAAATATATATGTATCAGTGTGTACATACATTTATGAACATGTTTTATGTAAAAGCACGAAAATAACGACTCTAAAGTAAACACGTTTTATACGACTTTTAAAAAAGAATATCTAATCAAGGTAAAATAAGTGAAAGTTCGATAATTATTATACACGTACCCATGTTGAATAGAAAAATATAATAAAGAAAAACATATAAGTATTTTATAAAGAAGTTGTAAAAATAATAAAGAATTAAGTATAAAAATTTCATTGGTTTCCAAGAGGCGCAGGTTTGGCTCGTGCTACGTTTAAATTTTTATACTGTTCTAAATATATATTTCTTATATGTGTGAATAGTGCGTGAAATAAAAAAAATATTAACTATTTATTCAATTAAAAAAAATACTATTTATGAAGATGCTATTTAAATTTTACAATTTGACAATATAAACAATTGGAGAGACGTTTTTGTATGTCTATTTCTAAATAACGAACAAAACTGTCGCTTGTGTGTGTAAACTTCACTTTTGTTACTATTATATATTTTTGAATATATTAAATTTTTTTATCAATTTTGTAAACTAAGCTAATTATATTATGTAAATATGTTAAGTAAATATTGTAATTACTAGAGGAAATTCACAATCACTATTTCATTATCAGTTTAACTAAGTTCTCCTTGAATAATAATTCACCACAACTTATATAAATAGCTGTTATATAATATGCATATTGATATTTCTAAAATGTATGTCAAAACGGTTTAATTTAACTAATAGTTAACAGGTCAATTTTACTATCAATTGAGCAACATTGTAAATTATATATATCTAACTTAAAATAACTTATTTTATATCTAATATAGTAAGCAAAAACTAATAGAATAGATAAGAAGGCGATAATATGTAGATGTCGTTGTCAAGAAAGTGTCCGCTTATTAAAGACTTCTGTCTTTAGTGATGTTGAACGTACCAATTTGTGTTTGCTTGTGTCTTGCGTCGACAAGGCCAAATGTTTTATTAAAATTATACTAACTCTACGATAACGACGTAGATGTCATTTTATTTTATTAATCAATGAACATTTCGCTGTATTCCTTTTCGTTTCGGCAAAAGATAGACAAAAACATCAATCTATGTAAAATAGACACAAGTTTTTAATACTTGAATGTATAAGGTATAATCATTAAATTATATTCAAGTCTTAACTTTTTATTTATGGAAAATACCAAACGTTAAATTTTATTTGAAAGTTAAATAAATTTTCCTAAATTGACTACAATTTTTTTGTTAATTTTAAAAATAAACAAAATACATAAAAACGATAAAAAATGATTTCAAGTCTATAAAAATAAGTTTCATTGTAAAACTGAAATATAAAAAATATTATTTTATAGTGCGCTTTGTTCTTTACTTTACGAGATCAAGAACAAAGAAATGAGAATGAGTTCATTAAACGTATTAATACATTTAGCTCAATAAAAGCGCATTATAATTTTTTTATCCAAACGAGAATATATATAGAAGCAAGGCTATTTCTACACATATCAGTTTTAGAAACTGTTTTTTTTTTTTTTAAATAAATTAAGAATAATATACGAAAAAATAATTAAATATATTTTTTTACATACTATATGCAAATATAACTTATAGACTTTCAAGACAATGAGTGATGGTTTTAAATCCTATATTCCGTTAACCCCCAAGCCAGGGATATTCAAATACATTAGACACTATACAACAACAATTGTTACACATTAATTAATCAATACAAACAGCTGACGATACTGTGGCACTTATCCAACACGTACGTATTGAGATTATAATTCTAAGAGTATGACTGCGGCAAGACATCTTAGTTTAATCAAAAAGCAATTTATTTAACACCTTATCACTTATAGAATAAAGTATAGTGTGATTGAAGTATACAAAAAAAAATGCCGCTGTTTAATAATAGTTCGTAACATTTAAAGTTAGAGTCGATATTTAACTGGGTACACAGCTTGAGTTTTATATACGGAAATAGAGTAAGCAAGCGTATGTGGCGTGATCGTCGCGTGGCGCGAACGCAGTCGACTGACCTGCAATTTAATGCTGAAGGTTTGTTTTATCTATTATTCTAAGCTGCTTATTTAAAGATTTGTTAATTAATGCTTTTGATTTTGAATAATATAATATGTATTTAGTAAAAATAAACAAATTGTACTAGCTTTAAATAAATGCCTCTACTAAGACAATAAAAACATTATTGAATATAACTACCTCTGTTCCATAGAAAATATGTAGGCTCATATTCATTTTATATTCAGCCTATTATAACAGAGGTATTTGGTATGCAGAGCCTTACGGTAAGGCGAACTGCGGCGTTACGCTGCGCCACTGTGTCTCGAACTTGTACGAAAAGTTGGAAGCGGAATATTTTAACACTATGTTTTCTACATCTTTGTTTTCTTCTTCCCATAGACTTAAAATTATAACATCGCAAATGAGCTAACATACAAATAAAGAAAAATATCCAAAAATAGGAGTCTTATCAGCATATATTATTATCTTATCATATCAGAAAAAAAAGAATATTACATACTTGTTGTGTAGTTCATTCTATACAAAATGAGTGCATACATATGCAAATTAGTTTACAAATTTTTATAAGATTTACTTTCTGCTGACCTATAATCATGAAATTGGTTGTGCGAGTATGACTCGCACTTGGCGGGTGTTTTTTTAATTATCCCATATAGAAAAATTATCCTGAACACTGATTATTTATCATTATCAGTTTAAAAAATTAAACAAGGTAATCATAAAGTTTTGTGGCAAATACAACTACAGCCTACTACTATAAATCTTGTTCAAAATAACATGCAAAATATATTCTTTAAAGCAGTATATCTAGTAAGAATAATAGCATTTTTAATTATATTCAATGGTATAATATATAACTCTTACATAGTGCCTAATATGTGTAGTTAAAACATAAATTATCACATAAATAAAAAATTATACTAAATAATAAGACTAAAAATGGTGGACCAATAATAATAATACATATATTTAAATATCATATATCTAGTATTTGCATAAAACACTATTAAATATTAAAAAGCAGTTTAATTAAAATAATAGCAAATAAAAATTGTATATATGTTAATGATCACTTCTTAGTAGATGTTTATAGTTGTTAAATATAGTTATTAATTATTACAACATATATTTAACATACAAAACAAAATTATGTAGCTGATTTATTGGTATTTTTGTTCCTTTTGCTTACCCTGCTATATGTGGGGGAATATATTGTAAGGTTATTTTTAAATGTCTGTACTTTATTCATAATTTTATGTTGAAGTCATTAACATTTCAAAAATAAACAACTAAAGAAGAACTCTACATAAAAGGATTTATCAACCTAATTTACTGTTTTATTTTTTTAGTTTACATAAATAAAACATACTAATCTGTATATCTGATTGTACATGTTTAATTTATTTATTACAGACAGGAGTCTATTATAAAAAAAATAAAAAATATGATATGTGATAAATGTCTATATAACATATGAATATGGTGCATGATATATTACAAAATAAATAAGTACAAGCCAAAACAATTCAAAATGCCTAAATATTCTAAATGCTAACAAATTTTAAAAGATTAAAATACATTAAAACAAAATTAGCACAACACTGTAGAAACACTTGCAAACACTTGATACCAGCTCATTTTTGTTTCCAGTAGTCCGTTGACCCCTTTTCCGGCATTCTGCTCTCAGTTGCTCTTTATTCATGGAAGCCAGTACTTCTGGGCTTAAATTTTGACGGGCCTTGCCATTATCAGCAATAGAGTTTGGACGTGGTATCGCTAAAGACGTAGCCTGGTTGCGTGCACGCCTTGTGCCAGCTAATTTGGTCATTATTCTGAATATCCACTATCTATATAACACTGTTTTGATTCTTCATGTCAAAATTAATCAATAGTTTTGTTAATAGTCATCTTTGCTTATATAAACCATTATAAAATATAAATTACATGTAACTAAATATGAAGAATAAAAATCATAAAATGAATATAAAATAATATTAACGTTGAAGTTTCGATTAAGGAGGATATTGTGATGTAAAGTAATTTAGTTTTATAGTTTGACTGATAATTTGTGACATAGATTTTATGCATTGCCTGAATTTGTGTAATTATAGTTACAAAATTGGGTATCGATTTTATCGATGCTCACTGAAACGTAATGCATTCGGACAATAACATAAATATAGGCTCAGTTTTTAAGGCGTTTACAAATAACAAGCCACTGCCAGCCCCTAATGTAATAAGCTTCGTTTTAATTATTAAAAATCATTCGGGACAGTCAGCAGAAATTGATGCAACTTCTAACCTAACAACGTAAATGATAACGCAAATTATACTTACATGCAAAAGTAATCCAGTTACAGAGTTAGAATGGAATAAAAATATTAAGATTATTACTATACTCAATGTTTAAAAAATATGAGAATAATATAAATTATTTATTATTACGAAAACACATACACCCTCTTACACTATTGATATTGAACTAAATTTTTAAATTTTGTTGCCATAGAGCAAAAACTACAGATAGTAAACTCATTTTAATTTCTTTATTGGAATAAACTTAACAACAATTTTTTTTGCATCATACTAATTAAAGTTACTCTTAAAAAGTGAGTTGAAAATATATTTAATAAAAATTAACAATATTAAACAATTACAGTATTAATTTGAAATTTAGATAACTTGTGACGTAAATTTGTTTAGTGCAGTGCCACGTGAATGGTTAAAAGATTTCTCTATCTTTCCCATTCATGTGACATTGGTAAAGTAAGAACGCTGCCACAACAAAAAAATATGGATTCTACTTTTAAAGAGGACAAGTTGGAAAAGTGTTCACTTGTAAACAGCCAATTATTGTCACTTGTGTAGCATGTGGAAATGATATGAATTTGTATATTTATAATCATATTTTTCGTGACTTGTGTAGTTAAAAATATGCATGTATCATAAAATATCACCTATTTACGGGGGTAGTCGTCCTTTTTTTATTTAGTTTCATATTCTAAATAAATAGTTTGTGGTGCTGTGACGCCACCTTAATTTGCCCTCTTTCAGCATATATTTTTTTATATAATGAATTGGTGGTCCCTATTTCTAATTTCTATACCGCAGCGCCTGTTCT
This sequence comes from Dione juno, assembly GCA_037127375.1. NCBI lineage: Eukaryota > Metazoa > Arthropoda > Insecta > Lepidoptera > Nymphalidae > Dione > Dione juno. Next base: position 2,685,194 of record JAXRJS010000074.1, read on the forward strand.
AGAGATATGTACTTATAAAAAGAGACAAAGCTACACAATATTGTATTGCATACTTTAAACGGATCCAGTAACAATAGAGTAACCTTCACACATTGGCCATTACAAGACCCAACATGAAATTATAAGATAATTAAATCTTTATTTATTATAATCTAAGAAACTTTAAATTAATGAATAATATTATGAATCTGTCACGGTTGATATCTGTGTGAGTTGTCTTGTCCTGGGGAAGCCCTGTATATGCTATAGCTCCATTATCTCCTCTTATTTCTTATACTAACTAAAATTCGATGATGACCGATCAATGCGTGACGATCGAGATTAGAAAGAGAAATACTTTATCCTTGGATAGGTATGCCACTACATACTGTTACATAAAATATATATAAAAATTTTATTACCAATGTATTGCCACTTAACAATTTATGAAGCTCTATGAACTGTGTCTTCTCAGTATACAGTACGCTTGTGTCCGTAAAGGATCTCAGGATTTAAGAAAATAAAATAACAAGTATATTTATTATATAATATATAAAGAGCAGTGGTACGTCATACGTATTCTACAATTATAAAAAAAACTTAATTTAATTTAGTTTCTTCAAAATGATTAATATTAAGCATAAGTGTATATATTGTTAATATGATTATTATGTTCGTGCCAGTAATGCCAATAGTGTAATTGTACTTCTTTAGAAGGATGCTTTTGTATTTCATTTAATATTTCTGTCTTAAGTTTTTCGTTATCACCATAATAATGTGCTTGTGCTCGTAATATTTGAAGTACTAACAAATGTCCCTCAATAAAATCTTTATCTTCAAGAATAGCCTTTTGAATTGCCAAGATAGCCGGCTTATCAAAATGAAAGTCTTCACATACGTCCAACAAAACTTTTGCAAAAACATTATATATTGAAGGAAATATATTTGTAACGTCATTCCTCAAATATTTTATACATTCTTTACCTATATCCGGAGCAGCTTTTTCGTACAGAGGCTGCCATCTACGATATGGCTCCATTGTAGATTCCTTCATTTCATTTAGGAATTCTTTTTCCGTACATAAAATATTGCCCAAAATGTTATTGAAAGTCGCTGCTAGTTTATTTTTTTGTATTAACACATAACTTTGCTCCAAAGATAAGTTGCTTTGTATTTTATCAGCAATATTTGTTAAAATTGTTGTAGCATGAGTAGTTCCTTCTTTGTTTAGAATAATATCTTCAAATAAAACACAAAACCATTGACACATTCGAAGCAAATTTGCTCTCACATAATATTGGTCTTTATGTTTAATGTCCCATAAAGCAAAAGATCGTTCTAAAATAGGAATTATGACTTTATTATAGCGTTGTGATTGTACCTCTTCAGATTTGCTTAGCCATATAAAACGTGGGGCCAGTTTTGCACCTAGATAGCCTCCAGTACTTAGCTTGGTATCCAAGGAATCCAAAAGCATTGCGATGATAAAGTTATCGTCAAGTAATTCCATTATATCAGGCAGAGCACTTTGCAATTCTTGAATTAGTTGATCACAATTTGCACTCGCCGGTAAAGTTTTTAAAAAGGAATTACTCTTCATCCAAAATTCTCCCCTAATGCATATAGGTACTTTTTCGACTTTACTTAGTTGATTATAAATAATTTGATTTTCTTCCACGGTCAAATTGTCAATAAAAGAACTCAATAATTGCCATATGAGCTTTATGGTAGCAGTGTCGCGCTCTTTACAAAGGATATTGAAAGTTTCACAAAACAAAATACTTCGTATACTACTATTTTTATTTAATATCCATATATCAGCAAACAATTCGGTCAAGTGTTTATTTTTGAACTTCTTAGTTGAAATGCGAATGCCATGTTTTTGAAGAGAGACAGGGGCGCTAAGTAGCAGCCTTAAATTTTCGCTAGCGTAGTTCGAGCTCATATTATAAAGTATTGCATTCAATGACGGTAATATATATTGAACATAATCACCTTTAGCATATGATAATGCGAGCGTAAGCGAGGGTTGAGGTCTTGCTACGTGCAAACTCGTTGCTATGTGTTTTCTTAAGCTTAGAGTCATTTCATCATGTTGACCCCAGTCAATTTTTCCTTCTGTTGGTATATATTTTGTAACTAGATCGGTAAGGTCGTTTTGGGGTAACAAGGTACAGAGACCTGTGACAGAAGCTTTGTGGTTAATTATTTGATCAAAATTATGTATAAATATTTTTTTATAATTGGTCGCTAAAGACGGCCAGTAAATACGAAGTTTTCTGAGGAACTGATCAACATGTAGGTTCTTACTAAGACATATTATTTCAACCTCCGTTTTATACGTTTCAAGTAGTTCTGGGCCATGCTTAAGAGCATTGATGCACGTTTCTTGATTAGGACTAAGCAAAACCGATTCCGCAAATAACAGTTTCTTCCAAGATTTCTTGATATTGTAGAATTTTGAAATATCATAGTCCCATGATTTCTTTTTTTTCATGACAATCATATCTTTTAGTTTTTGTAGTATTTGTGGAAAATCTTGAAGCTCTCGATTCCAATCTAACAAAAGATGTAAAATATTTTCTAATACACCAAACGTATTAGTGAACTGTTTATATTCCTTTATATCTTCTTCAATTTTGGAGGTCAGATATTGAAATAAATAAGAAAATACTTTATTGTTATCATCCTTTGAAATAATCTTCTGATATTTCTTACAAGTTTCAAATACAAACTTCTTTTCAATGATTTCAGGAATGCTTTCATTCTGAATTACACTGTGCAGAATGATAGACTTAACACAAGACTGAATGTTTTCGACATTCTCTGACTCCGTATATACATCCATACTGACGAACAGATCGTTTAGATATCCCCAAGTAATTTTATCGAACTTATGTGTCTTTGTCTTACTGATAACAAGGTTTACAAATTGTATTTTAAATTTAAAAGGTTCGTTAATATGATTTTCTCTATAAAACTTTAGTAATGTTTTTATATCTTGCATGTTGTTTTTGGTGCATATTAACAGTACTTTAAGCATACCTAACCTTTCAGTTGAATTCGACTCCTTATGAATCATTTTCTTCAGTTGAACGAAAGCAACATTAAACTGAGCGTACATATACCAAGAGTATACATTTTCCTTTGGTTTTCTCATTACTGAACTACAACATTGAATCGTTACTCCTTCAGCTCTATATGCGCTTTCGTTATCCGTGACATCATCTTGACTAGATTCACTAGTGTCCGGATATTTTTTATCCATAAATATATCTTTAACCAGTTCAAATCTACTTTCACATGGCAATTGATTGAGAAATGGTTTTATTTTATCACACGCAAACAAGTGTTTCAACTTTGGATTATTCATATGTTTCAAAATGAAATTTTTTATGTCTTCTTTTTTGATGAACTTAGCAAAAGTAGGTATGTGAATACAATTCGCATACAATTCGAAATTTTTAAATATTCTATCCCTACATTTTGTCATAATTACTTTTGTAAATTTGGGTCTAAACCAGTGGTTATTTCTAGTAAGATTTGCTTCTATAATATTTAAATATTTTTCGGCATTGTTTCTCAACAGAAACATTGTTGATGACAAAATTTCATCTTTATAATAATGTTTGGAATTTTGGAAAAAAACATCAAGAAATGTTATTGATCTTTCACACAAGCGTATTAATAGACGTCTTGGTATGTCATCAGGATGCTGTTTTATAATGCTTTCAATAAATTCTGATGAACAAAAAGATATCCATTTAAAAGCAGTTTGCAAATTATCTTCTTTGTAGTAATTGTAAAACTCTTCTACACGTTTTTCATCCTTGAGGTTCAATCTGATGTGTAATAAAAATTTGTTTATGGCTTTTGAAGTCATATGTGGAAAGAGTTCATTATAGAGATAAGTAGGGTTGATGATATGTGCGTATTGAGGATCATTTATCAACCACGTAGATTGCTTTATTGCTCGAGATATAAAGAGCATGTCTGTGCTTTTTAATATTTTCAAAACGTAATCTACGTTTCGATTATTACTTGCTAAATCTATTTTAAAAAGGTTATCTAAGTCAGATTCTTGATAGCTTATATCTGCAATTTCTTGATTACCATTTTTCCTTATCGCTTCATTAACAATTTTATTGTAACTTCGATGTTTCTGTCCCAATGTTTCACCCTCTATATTAAGCGGCGCCATATTTACGATCTGAAATATTAACAAAAAAAATATTTTAGCGAAATATTTTGGAATTTTTCATTATTTTTATAATAAAATCATAAAAAAATACTTGTCATGTATTTTATTATAAAAAAATTCAATATAATAATACAATATTAGCATTGCTAGCTATACTTTATTATACTTCATTTCGACACTATTTGTAAAATAGACTATATTAATATAATACATTTCCATAAATTTCACGTTCAATTTAAATCATAGTATTATATTTTAATTGGCGTGTACAGTGGCGTAGTGTCATTTTTATGAACGTACGACACCGGCTTGATGTGGAAATAAATATAAGAGAAAAAAATAAAATCAGAATTATACTAAAAATTTGCTTACTTTACGAAGTTAATTAACTCGGCTAATATTTTATGGTTTCTATTGTTAGTTAACAATTAATTCTAATTTATTAAATTATTTTATATTTTCAAGCACGATGGGATCGTATTATATGGACACCTTCGCCACCGATATATTCCCGTTTTCGTGGGTATCGACACAAAACTGTTACTTCACCGACCTTACTCCATCCGATTAAAATGTTTTAGTGTATGTACACTATTTGTATGTGTATAGTGTTTTAGGTAGTGAAAACCACATTAAAGTGTATAATTAGTATAATTTAAGCGATTATTACTAAGGATTAAGAAGTGACTTTGTTTTATAATGATAAACAAGATAATACATAAGTTTTTTTAAACAAAATTATCTATTTTGGACTACATAAATTAAGATCTTAATTTTATCAATTAGTATTATTACTTTGTTATTTCAAAATAGACAATTATAATAGAGTAATACCTACCCACATAAATATATATATATATATTTTTTATATATATATATATATATATATATATATATATATATATATATATATATATAAATATATATATATATATTTTTTATGGTACAAATAATATAATTTTAACCGATGTAAGTAATGGTAATTTACATATTACATATTCTAGCTTAAAATAATCGCTATTCGGCTAGAAATATTTTATTTTATTGTTATGTATTTTCAAATTTCAACACTTATGGCAACTTGCCAATTTTATTAATTGAAATCTATGTAACAATTAACATAAATCGATCCAGAACATACAGGATTTATTCATATAATATATAAATATATTGCACCATATTAATCGTATTAGTAAAACACTTAATGTATTGGTAAATTATTCTGATTTCATATTTGTGATGATTTCACCTATTCAAAGATAAACTAATGTTAGATATATTTAGCCACCGATGCACCGCACCACCTACTATAATTAATATTATACGATTTGGCTAGGTCTAATCTTAACTTACCAATTATCTTTTTACCTTTTTAATTTTAAGATTGCTCGTATTTTAAGCTACTGCCACTAATTATTACTATTTTAATTTTTTGTTTCGATTTATTAGAGAATCTCTTTGGATAGATACACTTTTAGCCGGCTCGAGGAAACGCCACTAAATAGCGATGAGTAATATAGCCTTGAGTACGTATACTTTTGTTATTATTTCGTAATATGCTTTTTCATTTTTATTATATCGATAAGAAGGAGACAGAAAATTTTGTAAAAGGATAAGGTAGAGTATGCCTTCAAAGTATGGAACATGGTGTGTTTTCGCTCGCTTATTATTTATTGATTATCAAGACAAGCTATTCATAAAGAAAGGATACAGATAAATTAATTTATTTTTACTAAGTTATTACGTTTACGTTAAATTATATTAATACTTTAATATGACAAATAAGCTTTATTCAAAAAATATTGTATGTATGAATTTCATGTCAAATACAATGTATGTCTTTAGTTATATATAAACCATATTTATTGTTTTCTCAACTGATTCACATAAAAATTGTTTTAGTAACGGTAATATCAAAAGTAATTATTAAAAGGTTTACAGGCCCTGATATACTATGTATTTATATCTTAGTAGAACTTAGAGCCAGGCACGTCAATGGCAGTTGGCACTAAATGTTCTAATGTTGACGTCTAACGTCAAAAATCTAATGTGATTTAATGTCAATCAATGTCGTAATTTTGCTCTGAGATCTTATGATTTGTAAAATCATTTGTTCAAATTTGAAAATTATAAAGTAATTTTTCTTTGTATTTATATTGATACATAGAATGGGCAATAAAGGATTAACTGGATTCATTAAAGATTTTTACTACGATCCATTTAAATGGTAAGTACGTAACCTAAAAAGTCATGCTGGCGTCACCATTTCCTCAGATATAATAGAGTACTGTGGTGCTCGGGGCGCTATAATTAAAGAACTGAAACGATAGAATACTGTTTTAACGTTTAAAAACTTGCCAATAAACATCTTACATTGCCTACTTACATGTCACTAATCACAAAATATTGATTTTTACAAATATTATCTTAGTGAAATTTTGTGAACTTTGAGCACGAATTATTTTTAATAACTAATTCAATAAAATTAACCTTTTATGGTTGACTTAATGATATCTGACTAAGATCCAAGATCTCCACTAAATTAGGACCAAGCTGTAGCTGCAAAACGAAACAAACATAATATATATGGATTTCATTATAAATTGTATAAAAATAGAAGGTTAAAAATTGTTATCTTGAAAAATATTTTGTTAAATTATTAACAAAAATCAGTATAGTTACTTTAACTTTGATATTTCATAACCATATATACTAACCATAGCCTTCTTTAATAAATGGCACTAAAATTATTTTTCAATTCAAAACAGTAGTTCTTGAGATAAGGATATTTCAAAAAAATACTTCTCAGACTTATATTATTAGTATTGATGTTGTAGAAAGCTAAAAACTAGGAAATACAGTGTCTTAACACAAGGTTCCCACTACATACCCTGCTATGTAGGGAATACACCATACAAGCTAAAAAATATTTTTAATTTGCTCAAAATAAATAAATCTATATTATATTCATATTATATAAAAGTAAAAATATTGTGTGGTAGATATTCAGTTTTTAATAGATTACTTCAAAGGTGTTAGGAAAAGAGATGACCCAGTGCAATTACATCATACTATTGCAACTGTAATTGTTTCAAACCCCCATGAAAATTCTATTTTAAATTTTCATGATTTTTTAAAAAATGTCTTAATGATGATATTCTGATGCTAAAAAATTCATATTGTCATAACAGTCAAATTTTGGTCCATCAAATGTTATTATTAAAAATAAATAACTAAAAATATTTATAGACACTGTCCCACACAAAGAGCATATCTAACATGAGTAATGAACAATACCTTTCATTTGTTTATTATCAATTTATTTGGTCGTGCTTATTTATGTTTCCTTGGTCTAATTAGACAATGTTCTGCTCTGTTCTTTTCTGCTATCTGATATTAAAATGAAGGAAGCTACTTTATGAAAACAAATAAAATAAGTAGCAATGGTATCTCTTTATATTTATAGCTTTTTTTTGTAAACATGTTATCTCAAATTTCTTTTGTATTAAGCTAGAATATGTTTATATTTAAAAGTTTATTGATCGAACATTATCTTTCAGGTCGGTCGTAAAGAGCCTCGGCTTTTTCGCAGTTGGCGTCGTTATCGCGAGCGAGTGCTCAGGTCTTGAAGTTATGCCTGCCGTTCCTCAATAACAAATATATATATAAAAATACGAATATACAATTTATAAGTAATAAATAAACAAAATGTTAAGTTATTTGATAGTTATATTATACTTTATGCAAGCATCCCTATGTCAAGACAAGAAACCGAATTTTGTCGTGATTTTGACCGATGATCAAGATGTAGTTTTGGGAGGCATGGTTAGTGATATAGTGAAATAAATGGAGTGACAAATAAATAGATTAGTGAAATGAAGTCGTTTTATTTAATTTTCAGAACCCTATGAAGAACGTACAACGCTTCATTGGCAATGAAGGGACAACTTTTAAAAATTCCGTAAGTCTAACAATATATATTTCCTTATGAAATACGTTGATGTGATTATGTTATAATAAAATTACAATTAAATGATTTTTTTATTATATTTAAATGAAGCAAACTGTTAATAACTGCATTAAATGTGATTTTACGCGATTTATATTTTCGTTATCATTCGTCTGGTTAGAGCAACCGTGGCTGTGGCTTGTGACCGTCATCTATAGCACATCCTAGTTTAAGCGGCCTAATTTTGATAAAAAAACATGTCAGTCAATTAGTTTTCTTTTATTATGGCTTTCCCAGAGTGACAGTTGAGCACAAACTATATCACCAAAAAAAAAATTAACGAGCCAATGATTAATCAGTGTTTGCATAAAAAGTTATTATTGCGCGTAGTAATTGAAAAAAAGTTATGGTCATACATTATAAGTAGGTACTTCGCGGGAGTCCGGAAGAGGGTTTAACTCTTTGTACTTTCAGCTACATACGTAACATACGTATAGATACATAACTAAAGCTTGTATATTAATAGTTTAAAAGCGTATATAGATACAGCTTTGTATTATAAACATTACTAGTACTCAAATGATTTTAGTAATATTTGCTCTAATTAAAAAAAAAAATGTGGTTCAAATCTCCCTAACGCAAGGGAGAGTTGATCGTATTAGTAGAGACTTAACGATATCTATTTGCTTAACGTAAATAGTGTAATTCAGCAGTAATCATGAAATTTGTTTAATAAAAATAATAGCCAACGTTAATATTATATATATTTTTTTTTGTAAATTATTAATGAATTTATGTATTATAAAAGCAGTTTTAAGACAAATATCTAAATAAAAAATATTTTTAACAAACAAACACAATTTCAAAACATTTATATCTTAATTAAAGAGACCAATAATCAGATTTCAATATGGTAATGGCAAATAATAGAATCCTAGTCAGTATTATTTCATAGAAAGTACGTAGTCTTAAGTTTCAATCATCATCAATCTTCAAGTATTTTAGTTACCATTCATGGTATAGATATATAGCGATCATCATTTTCATTGGTCAATCCAATATATATTTCTTGAACATATCTCTGACATGAAATACAGTCTCATATATAGATTTATTTCTCTTTGGCATAAGAAACAGTACCAACGATTATCTATGTCTAAACTTACTCCCAAATAATCTTCATCAGAGTCGCCAGCATATGGATATGTTCCCTCTTCTGATACTGATTCAGTAATTTTACTATGATGTTTTGTTTGTTTTTCTTTTACTTTTTCTTTTGATTTCTGAGTATTTTTAAGTGCTAAATCATACGTTAACTAACTTATGCTTTGTGGAGCCTGTCTCCCACTTGGTCTCGTGCAGTCTCCCGGATTTCCCCTACCTATGGTCCTCTTTGTAATGTTGCAACTATGCACAGGTGGAATTAGATGGACCACATGTTTATAAATATTAATGTTATTATTATTTTATTTATAAAGTTCACTACATCGCCCATTTGCTGTCCAAGCCGCGCCAGCTTCCTTACGGGTCTTCACGTACACAATCACATGACATGGAACAACAGTTTAAATGGCGGCTGTTACGGCCGCTTTTGGCAGAAACTGGAATCGCGTACATTTGCCTCTGCCCTAAAAGATTCTGGATATAATACATTCTACGCTGGAAAATATTTGAATCAGGTAATTTATATAGGCACAAATGTCCCAAAGATATTTATTTACTTTTTATTATTTAAATTTATTTACTTTTTATTTAATGTGTATATGGGTTAAATTGTTCACAATATAATAATTCGAGATACCTACTTAGGTACTTTTTTAAATATTTACTTACTTAATTATCACCATGCTCCAAACATTCACTCATTCACACCAAATTCTGTGGAGCATAGCTCAAAAGAGAAAAATACCACTCATTAGATTAAAAGTAGACTATTACTTTTCTACTTTCTACTCACGATACTTATACAAATTATTATTTAATGTTTCTTTTTAGTATGGGGTTCACGCCTCTGGTGGCCCGGAACAAGTGCCCCATGGATGGACGGAATGGCATGGACTAGTTGGAAATTCAGTGTATTACAATTATACAATATCAAATAATGGTGTTCCAACACACTCAACGGATCTCTACTTAACGGACATCATAGTTAGTTCTTATTTAAATAAATATACCTACCAAAGAATTTAATTATATTTTATTTTTTATTTTATTTTATTTTATTTAATAAATATTAGCGGAATCTAATTTTTAGCATTTTAATTAGTAAATAATTATCTATATCGAATTAATGACATTAATTTTAAAGCAATATTCACTTTTGTTATTTTTAGCGGGATCTTGGCCTCAATTACATAGAAAATCAAACTGAAACGCAGCCATTTTTAATGGTGCTTGCGCCTCCCGCCCCTCATCAGCCGTTTACTCCTGCGCTTCGACATCAAGGCGTGTACAGCAATTTAACTGTTGAAAAACATCCTAATTTTAATATTGCTGTTACGGTAAGTACTATATATAACCAGACCGGAAGGAGCAGTAGTTTTAAAAAGTATTTGTCGTTCGTACTGCACTTGTCATATAATATAATTCCATTTATCAACCATTGTCATAGGTCATATAATTTTTGTTCCGACTTACTTTGTAAATGTAGATAAATAACCTAGTTTTCCTCATGAACGTGATTAACATATAACCTCAATGAAAATTAAAATTATGAAAATTTTAGTTAATACAAATATATTTATACTTATAATCCTATTCGGAAAACAGAAAAAAGAACAAAAAACTATTTCAAAATTAACAATATTTATTTATATAATAGGATAATAACAATATTTAAATTAAATAACAAAGAAACAATATTTTAGGATAAACATTGGCTTATAAGGATGCCACCGACTCCCTTACCAGACACTATGATACCAGAACTTGACAGAGTGTATCGTTCTCGTTGGGAAAGTCTTTTGGCGGTAGACGAAATGGTTGCCGATGTAATAGACGCTTTAGACTCCAATTCTTTGTTGCAAAACACATATGTTATTTATACTTCGGATAATGGGTACCATATTGGTAAGTTAAATTATAATTGAATAATATATTATAATTGAATGTTAAGTTTTCATATAATGTTAGTTTTGCTTGTTGAAATACAAATAGAATTTACACTATGACATGACCGTAAAAGCTTACCTGACTGATTCTTAAAAAACTACCTTCATAACACAGATTGTAATCACTTCTTTATTTAAATTAGGACAATTTTTGTATGACAATCAAATTGGTTTCGGTATAGGTATATATACGTATAGAAATTACGCTGTAGACGAATTAATTGATTAGCAGGTTAACATCGTAACGGTTACAGTTCATCCAGTTATATTCCAGATTATTTTTACGTATCTATGTTAATGACATATACCTATCACGCTGTTAAACACACTCACATCACATTATTTTCTATTTCTGGGTCAGGTGTCCCAGTCTTCCTAATCAATGGTAACCTTTGTCCTGTCCGGGCCTTATATAAAAAAATAACTTTCAATCAAATCCATCTATTAATGTCGAAGATGTTCTGGTACAAACAGACAAACAGTATCAATATATTATATACTACTTTTTTGTAATATAATTAACAGTATTTTTTTACTGTCTTTTAAAGTGTACATTTTGATTTGATATTTGACAGTATATTACAAAATGCTGTAAAATTTCCAGGACAATTCTCTCAAGTCTACGACAAAAGGCAGCCATATGAAAGTGACATTAAAGTACCACTTCTCATACGGGGTCCTTCTGTACCAAAGAACATAACTGATGATCAGCCTATTCTAAATATAGATTTAGCTCCGACTATAATGTCTTTAGCTGGCCTAACACCACCCGTAAGTATGGACGGTCGAGCAATAAAATTAAATGGCAAACAAGAAATGGAACGGAATATGCTTATTGAGTATTATGGAGAAGCAAGGGACGGATCGGTTGATCTGAGATGTCCTTGGAAGTATGACAGCGATAATTTGGCTGTAAGTAGAGAAATCCTCTTTCCAATTAATGTTTAAGTACGTTATAAATATTTTTGTTTTTTTTTATTTCTATTTATGTCTAAGTGTTAGTGTAAAGAAGTCGCCCCAAGTTTGAATGTCTATTAGCAATTGTAGACATCGCGGAAATAATCTATTAGCAATTGTAGACATCGCGGCGCTAGGTTACGCCATTCAATACACAATGTCTTGTAATTTGTTCAGAAAGGGGGAAGAGGAATGTCTTAACTGTTAGTTTCCAAAAAAATCAAAAGAAAAAGTAAGTGTAAGAAAGGAAAAGTATATATAGCGAAGAGTGTAATTTTTATAAAGGTAACACGGCGTCGAAAAAACCTGAGTAAAATAAATTCAATCACGTTTATATTAAAATTTGCTTAGTTTATGAAGTTTTGCATGAAATAAAATTGGTTATATTATATATATATATATATATATATATATATATATATATATATATATATATATATATATATATATATATATATATATATATATATATATATATATATATATATATATATATATATATATATATATATATATATATATATATATTCTATTTTAAAATATTATCAATATGATTTACAGCAGTGTTATCCAGAATACGATTGCAAATGCCAAGATGCAAAGAACAATACGTACGGTTGCTTAAGGCACGTCTCTGAGCGGATTAATATGAAGTATTGTGTTTTTGCAGATACAGGGGTGAGATTTTGTATTACATAAAATAACGATATTTTCAATATACATATATTCATCTGTTATAACTATATATAATGTTAAATATTTTAAGCATTGTGAAATTGTAGTAGTCACTGCGTGAAGTTTGAGTTGAAAATGATCATGTTTAAATTATTCTTTATGTTATCATTTTCCCTGAATTCTACCTTGCACTGCTCTTCAGGGCAGACCGTGTTTATTTTATTTTAAAATACCTATTTTTCAGGGTTTCATAGAAATGTACGATATCAACAACGACGAATACGAACTAACAAATATTATTGATGAAGCGCTGCCCTCTATAAAACATTGGTACAAATTGACGTTAACGGAACTGCTAACGTGCAAAGGATACAAGAATTGTGATAAACCTCTCGAATATCCCAAAGTTTATGGGTAATGGATGTTTTAGAAGAAGAAAAAGAAAATAGTTTAACTTAATTATTATAAATGTTATAATATTATGAATTATATGCACTCAATCTCTATTGAATGTTATATCTTGTTAATTTTTCCCTATAAGCTTCCAAACTTGTATGAATATAAATGTTTAAATGAAATAAAATTAGTACTATGATTACCTTTATTTTTTTGATCATTAGTTATTGTTGCAACTGCCTAGAAGTTAAGCATATAGGTGGCATTTTACTCAATGGTTGCTAGGAATAGGGAAAAGAAGTTGTGAATGGACAGCAGCAAAAATAGTGACATGAAATTTCATTGGTATATAAATAATTATTTATATAGTAGTTCCTCTAAATAATAACAATAGATATGTTTTATATTATGATTTTATGTTAATTTAATTTCACAGTAATTTTAAAAAGCAATGAAATTGTAATAGTTAAAATAATTTACATAATATTCGGATAATTTATGAGTTCATTTCATTTTTTATATTCCTTTAAAACATTTGCTCTGATATTGTATAGGTGATTAAATAAGTTAAGTGAAAATTTAAATTAAATGCTAATAAAAATATGTTCATATTTGTGTGGAACAAAACATAAAATAATATATAATGTATTTCTAAAGGAAGTCTATAAGCAGTTCTCGAGAGTTATTACAAATCGTTTGGCATTCAGATTTTACGCCTTCAGTCACCGGAACAGGCCGGATTTCGTAAAGGCTTCAGTACCGTGAACCACATCCATACTGTACAGCAGGTTATACAGAAGTCAGAGGACCAACCGCTGTGTTTGGCTTTTGTGGACTACGAATTCATCGAAACCTGGGCTATTTTGGATTCCTTGCATCGGTGCCAAGTCGACTGGCGATATCATCATCATCATCATATACTTTGGCAGGAAAATTGCTTTGTACGCTAAGATTTTTGTTGTACAAAACAAATTGAGATCATGTGAATTCCAAACACGAGCTTTAAGTTGACCGAAGGCTGCTGCAGCACCTGCTATACGCGCAGGTACTCCGACGCCAAAGTTTTGTCGCATCTTCAATCTGCTGCATAGGTATTTAAAATGTGCAACTTCTTCAAGTGCAATGCAATCCAAGCTTGCAAGCATATGATTGATGAATCACCATGAAATCCTCTGGGTGGCTGTTTTGGTATCTGTGTATTACTTTTGCTGGTGCTTATAACCAGATCAAACTTTAGACATGAAGCGTGTAGTGAGTCCACAAAGGTTTAGAGGGATTCTATTGAGCCATACGGCAAACATCATCGGCATACAAAACCTCTAGTACGGAGAGATTAGTGACTTGACGCTTAGCTCTGAGGAAATATTAAAAATGCTCTTGTCTGTTCTAAAATTTACTTTAATAGGCTTATTGCAAGTCCTTATCGAATCTCGCATTACTTAAGCAAAATATAAGGATAACAAGATATGCGCTAAGAAACTGCCCTGTTCCACACCGTTACTGGAAATTGATTTGAAAAATCATTTTCATGCCAAACTCTCACCATCATGTTATCATGAAACTGAAAATGACTCAAACTTAACAACTTTTCAGGAAAGCCAGATTTCTTGAGCACAATCCATAGGCTTGACGTGGTATCCTATCAAACGTCTTCTCTAAATCGATAAACCACATATAAAGAGGACGGTGTTCTCTTCTTCTTGCTCTTCTCTTGAATTTGTCTTACAACAAAGATTGCATCAACAGTAGCTCTGCATGGATACTATACTGGCGATATATGGAGGTGCTGAGAAACTTTTATCAAATAGCATTGATATACGTTCATGTTCAAAATTACAAAACAAGACCCATCAAACTACTCGGAGGTGTAAGACAGGGTGACGTTATATGCACGAAACTGTTCACTAACGCGTTGGAGGATATCTTTAAGCCTCCACATTAGGATGCATTAGGCATCAATATCAACGGTAAATATTTCACGCATCACCGTTTTGCTGATGATATAGTCATAATGGATAAAACGCTGCTAGACATAGACTGATTTGTCTAAATACGACCTCGGTGTCCGTCAAAAATGTAGCTCTTGAAGTTGGCTAGAAGCAGACCTTGGGCAAATATTGCAGTTGAGTAGAGATAATTTAGAGGGTACATTCACCAGAAGAGTGCAGATTAGCTGGTCAGCATTTGGTAAGTCATTATATCCTTAAGTCATCTTTGCCACAATGCTTCCAGACCAAGGTGCTCGATCAGTACTTTCTGCCAGTCCTAGTCTCGTAGTACCTACGGAGCCGAGACGTGAAATAGACATAGTCTGGAAGTCTATCAAATTTAATCAACTGGTCACATCTGTCGTAAAATTCATTGACGATGGAGTAAACGGATTCTCGAATAGAGGCCGTTCATTATTTTTAATAAATTTAACATAATGACATAGAGCTGTCAATGTTAATACATTGGCAACACTTGGATTATAAATCTTTACATTTTAGCTCTTTAATCTATAAATGTCATTCTCGGTTTTACCATTGACAGCTGGTAAGCAAAAATCTATTCGAGTCGATTAAATACGACCAAATTCTAAAAATGTCGCTGTGGTCAGTGCTGAACCGTAACGTCTTTAAAAGAACCTCCACATTTGCCGTTGCTGTAGCAGGAGGAACATTCTTCTTCGAGAGAGCCTTCGAAGTAGCTTCAGTTTCAATTTTTGAGAGTTTAAATAAGGGTGTAAGTATTTGTTATGTAATTTTTATTTTGTACATTTTGATACTTGATCAATGTATAAATTGACTTTCATATTTCTACTTTATAAAAATAGTATTCTTATTGATATACTAACAATATCCAAGACTGCTTTCAGCTTTACAGTAATACATAACCTCTTTTTTTTATTCTGAAGGATAGACCTTGTTATTATATGAAATTAAGTTAGTAGAATAGATTTAACTATTGAATATCTAATTTGCCCAATGAATAGATTCCTTACATTATTTATAAAAATAATGTATTTAAATGTAATATTTTAAATTTCAGAAACTATGGAAGGATATCAAGCACAAGTATGAATAAGAAGGAAACAAATACCATAATTACAAAATAATTTATTAGTTAAATATTGTTAACATGATTATAAAAAGCTTAATTTAAACAATGTTTCATTTATATTAACCACCTTAAATAAGTAGACTAGACTATTGATGTTATAGAACATCATAATTAATAGATAAATCATATGACATGAGAAATATTTGTGAAAAAATGTAGTACATAGTGCACATTCAAATTGTGTAGAAATTTCGAAATTCAAATAAATTACAACATTATAAGTATATTAGAAGTATTTTGCAAAATTAATTGTATATAAATCACAGAATATTCAGTTAAATGTTTATGCAATTTTTATTTCATGATTTTAATGAACTGAAATGCAATTACTGGAATCTACTATTTTCTTAACTAATTTATTAGTTATATAGATAATTGACATAAAACTTCAACCTTTCTCTGTTAAAAAAGGCAAAATGTATATCTTAAGCTTTACTTTATATAAGTCATTTTAATTTCATTGACAAAACTTATTTTAATTCAAATATAAATACTATAATATATCATTTAATAAATAAACACAATATAAACATGTGTGCCTGAGTCACACAAATTAAATAAATATTATATTTTCATAACAAACACAGTGTTCCACATTAGTGTTTTTAAATGCATTTGTGTTTAAGCAAATATATTATTGCAATGGCGACTGTTGCTTTGTTTGCAAAAGGTTGTAAATTCTTAACAGCAATGTGGATGTGTTATATTTCAAATTAATATTTTCCTGTTACAATTAGAAAACATGCACGGATAAAACACAGATTTGTAACTTTAAATTACATTTTTTCTAAATTTGAATTCGCACAAAATGTATTTTAAAGGTTTTGATTAAAAATTTAATAAGCAAAATGTAAATTAAAAGAAACATTCTAATTTGGGTTAAATTTTTTGAGTTAAATAAGTCTAAAAGTTATTTTTAATAAGAAAATTTCTTTTAAAAAATATGCAAATATGATCTCAATTCAGGCAATACAACTGAAAAATCAAATATGAGACATCATTATATTTTAATAGAAAAAAATACAATTTATAGGAAATATTAATTACATAAAATGTCATCTATTATTTATGTACTAATCTTCAATTATTTGATTAAATAATTTATATACTATGAAATATATTTTTATAATGATTTTTTTGTTTCGCTATGGAAAGGAATAAAATATGACTTAAGGAAAGAAATGCTTTGAGAAAACGTATAAAAATTTGGACGAAAAAATTTTAACCGCTTATGAGAGATGCGACTCGAATACCGCTAATTCGAATAGCATCTCTCAGAAGCGATTCAAGAATTTGTCGTCAATATATGGCCTATACGTTCTTATCAAGTTACAATAAAAGTTTAAATTCCTGTTAAAATATTTTGATGATTTTATAGTATTAATCTACACTAAAGATAGAAAAATACTTAAAGAAAATATATAAAAACTTGAACGCAGCAGGATTCGGGGTCAGAGCGCTTGGACGGTTTCCATGATGCGCGGGTTCGAATTCCGTTGCGTTCAAGTTTTTATAGGTTTTCTTTAAGTATTCTTGTTAAAATTTTATTTTAGTTGTTAGCATCTCTAGTATGGAGTGTAGACCTAGACCTAAGAAATATGAACTCAGTATATTAAAAAGAGTCCGCTGAAAGGGATCAAATTAGGTGGCCCCACAGTAGCAAGTGAAGGATTTTATAAACAGGGGCCATAACCTAATAGCATAGAATACGAAAAAAAAAGAAAAGATAGATTTCTGCTTGTTACTACTACGTAAATAGTTGAGTTTTAAAAACTGCAGATTGTTTAACAAAATTACATATTTTCCTAACCTAGCACACCTAATTTATTATAACTGCTATATTAATATAATTTCTACTTGCTACACTAGCGACAATAATTGGTTGTCTACAGGTTGACACTTTTTCAACTTGTCTCAAAGACAAGATAGGCATCTTCTCCTTATACAGCTACTTTTCCATACTCTGTAGGGAGATTTCTGTCTCCTTCTGACTCATTTTTTTTGTTATATTGGTATTATCACAGATTTAACAGTACTATCATTGTCAATATTCCCAATATACTACGATTACGATTACAACTGTATTTCCTGTTAAACTTCATTCCTCTTACTGTATACCACTCGGAAATACAATCTTCGGCTACTACTAGCCCTTTAAAAATGCCCAG
This sequence comes from Dione juno, assembly GCA_037127375.1. Taxonomy (NCBI): domain Eukaryota; kingdom Metazoa; phylum Arthropoda; class Insecta; order Lepidoptera; family Nymphalidae; genus Dione; species Dione juno. Next base: position 2,703,731 of record JAXRJS010000074.1, read on the forward strand.
GGACCATTTTATCAACATTTATAACTCATTTATAACAGTATATATCATGTTGAGACTTTGTATAGTTTCCCTACGTAAGCTATTTAGTAGATCTATGACGAACATATTCAGGGTCATCAGTGAGGGTGTCGGCTGATGAAGAAGATGGTAAGGATCTCGGCTGAAGAGGTAGGGGAGTGTCGAAACGTGGTTCCTCTGCTAATGCCCATATTATATCAACTAGTAGTGGTTGAGCTAGATTTTTGATAGCATCTTGACGGGCAACCTGTGAAATTTCATAAATTTGTTTATATTTGTCATCTATTACTTTATTATAAGTAACATTTGGTCGAGTCAATGCCAATTTAACTTGACAAGATTTGATTAAGAGCCATTTAGATACAAATCCATGATGAGAAAATTGCTAAAAGCAGGTATTAGAAAATAAATTAATAAATATATAATAATAGACGCTATTGTAGCATAGTTTTGTAGTCTGAAAGTGTAAATATATATTAGTTTTAAGATCAATCTTCAATATTTTATATAAGACAATCATGAAAATTAAAGTATAGTATTTAGTTGTGCTACGTAACAAGCAATTTAGTTTTATGGACGGAAAGTACCTAGGTTTACTGCAACAAAAAAAATACATAAGCACAAAACCGACTTACAGAGTCAAAATGATGAACTATCATCTTTAGCGCGTATTCCTTGATGTCCTGCGCGCGCATGCGGTCCGCCGCCTGCAAGATGGCGAGCACGTTCTCCGGCGACACGTTGCTTTGCAGATTGTGTTTGCAGAACACTTGTAGGCGATTGTTTGTGAAACCTGTTCGTATCGTTTAGAAAATAAATTATTTATATCTATATGTTAAATAATGAAGCGACGTGTGTGTTAAGTTGATAAAAGCAATAAAGTTAATAAATCATTAAAGCTATGTATTAGTTACGATGCGTAGAACCAGAATTGGGAAACAATAATACTATTTTATAAAATTTTTACCTTTCTATGTTTTAAATAGAAAAGTATTTTAAGTTTTAATTGTATAAAATTTAATAATAATAATTACCGTAATAAATGGGCGCTTGGAATAAATAAAGCGAGTCCTCGGTGGGCATGTTAGTGTCGCCATAATATATATAACGAAGGAGGGAATCAAAAGCTTCTTCAGAAGGCACCGTATCACAGATTTGTATCTAGAACAATGCAAATTTTATATTTAACTAATCCACACAATACAACAACAACAATAATAAACGTGTATAAAACATCATACATTGACAACATTATCCTGCGGCGAGAAGGACCTGAACATGGCCTCAAAGTAGGCCGCGCGCGCCGCCAGTATGGAGCGGTGCGCCGGCCGCGCCGCGCCCGCCACGCGCAGCTTCACGTCGGCGAGCTCCGCGCCGCCGCCGCCCACGAACACGCACATGTCTTGCTCCAGCGTTGTACCTGAATGTAAAATGTAAATGTATTAGAAATTTCAATCATTCATTCTATAGAAGGAGAGAGTTTAATCGCTCGTTCACTCATTCGTAATTTATTTTCGTCGAAATAACGTGACGTAAAAGTGGCGGAAATGCGTCTCAAATTTAGAGAGTCGTTATTTTCTTATAAATAAATCGCATGACACACCTATAACTTCTTCCTCTTGTTCGTTGGCGGGCATTTTATTTGTAGGCTGGTGTCGTCGACGTATCACTTCGACCATCAGTCGTTGATCCATTTGCTCGAACTCCGATGACATCACTATAGCTGTGAAATTGTAGTCTTTTACGACAAACCTATAGAAAGATAAAATGATATTAATAAAGTATACTGCGAGAAAAAATTGCTTATTGTTTAAAACAGTGTAACAATGGAAGATTCAAAACATCAGAACAAAAGTTCACAGACTCCCTTTAACATGACACTGACATAGTGTCATGTTATATTAAAGATATTATCTATAATATTAATGTAAGCAGAATGAATGCTCCTGTACATGCAGATGACACATTGAAGTAGAGACATAATGTAACAATTACTAAGTATAAATCCATATTAGGCAAAACAAACGTTGCAATTTTACGAATATCGCCTTTAAAATAAATATCTGACCTTGGACAATATTTCTTATTTTTAATACGGGTTAGATTATCATAATCAACTAAGTCACTGTTCAATAGGCAGAATAAGTTTTATATATATATATATATATATATATATATATATATATATATATATAATATATATATATATATATATATATATATATATATATATATATATATATATATATATATATATATATATTCAAAATAAGAACTCGCCTGAGAATACTTCTAATACTTTTTAATACATTGCTGTATAAAGTACCAGTCACTTATTTTACTGCCAAATTTAACAGAGTGTACTACCACCTTGAATAAAAAAAAACAACACGTCTCACCTTAGACAATACTCCTTAATGCACGTCAGGTTAGCGTGATGGGCCGCATGTAGCGCCTGCAGTACATTGCTATAGCAGAGGTTGGCGCGGAGGTAGCGCGCACAAAGCCCGCGTAGACGTGGAATGTTCAGCCTTAGAGCTAGCCGAAGGACTTCCATTACTAGGAGAATCGTTGCTGGTGATGCTGGGTCCTCATCTAGATACAAAATTTCTGCATTTTAGCAAATTCACATGAACCGATATAAATTTATTTATTTTAAAATAAAACTCTTTAACTGGATTAATTGCATATTTGAAAACATATTTTTAACGTTTCAGACACTTTTCACACAACGTATATTTTCAAATACCAAAATATACGCGATTAATTTGGTTGAAAAGATCCATTTAATATGCGTAAAAAATCACAAACACCAACCGAGCATTTCATGTTAAGATATTCTTTGATTCGCCCTCGTCTTCTCGCCCATTTAAGAGACAGTGATAAGCCAAGATTTATCTTATCAAAAGTAGTAGAAGTACAAAGAAAATATAATAAGTGTGAACAAAAATATTTTTCTTTTCTTAGGGAGTTACGTTCCCTCACAACCCGAAAATCTACGAACAAGTGTTTGCATAATATATCTCATACATTACATCAGATCCAAGAACAATTTCTATAATAAGATTAATTCGGATTCTTATCAAACCTAGAACTAAAACAAGTCCAGTCAGTCCATGATTCGAACATAAACATAAAAGTATATATTTATAGCAAATATTAAAAATTGCTACTATAGTGTCCTTGAATACTAAACAGCATTTTAATATGACATCAAACAAACCTTTCTCAGTGGGATCGATTCTATCCGTATAAATATAATTGAGGACCATCCGGAAAGCTTCAGGGGTTGCTTCAGACAATTTCACAGTGAGTTGTGGACGTGATTTGTATGAACACTCCGCTGTGGGTTCCTCTTCGCCTGCCGCTATACGCTTTTCCAGTTCTTCTTTTGATTCCCTAATGAGAGGATATATGTATTTAAATTTTATTTTCAATGTGTATATACAAGTTTAAATCAGAAGCACGTTTGTGTTTTATGAAATACTCTACCTTCTCTAGAGTCGTTTAGTGTTAATATAGTGTGATTAATTATTTCATTAAAAATCATAAAAATAACATTATCTCGACTATTAGATATATACACTTTTTAAGCATAAGTTTTTGAGCAGGATAGACAGATGGAACATTATTTCCAGACACTCCGTTTCCAGTTTTCCATCCGAATTTGAAATATACCGAGACAATGCAAAGTGATGAAATGACATACAATGTCTCCAGTGACTAGTCTCTACACACACAACTATGCTCACTTAATCTTGGCCCGCAAGTACTGCGAGCGCGCCGCCAGCATGGCCTGGTGCGCGAACACGGCGGTCTGCTCCGCGCCCAGCAGCAAGGTGACGTCACAGAACTGTTGGGACTTGAGGATGCGACCGAAGTCGTCGTGGAGGGTACAACGAGGATAGTTCGATAGCTGTAACGTGGAATATTTATGAATATAGTCAATTATAACTGAATTATTTTTTTTTAAACTGGTGTCAGATTCGACATTTTGTTGGTTTATAAATTTTTTTACGATATGTATAATATATAATTTAATAAATTATTTTCTTAATACCTAAAACTTATTTATTGGAATGCGCTTAAGCGTACAGAAATAAAATTACTTATTTAACAAAACAAAATATAATAAAACACAAAACAAACCTGAAAACGATACAAATGTCCACTTCTAACATTATTATCGATAGTTCCGCCGAATATGTACATCGCGTCGCCGATGACCGCGCCCGCGTGGAACAGACGACCTGATGGGATTTGGGAGTCTGGCGCTGGGTTTACCACTGACCTTTTAAAAGTTAAGTTTAGTTTCAATGTTAATATTTTAATTTCCTCAAATTATATAAAAATAAATAAACACGATTACAATTTAAATAATAAGTAAACTTTGTAATATTTCTTAGGTTTCGTTTTTTTTGTTTTTGTAAGAGATCTCTTCTTGTGAGAAATCCACCGTTGTGAACTAATTTTATGATTGTCTTTCACACAATATTAATTTGCAAATATGTTAATATTGTACACAAAAAGATTTTACGTATCAATATTTTCTTTTGACACATACCTACCTACTGCAATTAAAAAAAATAACAACATCCTTTCAAAATACACTAAAATTAACTATTCAAAATCCACTTACCACATCTGGGTATCCAAATCATAGCAATGCAAATCGGACGGTAACGTACTATCAGCTGCACCTCCAAACACATAAAGATGGCGGGCGTGATGCAGCATCACGTGGCCGTAGCGCCGCGCCGGCGCCGGACCTGCGCTGCGAAGGAGGTGCTCTGTGCAGACCCGGCTCCAGCTGTGAAATTTAGTTTTTATATTTACGACCTCGGTAAGGGAGGCAAGGATCCCCTAGAGGGCATGTATGAAGAGGTTAATAACAGGCGAGGAGAAACAGATATGCAAGGACCGCAGCGTTTAGCGCTCCGTGCTCTATGGATACCCCGCTAGGGATAGAGCGCGCAGCAAAAAAATAGTATAAAAGTATATATGAAAAATGTGTAATAAATGCCATAGGCTTTCGTCATTAAGAGACAATATTACATTCTGACTATACTATATTCTGACAATATTGAAGCGTATTGCGCTAATTATACACCGTAACCGAAAAGATATACCAAATAAAAAGAGAGATCTGGGATAATACATTTTTTAAAATCAAAACGATAGACATACAGCAAGAGAATATCAATTCAAAATTACTTCGCCTTATTTCGCGAAGATAATTATTTTGGAAGCATCGCTTACACTCCTCCGTAAAATATAATTATATCGCACATTACCTGTAAATCATTTTTAAGTAATAATCATTTGACAAAGCGTGTTGAGTTCCGCCACTCAACACGCAATATCTGAAACATTGGGCGGAGAGCGGGGAACGAAATGTCTTAGCATTTCCTCTGCGTTGCTATATGCGGGAAATAGCGTGAAGTTATTCAAATTCAATTTGAATATTTATATTGCTTTTTGTCTACACTAACTTAATTTCCTCATGCCTGTTCAGATTAATACTTACGAAATATTTTTTTTAAACTATAAAAAAATATATGTTATTTTAAAAATAGTAAAATTATCAATATTTATACTATGAGCCTCTACGAGGGAGGCCTACGTTGAGCAGTGTACGGCAACAGGCTGAAAAAAAAAATTATATTTATACTCTTACGTATGTGTCTCAAAATCGAACTGAAAAAGCGCATTAGTAATCTTAGCGCCGCTCTGTCCGCTGAACACGAACATCTTGCCGCGAGCAACGGCAACGGGAAAGTTACAGCACGTGGGCGGGCATTCACCTTTCTGTTCTATTTTCTCCCATTGATGGTTTTCACCCTGACAACGAAATGTAAATTAATGTACAAGAAAACGAGTCACAATTAAAAGTCAGTCAAGAGTCACAAATTTCCCCAATCCTGGTTTCCCCTATTCCACTTTTAATTTAGGGAAATCTTCTCTTATTTGTAAATTGTAAACTTCATTTCAAAAGACGCTAAAATGTTTTTACATCGTACAGAACACGTATAAAGAGTTAGCTGGTATGCAAAAGAAGATATCGATATAATATAAAAGGATAGAAAAGTCAATTCTGTACATGTAAGATATGGAATAAATATTAGTTAGTTTGATTTACATTTCGATAATAGAAGCTAAACAATGCTGGACACAAATGAGTTAATTTTTGTATGGACCAACATAATAAATAGTATATAATTTTAATCTGATATTCAATGTTTCCAGATATCCTAAAGTTCCCATAAAAAAAGAGGAAAGGATTAATGATTACTCTTGAATAGAAATATATAAAATGCCTAATCTTTCAATTTAATTTAACAATATAAAAGAAACAATTACATCTTACCACTAAATTTATAGTCCACATATCATTCAAGCGCGCATTGCCATCATACCCAGCAAATATATACAATTTGTCATCATAAACAGCTGCGCCATGCGCTGATCGTGGCACTGGTTCCCTTGTAACATATAATATAAATATCAGTTTCAATTAAAATTGTAATAATAACATGGGTAAAGTGTGTTAATAATAAAAAATTATTTAATGCAGTTATTACATGTTTTTACTGATTACTCTGACTACATCAATGTAATACATAATTTGTAAAATTATTATTTGAATAAATATTTCATATTTTTTTTTATTATACTCACTGGCCTGTAAACTTCCATTGTACCCACTGAGCACTTTGAAACTTATATTCAAACAAATCATTTTTGTTAGTTAAATTTGAATTAGCTAATATATTTCCAGTATAACCACCAAACACAAACATTGATGATCTATGAACCTAAAAGTAATATAAAACATATATAATATGATAATATTAATTATTAAGTATAAAGTAAAGTATCACTAATCCAATTCTATTGAGGACCAGTGGGTGCTGAATTATTGGAATTTTCAAATTACTAGATTTATAATAATAATGTAACAATTTATATAAATAATAATAATGTAACAATTTTATAATAGTAGTATGATATGTGCTAATCTCAGGAGCTACTAGTTCAAGTAAAATTATTTTTGCATTTTGTAGTCCATTTCTCAAGAAAAACTATAGGCTATTTTATATAATAATAATTGTTTAAATGTAAGCAGGTGGTGTGAGACACAGACCATTTGACCACAGGGATGAAGTAAAAGTTGGTAATGAATAAAATAAAGATCAATAAAATGAAAACAATGTGTTTATGTTAATGTTCTATACAGTCAGATTAAGGGACATTTCAATATATTTAATCATTAGATTGATGTTTGATAGATGAGGTAGTACTTTACTATGTATTTACAGTAAACTTACAACAGCAGAATGATGGTATCTTGGTGCAGGAGGAGTGCCCATACAGCCAGTTTTAGTCCATGATTTTTCTCTTATATCAAATCTTATTAGATCATTCAACATATATTTACCATTGTCACCCCCAAATACATAAATGGCATCCTTGTAAGGAACTGCTGTATGTTTACTTCGTCTTAGAAAAATAAGTTAATTTAAAAATAAATATATTTTATTGGTTGAATAATAAATTCACTATTAATAAAAAACAAACCTTGCACCAACAAATTCAAAACACTCTGACATTCTTTTCCATTTATGCACTGTTTCGAATGGGCCAAACTCCATTCGTAAACTAATGTCCAATTCATTAGGATTTCGAAGTTGCTCTGTAATCATTTTAGCTATATTCTGCATTTTCATATCCAGCGGAATGGTGGCTGTTTCAATTATTCACCTGTGTTAAACTAGGAATTTACCTGTTGAAAAAAAGTCATGAGTAAAGATAATATGATTAATATATATATAACATATATTAGATTTTATGTTAATTACATAAATTTTACTGTTATTAACATTTATAAAAGCAAGATTTAAAAAATAGTTACCAAGGGATTCTTATGTATATCTGAAAATTTTTGTTCACACTAAAATAGTGTTAATTTAGGACAACGCAAATGTGGAATATCAATTCAGCACAAAGTTGTAAATAAAGATTTCCTCAAAATAAACTGTTGAGGAGAAATAGGTCGGCACTGTTTATGGTTTACACTTCTTCCACTTCCGTTATAATTTTTACTTGACGATCGATAAATATACAAAATGTATTGTTAATGTTCTTGATATTTACAAGCCAAAGAGTTATTCAGCAATCGATTTTGTATTTTACGGTCTTTTTTTATATTTAATTTAGAAATCAGTACATAATATGTATTTAGATTTAGCTTTTAGTTGTTTTGACAAATGACAATTGACGGTCTCTTGACGTTACTTAACACTTAACAGTATTGCTACACATAAAAAGTAACATTAATTACTTATTTGATAAAATTTTATCAACAATTTTAAATCAATAAAAATGTACGATATCACAACGAATTTTAAAATTAATGGACTTTTTATGTGACACACTCAAACACAATTATATAATCTGTTTATCGAGTTTGTAGTTATAGATAATAAATTCTTGAACAGAATTTTGAATCTATTTCAAATCTATTCTAATTTTCTGTGGAAGATTGATGATTCTGTTACAGCCAAGTTTGTTTCTTTTGTGTTTTGGTTAAATTGTTATTTATTATTCTTTTAATTATAAAGAAACGCACTAGTTTTTTTAGATTATCTAAAGGTCTTTTTTTTAATTCCATATAGGAAAATGTCATCACCGGTAATTACATGCAATACATTTAATTAATAAAACATTGGTACTTAGTTTTATTACTTTAGTTATTATTAATTGTTTTACTATTGTTTAGACTGAAGAGAGCGTTAGACGCAATAGTGAAAGCGAAGCTGGAGAAGCTGAGATACCTGAACATGATCCGCACTATGAACCTATTGTGTCGTTACCGCTAGTGGATATACAAACCAACGAAGAAGAAGAGGAAGAACTTGTGAAGATACGAGCTAGGCTTTATAGATATGACACTGTCGATCATGAGTGGAAGGTACGTCTTTGCCAAAATAGATAGTTGAGATAAACATAATATTTTACATTTTTACATACAACAAAAAAATGTTTTTCGCATTAGAATAATAATTTTATTAGTAACTGAACTAATGGATTTAGAAAATTTAACATATGTCTATGTAAAATATGATTCTTGTTCAGTAAATTTATTTATTGATTTGTCATTTTTAAGTAAAATGTAACAAAGGTTTTGCAAACAATGTTTAATTTTATTCCATCTTATTGGAAAAAATGCAATATATGGTCAAATATGTTATGTTGATCAAAAATAATCCTTGTTTATTTACTTAATTTTTATATGATAAATATATATTTTTAGGAACGAGGCACAGGGGACATAAAATTGTTACGTCATAAATTGAACAACACAGTCAGAGTTGTTATGAGACGTGACAAAACCCTCAAAGTTTGTGCTAATCACTTCATTACTCCAGACATAAGGATGAATGTGCACTGTGGCTCTGATAAGGCCTTTAACTGGTCTGTCTTTGCAGATTTTGCAGATGAAACTTGCAAACAAGAACTGCTTGCAATAAAATTTGGTAACCCACAAAGTAAGTTTAATCTAAATTATTGTTATGTGTATTATAAATTAATTTGCCCTGATAATAAAAATTAATGATTATATTTGTTAGTCATTATCTATGTATGCATATTAATAACCTGATGGTTTGAAATAAGTGTTTCAACTTTATACTTAGTAAATCTTTGTATAACAATAATAAATTGACTCCATATTTTAAAATAAATAAATAATTTCATTAAATGCCAATTAGATGCAGAACTCTGGAAAACCAAATTTGCTGAAGCACAGGAAATAGTACGGACTAAATGTAGTCTTTATACTCAAGATCAATATTCGGATGATGAAAGTAGTATTACAAGGAGTGAGGACACTGACACACCTGAACCCAAAAGTGCTGAAAAAGGTCCAGATGAAGAAACTAAAAAAGAATTATACTCAAAAGACTCTGATGGTGTTATCTTAAAACTAAAGGAACTCAGAGTGGAAAGTGAAAAGTCAGAGTAATAATATTTCATTATTGAATTCCATTTTTATTTTGTAAAAAGTTTATATTTAAGAATGTTTGAAATGCATTTGTTCTAAAGTGGATTAACCGCAAAATAGTTATAAATTCTTTGAAATATGTATGTTTGTGTGGTTAATTTTCAGAAGCCCTCCTACTTACTCTTCATAATACATTGATCTAAAGACACTGTCTTTATATTAAGTTCAAGACAATTTTAAATTGTGAAATGAGTTCATAACTATTTCAATGTGTTTTTGAATAAAATCACAATATATATAGAGATTTCATCTATTTTTTGAAGCTATAGTAAGTGTTAGTTTTACAATATTGATTAACTGCAAAATGTAACAAAATATATTATTTCTATTTTTAAATTGAATGTTGAGGCTTAAATTCAGTGCATTGAATTTATAATTGTAGTGTCATAAAAGTTTTATGAATATTGGGTTTAATAAAAATATCTCGAATGTGCATTTTAATACTTTAAGGCTAATGCATTTAAGATTTTGTAATACATTACATATCATTTTACAACTTGTAGTTTTCTTTATTTAATTTAAATTTGAACAAAGTAAACAAAAAATGTTTGAAAACAAGACAAAGTAGACATTATTTTAATTTATTTATTGTTCACACAATATAACATAATTTTTGCTATTTATTATAAACATCACATAAATATTTGTAAAATAATATTAAAAATAAATCAGCCTTATCTGAAAGCTGGCTTATGATAAGCTCAAAGAAATTACTGGAATGTTATCTTAAACCACTTAAATAAATCATAAAACCTATTTTTGAGCAACAATAATATTGTTCAAGCTGTGTTGGCATATTTCAAAATTATAAACACTAAATTCAAAACATCACGTGCAATAGTGTTAAATTGACAATTAAATTACTTTTACAAAAAATGAAAAAGTTATAGATAAATTATAATTCTTCTTTTTTAATTTCTGTCTCATCATATTTAAAAGATTCAAGAATATTCACTTTAAAACTTAATGCTTGTTTCTTTTCATTAGAAATTTTTCCATCTAATATTTTTTTAACTCTTGTAGTTTCTTTATTGATAAAGTCATCACCTTTTCTAGTATTTTCTCCATTATGGTTATGTACACATTGCCATTGCTGGAGGATTTGGAATCATCCTAAAACATGAAAATATTAAATACTTATTAATATTAGTTTAGGATATAATTGACATTGCAATATAATATATTTTTTATTTAGCATCACACTTTATCCTGCATATAGCATGGTAGGCAAAGGGAACCGTTTCCCGCTTTCCACCTTTCAAGACAATCAATATAAAATTATATTGAATGGTGGAACTCAACACCACAATACACTAATATACTTAAAAATGCATACCTTAATATTTTTTAGACTATCTTTTGCTTCTTGTAGTACATGTTCCTTTTCATGTTTGTCAGATTTGATAAATTTAACAGCCAAGTCATCAAATTCTTTAATGCAGCCTGGTAGGCTCATGTATACTTTACCGTTTTCACGGATAAATTGTCTTAAGGAATCGCCCGTAATTCCCTTTGAATTGTCAAAAGTGATAGGTTCCTTTACTCCTTTGAGAATTAATTTAACAACTGGAAAATTGTCTTTTGTCGCACCAAATTTAGCGGCAAGTGCTTCATTTTCTTTTTGACCATATTCTTTCACTCCGACTTCAGCAAACAGTAAATTATCTATATCTTTGGATTCTTTGGCCACGCTTAAAAAGGCATCGTGCTGGTCTCCATATGGATATGCGACGTCGAATTTAACGACTACGGTATCAAACTTATTAACAATTTTATCAAAAGTGAACTCGTCTAATTCCAATGACCCGCTTATACTTGTTGATGCCAAATAAATTGAGGGAAGGGTAAAAGTTACACAAAAAATAAATAGTTTTCGAAACATTTTAGTAATGGTAACTTTTAAATAAATTAAATAAGTGTTGTGTTTATAAAAACACACGTTTAAACTTGTAAAATATACTTTAGATTCTAGAAGAGTTCTAATAAATACACACTTCTCTTCTATTTTATTGACTTATAAATTTGACAACCGGGACCGGCACCGGCGAAATCCGTTTTCAATTACAAGCTTCTGTAGCAAAAATGATTTTAAAAAAGTATTTTTTAATTACATAAAATTTTATATTTGATACAATAACTGAATTACTTAAATCTATAATATAAAACAAGTGTCAAGTAATTGTATTTAAAACATTCTTATTATGAAATATTTTTTTATGCTATCTGTTTTTCTAATATTGAGTATAAATGTATTTCCAATGTGTAATTGTGTGTATGATGGATGTTAACCGTGGTGTGTAGTAATTGGTTGATTTTGAAATGAAACTGAAAACTGTTTTCAGTTACATATTTTTTATGTATTTTTCTTATCGTATGGTAAATATAATGATCTATTATTAAATTCATCCTCGTTGTACCTATTCCTTTTTCTATTAAAATATTTTCATTGAAAACGGAATCGATATTATTAAATATATAAAATTATAAAATAAATGTACCATCTATAATATAATTAGTTTTGAATTAAGCTCAATCTACTAATGTTACGTTTTAATAAGTAGTTAATATTTGTTAAGAATCTATTTAGAATTAAAAAGGCTCAAGATTCTTTTAGTTTGCATATAAAACTTTTTATATTATAATTTTCAATCTTACACAACATTAAAATAGCCAATAACTTTTTCATTGTAAACATATTTTAAAATAATAGGTAACATTATGTTAGGTGTACAGTTTACACCCCAGTAACAAGACGAATATATTTTTTATATTTCACAAATATGTTATTCATTCTATATGCAATTTTCTTCCAATATTCGGCGTTATTTTGTTTTGCTTTTGTAGATTTACCGCAAAAATCATGGAGAGATGGAAGTAAATCAGGTAATTAATTTACGAACATAAATCTATGAAAATTATTACAGCGATACCAAATACTATAAACGGAATAATTGGTTTGGTTGAATGAACTAATACCAGTTTGTAATTCCTGAGTTACTAGTTCGAATTTTTTTTTTGTTAGATAGCCCATTTGTCTAGGAAATCTAGGCTACACTACATCTTGTTTATCTATTCTATGCAGTCCAAAATACCTGCGACCAGACTTGCCTTGGGCACAAAATGTGTGATACGTAAGTATCTGAAAAGGTTAACTAATAAGTAATTATTAGTTAACTTTTTCAGAGGTAACAAAAAAGTCCATCAGTACCAACTGTATCAAAACGTGTGATACAGATTAGAGAGAGAGCAGTGTTAGGGACTTGTAACTATAGTGTAGGTCCCCCCTAAGGGGTAATGAATAAGGGATTATTTATTGATATGTGGAGTAAATTACTACAAAATAAAGGAATGTTTAATATATAAGCTATGTATGTGTACTCCGTATTACGTGTTTGGTTATAATATTTGTCAAAATTCATATTAATAAATAATTATACTAATTATTATATTCTTACAGCCTTTGTCCAGGTACCTTTTAGTGAGTATATTTTCAAATATCAAATATATTTTACGTTATTCAAAGTATGCAAGTAATTGACCATATGTATTTTGTATTTTAGTAAATACAATACGAGATACTAAATTACTTCAATTGCAAAAGGACATAAGTCAGCTCTGGCCTAAAGGAGTTGTCAGATACCACGTAGACAAACAATCGTATGGTAAGCAGTAAGCAGTAACTAAATTTATTAAAATTACTAAGGATACGTATTTTTTTTACATACGTATTCAAAGACGTAGCGTGGACCCATTTAGATATGGGTATGGGAAGTATTGTCAACATACTAATTTGAAAAACGGTGTAGCTCTCATTTTATTGATCGACTGCGTTTCCGCTTTTTATATTGCAAAAATTTTCATGTGTCATGCATCTGTGTGTATGTTTTGCATATATCGACTCTAGAACATTTGGCGTGAGACTCTAAGAGAGCAGCTAAAGTATAAGATATGATAATAGAGCAACAGCGAAAGTTGTTCAGCATGATGAGTATGTTCCGAGTTCAAGGTACAAAATATACAAATATTTTATGCTAAATATAAAGAAAAAATTATTCAAGTTAACAATTTACAAATGCATAATTTTAACCCTATAAAGTTTATGCATTTGGCACGAGAGAGATCAGACAGCTTGATTGCTCTTTTCGAAATGAAGTCTTGAATTTACCGAGAATATTATATTTATTATCATTTCACAAACAATTAGACAGACAAATACAATTTTTTTTTAATTTTCAGTTTCACTTTAACCCCAGTATAGTAGGGCGGAGACTGGGGAGAAATTTATAGTTAATATATTCTGTTCTTTGTTCTCTGCCTAATTTTGGTATACTTTTTGTTGAGAGACGGAACTCAACACTTCGACTCGAGTGGGGTTCGATCCCACAATCATGAATTTTATTTTTTATAGTCACAATTAAAGTTAAATTAGGTACGTGCTAGGTACAACATGTAAATATTTCTGTCTAACTGTTTTGTTTCTCGGAAACAGATGCAATCATCAATTCATCTTTACAAGTAGCCATGCTGGTTATAGAATACGAATCGTGTATTGAATTTCAAGAAGAATCTCAGAAACCTACTGATAATAAAACTTGGATACATTTCACTAACCCTTATAAGGAAAGAACCTGCGTCCACGAACCACAATTTAAGCAAAGTGGAGAAATTGTAAGAAAAAATCTTGAGAAGTTAGATTTGTCGAAAACTTAATGAAAAGCTAAGATTTACGTTATTGTTACGTTTATGTTAACGATTTTATAATAATGTCTCTCTGCGTTCTGACCCACAACTATCGCGTTTAAAAACAGTCCATAAAGCCTTTGCGTATATTTAATAATATTAAAATATTTAAAAACATAAAAAAATCTCTATTTCCATTTAATTCCTTCTCACTCCTCTTTCTTCTTTACCAACTCCTTCACAGTTACAGTCTCTACTGGTCTCTGATTAATGAAATGAGTGATTTACCTCTGAATATGTGACAAGCAAAATCTTTACTTAATTTTAAGCGTTAGTAGCAGCTATTAGTATTATTATTAAAATTGAAAATAACTGGACCCGGACCCGCAACTTTTGGAAGTCATCCAAAATTCTGTAATCACTTGTTCCAACAAACTTTTACAAATTTTTACAAGGAATCAGTCTAAAAATGGCCATTAGGCAAGAAATAATGAAATACGAAAAAAAAAGATGTTTCTTAATATTTTTCTTATATCATTTTTACATTATTATTACATATTATATTATTTTTACATTATTTTTAAGGTAGTCACTTTAGGTTACGATTGCTTGAGGTATAAGGACATATTACATGCGCTTCTCCATGGGATCGGTTTTAAAGATGAAATTACACATCCTCATCGTGACAAGTACATCAAAGTGTTGTGGAACAATATCCATCCAGGTACTAATGTTTTAATTACTAACAAATTGTAAGTAACATTTTCGGGCATGCTGTATTTTTTTAGACATTTTTAAATAGGTATATAATTATTAACTTACCTAACCTATACTTTTACACTCTAGACGGGATTGCTCACGTACTACTGTAAATTATTGAGATAGTTGAGTTCTAATATCTTAATATAACAATATAGTTATAATTAGTATAATAAATTGGAACGTAACTGAATCCAAAATTAAATACTTGCCCATAATTGAAGCATTTCAATTAATCATTTTATTTGTTATTTTTGTATAATATACGCGTCTAAACTACTAATGACATATTGTTATAGGCTATCGAAACTTATTTATTAAGGAACCAATAGAATCAGTAAGGAGTTCAGTAGAGTATGATCCATCTAGTATCATGCATTTCCATGACCGCGCTTATAGCATGAATGGCAAAGCTACTATACTCACTTTGGTAATATCTTGATTTATATATTATGATATATAGTGTGTTATTTAAGGATTTTCAATATATATTATGCATAAGGAAAGGTTAGCTGTAAAAGTCAATTAATATGTAATTCAATGTTCTGTGTCGAAGCGAAATTGAAAACTTCACGATTGATATATGACGGCGGCAAAAGATAAAAGTTGTTAAATCTATAGATATAAATAAAAATGAAGTGTCTGTGTGTCTGTTTGTGATTTTAAAATAATTATGTTTTTCAAGTAAATACGGTTATGTACACACATCAGTCTGTCTGTTTATCATCGATAAAGACGAGACGCCAACAAGCCGCAGACGAGTTATAAATATATTATATATATTATATTAATAGCTATACATCTAATATATATTTAAAAATTCCAAATTTATGTACAAATTTGGTTCGATCACTGTCTGTATTATATGTATGTAAGTAGTAAATAGTTTATAAATATAATTTCAGGAACCGGGACTTCAAATTAATCCATCTGAAAGTCTCTCTCAACTTGATAGAATGCGTTTACGAATGTATTTTGGCCACGAATGTAACAGAAGAAATGTGAATCATTTATTAGATTCCTGCAAGATGACATTGCAGGGTAAAGGCGATAACGAAAAAAAAGATAAAGGAAACAAAAAAATGAATGAAAAACAAAATAATAATGAAAATGATGACTTACAAAAAGAAAAAGACGCTGAAGATGATAATACAGACGAAAAACAAAATAAAGATGAGGAGGATGACTTAGGAGATCAATTAGTTGTTTATGATGAAGAGTCAAAAGAAAAGCCAAATAATGGGGAAAATGATGGTTTACAAGAGAACATAGCTGCTAATGGTGAAAATGTAAACTCACAAGAAAACAATGACGATGATTTAGGTAAAGATAAAGGTGACGACCGCTTTCCAAAAACGCTGGTCAATTTATTTCAAGAAAATGATGAAAATACAGATTATTAATGAATTGTAATTTTTTTTTATTTCTTTTATTATAATTAAATGAATTAATCAATACATATAAATTACATTTGTTTTATTGCTTAAGATGTTATCAGCGAATTATTATTAAACTATCAATATAAATAAAACTCCGACACCGACATTTTACATTTATAGTCAACAGAAATGAAATTATAAATTTAAAATAAAAATACAATGTAGAATTTTGGATTTTTAATTAATTTAAATTGAAAAATTAATTTATAGCGCCTCACTTTGTCGTTTTCCGCATTCTGCTTTGTATATAGTGTTTATTTTCTGTACGTCTGTCCAACTTAATCCTTGCCAGTGTCCCATTGCCCAACCATCGTTCTAGAAATTAGAAAAAAATATAATATATTTATATTTTTTTACATGCAAATGTAACATGTAATAAGGCAAGGTAATGTTAAATACGTTACGTAGAGCTTTATTAACATGTCATAATAAAACAGTTTAAATATTGCACATACATCACAGAATTTTTAAAATATTAAGCTTGTAAAATATGATAAGAATCTATAAAACAATAAAATTTAATGTTTGTACACGAACATCAGAAATACTGAACATATTATGTATGTAAATAAATTTTTTTCTATAGCTTTTATTGGACACAAATTGGTTTTGAGAACAGGAACATCTGATGTATGACCATAACAGGTTAGCTAAATTGTAAGAAATAAAGAAATTGCTCTCAAATAAAAGTTGTTTAGCGTGATGACCGTCCACCGATATTACCGACCGCCTTTTAAAATAAGCATTAACTATGCTAGGATAATATTAAAATATCGAGTTGCTTATTTTTAAACATTGTTTTACTGTAATTGACTGATAAAGAATGCAAATATTTAGGTAAATATCTAAAAAAATCGTTTTAAAGAAGACAATTCACGTTGGTAGATAAACAAATTTTAATTGCTTATTAACTCAAGTATAAGGGGACCTGGTTACGGTTCAAACGGTTCTTGGATTTATAGTTCAGGAATTAGTAAAGGGGGCGAAGCCAGAAGTATAATTAGTAAAATAACGTACAACAGTCTACTAAT
Source organism: Dione juno (assembly GCA_037127375.1). Taxonomy (NCBI): domain Eukaryota; kingdom Metazoa; phylum Arthropoda; class Insecta; order Lepidoptera; family Nymphalidae; genus Dione; species Dione juno. The sequence continues at coordinate 2,721,721 of JAXRJS010000074.1, forward strand.
AAGAACTATTACTTGAGTTTACTGTATTTCAACCGCCCCATGTCAGGGTCAGTTGGAACAATGCATTGATTGCAATGCAATGCATATTCCGCATGTTGCAGTGTAATCAGAAGAAAACTAGTGTTAAATCACGTCGTTCCCCTCTTTTGCCCAATTTTCGAGGCATTACATGCGGAGTGGCAGAAATTAACGTCGCTTCGTCTTGTTACCAGGGAACGAAAATAATACATTCCCCCTAATGAAAATCGAACGTGCTGCCGCCGCAGTCACAAGATTTCACAAGAAGATTGCTTTGCAGCCTCTATTGACAAACAAATGATACAAAAATAAATAATCATATACGCGTAGTAATATTTTATAACACTCAATGACACAGAAGTACATGATAAATATGTTGTTAATAATAATATAATACATACGCCTTTGATATCTATATTTTCCAGTTTGATTTGTCTTACAGGTATAGATTAACGAATTTTAGAGGGTATGGGTGAAATTTGTTGACCACGACTACTATTTATAGTGTTATCAAACGTCATGGATCTGCATCAATGTCTGCAAAAAGAGCTGCTCTTTCATGGTTAACGCGACTTGTAATGATACATACCATAATATATAATATATTTATTTAAAGAATAAAATGTAATTTAACATTAAAAACTTAATTACTTTTTTTTTAAATTTAAAACAAATAAAATGAAATAATTATCATTTATATTATTATTAATTTATTTTTGTTAATATTTTTTATTGTTAAATACTTTGTTAAGTATAATGACTTCAGGACTTCAGGAGGAGGCTTCAGCGTTCTTGGGGCTTAAATGGCTAATAAAATGTCTGGTGCGGAAAGCAAGGGGATTTCAATTGCACTATTATTCCCATGTAAACTACATGAATAGTATCCAAGAAAAAGTTCCTGATTTCAAATGTGAGCTTTATATCCCCATCTCTTAATTTTCGTCGCCATCAGTCTATAAAGCTGTCGCTTCAAATATTTTTTATGCTGGGAAATGCATTTACGCTTACTGCTCGTGAACACGAACAAGTCCCTTGCGGCGGGACTGTGGAACTCACCGGTGGATCTAATCTTACTCACTAAAATCCGGTGGACACCCTTCATCTACATACGACGCCGCAGGATCGCTCGCGCATGCTATGACGACGCCTTGTTGGTAATCCCGGACCACCATCGCCTTCAGGTGTGCCCTGGGGTTTCTCCTAGAGCAGCCTTGATCACTTATAAGAGTAGGAGTCTGCATCCACGCTGGACTCGCACATCTACCCCGCAATCTCCTTTAGTGCAATAACTGACTGATAGTATACCTATCTCTTCACACCTACCTCAACAGGAAACTGTCATATAGTGCTTACTTGTCTGGAGGTGTTTTTAATGATGATCTCGATATTATATATTTATGAGCGCGTTCTAAATATAAAACAATTATAATATCAACTGCAATTAAAATCAAAATATATATAATATAAAATAGTTGTATAAATATATGAACGAAAATACTTACTTTTCCGTCTAAACACACAATAGCACCACCTATACACAATGCCACCTCGCGAATGAGCGACACAATTACTAAAACTGTTTCGCCTTGTCGCTCCAATCATTATCTTCTTGTACCTTTCAACTCATCACACACTGTGCTGGACAAAAATCTGAAGGAAGCGTGATTTCAACCGTTTCAACTGCTCCCAGTTTATCTACATTTTCTAGCATGCTATCATTAACGATAGCGCTAGAATAAGCTATCCTTATTGAATTTCCAGATATGTTTATATCATTGTGAGCATTTCATTTTCGAAAAAAACTATATTTGTTTCAAAGTATTTTGGAGTTTTATAGATGATTTTGTATTATGATTGTTGTATGATACGAAAGCCACCTTTATGGTACTAAGGATCAGCTCCAAGGACTGACCACAGCTTTTTTCATTATACATATGTATATAGTAAATAATATGCTTATGACAGACTACACAAACAGCATTTGGGAAATTTGACTTCACGTTTAACGTATACTTTTAAAATATATATTTAAGTATAAGAAACGAATCTTACCCAAATAGGATACATAATATTGGTGACTCCATCTTTAATTTGAAGCCAAGGATAATGCATAACACTTTGATAGTCGTAGGCAAAACCAGCAGAGGCAGCCGGAGGTAAGATCTTCTTCATATCTTTTCTTATTTCTTGAATAATATAACAAAAAAATGTATTTAATGTGAATGAATGTGATTCTTGAATAATATAAAAAGAAATGTGCTCGGTTATATAAATGAGAATTGTAAAATGTATAATCAGGGAATACATTCAGTTTTTTTACTACAATACATAAGGCGTCGGTCGTTACAGTTGGCTACTCTATTTATATAATCAAACTAAACAACTCTGAAGTAATCATACGATTTATACTTCTTTAATTCGCGTTACGTTTAGTTAAGTGATCCGTAATAATAGTTTCACAAAATAATTGCTTCATATAAAGGTATATATATAGCGATTTTTCTAAATATACTTTTAAATAAATAATTACCCTAACGACACTATACGTTTTTAATTTTTCATGATCCTAGGCCGACGGGAACCGCTCTATAGGATTTGATTATACTAAGTTCTTAACTTATCTTCTATCGCCTTATCTTTTGATTGCGTATACTTAGAAGTTTGAATTTTCTCTCTAAAGCATGCGTTGCGTATATAATATTAATTTTAGCTTGACACCTCTACGTGTTCTAGAGACACGCACAGACAGACCGAAAATAAAAATATGCAAAATCTAGGAAGTAGATAAAAATAAAGTTTACCTGACGAAATATTCTTCCACAACACGTGCAGATAAGAGTCTCTATCATGCATATTGTGTTGGTGATCTAAGCCCACAACGTGAACGAACAAGTGCAGGAGATCGTTTACAGAATTGAAGCAATCCGAATTTATGGTAATAACCTAAAGATAATATATTATATATTATTTTATTATATAAGAGATAAAATAACGCGACTGAACAGAATTTCTTATTTATAGTTTCAAAAATTTATTAAGTTTCATTGTTTACTTAAATATATACCATATAATTAAAAAAAGATTAAAGAAATCAAATTTGCTCATTTCGTTTTGTTTTTGTGTTTGTAGTATTTATACCTATAATAACAGTTAGTAAAAAATATGTAACAAAAACATTGTCCGCGTTGTATAATTTCACTATACACTTTATTATGAGCACAGATACCAATGGTATTCACAAAAAACTGGATATTTTAGAAATATGTACTGAAATAATACTTTTTTTCCTTGTGGACGACCAGGAGATGGACACTTGCAGCCTGGTTCTGAAGATCTCACTATTTCCACCACACTCGAGGCGTGTCGTCTCCAATTATAAATAGGTAAATGAACTCTAATCTTTTGTTCTTTTACCGTTGTTTGCTTGTTTTCTAAAAGATTTTTTTTACTTTGAAAATAATATTTGACATCAAATCTAGCTGCATTTGAAGATCCTGGATTCATATTCAATGCTGAATTACGTTTAAATTATATATTTTTACCCTATTATCGAAATAGAGCAACGGCTTCACATAATAATAAATAAGTGGTAGGAAGTAAATTGCATGGATATTTTAAATAGTCGTAAACAAATATATTAAATAAGAAAGTCCCTCTGACTTCGAAAGACCACAATAAAAAAAAATTAAAACATTTAATGTAGTACATAAACTGTATAAAAAATTACCTAAAAAGTTCTTGAGTTTCTTATTTTTACCAACTCTAAGTACTGTCACGTTCAAGTCATCATTGGTGGAGTTATCATGAAATACTTCGTTTTCGCTATAGTTTAATTTCTCGTGTTGCCCTCCAACATCACCACCAGATGTTGAATTAGTAGCAGTTTGGTTATTTTTGTTATCCACCTGATTGTCTTTATTTTTGTTCTCTTCGTCAGACTCTTTATTTGTTATGCCATGATCTCTAAATTCGATACACGTCTCCTTTTCAATATGCTTCAATACTGCTTGAATATTTTGTATTTCTTCAGATGCTGCAACCCATATGATTAGATTATCAAAATTGAAATTCTTAGTAAATTTATTTTTAATATAATGTACAGTGTACGTACATATAACATGATTATGGCATTGGTGGTGCATGGGCATTTAAGAGAAAAATTTACTTAAGTACACTTAACTTACAACTTATACTTACTAAATTCTAATCTATCCCTTATTTTATAATTTACAATTCCATATTTCCAAGTCCTATCTTTGTAATAGTCCTCTATTTCTTTTGCAGTAACTTCTTTTACCTTGGAATTTACTTTTACTGCACTTGGACAAGTCTTCAATAAGTAATTTTTATTGCGTTCCACACATTCTATTCCATAAATCATTCCAACTTTTTCAACATCTAATTCACTCAATGCTTCTCTTTGGCCAATCTTAATACCACTCTAGATATTTACAAAATTAGTGAATGAGTAGATAAGTGTATGAAAAAGAACCTTATTAGCTTGGAATTGTCAATTAAAGCACCACGATAATATGTATTTATTTTCTTACCTCAGTAATTATAGTAAACTGACCATTCTTTGAGAACGCTCTTGGTGGATAGTGCAATACGCTTGCATAATCATAAGGAAAATTCCCTAATGGATCATCTTCTCTTATTTCAAAATATTTTTTATATCCTATAAATATAGCACGTTATGATTTTTTGTATACTATATTAATAATTCTATCAAGCCACTTAAGCTTTTAATCCAGGATTGGGGGGTCTAAGCTTTTGAAACCAACGGTCTGACCTCAAGGTTCCAAGAATTGGAAAATTGGGTGTACAGCTATTGATTATTATGATGATATTCATATTTCTGAGTAATCAAACCATTTTTCTATAATATTAATTACAAAATGTAATTTACCTGATTTTATATTATTCCACATTACAGTAATGTAACGATCTCTATCTGGACGTGTATGCTCATGTGAGAATCCCAAAACATGCATAACTTCATGAATAATTTCTCCTTGTGATAAGCAATCATAACCTAAGACCATCATCTAAAATGTAGAGATAATTTGACTCTAAATTACTAATAACTTAATTAAGTTACTACATTACATAAACCATAAATAATAACTTAAATAAAACAAGAAAATAATTATACGTATTTACTACTTATATAAATAAATATACTTTTTAATTACGGAGCCTAGAAAGAAAAATTCTAAAGTACATTATTTATTGTTCAAATAAAATTCATAGACTAAAATATAGAACACAAAAAAATCACATTTGTACCTGTACACCAGTATTCGGCTTGCGTTCATTACTATGTACACATTGACGCACGCCGGAAGGATTCGTGATGTATAGCCACTCTACTTCTTGCATTGATTTCTTGTCGGTTGGTCGCTCTCGAAGACGTTGTAGACGAATGCACGTTACTTTCTCGAAATAATCAAATGCTTTTATAATAGTGTCCGCGAGAAGGTAATCTGAAATATATATGGTACTGTCTGTCCCAATTTTATAAAGTAAATATACATATATATATATATATATATATATATATATATATATATATATATATATATATATATATATATATATATATATATATATATATATATATATATATATATATATTAATTGTTCTATATCTTACCATAAGAATTAGAATCGATAAAAAAAGGTATGATGCCGTACTTCCACTTTTTAATCCAGGGTATTTTGGGTGCATCTGTTTCAATAGGCTTTGAATCCTCCTTTTGTGGCAAGGGTCCATACAACTCGGCGGGCGCAAAATTAAAACGTCTTTGTATTTTACTACTTAGCTCCTTTATAATAAAAAATAATCAAAGTAGAATGTGCTTTGGTATTAATTTTACATAATTTGCATAAATATGATTCATTTATTTTATAATCTATACATCATTACATTTAATTATATTTATCTGTATAGACATACAGATAAATATAATTGGAATGTTTGTTTGTGATTTCAAAATACGTTACTAAAACATAAAACAACATTTATAAACATTTTATCTCTCTGTCTGTCTGTTTTTTCCGTTTGTTCGGGCTAATCTCTGGAACCATCGAATCGATTTTTATGAAACTTTAACTAGAACAGGCTGTTTTTAACCGACACAAACATTCGTGAGTATTTACCGTCCATATAAAATATTACATATAAAATGTTTTATACGCAAAGTGCTATGAAAGGAAAAATTAAAAAAATATAAGTATAATACTTGCATATATTATATTAGAGTAAACCTAAGAATATCGATCAAGCGAGCGAAGCCGCGAACGAGTCGCCAGTAGTGAATATAATACGAAGCTATCGTAATATTGCCGATAGTAATAATAAACTTTATAATAAGCATAACATAAATACTTACACAAGTAATAAGATATACACAGTTTAAAATTCAAAATCGTAGATTTGAAGAAAACCTTACCTTATTCCTAGCTGGGTTTTCTAAAATTCTTCGTCTATAAGCAACTTTACCGCCAGTCTGTTCTATATCGTCATCGTATAATTTGTCGACGATATTCTCAACTCGAATTATGTCTTCTCTATCCAATACGGAAGTATCATGTTGACTTTTGCCAATATTTCTTTTGACTCGTTGTTTATTTCCACTATTTTTATTATTATCTACATAAGTAACATTGTTATTTTGGTATTGATTTTCTTCGTTAAATATTCTGCATATTTCTAAAGTATCTTGGCGCTTTCTTTCAATTAATTTTGTGTCGACTGTAACAAATCATTATGTTAGGTGTAGAAAGACAAATTGTCTTCCATAACGTCTTTGGTGCAGTGGACGACTATTAATATTTAAAGTTATAGGATTCCCACTCTATTAAGACAAAGTATGCTGGTATATTTCGCCCGTACGATCAAGACAAGTAACGCTATTTTTAGAAGAAGTTAAAGAAAAAAAATATTATTGTATTACAAGAAAACATCTTGAGACTACGTTTATTAAAAAAAATATTAATTTCTATTTTTTTATATATTAAAAGTGTTAACTTACATTTCCTGACACTTAAAATTGGAATAGCACCTTCATTGAATAAAAACTGTGTTACATATATAATTAAAAATAAAGCTAAGCCTGGCGGCATACTGTACCAACATGACATGCCCGCTGAAATATTTACTACCAAAAATAATTTAATACAAAAATATCATGCATTTGATTGCCAATTGAAGTTTAGAATTGAATTATAAATGCATACGGTTTATAGATGCATAAAAATTGTGCAACGGTTTATAAACATAAAAAATATTATTGTGTACAATATGTATAATATGTTGGTATTTCCTTCTTGGTATCAGGGCGCTTGGGATATTATCAGGATAGTTTTCAGGTGTTTCAATGGTTCATAATGTTCTATTATAAATTACACTACATGACTGAATTTACTTTAGAACGTGAATTAATGATATTTAAAATTTGCCAAATTTTTGTGTCAAGTGTGTTGTAGAGGAAGTTTTAACATTTTTGAGAAAGAAAATGATGTATGGAATTATAAGCTATTTCTATACATCATTTTCTTTCTTAAAAAATCCAAAATCCATTCAATGGATTTTATTCTTATAAATGAATTTTACTATATGTAACAATATTGAGGGAAGTCACTGTCATATAAAAGAGAAAGTTTTTAAAAGCTTTTTTTAATAAATACAATAAGATGGTGTGCAAATAAGTCACTTTCAAATTTGAACTTGCGACCTCCATTGTCAATGGGCATACATTAGCTGTCAGTTGTCTACAGCTCTACTATATACATCCAAGAAGCTGACCATTCGCAAATTCGAAGTTAGAAAGTTAACTTTTTACGCTAGCATTAATTTGTACAAGGTTGATGTTAACAGTCGTGCTCGGTGTGTCGCTGGACGTGCACGTAAGCAAACAAGTGAAACGCTACGTCCCGTTAGTGAACTCGTTGTTCCACCGGAAAGGACTTTTTGAGTGAGTAAATAATTTGAGTACAATGTAATGCATATTGCCATTTTCTTTTATGCCTCAACAAATGTTATGTTGATGTACGGTTCTTGGACGCACACGCATGCTTCATTGTAGCTACGGATGGGTCATATTAGTTTATATATAAGTACATATTTAAAAACTTTTCAAATCATAAATAAATTGTGTTATGATGATGGTATATAAAATATTTCTAATAATTAAAAAAATAATTCCTTAATGACTTTTTTAGATTTATATATTTTTTTACTTATTAACTAAATGTTCTTAAATGTACGTACACATATTTAAAAAATATTGTAAAATTTCATAAATCGATAGACTTTGTCGTGCATGAGTTGGTAAAATATTATGTAGCTAGCTACCTACCATACATAGATATCTCTTTTTAAGAAGATTGACAACCTTTTATTGTATTGTATTTGTTTTTATAGTTTCTTAATGACATCCTTTTTTTTGTAAATCATGATTTTTGACGATTGAAACTTGCATACCTAGTGAGTTGATCAAGCTACGCGCATTGTTCGGAAGGTTGTTTGGGTGGAGGCTCGATACCGGTTTATATTTGTAGAAATTGAGTTCGTGAGACGAACAGGTGAAATTATTTGAAAAATGTTGACTGAACTTTTGATTTTTTAAATAGCCTCAAAATTAATTTAGGTTTTCGTTAAATTTTTATTTATGAAGTCAAAGTCAAATACTTTTTTTAATCAAAATAAGAATAAATAATTTATGTTTTAAAAATCAAAAAATTCTGTAGGGTTAAGTTATAGATTGCACGAATAGCTCGCTTCTGCAAGACAAAAATTAAATAAATAACGGCTGCATTACCCTAAAGAATAATAGGACATAATACTATAAAAGTAGCTAAAGTAAACAAAGCGAGTCGATTCCACGACGGTTAGTAGCCTAAATTTTTTAATTGCTAAAGCTGCTGTCCTAAAACTATATTCGCCAATCTATCAATATGAGGGCCCCAATATAATTTTGAGTCAATGGTGATACCGAGAAATACCTTAGAATCAACAGGTTCCACGGCTTCACCCTTCTAGAGTACACATTGGCTATAACAATTTTCGTGTTAGTGTACGGAAAATTATACATTTGATTTTTTTACCATTCAATAGTAAGTTAGCACAAAACCAATGTACTATTTTCGAGAGCGCATTGTTTACATCGTCAATTATATTTTGTTGTCTTTTCATTTTGAAAATTAATGAAGTATCATCAGCAAACAATACTATCTCATAGCTCGTTTTAACTAAATATGGTAAGTCATTTATATATGTTAAAAGGAGGAAAGGACCAAGAATAGACCCCTGTGGAACTACTGTACTGATTAATGTCTCAGGAGATTTTTTGCCACTACATTAACGATCTGAACTCTGTTAGCTAAATAAGAAGTTAGAAGGCGGGTAATGGTGTAGTTTCATGACCAATGTCGATTGCTGAACAATCTAATGCCTTGGACAGGTCACTTGGTCACAGAACGTGCCATGAGCATCCTGCGATTCTTTCCGAGCCTCATAGATACTCTTTATAAGAGCTATATGTACTTCCCGTTTACCTAGAGGTATGACATTTGGCAATAAGATAGAATAAAATAGTACAACCAAAGGGAAAAATAATATTTTCCTCAGCGGAGTATCTACATATATTCATGTCATGAAATTGGTACGAAATCGTCTATACGCGAGTATTAGTCGCTACTTTCTTGACCGATATTTTGCTCTATAAAGTTCATATCACCTTCGCCTACTTATATGAATTCCCACAGTCGTCTAATTATTAAACGAAAAGAAATTCTCGGAGTTAATTCTTTTAGAAGTAAATATATGTAGCATTGAACTCATTTTTAATAATATGGCAAAATTTCCCCTATAACAGGTTGAGAATACAATTATATTTCGAACACTTAAGTTTTGCTATTGTATACTATTTCTAAGCTTTTCTATATGACAAGTTGTTATCGGTCTACAAACCATTTTTTGGCTCTTATTATCAGAATCAAATTATTCTTTATTCAAATAGGCTATTACAAGCACTTTCGAATCATCAATTAACATAAATGTCAGTATTGTCAGTCGTACTCGCAGCTCCCACCAACTCGGAGGGTAATTCTGCTGAGAATAGCTGGTGAGAAACTCCACAGTTGCTACACTTTTACTATATGACCATTTTACTATATATTTACAACTGTGGTTAGCTTCCCGAATGAGCATCAACAGTACTTAACTCCATACACTAATATCCGTATAATATTCTTGTATTGAATAATATACTTTCCCTAATGATATGTTTTCAATCGTGACTTCAAATTGTTCGAAGGGTAAGTCTGTAAGTATTTGTGGAATTTTATTATACATGCGTATACCTTGGGACATAAACCATTTATTTACATTCTGATTTTTTTATTGTGGTATTCGTGCCATTGTAGCGGAGTGGGCCTGTTTCTGACACGATGGTTGTGAATTCGATTCCCACCCAGAGAAATTATTTATTTTCACTTACTCGCTATGGTAAGACAAAATACATAATAATGTACCGCTACTCAACAAGCATGTCTCGAATTGGAGCGGAAAGTGAAAAACTTAGCATTTCGATATTAAGTTCTCAGTGTCAATCAGAAATAAAATATTATTATGTTTTCACTGTTTCCATTCCATTCGTAGTATGTATCTTCCACATATTACGAACTGTTACTTGCTGCTACTTAAAAATATTTGACAAACTGTGTACAGAATAAATATGTATTAGTGATTATTTATTCTATGACTAGCGACTAGAGGTGTTCGTTATATTAAATAGCATATAAAAAGGCGTTTTTATCTGTATAGATAAAAAATCCTTGCATATATTTCGATCCAGGTGGAAATTCGGAATGAAAAGTTGCCTAAGTGTTGTTCCACAGCCTAAGTATTGTTTCACAGCCATCTTAGAACATTTTTAGAATCAGTTCAGTTGTTCCAGAGATTAGCCCGGACAAACGAAAAGACAAACACACAGACAAACATTTTAAAAATGTCGTCTTATGTTTTAGTAACATGTAAATTACTATATCGACTCGAAAAATCTCAGTTATTTTGGCATCTCAGACAGGTACTCCAATTTTATTTATATCTATAAATGTATAGATATTGAACGTAACAATGTTAACATTATAGAAACTCATTCCATGGTGTATTCATTTTTACAGTTACCGTTACAATTATTACAGTACTGTATATAGCCTTCATATGTACGCCTTATTGTAAGAAAAGGTTATTAATACAAGACTATACACAGAATATTGATAAGGTGGCATAAATGCAAATATGAGTTATACATATTTGATAAATGCATTTTATTTTAATGCATGTTATGCGATCACTATTCGGAGATTCGGGGTCCAAAAATCTCTTAATGAGTTTTATAAGTCTTTCCCTTATTTCTTGTATTCTTCACTTTTACTTCACTATTTTCGATACAAGGAAGTGAAAGAAAGCCGAAATTAAACATCGCGCTTTGTCACCACAGTGGGGTCATTTGAAACCTTTGAAATAAATATTTTGGTATAATTATACCACTTCGTCGGATTTAGAGACGGACCAGCCAACATCGTGCATCCCCAGCGGGGTAGCCAGAGAGAACGGAGCGTCAAACGCTGTATCATCTTCCGCATTGTCAACTGTCATTAACCTCTTAACACGTGTCCTCCGGAGGGGCCCTAATGCTTTTTTTGTGTTTTTGTTTTGTTTTGTTTTCTTTATTTAAATGCTAAATTATGAACAATAAAATGTAAATAAATGTCATTATTGAATTTTAATTAATGACGCCAAAACAAATGCTAAGTGTATCAAGCTGTATTTGTTTTGGGGCCATGTAGATCCAATTTCCGAACTCACATCGGGGGCTCTAGGCAAAGTCCCCGATTATCCTTATGGCAAATACGACACTAATAATAAGAAGTTATTAAAAAAAATGTATAATCATAAATTGGAAACTTTGAAGTTGAAGAACGATTTTTTGATATTTAGTTTAAAATATACATATTTCTTTATAAATTTAAAATTAAAATCTACGAATACAGTAAAACGGGTTAAGACAGTATGTAATATAGTACAAGTATAAAAAATTATTACTCGATTTTTTATACCCAATTAAAAGAAATAACAGATACAATGGTGCACGTAGCACCGCTATTTCCTGGTGCTGTGCGCTATTAACTTAAATTGCACCTAATTATAGATTTGAGTATAACTGCTTATCAAATTATATGAGATGTGGAAAGTAAGAATACGAAGTAAGAACTATTTTATTGTTTGTTATTTGACTTAAATTAAAAGCTGAGTATTTAAAAAAAATATTAATCGTTTTTATACTTGTTACAATTTAAATATATAAATTTATATAGGTACTATATAAATGGGTATAATATTTCTTTGTGTCTCCAAAGGTATCTCGTTAAAATCTAATTAGTAATGTCATGGTTAGTCCAAATTTCGATATAATTGTTTAATATAAGTAATTTTGGAATTCAAGATAGTTAATTTATAATGTTTAAATTTTTTTCCTGTAATATGATTTTTTTTTTATTATTTCTATAATATTTTAAACGAATGAACAGTATAAATATAAACAGTAATTCTATCATTTCAATGTGACAGTGATGTTCACGTAATATGAAAGATCTATCTTTCTAGCTATCAGATCAAAGTGTGAAGGAAATAAGCAGAGTACCAATCTGAAATGATATATTAACTTAAAACAAAAAAATAAATAAAAGACAAACAGAAAGTATAATATATTATTCAATGTTTGATCATTAAAGCCATTAAATTGATAAAGGAACTTACAAAGACAGATAAATATATTTAGCGTTATTATATCAGTGTATATATAACAAAAAAGCTAATCAGGGACTACTTGACAGAATAGAAATATATTCTTGTGTTCGACAGTCATTTTATCAAGCGACGCTATAGGCTTTATAACATCACGTTTTAACAACTTTTTTCATGTAACACACTGTAACTGCTGTCATAGTTACCTCGAGTACTTACAATGTGTTTTATGTCATAGAAAGCTCTTAGTTATTCTGATAAAGAGGGTGGAGCCGCAAGTAAAATCTAGTAAAGAACAAAACAAATATAAATAAATATGTTCCATATATTCTGTTTTGTTTGATCGATTATGTAAATCTAAATATTAAGCGTCGCGACAGTGCTAAAAGCAAGCTATCAATCAAATGATTGTACTAATATATTGGTTGATCAAAGTTCCATAAATGTTGAAGGTATGTCAAGAAATTCAAGCATTAAACGTAAACACGGAAATATAAATCGGCTTAAAGCTAGAAGCGTGTTGGCTGCCTTAGTACCTGTTACGTGCTGATTACGCGATGGATACTACGGTCACGAATCACGATACCACTGTGTTACCGGACGAGTAAACCGAGTCCAGTGAACTGTAAAAACACGAAATATCTAGTACACTCGTCTCATTCTAAAGCGACAAGTTACCGGTTTGGGAATTGATCTTGAAGTTTGATATATGATTATAAAAATATATAAATTGCTACTTATTACTTAGGTACCTTTGTAAATAACAACTTTCGTTGTTTGCCGACAATAATTTACATTTATTATACGGAAAATAATATATTTTTGTCTATAGTAGAGGATTTTAATAGTTTATAATTATTTAACTATTCAAATTTTCTATAACTTTTCATTACATACTTACTTATAAGTAAATTGGAGTGTATATTTGCGATTTCAAAATAACGGTGATTTTTCAAGTGTATGTAGTTATTTAGGAGTTACTAAAACACAAACACACATAATTTTTTTTGTCTGTATGTCTTTTTGTTTTTCCGGGCTGATCTCCGGAATAGTGGAACCAATTTTTATGGAACTTAAATATAAATGTCTAGGCTATTTTTATTCCGATAATTTTTATTTACATATATACACTATTTTTTTTACAAATTGATTCCAAAGCAAAAACACATGCATATTATACAAGAGTGAAATCATGAACAACAAAGCTGCCAACGGGAAGATATATTCATAAGTGTGTTGAAGCTGCATTTTTATTTTTCCCACACAATATAACTACTTATATTATTAAAATGAACCAATGAATACGTACACAAAAGGCAAAGTACCTAACCTAGCCTTTGTTTCGAAGATCTTTTTTACTAAAATTTATAAATAAACTATCTGCAATTATAGTAATGTAACATTTTATATAAAAAAATCAAAAAAATAGTGATCAAATGTGGATGGAAATCCACAATGTTTGGGATAGTTTTAGTGACCTGTTAGTATATTTAAGTAATAATATTGTAAACCGCCAGTATTCCGTTATCTCTCCTCCAGCGTCATGTTATCAATACAATGCCCTTCCATCGGCAATATCGCAAAGTTGAAGGTTTAATAAGCTATCACAATGCATTCAAATACCTCTAATACCTACCTACAATAGTTTATACATACAATTTAAAATTCGAAATTTAATTTTTTTTGAGTACAGCGTCTGCTTGCAAACGTGACGGTTTGTGGGTTCGATTCCTACCTGGAGGGAATAAATAATTTTCTTTTTTTTGCTCTACTAACAAGGCAAAGCACGGCGTTCCGCCATTAAACACGCAAAGCCTCGCAAAGTAGAAAGCGCAGAACGGAGTGTCTTAACACTAGATCCATAACACTAGATCAGCGTGACGCAAAAAAAATATATTCTTTATTTTGCGTTTGCTTGAGCAAACGTAGGCAAGCAATTTCGAATTGACAAACATAAAGCTAAAGCTATTATTATATAATATTATCTTAAAAGCCAGTTCTGCAGAGAAGAGACAACAAGAAACTCAACAGTTATTCTTTTCGATATAAAAGTTATGACTTATTATTTTATAATAATGTAATGATAATGCTTTGTCTGAAATGATAGTCAAACTCAAACATCACATTCAAACACATTATAATACACATATTAATAGCCCTTTTCAAAAAAAACATACTAATTTGAACCAACGCCTATTGAAAACCGTACTTTGAATCGTTTTGGAGTTTACACTTTAATAGAAAAGCTTTTACATTTTTAACATTATTTCTATAGTTTATTAGGTTTAATTTTCTGAACAGGAAAATTTAAATTACCTACATTACAAATTATGAACAGAATAAAAATATGTTTAAGTTAATTATATACAGGCAACACTATAAATTTTAAAAATAATTATTCATTTTAACTCAACTTACTAATAATAATAATATCTATATTATTAATATTATTATAATAGTAATAGATCTTTTGATTATATGAAAAAGTGTTTTGTGAGTGATTTTACTTTATAATTCAAGGTTGAAATCAATATCGTATGGAAAAGGAAGGCAAGATAAGAAGGTAGGTACTGTCGTAATTGCTATATATATATATATATATATATATATATATATATATATATATATATATATATATATATATATATATATATATATATATATATATATATATATATATATATATATATATATATATATATATATATATATATATATATATATATATATATATATCGTTCATAGCGTTTTATTGTTTCATCGAGCAAAGCCAGTGGAGTGTACTTTTATAAAAATATTGATTACAACATAATATTATGTATATAATATTCAAATTAAAACTAGTTTTAGGTAAAATAATCTTAAACAGTGATATTAGACTACACACTAACATTTAAATAAAAAATGCATATAGTTAACAGTGCGCCGTTTAGTACCGTCGCTTAAACAATAAGCAACGGGAAAGTAGGGAACGGCTTAACACTAGGTTCTCTCTGGTTGCCCTTCAATCCGAGATAAGGCGTGAAGCTAAAATAATTCTTTCAATTATCCATTTACTATTGCCCTTGTATTAAAGGTTAGTCATTTATAAGTAACGCTATTTTTATATATTGAAATTGATTTAATAAAAATAAATATTTTCTTTTTAACGCGTATTACAAAAAGAGGTTTGATTATTTCCATAATCGATTATGAAATAACAAATAAATTGCTGATTTTGTTGTAAGTACTATACATAAACATATGTTTTGACAAAAATTAAGCTTCCATCAGAGAAGACGGTCTTATAGATTACAAGTTGTGCTAATAACGACGTCATTACGGTACGGCATACGGTATTCTACTTTAGATATTATACGTAACTTTAGTTATTTGATATGATCAACATTTTTTTTTAATTATGTAAAAAAGTTTTGTATTAGATGTTTTATAGCACTATGAAATTAAAAATATGCTGTATCAGTAAGATAAGTTATCTAAGTAAGTAATTTAACTTAAAATATGCATTCATGTTGTATAACTTAATTAACTGCAAATATAAATTTGTAATTTTATTTTTACATAGGTGTTTTGTATTTATATACTAATTATGTGATAAAAACAACCTTTCTGTGATGCACCTATAAATTTTCATAATTCTTCTTCTGGTAATCTTAGATCAACGGGATACGTCCGATACGATAGGATTTGATTACTTGACGAATTTCATACAATGCGGCTAAAAAGAAACATTTGAGATACGGAACCCTAAATATGCATCGTTTTCCTTCAGGGAGTTTAATTTTTATGACAATGGCACGCAAAACGAGCCTGAGTTGGCGAGCAAAGCATATGTGAGTGAGTGTGTGTGTGTGCACCCAAGTCACAAATAGTTTATTACTTAAGTGATCATTAAATAATTTTATTATAAATGTGTATGTTGTAAAACCTCAGCTTTTATTTTTCTTAAAAATCACGCCATTTTAATGCCGAAAAAGAGAGAAAACCTTTCGAGTAAGGTCCGCCTTACTCGAAACGTTTTCACTCTTTTTGATTTTCTCAAGATACCGAAGTTGTAAACAACTGTATAGTCTTGACTTATACTTCTTTGGGGAAATACATATAAAACATAATATTTTCCCGTTTCAAATTAAATATTGAAAATGAATATATAACAGCAATAAATAATAATTATCTTTTAATAACTAGACATCGTTGGATAATGTAGCACCTTAAGCTACTTGTTTACTAAGTTGTTTACTAAGAAAACGCCTAAAATCAAATAATAATTGAGTTAAACTTAGCTGTGACTTTTTTTAAATATTGTCCTCTAACTATTTAGTTATTAATTACAAGTTTGTTTCGACGTCTCTCACAAAATGGAAGTCTAATATCACACATTTGAATTCTACAGTTAAATTAATCTCGCAGCTCTATAGCCGTTATTCAGAGAGCGTTGTTGAGTAGACATTTCAAAAGTAAATACCTCATGGATTTATGTGCCTATGAATCCACAGCCTGTAAAAAAGTCAGAAGCGTGCATTAGCGCGCCACACTGACGTCCTACACACCTATCCTAATTTCATATAATTAACAAGCAATTAATGAAGAAAGTATTTCAAGTGTTCAAGAATTAATTAGAATTAAATGAATTTTCGCATCGCTGGCTATGATGTAACGTCACGAATTTGATGACTACGTAACAATAAATATTTACAATTACACGTAAAACTTGTACCGCCTTGTTTATATATATAGGTACATTTTTACACAATCGAATGCTATGTTACATATTACAGTGGTTAGGTTGCTTTGACTTTCAATGGCCTGTTATTTTTTATATGAATGTATAACATTAAATTTACATTTACATTTTACATTATTAGTTCAAATTTACATTTAATATACATGTTTTTTAGGGTTCCATAACTCAACAGAAAAAACGGGACCCTTATAGGATCACTTTATTGTGCAGAACTTTTATAAGATCAGTTTAATGGCATAGAGCCAGACGTCTGTTTGTATGTCTGCCCCACTGCCCGCCTTTCAAGACCATTTTTATCAAGAACGCGTGGAGGTAACGAGATGTAATTAACATAAAAAATCAAAATCATTTCAATTAAGCATTTAAGTCGACGCAATTAAAAGATTCTTATGCCGCATTCTTATGAGCTCTTATGCCGCATTTTGTCCAATATTAGTCGCGTAATCACAATCTATTGGGTGAAATTTTGGCAAGAACTTAGAACTTACAGAACAAGTTAAAGAAAATATATATGTGGGTTATTTATCTATTAAGTACGAGTATCTGTAGTTCGTTTCACACAAAATGAGTGCATACACCTGTAAGCTGATATAAACTCGCTGCGGAGTGATTTGCACTAGACGGATAGACAAAATGCAAATGACGGATAGAAAAAATGTAATTATAATAGGTGTGATCGTGGGATTAATTTACAGTTGTTTATATGTTTTGTTTTTTATTTTAGTTTGTAATAAATAATACTCGACGGTGCTAAAGATATTTGACCTCTGAGTATGCATCTATCACTACTAGCCCAATACCAAACATTACATACATTATTAATAGAGATAATTTATGCATAAGCATTTATTTCAAGACAGGCGTGAGAACTCATGGAGTAAATATCATACTCGTTACGTCATTAGCAAACTTAGATAAACATTATATAATATCCTTCAAATGCGAGGAGTAGGTATTCAAGTGCGAGGGTTCCGTACCAATTTCATGATTGTAGGTTAGCGGAATATACAACTTATTAATTACAAGCTAAGATTGACAACAAGCAAGCTTTAAAGCTCGGTTTCCACCGCGAACGAGTTGTGAGCGAGTGAAGGGTAGGCGGGACGGACTCCTTTTATATAAAATAGGTTTACTTTTCCACCAACAAGGAGTTTGGTATTTTGATTTCCACTGCAAAATGAGAGAGAGAAATTGGCGGTGTGAGCTGAACGAGTGCAGTTGTAGTCTTGAACTGGCTGCTCCCGAAAAGGAGATTTTGCTTGTGCTAGCACATTCGAGAAAGAACATTTGAACGGGAATATCTACGAGGCTATTCTACGATTTAGATTACGAAAAACTACGAAATTCTAGTATGTAAATCGTTATTGTGAGTTGAACGGACTCCGAAATGACTCCGCTCCGCTCCCTTGAACTGACCGAGGTAATTTTAACTCTTTCCGGTCGCTCGATCCATCCGACTAATTGTTAGTGGGAATACAAGTATGCTGTTTACTCTTGCGATTTCAATGTAGTCTTCTTCTTAATGGGTCCTTTCCATTTCAATGGGAGTTGGAAGCCGAGCTTTAATTGACAAGCTTAAATTTGCGGGTATATGCACTTGTTTTATATAAAATAAATAACAATATAAGTTATATGGTTGTATACTTTTTCGTGAATCACTTATAAAATTAGCAATTTTCAGATATTTTCCTTTATTTTTACTATAAGTAAGTTCTAACTCCTTGCTAAATTTCATAACTCTTGGTCAACAGGAAGAATAGGTTTTGGTTACGAAGAGAATTTTATACAAAATGTAGCAAAAACGAAGCCTTAACGCACGTGTCTTTCAACTACGTTGACTTAGAAGTTTGATTTTGTACTCTAAGGAACTATAGACCTAGATATTAGGTATTAATTTCAGTGTGAACGGAACCCTAAAAGTATGTTTTTTTATAGGAATGGCAAAATATGTTTAATTTAGGTTTTATTTAAAATAAAGAAGATACATAGTATTGTATAATTTCACAAACACGTCTATTTGATGAATTACTTAATTGTTAAAAATAGCATACATCGTCTTAATATTTTTATATAATATGATTCCTTTCATTTAATAATATCTGTAATTATAAATATGATAATTGATACTGTCATAGAATTTTAATTTTAAATTATACAATATATGAAACCATTACAGTATTCATCGGTGACATACATTGGAAATTAAAATTCAATTGAAATCGCCTACCTAATTAAAAATGTGGTCAAGTTCAAGGAGGTCATTTGTGTCAATCACAATTGATTTATTACAATCTATACATATAAAAAATTTTTAAACGTCTATTTGTGAGTTTGAAATAACTGTTTTTTTTCAATCTTTAGAACAACTGATTTTTATGCAACTTTTACTAGAAAATAGAGGAGGTTGTGGAGCTACAAATAGACGCTTTATCCCGGACTTACCGTGGAATGATGAAATAATTAAAAATCTTACATGTAGGTATAATACATGCATATTATATTATAGTAAATACGAGCACGTCGATCAAGCGGCCGAAGCCGCGGTCGCGTCGCTAGTGATTGAATAAATATTAAAATGAAACACTGATATTGACTTGTAAAATTTTAATATTTAAATACATCCTTACATAAGTGTATACTCATTATTTACATTCTTATTGTTATTACAGGAATTAGTATACGTTGGTAAAAGAATTATTCCTACTAGTAAATTAAAAAAATTAGTAAACCAGAACAGCCGACGTTCAAATTGAACGTTTAAATGATCAATTATCAACATATCTACATTTAGTGTACAATTAAAACATACATAACATAACATTTCTTTAAATAAGTAAAGTCATTTCACAATATTCTAAATCTTTTATTTAAAGTAAATAAAAAATATTTCTAAAATATTGATACTTACATAATATATCATATTATAAGTATGTAACTTTAAGCCGACTTTTGGTATGCTCGTTGTTTCAGTGGCACTGTCATTAACGTATCGATTAGGGACTTGCAATTATATTATTATAATATTATAAACTAATTTAAATTGTTTTTTTTTCTTATTTTATATATGATATATCTAAAGTATCAAACTTAATTATGATTATTGATTGCATGAATTTAAAATAACTAAAAAATTAAAATGTAGCGAGATATGAAACTGCGTCTTCGGCCAAGGGATTTAGCCAATAAGAATGTTCTTACATACTTCGGTACCATAAAATATTGTTTTTTTATACCCAACTAATTCAATTTAGAAATAAGCAATAATTAAAAAAATCTATATAATTATTTTGTTACAGGTTACGCAGCCATGTCGGCTACCAAATATTCACATCCATTCCTTAATGGTCTGAAACCGCTCCCTGAAGGTTATGACGAAGAAGTTCAGCAAATACGAGAGTGGTGAGTTCAAAATAAATATAAATATTTTCTGTAATGTATACAAATAAATTCTTATTAGTGGCTTAACTTTTAAGATCTATTCAGGATATTTTAACAGTGTTTTAATCCAAAGAAATATTTATAATGAAAAGCATTACAATAGTAATAAAGCAAAATGCGTGTAAATTTGTATTACGAATGGCATTCCACCAGTCACTTTCTCCAAATGCTACCGATGTGGAAAGCTTAAGGTTGCGTCATATACATAATGATATTTCACTTCAGTTAATTTAAAACAGAATTAATATTTATTTTCAAATCAAATTGTATACACAATTTGATTTGAAAATAAATATGAATTCTATTTTTATTTACAAAAAAAGCTTTCCATTATATAATTTCGTTAAATTAAAAAGTATTTATGTAATATATTCTCCAGTTAAATCTCATCATCACGTAAATTACAGTACATATTATATCTATAGTATTCTAACAATGATTATAAGTAGGATAAATACGACAGCTAAATCTACATATATAAACATTTTCGGCTAAATTAAATTGCAAAGAAAACATTTCAGACTCATATTTTAAATTATATTAAAGTAAGTTTAGAAATTGAGTAAATTATAATTTACATAATTTATAATTTGACGGTATTTGGTTAAATACAACAAAATTGGCTGTGTATAGGATTTATGATAATTTTTATTTATTAAAGATAACATGGGTACACATTTTTAAAAATATATCTATAGGCCTCAAACGAAAGCACATTAATCAGCCGTGTTATCTCATACAGTATGTCAGGGTCTGATATAAATTGGGTCATAGTAGGCATTTAAAACCAAGACGTATTAAAAAAGAATTGGAGTATAATTTTCTACAGTTTCTTTGAAGTGAATATTCACAATTTTTCTGTATAAACGTTCTCAGCTCTGAATGGGCGGAGCACAATTTGAATTGCCAGTTTTATTTGTTACTTGTATTTTAATACTGACATTTTTTATTATGATTTTTGTTGCTTTAGGTGGCTACCATTTAAATTTTGTATACTTTAGTGATGGGTCAAGTACGACCCCTAACATTGTAAGTAGTTTGTGAAAGTAGGTAAGCGCAGTGCAATATTTTATGTGGAAATTATTTTCACGAGCATATAGACTTCTCCTATAAATATTCAATTAAAAAAAAAATATAAAGTGTTACTTATATTACTATGTATTAAGGTTTATTAAATGAATCTATATATGTTTTTACACCTTCATGCTTTATCCTGTATACTCTCTCTCCACTTTCCGTTTAAATTCGAGACACTGTAAGCCTCACTGCGGTGGCCATTTTTTTTGCAGGATGAAGAGTCAGCCACATTTGCCATATATATCAGATGAATGTGTGTTTCTTTTTCTGCATTCCAACTATTATAAAGTGAAGGAAACAAAGGAAACTATAGAATGCTATTTTACATTACGAAACAATAGCCCTGATCTATTTACCAATCGAGATCCATTGCTGCCGAAAAACAAGGCTATTCTGGAAATCACGTGGGTACTATTTTTATTTCCATAAAAAAATTATAATATAGTATTGTGGATTTACGTTTATGTTACTTTGAACTTAATTGTGTTCATGAAAATATTCACCACTTATTAAAATATTATTGTACGAAAAGTGCAAATCCCATATTGTATTGTATAACATTCTAAGCTTACCATGAAAAATATTATAGATTTGTGACGAAGTTAAATATTATAATGGCGTATATTTTATTTTCACTAATAAGAAGGGAAACTATAATTTCTGTTTTACATAGAATTGTATTAAGTTAGGTACTCAGATACAACAAATAAATAAAAAAATATTTATATTTTTACTTTTACAGAAACATGGTAGCTCTGCCTAAGCTGTCCGAGGAAGGCCACCATATTCTGCTCTACCGTCTTGCAGACACCGACTACAGCAAACTAAACTTTGCGGATGCGGTGCGCGTGTTCTGCATGTTCAATGATGTAAAACTTTCAGAGGATCGCCTTTCAGAAGGATACATTGTCATTTTCGACATGAAAGGCTGCAGCCTTGGTCATTTAACAAGAGTCACACTACCAGCGTTGAGAGCGTTCATGCACTATATTCAGGTATAAAAATCACAACTTATATTTTTTGATTTTCCATTAGTCTCAATACATTCAGATGGATAGAAATTAAAGTATTTTTTTTATTTAAAAATCACTGTAATTGCTAGAACACAAACCTCATTTTACTGTATACACATACTTTAGTGGAATATTAACCATGTTTGTTTTTAATTACAGAACGCCCACCCGTGCCGTCTTAAGAAGATCCACGTGGTCCACACTGTGTCTTTTATTAACCAAGTGATGTGTCTCGTCAAACCCCTCATACATTCCAACTTGCTCAACCTTCTGAACTTCTCATCAGAAGGTCCCGCTTCAGTTGTCGACGTGGAATTGCTTCCCGAAGACTACGGTGGTGCTCAGCCATCAGTGAAACAATTACACGAAGAACAAAGAAAAATTATGGAATCAAATTATAGGGATTGGTTAATAGAGTCAGAAATTTTCAAGGTAGATGAGAAAAAGCGAATTAAGAAGCCTAGTAAAGGTATGTTTGCTAGTTTTACCAGTAGTTTTAAGAGTTTGGATATTGATTGAATTTTTCATAAATATTGTGATAAATACAATAACTAATAATTATATTGACATCTTGCTTATCTTTTTATTTTATGACCATATGTTTCAATTATTTTTGTTATATTAAATCTTCGTTTCGTCTATTCATTTTTGAATATTAGAGGTGTACTACGGTTATTTTTTATTTTAATCCATACAATATTGACTAATAAAATACGTAATCTTTTTTTAAGGCGTAGAAAAATTCGGTATATTTTTGATAAATATATTATATTATAGTGTTTTTATGATTTTATTTTAAATTTTGTGACTGCGATTGCTCAATTGTACATGTAAATAGATATGTAAATATATTCTAGACAATTTAAGTATTTTTCTACGATTTCTTAGTACGAATCTATCTAGCAACTAGAATTGCGTATGTCTACAAATGGTGAACACATCAAATTTAACCATTTTAACTATCATTAAGTACCCATGTAATATTTTAAATGAATTATACTCTAGTTACCCGCCTTTACAGTAAGCAACTTATTATAAATGTCTGATATTAGAATAGTACGAAATAAATGGATGGATTTCTAATAATATTTGTGAAATTAAACCTACTTTGTTCATTTTGTTATTATATCATAAAAAAATGCTTAGACATACAAAATGGTACATATGACTCATAATCACAGCCATGAGCAATGTTAGCCGCAGCATTGTTTCTATAATCGGGTCGAAACATTTCGTAGGTAATGGATTTTCGACGTGCGGTTGACACGATGCGATGCTAAGCCTTGCCTTGGTCAAATTTATAAAATAAAATAAAAATTGGCCCTCGATCTGGCTCTGATTGTGTATTACGTTTTTTTTTTTATATTTAAAAGAATTTTATTATATCTAAATCTAATAACTATATTAAAATAAAAATTGTTTCAAATAAATCGTCTTATAAATATTATAATTGTACGTCAAGGTTACCTTAAATTTTATATAAACAATGATATTATTTTGTATGTAGCATGGCGATAAATTTTAAATAATACAATAAATTTAAGTTAACATCGCTTTGAAATATTAAAAATTAGATATATTTGTACCAAAAATGTAACGCTTGTACGTGTGCTATACTAGGCCCGCGGGCACTTTGGCAGGGCCGGGACGAAATTTGGCAAGCCTACGTTATCTTAGAAATGTATACGACGAAGTTGAACGCTGTAACAAAATTATAACAATTTATTCTGTTATTCCTTTGACAATGCAAAGTAGATTGTAATAAAATTATTCATAATATTTGCTGAAGTATCTCTCGTCATGAAGAACTAGATATATCGACATATTACCTACCCGTTTTACATTACTTTATAAATATTTAATATTAATATTAATTATAATTCGGCAGATAATTAAAGTTGATTTGGATAATATATACATTTATACTACTAAGATACACACTTTATTCTGTTATTACATATATACAAATTATCGCATCAAAATAAAATTGTACATAATACGAGTAAACTGTTAATGTCATTGAAAAATCTGGTAATTTTTGTACTTAATGGTTATTGTAATTCATAATGTATTGTATTTTTGTAAATATTAAATTTTATCTATATATATTTATATATAATAGTTTTATTTAACACAAACATCTTATAATATTAAAATGTAAAAATGTATAATTATATATTAATTAAGAACTTTCTTATTATCCATAGCGAGACATCGACAACAGCAAGGATAATAAATACGCAATCCAATTAAATTCGCGGTGAAGTCAAAAATCAAATATGATATTCATTATCAATTGTTCATATAGCGATCCTCTTAATCATTGATAAGCCTCATTTAATTAAAAATATATGCGATTGCTTTCATTTTTATTGTAGTCATACAGTTATACGTGTCTTGTATTAAAAGATTAGTATTTCCGATGAAAACTGTAAAGTGTCCTTATGATGGAAATTGTACTGATATATTTCACAATTTTTTATGTAATATTATATTTTGTAATAAGTTAAATATTAAAAGACGTAATGATCGTGATTTAGAAAATAACCGACCCGTTAGTGGTAATAATATTGTGAATAAAAATGCAGCAGTCTACGTACAAACAGACAACGGTAGCATTGCATGTAATTTAAATAATTGTAATTCGACCGCCGAACATAACGAAGATATTCACGAAATTAATAATAATGACAAGATTGTTAGCATTGGAATAGATAATGAAGAAGAAGGTTGTTTATCAATTGTGGAACACTTATTTGAAAATGAAACAAACAAGAAAAAGGTACGATCGTTAGATTTATTTTAATCGCAATATAATCATTTTCATTGTTTATTTTACATGTCTAAATTAGTTAATGGACAGCATAGATAATTTATTTTTAAATTGCATAAAATATAAACGGCATCTAATGACATCGGGATTAGTTTGGCGTTATGATCACGTTGCAGAGTTTTTACTGAAAGTGGAAAATTCTCCGAACCGTATAGGTTGGTGAACTCTAGTGATGTCAAGTGGTTCAGCAATGGGGGTAAACCTCCTCTGGTAGCCTCTCTTATTTGAAGAGGATGCATTTGCGTGCAGAGTTTTATGAGTTTACATCGTAGTATTACGCGTATGTAAGATTTTTCGAGTTTATGAACTTGTAACGCCGAGGATTAACTTAAAGTAAAAAAACTGTATCATTGGCGTCTAATGACAATATTTATAAAGTTTCAAGCTTTAATTTTTGTGTAACATTTATAATCCATATATAAAGAGTCATTAATTAGCTATATATTGTAAAGTAGCGATGGAAAGTAAATAATAATGGGGTGCGTCGGGCATCGGGTGTCGGGCGTCGGGCGTCAAGTGGTGGAACAGCAGCGACAGCCCATTGAGAAGGTGACGGCGGCAGCGCGGCGGCGCGGCGGCGTGACGTCACGAGGCGCCGCGCCTCGCGCACGCGCGACTATCGAGCGGCATGTGCCACTCGCTGCCGGCCGATCGCTCCGCCCGACCGATACACACTTTTTTATTTTCCCTCCGAACGTAGCTCCGCGACATCCAAATTTTAACAGAAAAGCACAAAAACCACACTAGAGAGACGTGAGACACGCGACGCCAGCGCCCGCGACACGCTCGGCTCGCATACTCGAATCCAAAATGGCAGGACTGAGCGGTCCCTCGAGCTCGCCTCCGGCCGAACGGTTCTGATCGCGGACGGTATGTGTCTCGTTATATAAATGTTACGCAAGTTGGCGACGGTGGCCGCGACCAGGTGCATCCGTGACGACCAGTAACTACGGAGGTGCAGTGAACCTCGGAGCTCATGTAACGCATTCGGGACTGCCACTATCGTGAGTACGCACATTACGCCCGGTACGCATGCAAAATCAATTATTTCTCGGTGTTCCACCGTGACAATGTGTCTTGGAGACGAAACGTGTACGTACGACTCTATCGATCGAGTCGTTATCAGTAGCTCCTGAAATGAAGCGGTTTGGTGAGTATCGTTGTGGTAGATAACGAGTGATTGGATCAGTTGCGAAATATAGCGAATGCAAACTCCAAGCTTCGCGCCTCTGTCGGTCTGGCAGACTTCAGTGGGCTCCACGGCTTGACAGAAGGTCAAATTATTCAATTATTTTTATATTACTGACATCTACATATATCCAACACAAAAGTGAAGGTCGTTGTTATGTTTATGTCACATTCAATATTAAATATTGATTTAATTTACACGGTCACTTTCACTCTTGTTACCCTACTTACATTGATTCATGACCTATTTTATGTCGATAGAATTCTTAGAAAAACCGCAGTACACTTCACAATCCGGGTAACTTATATTCATAAATGTTTTATGTTTATATAAAATATATATTGGGCTGTACATCATAATGTATATTTACTGAAATTTGTATATGATATTTCGTTCTCTCCTTGTATCAATCCCCCAAAATTGTCTTATTTGACTAGTAAAACCAAAAACCTGATTTAAATAAAACGTGTATATTTTATGTATGAGCGCCGATTATAATTTTATACGAAGTAAAATTTTTAGTTAGTTACATTGCCTCCAACATAGTTACATTTAAATACCGAAAGATGTATGTGCCTGCATAACTGGTATATACTAATCTAAGACGCGCCTTTGTACACGCCCATTTAAAGACTTTAATGTATTATAATTGTATTAGGCTCATATTTGTCGAACTATTATGGTTAGATACACTATTATTAATTTCTATTATTTTATACCACTGCAGAGAATGAATTATTTCATCAAGGAAATAATAAGACCTATGATGAAAAGACAAATAGCTGCATTGAGTTTTGACACTCAACACGCAATGTCTCAAAAATTGGTATGAAAGTGGGGAACGTAGTGTTGTAACACTAGGCTGCCTCTACCTAGCTTGGCATATGTAGAGTACAGCGTGAAGCGTATATACTCATTCATCATTCACATATTCACTCGCTCAATCAGTAAAACCTAAGAAAGGACCATACTTGTAGATATTCGTGACAAATATGTTAAAATCCTAAGTGCCTGTCTAATTAATAAGGCCGAGGCTTTATATTTTATATTTTATCAATCATTTATTTTCAAAAATGGCATTCTATTATCTCCGATTGAATTAATTTGAATTGAAAAGTTAAACTGTTATTTAACTTCTATTTCATTTTCGTGCTACTAGACTGGTGGATTATACTAAATCAAATATAAAATAACCCGAATCTTAGGTTAATTTAAATACAAAATTTCATTTTCATTGTGTGTTAGTAGGTACTTTATTCATAGTGTTTTCACCACCAACATCATCATCGTCATCATCAGCCTGTCCACTGCTGAACTGGATACGTCTATATAACATTCCAATATAATAATTTCTCAACCCCCGTCAGACTTTTATCCCATAATCTCTTGGAGTAAGTCAATTAAGTTGGACACTTCAACGACGAAGCAGAAATTTAAAAGATAAAGTTACAGTAATTGGCACACGTTCTTACATTGAAAGAAACACAATAATAAATAATATACATCTGTATACTAAATCAAAATCCATATATTATATGATGTAGACACAATATATATGTAATATACCTTTGACAAAAGATAATGAACTCATATGATATATTTTGATCGAGTTTGTAAATGACGACTAATTAAGGACTGTAATATTATAAATTTCTATATTATATATACAAAAATATAAAAACGGCTGGAACAATATCGGTAATAATATTTCTTCTTGTGCTAATTATTGTCAGCTTGTTATGAAATTTTTATGTCTGTCTTTATGGTTGTATGAGCTAATCTCATGAGCTGAACGGATTCTTATGGGACTTTCTCTGGAAAAGTTTAGGATCCGGATATACGTGATAAGGTTTACCGCACGCCCCGTTAATATGATAGGAAAAAAGAAGAGTTATATGTACAATAAATGCATATTATATTAGAGTAAATCTAAATAATAGTAAACTACGATCAAGCGGTTAAAAGCCGCGAATTAAACACGACACAACGTGAATTATAAATAATTAAAAACAAATCTTTAAATATTGAAAGGTATAATTTATATAAAAACACGATATACCATAAATTCAAGAAATTGTTGTTTCTATGGTCCAAATCCAGAGACGACTGCGAACGTTTAAGAGGCTCAAATGTGACTTTTCTAACCTATATCAGTAATATTATTATTCTCTTATTTTCATATCCTTTAAACGATCCAAGAGACAAATCTGCTTAATATTAATTAAAATAGTACTTATGCTTACTCAGTGTTAGATAGACTGGCGAAAATGATAAATTTGTAGACGTTGACTTCCTTACGAAAGTAACTAAAAAACTTAAAATTTCGCCTTCATTTTTGTTTTATTTGCTATTTGACTAGTGTTGAGCAATGGATGATGGACGTACTGTATATTTTTATAACATTATATATTGTAATCAATATTTCATTGCGGACATCTGTATAGGTATGTAAAGTAGAATAAAAAGCTCATAGTGCACTAGCTACAAAAATCCGGCGAATTACACCGGTCATTGTACTCTTTGTGAATATTCAATACTGTGGCACGCGAAGCTGCCAAACTGGGCCGCAGTGAAGCTTTGGGTAGTTAGCAGTAAATTGTGTTTGCCCTAATATTGAGATGAAAAAATTTATGGCTGCAGTTGTTTAATTTACATTTCTTTATTTCATTTGTTCATTATTACTCATATGCCAAGATTAGCAGGTAAATAAAAAATGAGAAAATTGAAATTCCACTTGGCGGATTCTACTTTTGTAATATACCATAGAGTATTACAATTTTAATAAAAGTATTATTTCCTAAGATAAGAGTAATATTTAATATTATATAATGGAAATCGGTTAAATGATAGTAAGCACTTAGCTGTCGGTAAGAAAATTCAGAACCGATCTAGAAACATTAGTCTTTCTTTATAAAATCCTATCGCTTTCAACGTAGCAGATGTGATTGATGATTCAACGATGATCCCTCATCGAGATGAACCATCCGGTAAAGTAACACGACACAATTTAAGCGATAGATGAAGAAAATGATGTATTACAAGACGTATAAGAGCTTATGATTTTTAAAATAATACATTGAAAAAAAGTAAGTCTAACATTCGATGCTCGACTGAGGGGTTAACAAGAATACTTCAGTAAAAACCTATGTAATTTTTCGCAATATTAAACAAATTATACTTAAAATTTTATTATTTATGTTTGTATTATATGTTTATACTTTTGCCATTTGAGTAATACCTATGATTTGTACAAATGGAGAAAATATAAAGATAAAAGACTAACTATTGCTTGCATTGAATCTCAAAGATTTCCTTTTGAACGGATGATTGATTCACACAAACGACGTTTTGTTGCGCGTCTATAAATAGGGTTATCATTTTGTATGCTACATACAAACTTTCAAAAGACTACATTAAGCTATGACGTAGAATTTCTCAGAATTGAATATCTTTAATTATCTTTTCAAAATGGTTTGTATTAAGAGAAACCTGCCTCTAATCTGTTTATTCATAGTAACTCAGGCAAAATCAACATACATATAATATTTATCGTATGATATAAGTACCATTATTCCGTAATAATAGTTACGTTAAAAGATGTTTTTCTAATTAGAAAAGTAGAATAAGCAGAAACCCACAATCGTCGGATTGACAATCAGAACTGTTCTGTGTGCAACGTACAGCCCCAAGCATATATCGGTTACGATGTCATAAATCTATATTCCTTACATATAATCCAAAAAGAAAAATCAATTGTGAGCTGAACTTTAGGTGAACGAGTATGTTGACTGGAAAATGTATTTGCAAGAAATGACGAGCGTAGCAATAAGCGACGCGACACATGTGCCCCAGTTGCGCTCTCGTTAAACTACCACGATATTATCTATTTATTTTTTCATTAAATACAATAAGAATCAATATTGAAACGGATCAAATTCTTGTGCTTCGAATTTGATTATTAAAAAAGTCAAAACTGGCTATATAATTGGAATACAGTAGGCATATTAATAATATCAACGTATTTTCTTAAGATCAAAGTCCTAAGTTCATCTTAGTCTTAGATTTTAGATTAGTTTTTAGTCTTAGATCTAACAGAAAATTGCTATTCCGAATTTTTATATTACATTGCATGTCATCCCACGAACGTACGTGCTTCACGCCCGTTTTTGCCTAGCACGTGCGAATTAAGCCTTCGTCCGAGGTTTGCTGTAAGCGCTATCATAGGGGAGTTTTCTAGAGGTTTAAGGTCCGATATAGGTCTGCAATTGATGTAGCAATTGATGAGGTTCCCATCGGTTACTCTCTATTGATGAAGAAGAGTGACGGTAGTTCAATCGTCTGTTTAACAATTACTAATGATACAGAAACACCAATTTCGTAACAAATGTTAGATAAAATATTACATAGATGTTGATGTTACAGCAATTATGGACATATAAATAGATGATATAATGAACATATGACATATAATGGACATATCCGCGAATAAATGGGATTATCCAACTGGTTCTTTTATACGGCGTTACGCGATCCGACCGCATATGCAACACGTTCTTTCGAGGTACTCTTGGGGTCTGTGACGTAGCGGATAAGCTCTAAGAGCGTCGCCTGAGATGGTATGGCCATGTTATGCGCCGACCTGAGAACTATGTCGGAAGGAAGTGTCTTACTCCAGGGACAGACATGTCACGACATGTCTATGCACCCGGACGCCCAAGGAAGCGATAGTTGGATGTCGTGACTTAGGACATGAGAGACAATAGATTGTCCACTGAGGATGTTAAAGACCGAGGAATGTGGAGTAAGCTTAGTCGGAAGGTAGACCCTGGTAAGCGAATCCGGTACTAATGCCAGGCAGAAGAAGAATGGACAAATTTGTAGTAAGCAAAGAGGACAATATCACTAATAGTGATCTCATACAGATGATCGTAGTCATAAAAATTCGAGACGACGTAGTAATTTCTTATTATCAAAGAAAACATGTAATTTTTGTATTAAGTAAGTAGCAAATGATAAATTCTCAAATTACACAGCAAAGTAATTCATCATAATTAAAAGTGTGTCACGACGACTACTTAAAAATGTTCTCTGTATTATGAAGGAGTGATGAACGTTTGTAAAAGAGCCTGTGAGCTGTCACACGTGTCCTAGTTATGCTTATAATGCTACACTTGCCACGTTACCACTTTGTAATGTTTGCTTAGTGCTTAGATTAAGAATAGTTTTCATTTATGCAAAGCACATAAACAAATTCTTTTGTACGTAAATATTAGAAATGCTTACGTTAAAATATCAATCTGTAATTTTTATATGGTAAATAAATATTTTCTCAGTACAGCATTTAAAAATTAAATATTTTAAAGTGTGAAACACATGCTAACATGCTATCTATATTGTAAAGATGCCGAGTTGATTTCGTTAAATGACGTTTACAAGGAACTACTTCTGATTTCAATTTAATAAAATATTTTAGTTTTCGGTCAAGTTTAGTATCTCAAACAAAAATCTTAGTTATTTTCATTTCAATGAAGTCGCATTTAAATGATATGGTTACTTATAAAAAGATTACACAAACTTAAATTTATCAGAAAACTTTTTTAAAATGAGTGTATGACGAAATTGCACTATTACATCTAAGCCTGTAAGTATGACACTCTACAAATTAAGTACGATATGGAACTATGGCTTTGTCCAATAAATTGAAGCGCGCAAGCGAAACTATTCTATTGTGTGGAAACCACGTAATAACTCCATAATAAGGGTGGCTTTAGATCGCGAATACTTTACAAATACGCCTTACTTTATATTGTAATGTGCACATAATAAAAGCTGTTCCTCGTTTTAATTATTCGAGCGTTGTTTGAGTGCTATGCCCTAAAGTAAGAACAATATTTTTTGTTCAGTTAAAGATTCAGCTTTTAATAAATAAGAATATTATTTAAATAGAACAATTTGATTGTTTCAAATAATTTATTTGTATAGAATATTTTATGAGGATAGATAAAGATAAAAGTAACTTCAGGTCTTTACTAATATAATTGGGAAGGATACTGAGCCTGATATTGAGAATGCTAGCATATAGCAACGACAAATACGATTTGTCCTTATATAAATCAACCTATACTTTTTAGGTAGTTATTTATATTACGGTTTTTCAGCTCTATTTCAGGCTTAAACCGCAAAGAAATGAGAATTTAAGCTGATTCATTTCGAATGGCCGAGATATTTTGTGTTTTTATTTGCCATTATGTATAACTTAGGCATTTAAAAAAAATAAGATTTGAATTATACATTTTATCATTTTTTTATTAAATTAGCTCATATTGGTTTTTCTGTTATACATATTTGTGTTCTCGGTTATCGAGTTTCTACCGAACATAATATAATAAGTTAATTTAAGCTTAAGCATTAAAACATATATTTCTGAAGTTTTAATAAAATGTCCACTGCCCCACAATTAAGCTCCGAGTGTGCCTGTCTTTGTCCAAAAAGGACGTAATATATCTTTCTTCAAGCACGAAGTACATTTGTTCTGGGCCGCCGTATTGCGTAGATGCTGGCTGGTTCCCAATTCGTTGCCGCCAGAGTGTCTGCCAAGCTTTGCGGGGGCACCCCTTCGCAGGCAGTTACAAGGAAACAGGTCACCGCACTTTTTCTTAAACTGAGACGGGACGGCGTCGTATAATAGCGATTTTCGGCTGCGTTGGGTTCGTTGCACGCCCAATATCGATTTTATCATTATTTTCGTATAGACATGTTATTTTTATACTTCGTAATATGTTTCATGTTATGATTGAAATATACTTTTATATTACTTATAGTAAATGATTTATTATTAAATATTGACCTAAGAGTTTAACAGTCCTGTAAATGTAGGTTTAATTAATACACAATTCCAACAAATTGTGAATCAACATGCAAATACAATATCGGTCAACTGTGAGTAGTACTCGTGTTCTGTACCAATTTTATGATTGTATTCCGCTGGTATTCCGCTGACTAAAAAACTACTTACAAAAATTACAAATTTAACTTTGCAGTGGTAACCACTAATTTTATGTGAAATAAAAAAAAAATAAGCATAAACACTGATTATCTTTTGATTGCGTTAACTCCGAACTTTTTCTATGTTTCAATAGGTTATCGACTTAGATATTTGATTTTAATTTCAGCTTGGTTCATTGAGAAAATGGTCTTGACAGACGAACAGACAGACGGACAACAAAGTGATTCTCTAAGGGTTTCATTTTTTCCTTTTGAGGTACGAAACCCTAAAAACGACACATATATTTAATTTTATATGAACATAGGCTTAAAAGCTTTTTAATGTTAAAAAACTATTGTAGTTTTTACAACTTTATTACATGAGCTATGTACATTATATTACTATTATCGATGACGTCAAACCATGAAGGGCAAATACATACCTGGTCGTGTCGATTTTAACAGAAAATCGATAAATTATTCATCCAGCAGTTACGCGGCCCTGTTTATTACGCTTGAGTTGAAACAACCGCTCACCATAGGCTTAAACGGGTCAGTAACCATGCAATGGTTCACCCATTTTTCCCATGTTTCTCTATATTTATATGAGCAAATCCCTTAAATATGTTGAGATAAAAATTAATTGATATCGTATTAGTTATTTTTTTAATGTGTAAGTGATATCCTCCAAATAGCTAATCGAATAATAATAAATTGAAGAATATAACTAATTAGCAATTCTTTCGTATCTATAAATAAGAATAGAGAGTTTTGTATTATCGATTTTTCGAAGTTTTTGCGATATCTTTACATATACTCTTATAATATCACATAATATTAATTTATTTTTATTTACAGCACAAGAAATGTAGAAAATAGTTTCATAACTTTTATGTAAAGAGCTACAACGATCGCGAAGCGATTACACTGGCGAATTGTTCAAAACTACTTTAAGCATTTCTCAGTCGTTATTATTCCTTCTTAGTTTACTATATAAACAAGTAAAATAATTCAAGATGACCTTTGAAACATATACAAAATACAAAACGCATGATAAATACTTTCATTAATAAAGTGATTATTTTAATTACCAAACAATATACTACAATAACCGGCATCGAGTGCGAGACGTCGCGCTATCTAGAACGCGCTATCGCAAATCTTTTTTTTAAATATTATTGCGTGTACTTTGTCATTTACCTACAGGATTCAACCCGGTTATTGA
Organism: Dione juno; assembly: GCA_037127375.1. Classification (NCBI taxonomy): domain Eukaryota; kingdom Metazoa; phylum Arthropoda; class Insecta; order Lepidoptera; family Nymphalidae; genus Dione; species Dione juno. The sequence continues at coordinate 2,757,059 of JAXRJS010000074.1, forward strand.
ATTATATTATTTGCATAAAATATATGAAAAGTAGTTTAATTAACAATTTATTTTTTCATTATCAGATAATGAACTACAACATGTCGGGGGGCGGTGACTCGGACACGCTGTCGCGGCGGCTGCGCGAGGCTGAGCGCGCCCGGGCGGAGGCGGAACGCGCCCACGCCGACGCTCTCGCTCAACTTCGCTCAGCTCAACGTTCGCCACACGACTCGCACAATGTCGAGCAACTGCAGTCAAGGGTTCGAGAATTAGAAAAAAAGGTAACTCGTTATTTTCTCATTTATATGGAATTTACTGACAAAATGTAGATATTTTATGATTTTTTTTAAGCATTGTAAACTACTAGATACTAAAAGGTACATTATATGGTCGACATATTTCATGTTGATTTATGAAAAATTAAACTTTCTCCAAATATATTACTACTAATATAATAATAAGAAAACTATACGCAAGCACAGATTCGAGTGGCACAACGCTTGCCTCACAACTTGCGCAGCGTCGACCACCTCCAATCTAAAGTACGAGAGTTAGAGAAGAAGGTAACAAAAATGCTACGAAACTAAAATTTGAACACAGTAAAGTGTTCTGTGCCGTCTTTTTCCATGATGTAATAAAAATCATAAAATACAAAAAGCATAATAACTCATGTTTAACGCATATCAAGTAAATATTTTCTTAACGACTATTTCGTGTATAATCAATAGTTTATTTTAACAATAACACAAATTAAAATAATATTTGCGAGCTAGAGATCTAGTAAGACCAAATCCACCATTTCGTCCACATCACCACAAAATTTTTATTAAGTTTTTTACGTGTACGCTAGAGTTAAATGATATCTACTACAAAGACTGTTGCTATAAAGTTACGTTAGATTTAACGAAGCGGTAAATACCTATAGAAACACTATAAGCTCATACATTATATGTATGTGTGTTGTTTTAGTATTAATAATAATAATATTATTTTTAAATAATATTAACCAGAGAATATTTATTCTCAGGCGGCTTTGGAAACAGTGCGATGCGAGGAGCTGCAACTAGAATTATCTTCAGCGATGCGTGCTCGTGGCACTTCTACTACCGCTACATGGTCTACAACAGCAGCGCAGCCAGCTTCTGAAATAGAAAGAATAATGGCAAAGATTGAGCAAGACAATCGTATTTTAGCAGAACTAGAACATTCTAGATCTACTACTCACGGTAAAACATAGATGATTATAAACATATTACGTAAGAAAAAAGTATTTTTTTATTAATGTTAGCTTGTATTTTGCACAGGTATTCAGTGCAGTGGATCTAATCAAGCTCTGGGAGAGTTTCACTCACCGACGCCATCGCCGCTGCCGCACTCATATACAAGCGTGACCGGTCATGCTGCCCTGTGTCAGAGTAACACCATGCCCACCTTGTCTTCTCTACACGCTACATCTCAGTTTACTGCCCCTAGTTCTAGCTCTGTAGCCTACTCTATGAGTGCGCACAATCCAACTTCGTATTCCAATCCAGCGCCTGCATCTTTTGGTTTGACCAACACGCATCAAGTTACATTTACAAATCCAGTTACTGCTCCTCTCGTCAACAATATAAGTCAAATTTCTAGTACGCTAGCAGGGTTACAGTCAAATCTTCAAAATATGACGGGAAATGTTGGCGCTATGAGTTTAGGGACAACTTTAGTTGGCCCATCTATAACAGGGACCATAGCCGGAGCAGGACTTTCTAGCTGTTTAAATAATCCACCAACAAGTCTATCAGGAGGTCTTACAAGCGCTTTAGCTGGTATACAAACAAATTTGTCCAGCGCTATTGGAAATCCCTTAAGTAATCTTACGGGAGGAACACAATTAGGAGCTCTTAATACTAGTTTGGACTGGAACTAATGTTTATGGTACTGGAGTTGGAACTTATACAAATCCACTTATATCAAGTGGGTTGGGAACAAACACTATGAATATTAAACTAAAACCTATAGATGAAATTGACCTTGGGTTAAGTAGATACGGGACTAATAATCCATCTATGGTTAGAGCTGCTACTCCTGTTACGCCGCATCAACCTGCCTGGAATTTAGGATTAGAGAGCCAATTTGGAACTGATAGAATAGGAAATTTGGACACATTTCTACATGATCGCGGTCCTAGAGCAATAAGACTTTTACCAAATAATATGCTGGACGTAGATGGTACTATGTATTCGTATTCATAAAGTTATACAATAAGCGCTTAGTAACTTTTTTATTTACTCGAATTATGTATTAATTACAGTGCGAAATACACATTACATGAATGGTGGGGCCCCCAACGAACCTCAAGTAGACATGTTAGATATTCCCGGAAAAGGTCGCTGTTGCGTTTACATCGCTAGATTCTCTTATGATCCACCTGAGTAAGTTATTGATCATTTCAACATTTTGCCTAATTTATCGATTGGTATAAATAAAATGTATTTTTTTAGAGTTGAGAATACGGAAGGAGAATTGTCTATTTGTTCTGGAGATTATTTACTAGTTTGGGGTCCTCCTGATCCAAATGCAACGATGCTTGATGCTGAACTGCTTGATGGCCGTCGTGGATTAGTACCTGCAAATTTTGTACAACGCTTAGTAGGCGATGACCTTTTGGAATTTCATCAGGTATTAATATACATACATATTACAATAAAGTAATACACATGTATAACTACACGTAGAGACGTAAAATATATTGCTTTATTTTCTGTCCAAAAGGCGGTCGTGGCTACCCTCCGTGATGCTGATGAAACTGCAACTACAGCTATAAGTGATTTATCATTGAGTAGAGATGTGGCACGTCTTAGTGAAATGGCAGACATAAGTGAAGGACCTGAAGATGACGATAGTGGTAAGATTTGTTCACTAGATACTGAAAATTTATATAACTTAGTTAATTTATTGTCAGTCATAAATAGAAAAAAAAAATTATTAAACAAATCATTACCTCCCCTATAGTACCCAAGCCTTTTAGTATTAATCTTATTTATTTAAAATACACTATACTTAAGCATTATGTACGTTAACGTACGTGTTGCAATATTTGCATGTTAATTTCACGCATAACATAAATAATTTAACGCACTAATAGTCCAATTTAGATTATTTGTATTATTATACTCTTGTGGTAATCTACGTGATACGAAATTTTTTAATCTTAGCAGGATATCAATGAATTCATTCATATATAAAGTAGTTATAGAAATCTATAGTTAAACCTTTGTCCTTTCCTAATTAACCCATCCTTCAACATCGGATTTCGATGCACGCTTCTTTGCATATCACTCGCACTTCGCCTGCTTGGCTATCTCCAACTCGCGATCTACCCTCGGACTTGAACAGCCGAGCTGTTTTTCTCGTCGTTAGTGCCTGCACCGCGCCAGCTCACGCTCGAGAGACAACTCAACAAGTCAGTTCTGATTGGCTGGACTGCGCCCGAAGGAGTACAGCAGGCGAACATTGAAAGTTACCACGTCTATGTTGATGGAGTCCTTAAAACCACGGTCAAGGCCACAGAACGCACACGAGCTTTGGTTGAAGGCGTAGATGCTAATCGAGTGAGTTGACAGCAATTCCTAAATAACTATTGATAACATTTGTTAATTTTATCTTTCATCGTAGTAATTTTTATTAATAATTTTATTCTTTAGTTAAAACATTTAGTCATTAATCCTAAATTGTATGCTTTCAATTCAAAATTTTAAATACTTATCAAGAACAGACATCTTCTTACCGTTATAAAATTAACAAGATTTAAATTATTTTAAAGCCACATCGGATTAGCGTCCGCTCAGTAACTGCCACCAGACGTACATCTAGGGATGCTGCCTGTACCATGGTCATAGGTCGAGATACAGGCAATATGGGACCGACTTGTGTAAGAGCCAGTGGTGTGACTTGTTCTCAAGCTGTAATATCATGGTTACCGGCTAATTCTAATCATCAACATGTTGTCTGCGTTAACAACGTGGAAGTAAGTTATTTTTTTTCATATTTGGTAATGTTCGACCAATGATTAAGCACTATGACTTTGTTTACGTTATGTCCTCGAACATGACGAGACGTTAATTTTTCTTATTAATTTTCTTTATAAACATTAGATTCATAATAATAATATTGCATACATAAAGAAATTGAGTTTTGTACACATTATATGACATAATTAATAGTGTCTTATGAATTATCTGCTTTAAGGTGCGAACTGTAAAACCTGGTGTTTATCGCCATATCATTACGGGTCTATCGCCAAGTACTCAATATCGAGTAACAGTGAGGGCCAAGCATTTACGAGCGGGTCCTCCTGGTGTCCCTATAGAAGAAGCCCCTGGCGCTTATACAGACTTCAGAACGTTACCAAAAGGCTTACCGGATCCACCTAATGAAATAATGGTACATACAAAAAACTTTCGAAAACTTAGCATGAAATGATCTAAGCATGCTTTGGTCAATTTTTATACACTCTACACTCACATTTCCTGCTCGCCCTAATATGAGTATATGTTATCTCTTAAAATTACTTAGTTCAAATTTGGTAAGACTAAATTTTTACGTAAAATTGAAACAGTTATGTAATTAAATAAAACTTACAAAACTGCTTCCATATTCTAATGTTCTATAAGCGTTGTAGCACACGCACTTTAAGAATGCTTTCCAACGCTCACAAAGTGTGTGATTTAAGCCCTGACATTACTTTCACAATTCACACACAACCCCTCCCTTTCAAGTAATATATCACAACCTCAAAGCACGCGGCACCATGGAAAGTTTCGAGGAAGTCGCGTCAATCGCAACCATTAATCCAGCGCCAGGACAAATTTTTTTGACTTCGCTCACGTTGTTGGTAGCTTAGCAATCCCTTGTTGAATCCTCCCTCAATGTGGCTTAATAGTATGTATGGATTTCATAAACCAATTGGCCTTAACAAAATGGCTGGATTGTTGGTGGTGATTGGTGCGGTGTCGCAGGTGGAAGCTGGACCCCAGGATGGCACTCTGCTTGTGACGTGGCAACCGGTGCTTCGACCCCCCGCTTCCGGGCCTGTTACCGGATACGCGGTGTACGCTGACGGGAAGAAGGTTACTGATGTCGATTCCCCGACCGGTGATCATGCCCTCATCGATATTGGCAAACTGATCGGCCTCAATCCAAAATGCGTCACTGTAAGTATTGTATTGCTTAGACTGGCTACTTGAGCGCTGTGTAATTATTTGCACATATTACTTTCGTAAATGACACGCATTGTGTGCTGTGACTTATCAATTCAACTTAATTTAGATGAGACCTGTGAATTCGTTTTGTTCTTACAGGTTCGAACCAAATCTCGAGATAGCCAGTCGAGTGATAGTGCCCCCACTCCTATACCTCCTGCTGTACTCCGAGGAGTCGCATCAAGAGTGCCACGAGGACCAGGTCCTGGGCCGGCTCAACCAGTTGCGGGTTTTCGCGGACAACGTCCTCAACCATATCAGCAACATCAACAAGTCTTAGAACATGATGAGAATCTTTCTGATAAGGAAATATTCCCATCGAGCAATCGTCCACACGACCCACAAACTACTCAGGTGAAAATTTATTTATTTTATCTTTATATATGTATATAAATATATTGAACTAAGTAAAGTAAATTTGAACATATATTAATTTAATAAATGATACAATTTAAGTATGTAATTAATAAAACGTTCGGCTTTTTACTATTTTTTTAAATAACGCTTTTATTTCAAAATATCTAATTTTTAATTTTGTAATTGTATGATAGTATACTTTTCGTCCATGATTATTTTAAAATGATTAAAATAATTTGATGTTGGCACAGCACTATGTGTATATTTAGTTTGCAAATCAATGTTGTATTTATATTGTGTGTAAATTCTTCAGAAACGTCATATAGCTCGTATGTGTATATTCAGAATTTATTTACAATATTTATGAAAGCTTTCCTGATTTTAAGTTATTGTTGCGTCCTTTCCATCTGTGTCTTCTTAGCTGTTCTATTAAAGTTAAAATCATACGCTCTTTACTTACATAAGAAGCTATTTATTTTTTTCGTGTAATAGAATATTTTTTCAAATAATAATAGAATGAAGCCATGTGTAGGTAAATACCATCATTTTAAAAACAAATGTTTTAAGAAACATGCGAATTTGTCATGAAAAAAGTAAATAAATAGCTTCTCATATTTTATCGGTGTTGCAAACTGCACTCTTTATACTATCTCCTGTGGTACTGTCGCTGGCATCTTCTAAGTGTCAAGTAGTTCTCTGCCAAACGGTTCCAACACAACCACGCGCGCAATCGACTGTGTTACAGCTATGCACTCGGCTCGAGCGTTCAAAATTAAATGCATACTGCTTGCGACTAGATTTGTAGTCTCTAGAGCTATTGGCCGATTCCCGACAGCGCACGACACCTTACAGATTGTATACTTAGAACAAATAAAGAGCTTGTACTTTGTGACACAGACAATCCCGCATCGACCTCATTTTGTTAACGTGCCACTTAAAGTATAACCTTGCCTCTCTCTCTCACATAACTGTTATACACCTTTCCATAGCCCACGAGCGGATTCGGCACAGGCCTTCTAAAGAGTATATTCGACAAAATAACCCCTTCGGTAAGGAATTTTAACACGTCTTTTTATATATTTTTATTTATTTCTTTTATCATCTCCTTGACACGTTTTGTTTAGAATTGAGTTTATTTTTGAAAGTGTGTTTTTAATGTTTTGTTATTAGTTGACATTTTATTTTATTTTCACACAGTGTGCTCGTATTTTAATAGCATCGTTACATGCGTATTTACTTACGTAGACAATTTATAATCCATACATAAAGTGATCTTTTCTTTGAGTATGCTTCTGTACATATAAATGTAGACAAATACAATAATCGTAGAAAAAAAGTATTTGTTAGCTACCTTTAATGCATATTCACCTATTGAGTAACTAAGTATAAAATATGATATGTTTAGAAATATATTTGACATACACGACATAGCTCTAAGCCCTTAGAGAGGCTATTAGAAAAAAATGTTTTAGCAATAAATAGTTCAAAAATATTTGAAATTAATATTTAATATGGACTTGTTTAATTATTTAATTTTTTTCTATAGAAAATAATTGGAAGCAGGGCAGCAATAATTACGTACACTTGATAATTACTTTTAAACTATAAGTACACTGTTCCAATAATGATCATTAGGTATAAATGTCAGCATCATGTTCAGAGTTGGGATAGCGCTTTACGGCAGACAACTTTCATTTTCACTTCGGCTTCACAAGTTGGCCTCACTTGCTCTATTCATGCCTATTCATCCTGAAATATATCTATAATATAATGGCCTTCTAATGTATGGATATGATGTCGTCAGCTTATCAATTAGTTCAAGCTTCAGCGGTTAAAATACAGCAGGGTAAATTTATCAAAATTATGTCACTTATTTCATAATCATATATTCTTAAATCTATGTAAAAATGATGAATGAACGTGTGGTACCTATCAGCATTCGGGGATACCGGCCATCGAAATCACTAAAGAGGGTGCAGTGGAAGGGAGTAGCGAAGACGAGGAAGCTTCGCGACGCCGCCCACAGGTCTGCGATCTCTCCTAAATGTCATCGATGTGCTCTTCATGTGCTAGCACTTTTCACTTTGCTCTGTTCTTTCTCTATTTTATGCGGAACTTTCTGATCACAAATTTTCACTTTTTGTTGTTCTGTGTTGTCTTCACGTCCTTCGATGTTTGACACAATACACAGGCTCACATTCGACACCACCCAGGTCTTGAAACACGCAACTAAACCCCAACAGATAGGTAGAAGACAAATTCCCTACAGAACACTCGATACAAAATCATATCATTCGAGCATGCGCAGCGTGTCTGTATGATTATTTCTGCATGCTGTCTTGGCTTCAATTTGATCTCAATACTACTCTGTTACACTATTTATTAAGTTTTACTTTATAAGGAGTTAAGCCGTAAGCAAAAATTATGGGAAATATATTTTATGCGTGTTTTAAGCTATGAACCAGTTTCGGAATTTTTATGCTATGTGGATAATGTGGTTTCAAATATATGAGCTGCACGCTAGCTTTCATTGTGCATGGGGATTGAATAGAATTTCAAAGGCATGTTATACATATATATGTATTGAAAGGTAACGTATATATTGCTTATGATCGCATACGCCAAAAAAACTAAATGGCTGTAAAGCTTGAGAATTGCTGAAGGCTTTGTAACGGAAAATCTAACCTTATTAATGTGTTGGTACGTACGGACGTCAGCAGCAGCCGTCCCAACCTGCTCTAGCGTCGCAGCCGCCTTCGGGTCAGCAGTACCCGAATACACAAGCCTTCCATGGCACGCAGCAACCCCCCTATCCACAGGGCGGCCAGTTTCCAAGTAACCAGCCGACCCAATATCCCGGTCAGTCGCAGCAGTATCAGAACCCTCCACCCAGAAATCATCATGAAAGAGGACGTCCTCCTAACCCTCATCAGGTAAATTCATGTCACACTCATATTACTGTAATTTTCTTCTTAATTCATGCGTATTAAAAATATGTTATAATTATTTACAGTTGATTATAATAATATATAAAGAATACCTTAACTTTAAGCAGCAAGTACCAGCAATGCCACAAGGTCCAATCCAGCAATATGGCCCACGTGCGGGACCACCACTTGGTCCACGAGGTGCACCTCCGGGACAACGTCCGCAACAAGGTCATCCACAATCTAAAAGATGTCGCTACTTTGTTGCACTGTTTGAATATGATCCAGCGACAATGAGTCCTAACCCTGAAAGTTGTGATGAAGAATTACCGTTTAATGAAGGTGACACAATAAAGGTAATTTTTTATACATTGATTTCTATACTAATATTAGATATAATAGATTTTGTATTACAAACGACAAAGCTCAGACGACGTGACGCCGACATAGGTATTTCTGAGAATTATATGATACAATATGATATACATATATAGGTTTGGGGCGATAAAGATGCCGATGGCTTTTATTGGGGTGAGTGTCGCGGTCGGCGTGGCTACGTGCCTCATAATATGGTTATGGAAGTATCTGAACAGGAAGCTACAGGACAGGTTGCAAAACCGCGGGACAGGTGGACGGATGCTTACGCTAACCAACCTGTTCGAAGAATGGTTGCACTGTATGATTATGATCCACAAGAGCTTAGTCCTAACGTCGATGCCGATGTAAGTATGACTGTAAGTCCAACCTTCTTCATATATTTTTTATATCCATACATAATTTGAACAGATTTATTGCTTTAAATATTTGATATCATAAGCTTTTTTAATTATTTTACTGTCAATAATAACTAATATGATTAATAATTTAAATATATTTAATTTCAGGCGGAGTTGAGCTTTCAAACAGGTCAGATAATTCACGTCTATGGAGACATGGACGATGATGGATTCTACATGGCTGAAATCGATGGTGTAAGAGGCTTGGTACCAAGTAATTTTCTCATTGAAGCCAATGACCAATATGGACCTGGTGGACCAACAGGCCAAGGTATAATTAATTAGTATAAACCACTCAAATAATATACTTTTCAATAATCTTACTTAAATTTATGTTTTTATCATTATTCATTTCCTGTTAGGGGGATTATTAAAGACCATTTTAAATATATTGTTTGTTAAGTTCTACCGTAACATGATATATTAGTTGTTTTCTTGATTATTTTCAAAAGTGATGGAAAATATTTTATATTTCATAGGTGCTGGAATGCCTGGCGTCCGAGCGCCAATTGCAGGACCAAGTATTCCTGGAGGCCAAGGGCGAGGGAGGGGAGTGCCCCCAGGTCCCGGTGCTCGAGGACCTCCCCCACCGCCTAGAGATAACGTTGCACCTGCACCAAGAAATCATCATCGAAAAACAGGTATGATGCAAATTTATTTATGTTATGTAATGTGTAGAGCCGCGAAAGGCTTTTCAATATTTGCTGTTATAGTTTATCTTTCCCTGTTAGATAAAAAAAAATATATATATAAATGGTTTAGGTAAGTCAAGCCAACGATCAGTGTTAATTCTGATCACTAAGAGCTTTGAGTGTTTCATGTTTGCACCTTGGACTTGCTGTGTGACTACTGAAAAACGCTCGCTATTTTGCTCTGGTAACTTCTATCATCTTTTCTGTACACGGTACAACGATTGCCACGGGGCTCGCATTGCCAGTTACTTTTATATAAAATGTCTCATTTAATAGATATATTGACGTCTTCATCATTCGAAAATCATTAAGTTGTTACATTACTCAATTAAATTTAAAAACACACACAGTCATAAATATGAAATTCAGAAAGTAATATTTCAACGCGAGTCCGGCTGCAATCTACGGAGCACAAAGACTCTTGGTGTACACTATGCTGATTAACACTATCTTGGATTACACAGTCACAGACATCGAAGTTCCACACGTGAAAACTTGAAGATACAACTATACACGAAAGTCAGATTTAGAGACTTAATATTATTCCGGTATACGACGTGGGCAATTTTTTTAGTTCTGCATTATCTTTCTAACTGTCTATTCTATTTTTATTTTATCACAACTTCCTGATTTATCGTAATAGCTGTTCCGTTAGCTCACGCAAGGTAGGCTGGTCAAATACACGCAACATAGCATTGCACAGAGCCCACGATGTGCGTGAAGTGTGATCCAAGATTCAAGTGGTTGTCTGTGGTCACTATATATGTTGTGTGTATTGTCTGTTTGCTAGATGCCTGCCCTCTTCCCCCTTCTCAGTTAGACCACAACACATGCGCCAGTAATCCAGAACAGGCGAATTCTCAGGTAAAAATATTACCGTTTATACAGTTTGATCCCACGACAAACTTTCAGATTATGCAACGAAGCTAGTCATTATCTTTAGTTCAATTTCCACTTCATACTTTTAGATTTAATTTTCACTATATTTTTGTTTCTTTTTCTTCTCTATTTTATTTTACGTCTCATCTACGCCCAGTGTATCTATAGCTAAAGGGCGTACCGTTCGTTCCTAATTACTTTGGTCCATAACCGTTTGGACGAATCATTGAGGTTTATAACACATTAGATATCATTTCATACTGGACCATATCATACAAAACTAGAACAAACAACAATACTTCACGAACATCAAATATACCATTTACTCATTCACGTTTATGTCAATAATAAAGTCTCTGAAGCCTGTGAATGTGGTCCATGACTAGGCGATTACCGTATTGATAAACGTAAAGCAATACGTTAGTGACGGGATTGAGGAAATTTCGATGAAAATTAAAGTTGGAATAAATTCCATTAACACATTTGTATATTTATCAGATTGTAATCGTCTGGAAAACAAGTATTTCTTTCTGTAAAAAATCCAAAGCATGATGATATATTTTGCGTATAATTTATTCCACGCTCTTCGCTATTTAGTCGTGAAAAATTTACTTATTTAAAAAACTGCATTAAATAATTACAAATTACAATTAATTTGTATCTATCTCAATTTGCTTTTGTACTGCAATGCATGCATGACCAATGATTACGCACACTTATTGCCCAAGCAAACTAGATGAATGCATGAAAATTGTGTGAAATCTTAAATTAACGTATATCTTTCATTAATGACCTGTTAATCTCTTCTTTAGCTTAGAAGGTCCCAATTATCTGATCCTGATTATTTTGATGGTTTCCAAGACAGATCCATCATCAGTCAGTAGTAAATCAGTTGCGAATTAGTTGAATTCGCTAGTTGTCATTTAAAATTACATTAAAAAAGGCTAGTATCATATGAGATCTTTCGTGGCGTCAGTGATATTTTTGACAGCTGAGTTTGTACGTAGGCGAGGGGGAGAGGCGCGGTGAGCGCTCCACAGGTGAGCACGATCGCCCGCACGAGCGCTGGTAACGTGAGCACGCCGACCGTGCAGTCGCCAGGCACCGCAGCGCTTACGGCCATGCCGCCCATCGGGACCACCACGGCGGTGAGCACGTCACCGGCGCGCCGCGGCGGTCCCGCTGTGGTGCCGGCGCCCATCACGCAACCCACCACACAGCCGCAACCACCCACCTCACAACCCAACCTTATGCAGAAGTTTACGGAGATGACCGCCCCCGGTGGCGATATCCTCAGCAAGGGCAAGGAACTCATATTTATGAAATTCGGTCTCGGTGGCAAATAATGTCGACTTTACGGCCTTTAAGGCCTCTATAAGAGTGAATGATCTCATTTTTATTTTTGATGCGAAAGGGTTCTGCTGCTGTTCCCCTGCCCGGCTTGTCACAGCCGTGTTTAACCGAATTTTTCTACTCTAGGCCATTCGACTTACCATTAACCGATAATATAGGAATGTAAATAATAAAAGTTAAAATTCAATAAACGCACAGTTTAGTGAATATTCAAATATTTAGTGGTCTCGATAGTACGCACGGTTGACGACTAAACACCTGATGTTATAAGTATGTGTAATGTTTTCTATCTTTCAAGTCTGTACCCATCTGTTAGGTTAGTTTGTAAGAACGTTTAGTTTCTGTGAAGAATCACCTTTGCTGAGGAAGTTCGAACATTGCTTCGGACATTTCGGTCTTATAGTAAAATGATTCTTCACGCAATAAAGTACATTGTACTTTTTTCGTACGAAATCTCTTGTTTTACTTATTTTTGTCTGATTGTTAGTGTTGTAACTACTTATTTAATGTAGTTGGACCGAATCATCTTATATATTTATTTAATTTTTCAACGCTAGATGTCACTTCCCTTTTTATATTAGATAGATATCAGTACTTACGGAATATCGGACAAACTTTAGGTGGTGATACTAAAGTCGTGCGATATTTTTAAGCAAATAAAAATGTATAGGCCGGTCTCCAAACCTGCAACCGTCCTTGCAGAAAATATACCGATTAACAGTATCGACTTGGCAATAATTAACATGCGAAAGTGTGAGTGATCATGATTACCTATTTCAAATGTTTATAGTAATGTTAAATATTGAGTCACAAATTTTACATAATATATTTAAAGAAAATATCATAACGAATGTTAAAATTTATTCAATGTTCTCGATACGATAAGTTGTGTTATTAACAATAATTGTCAGTTTATGTACGTCTTAAATATACTAAATATAGGTGCCTGTTAAGATTACAGTTCAACAGGCATTAATATAATCATAAGATTTGCTGTAAGTACATTACCAAAAACTACAAGCCGATATACAACTCCTCTCGAAAATAAATATTCTGTGATAGTAGACGTGATACCATCTTTCTCATTAATATGTAATAAATAATTGCGTCATCACGTAGTTTTTCGAGATCAGCGTTCGATATTTCTTAAAAATCTAGAAAATACAATAAAGTCATTTACATTTCTAACTATAACTAACAATTTGTCCAAATGTTTAAAAAAATAATTTCCTTTACTTTTGGGCTTAAAAATGTTTTTGAATATAATTGGTTAAGCTTCTTAATATTTGATTACCATTACATTTTCTTATGATTTTGCTATACCAAATAATATTTTTGTTTCGATACCAATAAACCTGTTAGTTTTACTTAATAAACATTGGCGTGATGCAGGGCCATGCATATCGAGCCACCTGAAAGACTGCTTGCAAGATAACATTACTTTTAAAAATATTAAATATTAGTAAATATTTAAAATAAACTATTTAATATTTCAATTTCAATTATTTTGAAAATGAAGACTGTTAAAATTGACTATAGCTACGTTTGCTATATTATAAAAAACTAAAAAACTCTTTCAAGTCAAGACTATTGATTTCAATTGCTTATCCTTGCTTACCTTTCTGAAATAAAATATATTATTTAATTAAAGCATAATAGTATTGCTTTTAGCAAAACTTTGTTACATGGTATATTTCTTTTAAATTAAACATTTCTTCTAAATTCACAATGTACAACAAATTCTTTATGAAAGAATTTTGAATTTTTTTTTTAGATTTAATTTTTAAACTAATATTTAATACAATATTCATATGTGAAGAAGTACCATATGAAGTGATAATATTATTTCGACGTGTCCCAAAACTTAAATGGTGTCCACTAAATGATCCTAATAAATTGTTGTTGTATATATTGTTCGGTAAGGTTGCTTGAACTGTAGGCTATTTCGATGCTCACTTCGTACAAGGGATTCTCTATTAAGTCCTTATAATCGCTTCGTATCTATCCAACGACATTCTCAAGTATTTAAATATTTTCGCATATAAACGAAATTAGCTTGCGATTATTAGATAACCATTCATATTTAAAAAATGTTTAGCCATGCTGTTTAGTCCACAATATTGTAAGGGCAGTTTCACAGTGCAAGTGTAAGTTCGACGTTCTAGGAATATTAATCTTTTCTATCTTATAATATGGGAAATTTCTTCAAAAATGTACTTTAATTAAAATTAGTAGACGTTTGGTAGCAAAACTTATTTATTAGATTTTGTATATTCTTAATGTATCTTTTGAGAACACTTGCATTTGCAACTGCTCAGTTTATGAGTTACGACGGTTGTAAATAATCGTGCGCGTAACAAATACTTTTTAGCTAAGCTACAGGCTACATATCTAACTATTAATGTATGACCTGAATTAATTGAGGTTTTTCTATTAATAAATATTCTAGTGTTATGTCTAACAGCGTTCAAAGTTGTTCACTTGTTTATACATTGTTAAAAATCTGTATCCATATCTTTTATCACATGTACCAACGTGTATGGTTATTTATACGAAATAATATAAATAAATATTGTATATTAATCGTGCAATCATGAAATGCGTAATTTAATATGAAGAGTTGTATATTAATTATACTTAATAATAAATTATGACGATCTATATTAAACAAACCTTTAACGATGTACCAATATGCTGCGACAAAATAAATGATACAAATGCCGCTTCTTTATTTCTTGTATTTCTATAAAATTTTATTTTAATTTATAATATGTGTAGCTGTATGTAATTATATATATATATATATATATATATATATATATATATATATATATATATATATATATATATATATATATATATATATATATATATATATATCTATTAGATGTGTTAATTACTTGCCTAATAACTAGTATTGTCATATTCTACTGTCATAACAACAAAGCGGTTGGCAGGCAGGCAGAGCCATACGCTACACATCACCTTATCAGATTGAGGACATCCATATATGTTTCCGAAAATGAATTCGAAATTACAGCCATCACATGCAGGAAAGCAGTTTTCATCTCCGAAGCGTCATCTCTTGTATCTATTTAAGCTGTGTGATGTGAAATGCGAGTATACTACGTGAACAAATTGTTTTTAATTTCCAAGATTTCTATATTTCCTACTATATTTTCCAAGTTCTGTTTCAATTTATTGTTAAGAATATGAAATAAAAAAAGTCCTTTAACAACCTTTTATATACCAGTTAATCAACAAGGCTTAGTTTAAAAATTAAAAATTACCAACATATCTTTAAATTCTTCATAATTTCATTGTAATAATACTTATTAGTTAAGATTGAACTGCCCTTAGCCGACTCAACCACCACACATAGAGAGCTCAATTAGCAAAGCATCTTCGAAAGCCATAGCTATATACTATGCCATAACCATATCTGGAGTTAAGTTAGCTTCGGTTACTTTAAAATACATCTGTATATTCGTACCAATTGAATTTTTAGTATAACGTTAATTATCAAAACTTATTTATTGCAAGGTGATAAGCTAAAAAGGTGAGTAAAATTTCCTTAATTGTAATACAAATATTTAACATTTTACACAATATATTATAATTCCATACATTTTGGTAACAATTTGAAGATGAAGAGAGTCATTTTCTCTTTGTTTCGCTTACATAGGATATACTTTGTAACTACTTTGCCTTTCGTATTGGTATCATTGCTAAAAGCTGACAACATCAAACCATTGGTATAATTTTGCACCGTTTGTATTAAATGAATATTCAACACACCTCGTCCAGAGCAACCTACAATAAAAAATATATTACTTGGTATATTTAAATTTTTAAAGGACTGGACGATGAGGATGACGGATGACAGACGGTTGGTTATAGCCCTCAGGCTGTATTCGTCCGTCATCCATATTTTGTTAAACATTTTTACTCTTCACTACATACATAGTCTGTACCTTTTCTTATAATTTTTTAAATGTATTTTTCAATATATTTTTTTTCTTTGGCGTCACTCAAAACTAGACTTACATGATTGTATCATAATTTCTATCCTTAGGGGTCTAGTTATTTGTAAGATTTACGCACTAATTTATAATAGTACAACCATCCGTCATATTTGAAACATATTTAATAAATGGAAATATCTTTGTTTCAATGACAGCACGATTAATGTCACCGTATTTATTTTATTTTGTTAACTATATGTTTTAGCAATTTATCTTACCCTCCTTTCTTATTGCATCCTGTAATTGGATATTCATTTTTATAGCATTGGGTACCAATTACATTGAAATAAGTAACTCCAACCGCCGACGCAGTCTTAGTGTTGGCGTCATGCAAGCATTTACGAAATGTTTCGTCACAGTCACAACTTAACCTGTTAAATTGGAAAACAATAAAAAGAATTCATATATTTTTTAATTTGTAATATGAAGGTTAACATTTATACTACATGTACTCTAATATTCTAAATATTGCCTGTAAGAAATCACTTTTTCACTTCACTTACAGAGACCATTGCATATATACCTTAGCAAGCTCAATGATCGTAATGATGTTTTTAAAAATTGTAGTTCAGTTATATTATGCTAAATCTATAAAGTTAAAAATGAATTAATCTTTATATATATATATCTTCTTCTTCTTCTTCTTGGCATTAGTCCCGGCTTTTGCCAGGGTCTGCCTCCCGACTAAGCCTACTCCACTTTGCACGGTCTTTAACATCCTCAGTGGATAATTTATTGGCTCTCATGTCTTGTGTCACGACATCCAGCCATCGCTTCCTTGGGCGTCCGGGTGGTCTAACTCCAGGGACAGACATGTCAAGGCACTTCCTTCCGACATAGTTCTCAGATCGGCGCATAACATGGCCATACCATCTCAGGCGACGCTCTTGGAGCTTATCCACTACGTCACGGACCCCAAGACTACCTCGAATGAATGTGTTGCGTATGCGGTCGGACCGCGTCACGCCACACATCCATCTCAGCATCTTCATCTCCGTGACGTGAAGCTCCTGAGTGTGCCGAGATAATGTTGACCAACATTCGCTGCCGTATATAAGAACAGGTCGGATAATGCTCTTGTATATCAGTCCCTTGAGCTTGGGCGGTATTCTGCTATCGCAGACCACACCAGTGACCTCCCGCCATTTGGCCCAGGCAGCGTTTATACGGACATGGATGTCGTGGTCGATGCCTCCAGACTCATGCATAACGGCTCCAAGGTACCTGAACTTCTCCGACTTAACGGCTGGCTCAGGCCTGATATGGATGGTGCTCGAGTCCGGGTTCCCGCAAGCCATGTACTCGGTCTTCGACACATTCAGTTTGAGACCACCGTTCTCAAGCGCACCCTTCCAGGCGTTCACTTTACGCTCCAGCATCAGTCGGTTCTCATCGATGAGTACTATGTCATCGGCTTACATCATCAGCCACGGAGGCTGGCATTGGATGTGAGCCGAGACAGTATCCAGGACTACATTGAATAAGAACGGACTAAGAGCTGAGCCCTGGTGAACCCTTACTGTAATCGGGAAGGGCTTGGTGTCGCCAACAGCGGTCCTAACCACTGAAGCGGAGTCGCTGTACATATCTCTGATAACCTCAATATAGGCTTCAGGGATCCCCTTGGATCGCAATGCCCACCAGATACACTGACGTGGCACACAGTCAAAGGCCTTCTGCAGGTCCAAAAAGGCCACATGCAGAGCTCTCCTTTTTTCCCTGTAAGCCTCCATCAAAGTTCTGAGGGCAAAAATGGCATCCATAGTGCCTGATCCTGGTTGAAACCCATACTGAGACTCAGAGACAGTACATTCTTGGCGGAGCCTGAGGCCGATCATGCGCTCGAAGAGCTTCATGGTGTGGCTCATAATCTTAATGCCCCTATAACTACCGCAATCTTGAACACTGCCCCTTCCTTTGTAAATAGGGATAATAAAGCTTTGCCGCCACTGATGTGGCATCTTTCCAGTATTCAAGATACGGTTAAACAGGTCAGTAAGTATAAGCACACCAAGAGAGCCCAACGATTTCCACGCCTCGATTGGGATTCCGTTCTTCATGCGTCGAAGACAATTACGAGTTTCGTCTCGGGTTATTGGAGCAACAAGTCTGAGGTTAGGAGATAATTCAGGAAGAAGACTACAAGACTGCTGAGTGTTCAGCAGCTCCTTAAAGTAGCTTCTCCATCTCTCCTTCACAGAGGCATGACTACAAAGCAACGTGCCCCGAGAATCTCTGACGCAAAGACATTTTGTAATATCCTGCGTCGCTTTATCTCGAGCACGAGCCAGTTTGTATATGAGCTTCTGCCCCTCCACAGTTTCAAGTTTATCGTACAATGGCGACAAACTTTCTCTGCGGGCTCTGGCTACAGCTCTTTTGCTGGCCCGTTTCGCTTGCAATGTACTCCAGTCTGTCTTCAGGAGAGTTGGAATGCTGCCACTCTTTAAACGCAGCCTTCTTTTCCCGAATCACCCCCTGCACCTGGTCATTCCACCACCATGTCTCCCTGTCGATGACACGCCCTCCTTAGTAACACCAAGAACTCGCTTGCCCGCCGCAATGATTGCTGAATGAGCTCGATCCCATGCAGTCTGAGCGGTCTCGGTGTTAGTCAGTAGATTTTGACTCTCCACCTCCGCCAAGAAGTCGGTCTGCATCGGCCCATTCAACAACCACCACTTAATTCTAGGCTTGCGTTTCTCGGCTACTTTCTTTTTCGGAGTAACATTATAGTCCATGACAAGGAGACGATGTTGGGCCGTCAGGCTTTCGCCGGGAATGACCTTACAGTTGGTCACCCTGCCTATATGACACCGTCTAGTTAGCAAATAATCAATTTGAGTTAAGTGGGACCCGTTCTTATACGTTATAAGGTGCTGAGGTTTCTTCTGGAAGAAAGTGTTCACGATAGCCAGATCAGATGCAATGCAGGTTCTTAGAATATTTTCTCCCTCTGCATTGCGAAGACCATATCCAAAACCCCCGTGAACACGTTCATACACCTCAGCGACCCTAACCACGTGGCCGTTCAAGTCCCCCCCAACTAAAACTGATTCGGTAGACGGTATAGCGAGTAGTACCTCTTCATACTGCTCCCAGAAGGTCTCCTTTTCAGCCGCGCTACAACCTGCCTGGGGAGTATAAGCACTGATTAAGTTTGTGATAACGCCCTCGATCAGTACCTTTATCCGCATCAAGCGGTCGCAGCGACGGTCAACTTCAAGAAGCCCATTCTGAAGATCTTCAGAAAGCGCTACCGCCACACCGTTTTTTTGTTTTGTAGGTGACCCAGTGTATATAAGGCGGTAACCCTGCCCGATGTTACGAGACTTATTGCCCTTCCAGCGAGTTTCCTGAAGGAAAGCACACTGGACCCGACGTCTCATGAGTACATCTGCGAGTTCTCTGCATCGTCCGGTTACAGAGCCAATATTCCATATTGCAAAGCGGAGTTTCCGTCTGGGTACTGACGTCGTTAGCCGTGCCTGTACTTGACACGGTAGCCCTTGCCCACTTATCGCAGGTGTAGGGCGATGTAGCCTGCGCGTCGTTTAACGGCGACGCCCTGGCCATACCCAGCTTTTTTCTAAATCGGTCCATACTAATGGCGAAGTGGTTTTTAGTGGAGCGATTGCCATCTGACCTCCAAACCCATTACTGGGAGAAACCAAGAAAGGAAAGGGAATAAAAGGCAGAAAGACTTGGAGTATAGGGGAGGGACACCACTTACATGAATTGAATAGGGTTATGAAAGTGGTGGCTCGAGGCCCCGGGGTCGCGTACCCGTATGCCGAAAACCAAATATCGGACAGATAATTGGCTAGACATATATATATATATATATATATATATATATATATTATATATATATATATATATATATATATATATATATATATATATATATATATATATATATATATATATATATATATAAATGTCTTCTAATTACAAATTAACTGTGTTTAATAGTAAAACACAAGCATATTATTTAAAAATGTTTGTATATCTGTCTGCCATTCTATTTGCCCAGGCAGAGGAGGAGACAGCTGAACTCATTTATATGGGACCTCCACACTATTTATAAATATTTAAATAGTGATTTTAAGTAGAGATTTCAAAATAAAATTTTTTTAGCACATCTGATTTAAATCGGTAAAGAGTTCCATAGTCTGGCAGTTTTTAAAGGAAAGGAATTGGAGAAAAGTGAAGAGGAATTTTTATTAACGGGTTATTATCGGAGCGTAGGGAACGTGAACGAGTTGGTGTCATGAAGTAATTTTTAAGTTTTTCTTCCAATAAGGAGGAGTAGAAGATTTAAACGGCACAGAAGAAGATCAAGTATGCGATATTCCTATGAAGGTAGGTCACTTAAGCTTATTGCGTAATTCAGAAATATTTACGCATATCATATACGATATTTACGCATACCAAATATTACCCTACGCTATTTTCGTTATTTTTCGTAGACAGAGTGAATTGAAAGAAATATTTATATGTAGGTACGATATATGCATTTGGCATATTATATTGGGGTAAATCCAAGATTATTTTTCATGTGATGTCGTAAAAATATTCGAATTAACCGCAATTCTGATGAATAGATCTAGCCAGTCTTTCAGTCAATTACTTAATTTATATAATAAGTAACTCGAATCCAACGTTATGTGTCTAGTGGCGGAGTCTAACAGCCGTATTTTGTTTTATCATAGTAGGAAAATAAAAATAATTCACATTCCCGAGCAATTCTAAAAGCAATTGCGGCACAACGCACCAAATATTAGTTTTTGTAATTAACTAGTTTAATTATTAATTAGTTTCGTATCAATGATTAAAAATAATGAATAATAAAAAAAATATTAACCTCGTAAATTTACCGGCGTTAGTTAAGTTGAATTTGGCTTCTCCAGAGGGAATAGAGTCACAATGATCGTGATCTCTACAACACATGTCAGCTTCCTTGGATCTGCCTAAGTCATCTTTGTGTTTTGCTTTATCTCCCGGTCCACACCATTTTGTTCCTTGTTGATGAATGATTTTGGGTATTATTGGAAAATATATTTATTTTTTTTTTTTATTTTAAGTTATTAATTAATTGCAAATTACAAAAATTTAAGCTCTTACGACTTGCCTGCCAAATTGCCAATCAATATTGTTATGGAACAGTTTTAACGTGTCTAATTCCACTTTCAAATTGTATGATTAAACGTCACTACAAACATTTATAATTCTCATATAACATTTTTAACTTTCAAACAACAAAGAAACATCTTTTCGATTATGAGTATGTATGCAGCCTCCTCAGTAACTATATAGTGTCAGAGCTTGTATAGTTAAATAAACTAATAAGCGGACCTTGGACAATAACAATCGTATCATTAACAAACACGAAGATGGTGATCATGCCAGAAGTATTTTTTTTTTTCAAATATTGAAATTGAATGAATACATATTTATGAGAACATGAGAAAATTAAAATAGAATTGAAATTATTGAAGATTAAAAAAAAGATCCAATAATATGTACGTACCAGAAGAAATGTTCAATATCAAGAAAAAAAAGAATCAAATAGGAAGAAACTGAAAAATAATATAGTTTCTTTTAAATGTAAAAAGTATAAGTGAAAACAATATTTAATTGTAAATAGCGAATATATAAAATAATCAAGTAAGAAAGAAGTCATATTTAGCTTTATAAGAGACATCCATATACACTACAACGTCAATCTACTATCAAGCGCGATAGAATGGTTTTCATATTAATAACGTAAAATTAGCAGGTATTTATTTACCTACTAATTTTACTGTAGCACAATAAATAAACCGAAGATCAAGACAAAACTTTTATAACTAGAATATCCTCTATCTATAATTCATTGTTTTTATTTTAAAGGCAAAAAGACATGTATAAATTGATTGCGACTAACCTGGAAAAATTAAATTGAATCGTCGAGTTAGTAGCGCTAGTTCTTCAGGTGTCATATTACTTATATCATCTATATAATTGTCTACTTCCTGCTCGGTGCTATCTTCATCAGGCATAACCATATTTGTACCGATACAAAATTCATTAAAAATCACTAATACCAATATAAATCTATTTATCATTATAAATGAACAAATGGTTTATTGTGGATATATTATTTAACTTTCTCTTTTTCTTCTTTTTACATAGAAATGTAGATACTTAGTTTGTGATGCTTTATATAGCGAACGTTAACGTTATATCGGTGTTTTATTTTAATTTATTCTGATATTGTTTTCTTATTAACTAGTAACTTACCATGACATCGTTGTTCGTTCGTTGATTCTATCATAGTACAAATGATTTATAAACTTTTATTTGTGTACATAAAACATTTAAGAAATACTTAAATGATTAATAAAGTATTAATTATATTTGAATAAGTATCCTGTAACAGGATACGAAGAGGTTACCACAAATATTTATTACTTCGATTTCCAAGAAAAGATGAATTATAGCCAGAAAGTCGACATACAGGTTAGTTGCATATGTTAATCGTTAATTACTTTATACGTTAATCTTATTAGATAAGCTTCAAATATATATATATATATATATATATATATATATATATATATATATATATATATATATATATATATATATATATATATATATATATATATATATATATATATATATATATATATATATATATATATATATATATATATATATTTATATATATCTTCTTCTTAATTTCCTATGTCCCCTAGATGGGGCAGAGGGCGTCCACAGATATCCTCCATCGCGATCTGTCTTGAGCTCCACGCTTACCTCGGTCCACGTCATTCCGATGTTTGCCGCTTCTGCCAACACGGTGCGACGCCAGGTTTGACGAGGACGGCCACGCTTTCATTTCCCTTGGGGATTCCAGTCCAAAGCTTGTTTGGGTATATGGTCGGGACCCCTGCGGATCGTGTGGCCAATCCATCGCCACCTGCGACGCTTGATCTGGTGGTCGAGCGGGCTCTCTTGGCATTTCTCCAACATTCTACGTTAGAGATGATCTCGGGCCAGTAGATAACGAGAATGCGGCGAAGACAGCGGTTGACGAAGACTTGGACTTGGGGTGAGATGTCCTTTGTAACCTTCCACGTTTCGCACCCATAAAGCAGCACGGATTTTACATTGGTCCCAAATATCTTTATCTTGATTCTTCGGGTCAGTTTCCGCGATTGCCAAACGGGTTTCAGCTGCGCGAAGGTAGCTCGGGCTTTGGCGATTCGTGAAGCGATGTCCTTTTCAGTACCCTCAGTCTCTACCACGACGCTCCCGAGGTAAGTAAATTTGTAGACGCGTTCCACTGCCTCCGTGCCAATCAGCAATTGTGAGTTGTTTTTCACGCTAATTCTCATTTCTTGAGTCTTCCGGGAGTTTATTTTAAGGCCTATTTTCGCCGCTTCCTGTTGTAGGTCGTTTAATTTTGCTTACATGTCAGCGTGTGTGTGACTTAGCAGGCACAGATCATCGGCGTAGTCTAAGTCTTCTAAGACATAAGACAATCCCCACTCTATGCCACGACGCTTGCTTTCAGAGATGCGAAGCATTATCCCATCTAGAATGACCAAAAAGAGGAGCAGCGACAAGAGGCAGCCCTGGCGGACATCCGCATGCACTGCTACATCGTCTGAGATGAGGCCGTCGTCAGTTATTTTACAGGAATACTTCCTGTAAAAGCTTTTTAGTAGACGGATGATTTTTGGCGGCACTCCAAGTTCCGAAAGGCGGGACCAGATGCAGGACCACTTGTAATGCAGGACCACACACAGTGTAATTCCTCTCCAGTTATCGCACAGGCTCAGATCACCCTTCTTCGGAACAGTAACAAGAAGACCCTTATTCCAATCGCTGGGTAGCTCTTCGGCGATCCAGATCCTTTTAATGAGAGGCGTCAGAACGCTGACAGCAGAAGATAAGTCGGCTCGCAGCATTTCCGCAGTTATCAGATCGATTCCTGGTGCTTTGCCTAACTTCAAAGATCTGACCGCCTTTGCAACTTCCGAGGATGTCGGCGGGTCCGTATTAATTTCAAGAAGCCGGGCTGGTTGTGAACTGGCTTGCAGTATGTCGGGCGTCGTTGTAGCTGACAAACGGAAGACCTCTTCAAAGTGTTGGCGCCAGATTACTAACAAGCGTACTAACAAAATATATATATATATATATATATATATATATATATATATATATATACATATATATATATATAAGGGTGGTTTATGTTTTAGTACATAATGATTCAACTATACACAAAATAACGTACATGAAAATTATTTTATATTTATATCTTTATATAATATAACATATTGCATCTCCTAGAGTTTTTCCAAAAATAGTTGTGGTACAATTTTTCACTTTTTACGTGTGATTAATTCAAACATATCGTGATCATTTACATATTGTGCTCAACTGACACGTTAAAAATGGCATAATTATAACTTATAATGATATGATTGAATTAAACTAGTAGATGGCAACAACTTCGTTAGCATCCACTTCAAATTGCGTGGAGTGGAATTTATCGAAGGAGTTTTTTGGATAGTTTGCAGGAGTTGGTTACACTGAAATGCTGTATGCTCAAAAGGATTTCTGGCAGAATTTAGTATTATTCTTCGGTTTTATTATGGCAGCATTTCATTATTTCTCAAAATTCAGCTGGTCTGCTATGGGTCTGCATGATGCCCAGACCTGACAGCTATACAATAAAAGTTTTATTCAAATCCGTCCAGTAGATCAAAAGATGTGCGTGTACACCCATACAAACAGACAGACAAAAATAAAAAATCATAGGTTCATATTCTGTTAGTCTTTTTACATCTCCTCGTATATTATTTTGTAAAGTCACAGTACAGACATAATATTTTTACTGTTTCATTATAGTATAGATAGATGAAATATAAATAAGGAGAGAATCACGCAGTATAATATTTTACTTTTTCATTGGTTATTTTTATATTCAAATTGAAATTTGATAAACCCAAGTAATCTAAACTGCGCAGCGGATCGGATCCAAATAAATTTCAATAAAATACCTAATACTTATTTAAGTATTTAATGAAACTCATGGAGCTTATCAGCTGAATTATTTTGAACGCATTAAAATATATATATATATATATATATATATATATATATATATATATATATATATATATATATAATATATATATATATATATATATATATAATATAATATATATATATATATTATATATATATATATATATAATAATAATATATATATATATATATATATATATATTATATATATATATATATATATAATATATAATTCATCTCAGAGGGTGTCTAGCCATTATCTGTCCGATATTTGGTTTCCGATATATATATATATATATATATATATATATATATATATATAATATATATATAATATATATATATATTCTATACTACTATATATATATATATATATATATATATATATATATATATATATATATATATATCCTACCTATCAGTCGCTAAAGGAGTGTGGCGCGTATTGCTGTATAATTTATAATAATTAATAATGTAATGCTACATGCGTTCTTGAGATTTAGATATCACAGACCACACTTGTTATTTATTGGAATCTGGAAGTTATCAAATGGAAATATTTAAGTATTGTGGCAACACTAGGCGCTTTTTAGGGCTTTACTCTGACCGCCCCTCATATAAATACGGTGGCTTATATGGAAACGATTAGCGTTATTAATCTACATTGATAAAAGAACCCTTTTTATGAAAAATCATTTACGGTGCAGGCACTGTGTGTATGGAACTCCCTTCCTAATTCTATCCTGTTTGGCAATCAGTGTCTAAGCATTTATAAAATCAAGATTAAAGCCACATTTTCCGTTTCTTTTCCTTTTCTAATATATTTTTATTTATTTATTATGTACATTTTTTTGCATGTTTGATATGTATTCGTATCTAGTAGTCCTCACAAAATATAAATACTGTACCCGAATTCTTTTGATTAATAATATTTCTCAAACTCAATGATTTTTGAAGAGATCTCTTTTAGAGATATGTTATCCTTTGTGCACATTATATTTTCTGTATCTTTTTGGTATGTGGTACGTAAATAAATAAAAAAAATAAAAACAAGGCATTTCAATACTAAATGATATATACTAAATGATGTATAGAATATATTAGGTAAGTACATCTCTGGACTGAATAAACAATCATGTAATATATAGACAATCGCAGCACTCCACTGCACTGCACTGGTTAACTAAATACTTCTAGGGGGTATTTTTGAGGAGCGCCTTAAGAATATATTAAAGTCCCAAAGGCGTCATGTCAGAGAAGTTTGAGGATCTCTGGGTTAGGATATAATCTATGTATACTGTAGATATACTTCAAACGACACAATCTTCTTTTCATTTTTATTTATTTACTAGTAACAAACAACACAATAATGCTTTGCAACACTATATAGCAAGGTAACACAATTATAAATAAATAGTTATAGGTTAATTAGAACAGTCTTCATATATAAATCTTAACTATGAAAAATAAATCGACAGGCATCAAAATAAAAAAGAAACAAGAATAACAACAATAACATATAAGTTTCATCTAACTGAAAAAATTACATTGAAATATCTCCTTACATATATTTATATAGAACAATAAATTTGTTTTTAATAATCCAAGTAAGGCTTCTTTTCTTCGGTTTAGTGCATAGTATATACCTTTATATACCTTTTTGGTACCTAGTATTTAGGCACATCAAACCATTGGTATAACTTCTCACCGCTCGTGTCATATGAATATTTAACACACTTCGTGTTCAGCCACCTAAATCATTATTGTTGATATAAATATAAAATGCCAAAACACATACAAATAAGTTTTATTTACAGACTAAAATGTATTGAATTGTTCCCACAACGAACAAAATATATTTTAAGAAAATAGTATGTTTTGTGATATGCCTATACTTCTACATTAACATTTTATCGCTTTCCGTTGGACACATTAACAGAGAGAATATATAAAAAGCATTCGATTGCAACTAGGAAGGTATCCAATTGACGCAGAACCGAGATGAAGACAAAAAATCAATTCTCCCATCGTCGATGAGAAAAATATGACCGAGATGATAAAAAAGTTAATAAATTCTTACCCTCCTTTTTTCACACATCCAGTTACAGGGTAATCGTTCCTATAACACTGAGTACCAATAATATTGAAGTAAGTGATTCCTACTGTATGTGAAGTCTTAGTGTTAGCTTTTCGTAAACACTGACGGAATTCTTTATCACATTCACAATTTAGCCTGTAAAAAATATAATTATTTATTCTTAAAGATCATTTTTTAATTTTCTCTATGGATACGAATAATGTGATAGAGACAGAAATAACAAGCAATTATCAAGTAATCTTGGCAAAAATGTATGTAGGTATGTTGGTCAATGTAACTTGTAAGATTTTGTTTAAATAATATAATTTATTTCCAAATTTTTGTATGTAACAAATATACTTTACAACGATAACAATAGTAGCCCAAAACTGTGTCACAGTTATAAGCTAATATAATATGTAAATTTCTACCATATCTTAGTAAGTAAAATAATATATATTTGCAAGAATCGTGTTGTATTAATAAACAAAAATTATAAAAACGATGACTACATTTATTTTAGAATTATATAAATTATGTATTACATAACAAAGTTATATAATAAAGAAAAGAAAAGTAATATAATAAAAGGAAATGGAACCAAGATAATATATGTTTAATGCGGAGGTAAAATTTAATAACGTTGACTGCTGAGTAAATATAAGAGAGTGAATTATTTTTTATAGTATTAGTTTTAAAACCTACGGCAACATATTGGATAGGTTTCACCCCGATCTTCAATGCAATTTCTGCAAGCAGAATAAAAAAAACTGACGCATACAAAATACGTCGAAAACTTGCAGGTGAAGCAAAACTAATATAACTTTGACAAAAAATTTGTAAATTCTTGAGTAAATTACTTATCAGTTATCACTATTTAATTTTGACATTATTTGTTTTGAAAAATATGTTAAAATTATTTGCATTTTCTGTGTAATAAATATAAAATGTTAAAAAAAACAAAATGAAATACACAATTTAAGGCAGTTAGGTTAGGACCTTAATAAGTTTTAACAAGAACTGTCATATATAATGTGAAGGGTTTCTTTTTGTGAGGCTCCCTTTTTTTGAACAGTAAATATTGGTTTAAGTTTAAGAACTTTTTTTAATTGCTAAATATATTTTGCAAATTAACGGTGTGACAAGATGTCGTAGTTTTTTTTAAACTTAGAAAAATCTTTGAAGTTTTTAATAACAGAGGGACAACTAAAAACGTCAATGACAGAGTCAGTAGAAAAGAAGGTTTATGGATATAATATATACCAACATATTATCTTCTACATACATATACACAAAGTTGAAGTGTTAGTTACTTACAAGACACTAAAACATCAAACGATTTTGAATTTTGTACGGTATGTGTATATCTTTGTTCGAGCCAATTGTAATCACCGAGATAGTTAAACCAATTTTTACGAGACTCTCACTGGAAGATTGTGGTACAACATATAGACTACTTTTTAAAACTACTAAGACTACTTTTTATCCGGGTATTCCCACAGGATTGGGACTTACGCGAGAAAAACCGCCTACAGCTTAAATTATATATATATATATATATATATATATATATATATATATATATATATATATATATATATATATATATATTATATATATATATATATATATATATATATATATATATATATATATATATATATATATATATATATCGTATAAATTTTTCGTCCATATTTTTCATAAGCATACTGAATTAAAGAAAAAAATATGGCTAAAATATATGGAGTATACCAAAGTAAACAGTATCTACCACATTTACAGGTACGCACGTACATTTCAATACAGCACACATTACTGTTTAATATCATGTATATGAAATATACAAGTGTATGTAGCTTGTAACTAACCTTGTATAATAAGCAGTGTTCGTCAAATTATGTTTAGTCTCTCCTGAAGGAATAGAATCACAATTGTCGTGAGCTCTGCAACATATGTCAGTTTCCCTGGCTTTACCTAAATCGTCATAATTTTCTGCATTATCCCCTGGTCCACACCATTTTGTGCCTATAAATAAAATATGATATTATTTAATTTTATATGTATGTTAATATGTGCTAAATATTTGTATCGTTTAATGATATAAAGGGGCCATAGTGGCGCAGCGGCACAGCGTATGACTCTAAACGCGACAGTTATGGATTCGAATCTAGCGGAAATGAATTATTTTCATTTCCTCGCTCTGGTAAGAAGACCAAGCGCGGAATTGAGTTCCGCCACTCAACTTGAGTGTTCCTTATAGTAAGTAGGTATCATAACAAAGGTAATTTCTTTTTGTAACTTACCATCTCTACATATATGCATTTATATAAGGACTTAAAATAAGATTAGTATATTGTATATTGAAAATAAATCATGGTAGCATATAATATCTTATACGAAAAGAAAATAGTACAGCGTAATAATATGTTAACCTACTTTTTAGTAAAAACATACCTGGAAAAATTAGCTTTATGTCTCGCCTTAGCTGTGCTATCTCTTCAGGATTTAGATCTAAATCGTCTATATTGTTATCAATTAAAGCCCTATTATCTATATCAGTCAAAACCCAACAATTACAGCTATTTACACTTATACTAATAACTAACAGAAGAAAAATTAATTTCGACTCCATTATTATTTTTTCAGAATACCTTTTGTCGTCTGTAGGTATAATGCAATGAATTTTCATTACTTCCTTTATATATAGGTCTTACGCGTCCTTTAAGGTTGCGCTCCTTACAAAGCGGCTGCTGAAGCGTTTTATAATCCGCTTTGTACTGCTTGTCTTGTACATATTAAAATACTTTTTACACTTATACTGTTTACTTACTTATATTGTTTCTTTGGGCGTATTTTAAAAAAAATACCAATTGTACCGGCATTGACGGTATTAATACCAAAATCAAATTAAAATATTAAATAAATAAAATAACTTTATGTTTAATGAAATAAATTATAGCTATACTTTAATGTTGTGTTACTTTTTTTATTTATTAACCTACATTTAATTAAATTTAGAGGTCTATTATTTAATTTAGTTTAGAGGGCCCAAAAATGCTCTAAAGAGACATGTTAAAAATTAGACGCTTTATAATTTAGTGCAATAATTCAAATAAATAATTTCAATTTGTCATCATCATCCGATACACTTGCTTATTAAACATGTGGTTCAGTTTAATTTAAATTAATTATGCGTATTACGTACATACACACACATATATTCACTTCTATATTTTCAGCGTTTTGACGATATGTAAAATTTACAATTTTACAAGATAAACGTAGAGAAATCGATATACGAGCGTATTTTTTATTTTTTTTTGTCACATTAAACTGATAGTTTTAAGTTGGTACATAAAATTAAATCAATGTAAAGAAATAGAATTCTTCCGTGTACTCATGGATTTACTGACAAACAATATACAGCAGAAACCTTACCCTAAACCCTAGAATTAAAGTACGTATATATGTACTTAAATAAATTGGCATCTTTTATTTTAAACATTGTTAAAAACTAGGTTAAAGGCTTTTTTTAACCTTTAAAATTCTAAATAGATAGTTAAAATGATTAGTCTTATTGTTTACAAAAGGATAAAATAAAACAACAACTTCCCGCTGATTTACAAGTATACGTTAATTGCTCAGCAGGTAATTTCCTTATATTGTCAAAGTAAGGTTGGTAGATAAGGAGATAGCTGTACAAAAGAATATTTTTTCATAATGATTATATTTTAAACAGTTTTAACTAAATATTTATTTATGTGTAATTAATCTTGGCTAGTTTAAATTGATTATCTTCTATATTATAACAAAACAGTAAACAATTGTGTCTGTACATTGAATATTTTTATGAGAAAAGAATGCAGGGCGATATAACAACAATAATAAAACATAAATCTACGATTTTTAAAATTTTTCTTCTGACTCTGATGTCTGATGATGGATTTGATTTTTTTTTGTTGTATAGCTATTAAGTCTAGGCAGGATTTAGGCTACAATTGATTTTAATTACTGGCTTATGCTGGAATGCTGGTTATTGCTGGAATTATGAAAAATAATAATAAGGTGTCATAAGAAAAGTGATTTACAATCATAATCACTTTCCATCGACATATAAAAATGAAGGAGCTGAATCACTTGATGTAGAACCATAATAGATCGAATAAATTGCAAGAAATATGAAAATGAATCTATAGTATAAGTTGTTGTAAAACCACAATATTTCTTATGATAAATACTTAAAGAAAACATAATTTCTTTATCGTGGCGCGATATGAACCCGCGTTTCATGGAAACTGACCACTAAGCCATGTTAGCCAGTCCGTATTATATATGCTTTATATCAGTTATCCAGATATATCCCCTGGAGCACAAACAAAATCTAATCTAAGTCTATGCAATCAAATGATACGAGCACTTATACTTTGTTTTTGCTGCTTTTTGCTTCTCACATAGTGAAAAACAGTCTCAAGATGGCCGTGAAAGACGGGAGTGAAGCGATCACATCTTTTACAAATACGATCATATCCTTATGTTAGCACCAAGTACGTAACACTTCGTAAGATATAAATTTAAAATTGTATTATTTTAATTTTATTATTAAAAAAAATACTTATTCTAGCTTACTGTAGAAAAAAAGAGATATATCCGATAAGTATTAACATAAAGATTAGCCTTTTAATTTTAGACAGACTCTATCTATGTTATGAATAAAAAAGATATTTTTAAGTAACAAACTATGTAATCATTTTTAGGTTTAAATAAACACATCCTAAAAAAAAATATTTAAATTTGGCACAACTAATAAATAAATAAATATAAGAATTTTTAGACATCAAGTACAAGTAAAATATCATTTAATTAATTAATTTTTTATTGTTAGAACTCTCACAGATCTATGTCACAAATAGAGTCTACATATTGTATCTTTTGGTATCACTAAAGATATATATTATTTGCATGTTTAGTTGTCCTAGAAGTGTTTTGGCCAACAACAATAGACTAATTATAATTATTTTAGTAGAGACTATAATTATCACAGAGAGAAGATAAGTATGACAAGTATTAAAAATATTTTACTATCGTAAAACTGGGAAGAAGTAAAGTGTAACTGTAAACTCAAATTCAATGTTCTAATTTTTATTAATTAGGTACTTCGGCTTGCAAAATCTGCAATGTCAATGAAAATGCAAATAACCCGTATAGTTTTAATATTTATTATCTATGCGGATTACAAATTGTTTCGCTGTTATCTACATTGTGCGTGTCGATCTTGACATTTGTTTTTGTTTACGAATTATGAACACGATTTCTGTATTTATTTTATAATCTCTTCCGTATTTTCTGTACTCCTTGACATAATTACTGTACTTTACTTTGCAGTTAACTAAATTTAAATATGGAAAACCTAAAAAACATATGGAATCCAGAATGTAAGTAAAAGATAAAACAAAATGAAAGTAAATCTTATTACATTTTTACAAGCAATATTATTTTTAGTGTACCGTATTCAAATGGAAGCGCCAGCGCCTCGGCGCATAATTTGTGAATCATGTCCAGATAGGCCAGAGTTTTATGGGAAAGAATATCATGGACTTATGGGTCACAAGGAAGCCACTTTACTTTTAGAGGACGAACCCAATGGAGCATTTCTGATAAGAAAAGGCAATGAGTACAACGATTTTTACACATTGACATGGAGGTATGCCCTTTAAATTTTATCTTTCTGGATTAATATACAAATAAAGGTAGCCTTACGAGGATTTTAAGATTATATATTCTTTATACAATAGGAAATACTAATGTAGATATATTTATATTTATATATATATATATATATATATATATATATATATATATATATATATATATATATATATATATATATATATATATATATATATATATATATATATATATATATTATGTTTAATAATGTTGTATAAATAAAATGAAATACTCATGAGTAAATATCTTCTGTAAACATCTTTGAATGTTAAAATGGCTGGTAAGTTTAAATGAAAATTAATAATATTTTTAATAATGAAAGAACCATTCAAAACCTACTAGCTTTTTAAAACATTTACCTCAGTTGTTCACTAATGATGGTATCTTTCTATCTAAGGTATTAGATTATTAGTAGGTATCAATGATTTAAATATTTCTTTGAATATTTTTATTTATTTCATATTTAGTATTGCTTCAATGAATATTGCTGTCTTTACTACAATCTTTTCTATAAATATTGATATACTATTTCAGGTTTAATGACAAAATACACCACTATAAATTATATTACGATGGCACTCACTATATTAAAGACAAAAGATATGACAGTATTTATGCCTTAGTTGCTGATGGCCTCATTACATGTCACATGGAATTGAAAGCTCATCATATATTGGAAATGATAAATTCTCAAACAAATTACACTGAGAGTCCATATGTTACACTTAACAGGAGAAAGTTGAATACACTGACGAAAACTTATCAGTAAGTTGTAATAATATAATTGTATGCATAATAACATATCAGTCAGGTAGTGATTCCGGCAACCATATTCTTTTTTATCATTGGTTTCTTGTGAAATTAACTAATATTAATTGAGGATTCATTCATAAAAAATGTTTTCTTCTACCATTTACATACATACTTAATTAGTATTGAAAATCAGTAATAATGTATCATAATTTATACTAACAAAATATCATTGCTTCAGGGAATCAAACAGGGCAAGCCCCATTAACAAAAATGAAAGTAAATTACTAGAAATAACATCTGATTTGGGTAAAATAAACTTTGATACTCTTACACCAACTATTGAAGATAGTCCTTTACTTTACAAATATTTGAAACCCCATGGTTTCAAAGTGCACACTTTTAAAGGATTAAATTGGTGTGAACTATGTGCTAATTTTTTATGGGGTTTTACTGCACAAGGTGTTAAATGTGAAGGTAATTTTATTAACATTGTAAATCATTCATTGTTTCATCTGCTTATAGAAAAAGTACATTGTGGTAAAATTAAATTAAAAAGCCTTGAAAGATGTGGGATAACATTAAAATATATTTAAAATAATTGTATGTGAATCATTAAAAAAAGGTTACATATTGATTTCAATATGCAAGATTGATTTTGTAAATAATGGATGGGTGCAATTCATAACTATTGTACAAATTTTTAAAGTAATGTAATATAAAATTATTGCATTTTTTAAATTATAATAGAATGAAATTATAATGCAGAATTTTTTTAAAACATTACAATTTTCTTATAGATATTAATGAGAAGACAATTTTTTACTACTGATATGATATAAATATCTTTACAGATTGTGGATTTATTGCACACTCAAAATGCTCAGAGCGAGTACCAAACCACTGCTTGCCAGATTTAAAAAAGTTAAGGGGAGTCTTTGGAATAGATTTAACAACTTTGTTAAATGCACATTCAAGTACTTTACCATTTGTAGTAAGAAAGTGTGTTAATGAAATTGAAGCAAGAGGAATGGATTCAGAGGGTATTTACAGAGTATCCGGATTCGCTGATGAGATTGAAGCATTAAAAATGGCTTTTGACAAAGGTAATAATCAAAATAATCAAATAAAAAACAGCAAGAAATATCTCTACAATAAAAAATCTGTCCCACATAATAAGAAAATTGATTCAGGACAAAAAAAATAATGCATAAAATGGATTAACCTTTTTCATTTCAGATGGTGAATCAACAGATTTAAGTGTGTATAGCAATATAAATGTTATAGCAGGAACTTTGAAACTTTATCTAAGACTATTGCCTGTTCCTCTAATTACTTTCGAAGTGCACCCAAAGCTAGTCAATGCTATACGTAAGTTTTTTCTTTTGTTCAGCTTCACATTATATGCTGCAAAACAGAAGTGTAGAGTGGCAGTAGTATTGCATGTTGAGTGGCAGAGGTCAATCCTGTGCTTTGTATTGACAGAGTGGGAAAACAAAAATAATCTATGCCTCCAATGAGAATCGAACCCACACCATCGCGTTTACAGTCAAATGCAAATTATTTTTACAAATTGCTGAGAATATTGAATTGATAATATTATATAATAAGATAAACATTTTTATAAAATGTGTGTAGTGACCAAATTACCTCTTATCATGGTAGCTGAAACATGCCTAGTATTAATGTGTATATATTTAGTCTTAGTCACTTATGTTCTAATTGTAAACAGAAACAAAAACTGCTGCCAATCCAGTCACGATGTTGAGAGAATGTCTCGATTTGTTGCCTCCAGCACACTTTAACTGCCTACAATATATGGTACAACATTTACACAGGTTAGCTTCTTTTAATATATAAAAATTAAACTTAAATAAAATTAGCTTCATGCTGTATCCCTCACATAACAGGGTAGGCAGAGGGAACCATAGGAACCTAGTATTAAGACACTCGGTTCCCCGCTTTACGCCTTTTTGAGGCATTGCGTGTTGATTGGCGAAACTCGACGCCGCGCTTTGTCTTTAACAGTACAAATAAACTAAATTTTGTAAGTTGCTTTAAAATGTCATTGATATATTTACTTTTACTTCCATCATCCTTTGCATGGATATTAGCAGACCAGAACCAGATAGAAATAAAATGTATTGCACCATTGTAATGCAATTTACAAGACGTTAATCTTCAATCAAAACTATATCTGTCATTTTTTATATGGTAAAAATGGAAATAGTTGGAAATAATGGAAATAGAAAAATTTTTATATTTTTAATTCCTTTTCATGCTGGGGTGCAATATATAAAACTTAATGGGTTGTGTAGTATAATTTTAGTCTACACAAATAACATTGTAAGAGTAATACAATTTAATATTTTTAGTTTTCTAATAATAATTTAGATTCAATTAACTGTTTATTTCTAGGGTATCTCAGCATGCAGATGAAAACAAAATGTCAGCCCATAATCTCAGTACAGTTTTCGCGCCAACGCTAGTTGCGACACCGCCGGCCATTACAGATTTGGCATTTGAAATTCGCGCACTTCAAGTATTAATTGAATATTGCCCACAGATATATTATGGAAATCATTGAAATGCATGTAGAATGGCCTTGACAGTTAGTGTACGAGTTACTTGTGGCCTGTAGGTACATAATGCAACAATCTTAAGTGAAACTAGCGTTAGAGTTATTAGTTACTACTATTTATGGAAAAATGTTTTTCAGAAAATCTCATTATTAAATTTTTTATTCTAATAGGTACTTTTTGATTGTTTAATTAAACAAAAACATTTTATATAAATATGTTAAAATATGTTTATTATTTAAAACCAATTATTTATTAGGTAAGACTGATCTAATGTAAATACAGTTTAAGTTATAATAAAAAATTATGAATTTGTGAATTTTTTATCTCATATGCATTAATCTAATATTAAACATTTACTTAAAAAGGTATGTTATATACTAAGTACATAGTATTTTTAGTGCAATATACTTACTTCTTTGCTTAGTAATAGAGTTAATCTCATTGTAGATTATTTATTATAATATGTTTAAACCATTCCAGGTTGTGTTGATCATATTTATGTTATGTAACCATTTATACATCATATGAATCTTTTACACAAATAAAAGATTTTTTTTATATTCTCTTTGTTTTATTGAAAAAAATTTCACACTTTCTTTATTTTTTTCCTCTTTTTAGGTATCACATCTATAGTTTCATTTTCATTATTTTGTTGAAATTTCTTTAAATCAGCACAAAATAGTACCTAGGAGGTAATAATAAATTAATAATCAATCTCTTGAAATTGTCATACCAACAAATAAAAACAAAGCAACTTACGGTATGTGCCCATCCAGCCATATCTCCATATAAGCTTCTGAAATAGTCACCAATCTCTGTATACATTTTATCTGTAACATTTTTCTTTCCTCGTAAATGTGGTAGATAGTTTTGAGCAGCTATCTGATATACATGTGTGTCTACAGGTAAAGCTTCCAGATGATTTAAAGACATAAGACAAATACAATCTGCCACCTGAAAGGGTATGTTGTGTGTTTATTTATTGTGAACATAATGTTGATTTAATTATTATTTCTTCATAAATATTACAATTTCTTTAAACTAGAAACAGGTTTTGAATTTTTTACTAACCTTTGGTCCAATACCACATAATTTCATGAGCTCCTGTTTAGCATCTTTATATTTCATATTTTGTAAAGTTTTAAACCATTTTTCTCCACCCCACTCTACTATCTGAGCTGCTGATTTTTGTATAAACTTTGCCCTGTAGCCAAAACCTAATTTACGTAATTCTGCTTCTACCTATTATTATAAAAAAATGACAATCCATATAATAATAACAAAAAAATATAACATAGTATATTTAAATTATTTATATTAGAGAATTAATTAGAATATGTAAATAATCTTTACCTGTGGTTGTGCTAACTTTGCAACTTCAGGAAAAGCATAGTACTTTATATCTTCATATTCTGTTATTACTTCCCCATAGTGCTTACACAACTTTTCAACCATGCTAGATATTCTAAAAACAATTACTTACAT